>OV884017.1:0-625000 GCA_930367235.1 Sarcophaga rosellei | reverse complement strand
CCTACAGATATTAATTATAAATAATTTTAATATCTTTTTTTACTATTCTTCATAAATGTTTTATTATTTTATGCATTCGATTATTCAGCAGGTTTTTTTTGAAGTAAGTAAGGATATAATGATGTTAAACTTAAAATTACAGGCATGTTGCATTCTAAAGTGCTACAATTTTGATTGCAGCTGTTACAAAGGTTTTGCCTTTGTGAGGACTTGCTGTTGTTATGTGTTTTGCTCCAGAAATATGTCACTTATTATGGTGGCATATAAATCGTGGCCATCTTTTGATGTTTATTGTTTAAATGCTTTTATTTGCAGCCACTGAAACAATTCATTTGTTTTTTTTTTCTTGTTTCTTTACAATGAACCCGATTTCTTATTGCTAACAGAGCAAAGAAAAAAACAAAAACAAAAAGAAATTGAAACGAAAACTACCAGGAATTAATACGCATTTGAAAAAGAAAAACTACATCATATGGATTGTGGACATAAGAACATATTTTCTTATACCAAATTACTAACATTAGCGACATTTTATGAGTCATTGATTATATTTCTCATTGTCAAAAGAAGACGCTTCTTGGAAACTCTCAAAATGGCACAGAAGAAGAACAAAAAAGAAAATGAAGAATGAAAAAAAGAAAAAAAAAAAACGGAAAAATGGGCGAGCTGTATAAAGTATTTTTGCTTAATTAAACAATTAAATAATTAAACATGAAGCAAATGCCTGCAATTGTCGACTCGTAAATTATGATTTCACAACAGCCCTCATTAAAATAATGATCCTGCTAAATTGTGAATGAATACGACAATTACGATGAGATGAGAGTCTGTATGGGATTGTGTTTCATAATTTCATCATCATTTACGAGAGTTATAGTTTATTTTTCTTATTTGTCACTTCAATGCCCTGCTCTTTATTTAATTTCTTCTCTCTACACCGAGTTCGTTCTCATCTATTTAGTTTTTCTATATTATTTTTTGTTGTTTTTTTTTTTCTGGTATCACTTTATTTACATTTCAATTACCTGTTACAAGTGTAATCTCTACTTTTCATATTTAAGTTTGTTAATTCTAAAATGTTTCTGAATACATATATACACTCTGACTCTCGCTCACTCACTTGGCAACTTTGCTAACTTGGCTATAAGTGAGCGTAGCATTGCGTATGTATGTACATGTTTAGATTTATATGTATATATACCACACATACATATACATATCTCTATATATATATATATATATATATATATATATATTTACATATATAATTCTATATATTATATGTATGTATGGATGTATTTGTATTGTTGAATGTTTCAGTAGTTAGAACACATCATCTTGTCTCCTCCTCTGCGTTTGTCTCTGCACCTGTAATTTACAACTTTTATAAGTAGAAGTAGATTTTGTGTTTATTTAACATTTGCTCACTTTTTTTTTTCTTTATCACAGTCATTATTTTTTTCTCTTTCATGCCATTTTATCCATAAGTTTGCTTCTTCATTTTTTTATTTCTTGTTTTTGTTTTTCCTTTTTTGGTTTTTTTTTGGTTCTTTTGTATTTAATGTAAATATTTGAGTGTGTTTCTCTTATGATTTTAATATAATTAAAGTATACTTTAGTGTTTTTATAGAAAATATTATGAATAGCTTATGTGTGTATTACACAATAATGATAATGATTTCAAAATTGATTAATGTTAAGTATTTATTGGAAGTGTTTATGTACAGGCGTGGAACAAAATGTACGGCACAGTGATGAGTTGGTAAATATTTCATAGAAATTTTCAATGAATCAAATGTTATTATTCTAACATACATAGGTTATTTATGAAATCATAAAAATCAGACAAAAGCATGGCGTACGATTTCTAAAATTACATAGCATTATCACATTCATTCACCCGAAAGCAATGCAGGTCAATAAGAAATCACATTTAGAGTCTCAGGCAACTCTACTTTGTTGGATCTCCAATAAAGTTGAACCTTTCTCATCATTAGAAATATTTTGCCATTCTGCTTCCCAAAATATTTATTATTCGGCAATCTAATGCTAATCTTATTTTATTATGTCCAACGGCAGGTTTAGATTCCGGTACAGTTTTTCGCTTTTAAACATTGAAATTTTCATTTGAAATTTGACTAACTGGTCTTATCTGTTACATTTAAGTTTAATTTTGATTGCATTTGTTACCGCACGACGTTCAAACGATAAGTTTATCATGTTCTGATACAACACAGTATCGTTTAATTTTTGAACGGCTATTAGAATTGTCAATTGAAAATACCGATAAGTCTTATAGATGATTACAATGGATGCATAACATCATTCTTATCTAGGATTGAATCTTTATATGAACATATTTCGTATATTACGTGCATTTAGACTGTGCCATATAATTATTTCCCTACCTGTACAATGTTCGTATTCTACGTGCGTATAAATTTGTATGTGTATATAATTGTATTAATTATATCAATTTATAAGTAAGATGTGTATACTGAATATGTGATGTAAAGAGCAATTTTAGTTATTTTTTTTTTTATTTTATTTTCGTTAATTATCAATGTGAACATCATTTCATATTAACATTTCATTATTAATTGGAGCATTTAAAATTAGCACACATAAGTGATACACATGTATGTACGTATATATGTATGTAGATTAGAGATAGATTTTGTTTACCAATTACCAAATAATTCCATTTTTTAGTTGATTGAAGTTTAAGAGAGCTTTTGCTTTTATTGTTTTGTTTGACAACGCAGGAATTGTGTTATATTTGGTCGATCAAATCAAGCGAACCAATAAGAAATAAATAATGAATGGGTCATTATAAATAAATAATGAGACATTGACTTGAAAGATGTGTTGAATGACTTCTCAATCTGTTTCGGTTATAAATATATTTCTGTAACGCGTTCAAAGTGCAAAAGCGCTTCCTTTGTTTTTCATAGTTTAAACTCCAACTGAAAATAATGGTCCAAAGAATGCAAACCAACATTTTGTTTTTTTGTTGTTGTTTTATTTATTTTATCACTGAGTTAACACTTCGTTAGCAGACTGTTTACTTGCAGATGTCCTTGTGGACTCAAAACTAAAGAGAATAAATATTTGTAAAACACGTATAAATTTAAAACGGACGCTGTTTTTGTGCAGACAAATTTAAGTGCCACCGAAATACGAAAAATGTCACGAATTGAGACTACCTTTCACTATTTGAAAAATATATAAATATATATGTATATACATATATATTTTTGTACGGGCAGATAAATTGTTTTTCATTATTATGAGTACCCAATAAGATAGAAGTGATCGTTAAGCTAAAGGGAGGATCATCCTACCTTTAACATTTAAAGGTCACTTTATGTTTGAACTTGCCATATTATATATTATTTTCAATATGGCAACTTCAAATTTAAACAAAATGAGCATATACAACAACAAAACGAAGACGGTCGTTGCCACTGCGTTAAAAAAAAAAAACTTGTTTAATTGAGCAGTTTTATCGACATTGCTCCGGCACTGCATAATTTTTGAAAACAGTTAACTTTATTTTATCTGTAAGTTGTAATAACGAAAATAAATTAAAGGCAACTTTACAGTTCCCTTTAGCTAAAAGTACCTTTAACTAAACCCAAGTTTAACGGCAAGTTGTAATAATGGCCCTTAGAGTATCAGTAAATGCTGCTAATTCAATATAAAAGTTTCATTTCATAATAAAAAGTATTTTAAATAATAAAATTTTCCATTTCGTCGTTACTTGTGACAGAATGACAAACAAATTTCAGAAACTTGTGGCCAAAATTCATCATCTTTGTATTATTTTCTTCTTTAAAAGGTGATAAGCAAGAAATCACTTTCAATTTTTCCAGAACGTAGAGTAAAGTGCGGTGCCGTTAAAACTTGACTGTAAGACATAATTTTCTAGTAAATATTCATAACTTTGTTTGTGGAAATCTGTTCCATTAAAGAATATGTTTATTTGTGTGTCTCAAGGTGTATTTGGTTTTCACGGCCACTGTTCCCGTATAATGTTTCTTACGCTACTTAAAAATGACTAAAACAATGTAACTCCTTCCCTTATGCTTTTAAATATCAGTCTTAGGTTTCACCGCCGAATACAAAAACAAACAAAAAATAAAATAAAATAAAATAAAATACAAGTCATTGTGTTTGTGTTGAATGAATGTCTCCAAGGACTTTAAAATGCCACAGCTTCAAATGTACAATTTAAATGTTACTACGTAAATAACAACAAACATAAAGTAGGCTCAATAACATTGATAATGAAACGTGACTTAATTTAATACTACACCAACACGCTACAATAAATATAATTTTCACATGAATTAAGCTTCGAAGTAAAGTCCTTTAAATAAAATTCATATTTTTGTAGAGTAGTTGGATTGTCAAATTGGCCAAAACATAAATTCTTACTTGGCCAGTGTAGGGTGTAATAAACTATTGTACACACAGTTGGTAAAATTAACTTTTTTTCGCCATTTTACACGTTCTTTTTTGCGAAAGCAAAAATATACATTCCCGCCTCAGTCTTCCATAATTTAAATTGTTTTATTTTCTGTTCATTTTGGCTTTACTTTACTTTAAATAGCAACTTTTCCCAAGGAGAAGCGGAATGTTTCTTTGTAAATAATTTTACGTTTGCCGGGATATAATAGCCGTGCTAAATGCCGTTAATGGGAAATGTTGTAAATAACTTTTATTCACCTCTCTTAGAATTTTTATTCTTATTTCTCCTTTTTTCTTCTCGTACTTGCTGAAATAAAAATTGTATGTTTTATTAAAATTTATGTTAAATTTTTAATTTAACTTCTCTTTCAAGACAAACTTTCAAAATGCAATTATTCCCACTTGGAATAACAAAAAAAAAACACTAAAATCTAGAAATATCAGTTAACAAATAACACACACACACACTAAGTACATACTATATAAACATTTTCAAACCCAAATTGTTAATAGAATAGAAAATAATAATACAATATAAATACATAATAATTTAATATTATTATTATTATTATTATTATTATTATTATTATTATTATTATTATTATTATTATTATTAATCCTTTCTATTTTATTGTGAAATATTTTAAATTTGAGCTGATTTTCGTTATTGTTTTTTTCCTTTCGTTCGCTTCATACATACATACGTATGTTGATATTTGAATTTAATTAAAAGTCTAGCCTATCTAGCATATCACAGCATAAGCTGAGCAAAATGTATTCCGTTAACCGATAACTAATTTCGAAGAAAATCCAACTTACTTTGCTTATTTGCAAAAGAACGATGCGTTAAAGAACATAATTGAATAATTTATAATATTAACAAATCAATTCATGTACAGTGACATATTACAAAATATAATTCCGCCATATGCATACAATGGAATGCCACTATAATTGAGGTTCAAACAGGATAAAGATAGATGAATTAAAAATAGCATCAAAGGCCTTGAGTGGCCTGCTTAATCTCCTGATTTCAATCCTATTGAGAACTTATGGAGGACTTATAACATAAGAGTAAACTATTAGTATTGCGAAAGAAGTTCTTATCTCATTCAGTCTAAGGGGTTCACAATAAAATGTCAACTTAAAAAATATTACTCTTTACTTGCATAATGATGTTTTTTGAATTTCATATTCTTTAATTCTTTTTTACTTTTATACAGCGATAATATTAGAAAATAAATAAAAAAAACTGAAAATTCAAATTAAAAAATTGTAACCGATACTGTATATGAATACAAATTCTTGCTGCTTACGGAGATTTCTCAATATAAGCTGCTGGAAGTAGCAGTAGCTGTCTAGTATCAGTCGCCGTAGTCTAGTAAGTAGTGTGTTGACTTATTAGACCACGGTTCAAACCCCAGATTAAACATCAAAACGAAAATATGAAAAAAATATTTCTTCTGTGACTTCCTCTCAGCAGATTTTGGCAAAAACTCTCTGAGAGCAAATAAAATTGCAATGAAAAGTTTCTCAGAAAATCTATCGTTCGCAGTCGACTTTAAACTGTAGGTCCCACCATTCATGTATAAAATGAACACACACAACATAAGTGGTGCGAGAAACTAGGCCCATAATCCTGATTGAAGGGTTGCAATGAGCAATTATGTATTCATGTACATATGTAGGTCTAGTATCAGGATTTCTAAAAGAGGCTCTTTTTTATTCGAGTTGATTTATTTTGTACAGAGTGTTAGCAACAAGATTAGATTTCATTGGGTTTGGTTTACGAGAAAACCTGTGTTCGATATTATTTGAATAATAGTTGAGCTTGATGAGCATGGAATTTTATTTTTACTTGATGAAATCATGATAACATCATGATGGATTCACGTTAATAACATTTGCTTTCTTCATAAAAAACAAATTGTTTCTTTCATCTTAAAGTTTAATATCTTTTAAATTTAAATGTGCTGTGGATTTCGTCTGGACATATGTATATCAGAATTAAAAGTTATTTGTGTTTTTAGAAATTTTTTGTTTCCGAATTTGTTTATTTTCTGTTCCTTTATCTCTCTTAGTCTCCTTTTTAATTTGAAGTGAATCGTTACGGTTTACTTTAGTTAACATGAAATTCTACTTTGGATTACATAAAAATACATGGGTATACATATATGAGTGTTTGAGTGTACGAATGTATGATTAAATGTTTCATCAAAGTATGCTTTGTATGAATGATAGAATGAATGAATAAATGAATGAATGATTGCATGTATTTTTACACTTTCGCTTTGCCATTTGTCAGTTATTCACTTTTTTTTTGGTTTTTCGTTCTTGTTTTGATTGAATGTAGGAAAGAAGTGATTTATTGATAAAATTCTTTGAATTGTTGCACGAGTTTGTCTGTATAGTTTGTTTGGTGTAATATTTTCCAGATATCCAAATGATTTTTCTCTTCTTCCCATGTGCTTTTGAATTTTGTTCTTATTGGTTTCTTTGTATGTCAAAAAAAGAAATTGTAACAGCAGAGGATAGAACTTATAGCATGTATTAATGTACATACACTGGCTCGAATGCAAATATTAGCTGAAGCATTGCCGAAAGGTAAATAAGTCATTCATCTAAGCAGAAGCCATTCAAATTCCTTTCAAAAATACACCAAATGTTACCAATTTCATTTTTGCCTTTTTTATCCTGTTGATATCTTTAATGAATTTTTTCAATTTTTTTTTTTTTTTTTTTTTTTTTAATCTGGACTATGGTTATTATTGAGTACTTTGAGTAGCCAGCCAATACATGTTGTTTGGCAAAATAGTGTCTACATGTTTCGAAGGAAATTCAGCAAAAAGATGTTCCGAATAGAGTTTTTGAGAATTCCGCGACGGGTAGATATACATACATACAGACTCGTACTCACATATTATGAAATTTAATGTTTGCATTGAAACATTATTAATTTGAAAATTTCCTTTGAAATTTTATTCAACATTATAAAATCATAAAAGCATTAATTTTGTATACTTATTATTTCGAAGTAATTCGAAAATGCAAAAAAGAAACAACATTGTAGATTTAAGAAATTAAATAAATATACATAAGTATACGGGTATGTATGTACATACATACATATGTGTTTAGAAAATTTTAGTTGATATAGGCCCTCTGCATTTTACATTGAAAAATATGAAATATGAAACTTTTTGATTTACATATGTATAAATTTAGAAATGAAAGCAAAAATAATTTTATTAAACGAAATTCTATTTATTGTCAACAATTGTATTCAACTTCCTCCTACATCCTATATGTGTAAAAAAGGAAAACAATTTGATTATTGGGCTCCTAATTTTTTTGGGCTTAATATCTTAAATTTTTTGGGTTTTTTAGCTTTTATGAAATACATTTTTCGGACATAGTATAAGATATGATAGTATGTAAGATATTGGATAATATTAAAACAAAAAAAAACTCTATTAAAGTAGACTTTAAACTTAAAAATAAAACTCATTTCGTAATTAAGGAGTCATATAATTAATAATTGTATATAATTTATCGTTAAAATATTATATATGTTGTAAAATACTGTGATTAATCATACATATAAACGTATCTTCTGAGAACTGGCATGACGTTGTTTTAAAAGTTTATGCAATAACCAGTGGTGTTGTGCTAATTTTTTTTTTACCGGAACGCGTATATATAATTATATATACAGGGTCGATCCTGGGTAGGCGGCCGCTCTGTGCGGTCTCATGTCCCAAATTTAACGACGGGGGGAGGGAGATTTCCCCCAATTTACGCAATTTTTTTTTAATTTTTTTTTTTCAAAACGTCAGCCAATACTCGTTATCAGAAATCATCTTTAGTTCCGGAACGCGTTCCTGTCCAAAAAGGAAGTAGCGGAACGACGTTCCGGAGCGTTCCGGCTCGACAACACCACTGGCAATAACCAATGCGATCAACTAAATTGGAATGTAGACGGCATAAGAGTGTGAATGATTATTATTTTTGAGAAAATAGAGTGTTCTGCGCCATACTAAATCGCCATAAATTACACAAAATACATCCATCAAATGACATAGTGTAAGTTGTGGGTTTTGTTGAGTAGAAATCAAAAATATTTTTTTTTTATATTTCTCGAACCCTCCAAACTTCCTTTATTTGACAAAAACCGTATTTTTGATATTTTCACCCAAAATTATAGATTACCCAAACATTTTTTAACCTATTTTCAAATTCTAAAATTTTTTGAAAACGGGACAGATGAGTCTTCAGAATAGTATATGTACATAAATATATGGCTTAAACTTACATGCTATGAGTTATGATCGGGTAAACTTGGAAAATTTGATTTTTTTTCTAATTTTTTCAAGTTTAGCTATTCTTAATTGAAAAATTTAATTAAAAAATATAAAATAGGTGATGACATTCTGAAAGTGCATTATCTTGTGCAGAGATTGACACTTCGCTTGATGAAATCGGACAAAAATTATCGTAGTTATTATTTTCATATTTTATATATGTCATCTTATTAAATGAACTTTCAGTTCAAAAATTTTCAAAAGTTTTGACGGAATTTGATTATTTATCGCAAAATGTGTCAACTTCAACTGTGTTTTTTGCAAATATTATTATTTCTCTTCGCTTTCAGCACTTTCAGAATATCATCACTTATTTCATATTTTTTAATTAAAGTTTGCTGCTATGAACGGACAAACTTGAAAAAATATGAAAAAATTCGCATTTGTCAAATTTACCACATCAAACCCCATAGCATTTTAAGTCAAATAATATATGTATGTATATCGTTTTAAAGGTCCATCCCTCTCCTTTCTAATAAGCTTTAAATTTTGAACATCGGTTCAGAAATGTTTGTGTAATCAATAAATTTGTGCGCAAAGTTCAGAAGAACAGTTTTTGTCAAATAAAACAAGTTTGGAGGGTTCAATAAATATAAAAAATAATTTTGAGTTCTACTCAACAAAACACTATGTCATTACCTGGGTGTATTTAATTTTTTTATTTTGTCGTATAGTGTTATTAATCCACTTCTAATTTATTAGAATTCTTTACTTAAAAATATATGTATATGTATACATACATACGTACATATGTGCATTTATGTATATTGGATTTACAAGAATTTGTGAATCAATGCACTTCCGATTAAATAATTCAAAAATTGCGTTCTCTGATATATGTATGTATATATTATGTATGTATGTAACGATAGCGAGCAACAAAATTAAAATAAAAAGGGTCTTTCACTTGCCACTGATTTATATATGTAAGTATGTACAAATACAGAGACTAATAAAATCCAAATGAACAAATTATTTAGAAAATAAATTAAATTACGAAATTGATTTGATAAAGAAAATGTTTCAACTCAGACACGCGTTCGCGCCATGCTAATTTTTGAACTATTTAAACATTTAGGTAATGGGAAGAGAGAGAGAGAGAGCGAAATAATCACAAGGGCAACAAATAGAATAAGAAATAAAAAAAAAATTAAAAACATTGAGAACAATTACGCTGTTGCTCTGTAGTTCTGCAGCAAATTGTAAGAAATTGTTATTTTGGTAATTATTTTGGATTAGTCGCAAACACACACTTGTGAGTGCTGCTATGGAAAAGAAAAAAAGTGAACTTGTGTTTATTCATTACGTCGCGACATGGGATCGCAGCAGGCGAGAACTTTCCTTGTTGACGCAGCGATACGCACACAGATACAACCTCTTCTTTCTACGTCGGCACACACAATTCTGAGTACGTGTATGTTTGTAGAAAGACTATAAAAACACACACACACACATAAACTCACTCATTTTTAACGAATCCAAGAATGTGTTGGTAGTTAAAGGCAATGCCACATCATTTGTTTTACTTAGCCAGTGTTGTTGTCTGGCGACGACAGTTAAATTAAGATTTTCTATTTTCTGTTATATCGCCGAATAGAAATACAAATAGGAATAGAAGAAGGAACGATTTATTGGATAATTGTTTGTATAGTAGTATAGTAGATTTATGTTGTGCTAGCTATTAAAATTAGTTTATTAAGTATGAAGAATGATCTTATAATTTAAACATGTGCATTGATTTTAATGCAGACTTGTATCGAAATCAACAATGGAATAATGTTTTAAAACCTGACCTGATTTGTGTACCTTTTTTTTTGTTAGGTTATGTTCTATTCTGCTCCATTCTGTTCTTTATTTTCCTTTTAGGCTATTTGTATTTGTGTCGTATTTATTTATTTTTTATTTGTCCAATAAAACCTTTTCATTTCATTTTTTGTTCGTTTGTAGCGCAAATGTACAAAAAATTAAAGCAAGTCAAAGGACCATCATAACAAACGAGTAAAAACAACAATATGAGCATTCCTGGACGTATACTCGCATACACATATACAGGAGAACAAACAAGCAATCAAGAGATATACCATAAATACACTTTTTGTATATGTACATACATACATACATATGTATGTACATATGTATGTATGTATGTACGAATGTACTTATATGTATATAGTATGTATGTATTGGAATTGTTACAGAACTACAATAGACTACAAATATACCCGAAATATTGTACAATAGAATATAACTACATTTACAATAACAACAACAACAATATCAGCAACAACAGTATTAATGACATAGTAATGTAAACATACATACATACATATGTTCATACATTCATACAGTAGCAAAGGCAACAACAATAACAACACCGATGACAATAACTACAACAAGAAGAAAGGCATCAATAAATAACGCTTAAAGCAGCATTCAAACTTACATCATATACAATTTGAGATTTTTTTTGTGTTTTTTTTTTATTATTTATTTCTGTTTTTTTTTTTTGCTACTTTTGTTGTTGTTGTTGTGTTCATGTGTTTATTTGTTGTAATTTCATATTGGATTTATATGTGTTTGACTTTTAGTTGTTATTTGGGAAATTTTCTTTCAACTGTAATAAATGAAAAAAACGTGATATTTTTTGAAGAACACGAAGAAAGTTTACATTCTTCCTGCATGCCCTCCATCACAGTTTTCGCTACTGCGTTCGACTGTAAACATTAAAATAGCAGCTGTGATTGGGGGAATGTAAAGAGATCGTGAGAAACAATAATGTTGCTCCAATAATATTCATTTGAAGTACATGTTTGGAGCACACCAAACCCTTCACGCAATCAGCAATTGTTTAGTGTTGCCACCGTTCGAACACTGAACATCATTTCAATGGAAAGTGGTTTATAAAATGAAAATTGAAAGTTTTTTCTTTTATTATCGATACACATTCAATACCACTGGCAACTCTATGTATATGGGAATGTCTGTATGTATGTATGTACGTCCATGTACTACGTTCTGTATGTGTTAATAAATATAAATCAAATGTTGCAACATTTTCGTGCAATATATTAACAAATTTTACACACACATACATACATATGTGTATGTACAAGAAAAGAAAAAAAAAACAGAAATTGAGCCAAATAACTTTACGTGTGTATACATATATGTGTAAATGAATGTATGAATATATGTATGTTAGTGTTTCATTCGTTAAGTTTTTCAATTTTTTTTCTCGATTGTCTTGTGTGTTGCAGATTTTTATTATTTTTATAGAATTTTTATTCTTTATTTTTATTTCAGTTTTATTGTTATGTTTTATGAGTAATGGAGTATTGTTTACGAGATAGCAAAATTAGTTGGTTTTACGTGATCCAATACATTTAATCGCACACAATTCGAAAATTTTCAAACACTTTATGGTGCTACAGAAATCATCATCATTAATAAACTGAGGGGTCATGGTTGTTAACACAAAATCTAAAAGTTCTTCAACAACTCATACAATAAATTGTATTTCCTTTTGAAATTTTCTTCACAATTTTTTAAACTAATGAAAGCATAATTTTTGGACATAATATAGATTGTATATGTGCATATGTACATCTAACGATTTTTTTTATTTGAAAGAAAGAAGCAATATTTCAATAATTAATTCACATCGATCGTTTCATAAAAGAAAAAAAGTTCAATTGGATTGATTATTATATATGTATTTCGAAATTTGTTTGGACTCAGTTTTAAAAGTTCGTTTCAAATTTTAACTTTTAGTCGGAGGCGCTTCTGCCCAAAATAGTACATACGTTTTCAATGCGGTCCAATTCGGGCTATTGCTCTAGCTCATTATGATCAGTACACTCTTTTAAGCACTCTTTAACTAATTTAAATAAATGTTGTAGATCGTTAACCTACCGCTCCACCAAAACAAAACATATCGGCAAAAGATGTTTATTAAAGAATTTCGATAGACGTGATAAAAAAGATCTTAAAGATAATTATGTCGGCAAAAATGCAGTCTGATTATAATTACATATAATTTCGCAATGGCGTATTCATTTAAGAATTGCACGAACGTGTGAATTAGGATCAATTACGATGACTTCCAATTTGGGTCATTTGTCATTTGTCAAGCAAATTAATCGAGTATTTATTGTTTTGCCCAAATTTTCCTTTTTCCAACTTGTTGTGATAATTGAAATGCAAAAAAATTTATTCGTTTTTCGTTAATTCTTTGTACATTACTTTACACACTTTGAATAATTCAAAAATTATCAAGTGTTGAAACATAAAATTATTATTATATTATTGAAAAAATAAAAAGAATACATTTGTTTTTTTTCTTTTTTTTTTCGTTGAATTTCCAATTTTAATAGTTTTTTTTTCTTCTACAGAAAAGCAATTTCCGCTTAACATTTATCTGTGAAGGCATGCCATATCGGTTGTAATGTATACATACATACGAGACTGTCTTTTATCAGATTGTTAAACAAAATAGTGGTACATGAACGATACACTATTATTGTCTGTTAGGTTGAAATTTTACTTGGTACCCTACTAGATACACGATATTTTTATATTTGATATCTATTAGAGTGCTACTTGTACTATATAATTCGAAATATTCTCAATACCATGAGATTGTCATTCGATTTCATTAAGCCGTACTGTACAGAGTACTTGATTTTGCATTTTTTACTAGAGAGTGGTACATACATACATACATACATATGTCAGTCTTTTGCATCCTTGAGTCCTTTGCGTTTCTTTTTCGTTAAAATATTATTGATAATAAGTACACACTCATATTTGTATGTATTTTACTTTCATTTTATTGTAAACATATTGAATATGACCATTTAACATAATGTTTGAAAACGCTTGAGTCGCTTGACTGTTGTCTGTGTATTTTATAAACATTTGATATACACATACATGGGTGTGTGTGTATGTGTATAAGAATGTTTTTTCTAAAATACTATTAAAAGTTTTCATCCGCTCCCTTAATGTATGTCCGTTTCTTAATATGTAAGTGTGTATGTATGTATGTGTGGCTTTGTGACTGTATATTTCTTTTTCTTAATCTATAGATACAGCAGCAGTAGAATAGAGTAGGAGTAGCAGGCAAAAGTATTTACACTGTATAGTGAGTACACTGAGTAAGCGAGTATGACCATTTGGGGTTTTTTTTTATTATTTTTTATGTGTAAGAAAACAAATGTCAAGTCATTTGTGTTTATGCCTGAAATCATCTGGTTTACATAAAGAAAACATTTATTTTCAATATCCTAAACTACTCCTCAATCTTGAAATATTTTCTTAAAAAAATGTCCCTGATATTTATAGAAAATAAATGTATATGTACTCTCTCATACATACATACATACATACATGATAACATACTTTTCTATGAAACATGAATAACAAGAAATGTGGAATAGAATGAAAGAACTATTGGATGACAATGACATATTGTTAAGCTTTAATAAAATGTTTCAAATTTTATATGCATACATATGTGTGTGTGTGTATGGATGTACTAACATATGCTCACACAACATCTAGTACATGTGTAGGGCTGAGTGTAAGGTATATGTACATATAAGATGTCTGACGGACATTATGTACAAGATTATTTGAACTTCAGGCAAAGGAAGAAGGCTTTAAAATAAATGAATACGGAAATTAGTTGCCATATTTGTGTCCATATTTTAAGACTTCTTTCATCAATTTAATTTATAGCAAACAATACTGTACAAACATTACGAAACTATTTAATAATTAAAGTAAACATTTTGTGGCCAAAATGGTTTCAGGCGGAATAACTCAGATACTAACTTAAATACAGACCAGTGGACTTAGTAAATTTTTTTGTAAATTCTATTCTTCTGAATTCAATGCAAATACTACGAATTAAGGAAAATACTGGTTTATAAAGGCAGTGGGAAATAGTTCAGTTTATTTTAGCCAAACATTTCTGTGCTTAAAAACATCATCATTCTTCCAAACCGAATGACAGACTTTCATATCTTTCTGGCTCGAAAATTAAACAATATCAACATTAAACAGAGATATTTTACTTAATTTAAGTTTTCTGCAAAAGAACTCAGCAAGGAATTAATTTTTTGGTTGGACATTTGTAGACGTTTGAAAGTTTATTGGAAATAGCTAAACAGGTCAATTGATGTTAATGCCTGATCAGCTGGAAAAAACAAAACAAATTAATTGCCAAGTCAACTATATCCGGCAACATATTTTGAACTCTAACACAATTGGAAAAGAACCGACCGTATGTTAAGCGTTTTGACAGTATTTTATGAGCATATAAAGTCCGACGTCACGCATACATACATATGTACTTATGTATGTTAAGGTATATCATTTAGGCTGTTGTCGTAGATTAACAGTGTTGATCAAAACCGATCTGCTCAAATATAGCTTATTCGTTAATGATAGTCAACTTTGTAGAAGAGATTTAAGGTATTAAACATCAAAAATTTATTCAATTTTCATCAAGAAGAGAAGAGAAATCTATTTAATTCAAGTCAACCAAGTCACCCTGACACTGTAAATGCTCAATGTCTGGTTCAATATTTGGTACAATGTTTTCTTCGTTGAGTTTTTCAAATGGTTTTTGGTTATTTTTATTTTCTTAGTCATTGTTGCTGTTGTTCCTAATGCTGTTATACTTTGTAGACCACACACACAAATATGCGTATGTTTGTATAAGTGCGTGTTTATGTGTGTTTATGTGTGAGTTCTTTTTCTTTTTTTTGCTTTTAGTTTTTCATAGTCTGTCGTCCCTTTATTGGAACTCGTGAAAAATCAACGAGGCATTACTAATTCTCTTATTGTATGTTGTTGCTCTCATATACACACTTCTTTTTTATGTAGGGTTCACGAGTATGTATATGTGTATGGATTTTTATGCTATTGCATATGTGTGTGCATGGATTGGCAATATTTTCAAGTGCTCTCTTATACTTGAGAGTCGTACTAAAGAGACGCTTCACTGATTTTCAGTTGAACCAACTCCTTCAATAAATGGTGAACTTGTTCAAAAAGGTACATATTTTACGAGTTGCTATTTGATTAAACCATTATTATGGCCTGCAAATAAAGTCAGAATCATTCAAACTAAATTGTGATTTATTCGAGAAAACTTTTTACAACAGCTGAAATTCATGCCCGCTTAGTATTTCTGAATGTACAGTTATTTTCATTTTCATTTCATTTCAATTTTTTTTTTTTTTCAATTTCGTTCCTTGTTTTCTTTTCAAGACCAAGCGGCAAAAGTTATTTTTTATAAAATCTACTCAATGAGACTACAAATTATTTTCAATAAATTTTAAATCACACGTTGAAAAAAAAAAAAAAAAAATAACAGAAATAAAAAAAAATTAAAATAGAAAATATATGCAAACTTCTTACAGTTGTTGTTAATATTTGTTAGAGCCAATAACAATTAAAGTCATTTTCTTTCTTCTGCACCACAATTAAATACAATTCGCTGACAAAGATAATTAATTTTATTATTCTTTATTCGTTTTTATTGATAGCCATTTTCATTGAGCCTTTGAGCAGAATACGAAATGGAAAATGTTTAATATGAGTCAGAAGTTCCATAAAACCTAAAATTTTAAATGTAAAAACAATCAAAACATTTTAAAATTCGCCCAAGTGTTAACTAGACCTTAAACATTTTCTTAATTTTTTATATAATAACGAAGTCGCCGTAGTCTAGTAGGAAGTGCGTAAAACCCGGGTTCGAATCTTAGGTCAGAAATCAAAACGAATATTTCTTCGGCAACTTCCTCTCAGCAGATTTCTGGCAAAAACTCTGAGAGTAAATAAACTTGCCATGAAAAAGTTTCTCAAAAATCTGTCTAGGCCGTAATCCTGACTGAAGGGTTGTAATGGCTAATTACATATGTATGTATGTACATATGTATGTAAATATAATGCAACTTACTTATATCAGTTTCATTAGATAGAATTCACACCTCAACGAAATTGAATATATTTACAAGTAATTATTTGTATTATATAGTTTATAGTGAATGCATCGCTCTTATTCTATTAATAAAGTCGAGGAAATGTTTTGAAAAATAACGAAATAATTACAGTTTTTGACGGTAATAACACAATTGTGACGGTAATAATAATTTGACGGTAATAACATAATTTGCAGTGCTGAAGATACAAAAATTAAAATAAATAAAAAAAAATTAAAATAAATGAAAATAAAATATATTTGTATATAAGTATACTCGAAGATATTTGTAAGGTAGTATTGTAAGCACTAAAGAATGTAACTAAAGAAACCATCAACCAATTGCGCAAGTTTTTCGCAGTATTGCTTCGTTTTTAAATTTTGCAAAACGTTAGTTATTAATCGCAAACTCACGTTTCATCATTGACTGACAACTTGCGACAACATGGCAGTAACGTTCTTTGTTCTATTTATGCTCCTTGAATATTATGTCTGGCAACTTCACGATCTTTCTATGGAATTGCTGTTGCTGAACTTTCGATCTTTGTTTTGTTCCTTTCTCATTCTTCTTACAAATTGGGATGTGTAAATCTGTGTATTTTATGAATTTTGTTGTTGTCTGTTTGTCTCGTTTGCTTAATTTTGTTCTTTTCTTGAATTGGTTGTTAATTTTAGTTAATGCATCCTCAAAATCCCATTGAAGTAATTTTCCTCTATTTCTGATCAGTATTCTTTGTTTTTGTTTAGTTTCTGCAGATAACAATAATTGTTCATTCATTTTGTTCTAATTATTGTTTTTGTTATTACTTTTTGTTTTAATAATAGAGGTAGTATATTATCTATGAGTATATTATAATGTAAATTCAATAAAAGCGATATTAGTCTGTAACACAAGTCTTACGACATTAATATGTAGTAAGATCGTACAACATTTGAAGAAAATGCGGATATAAACTGTCCAGTTCCAAATAACTATGTTGTAACTACATCTTTCTTTACATATATGTATGTACCTTTAATTGCTTCAGCAATTATTTAACAAATGTTGCTTTCGTTCATAATTTCCTTAATTTTATTTTTCAAATTAAATTTTACGAATAATGTTTGTTATTTTATTCCGTATTATTTTAAGTTGGTTGTCTAAAAGTATTTCCGTCTAAAACATCTTTAAATGGAGTGCAATTTGAGCTGATCGCTTTGAATTAATATACAACTTTATGGTATTATTTCAGGTTTAAAATTGGCCCATAAAATGACGTTTCATTTGTAATAAAATAAAAAAGCGAATGGATTAAGGAGCGAATGGATGTATGTATGTACAGTTTAAAAATATATTATTGGGCATTCAATATGAAGTTTCTTTTTTTTTTCTCAGTGTATCTGTTTTGAATTCTGACCTTAAATTTCATTAAGATAATTATGTATGTACGAGTATGTACATTGTAATTTGGAAATGTAAATAGGTTGACACCTACTAATGCGCTTATCGTAAAAGGAATTAAAATTATTAAAAGCTCCGTTTAAATGAGTACAAAATTAAGCCTCTAACGTGTTTCATAGAGGAGGCATTTGTTTCATTTTTTACTTTCAACCTGAGTTTAAGTGTTTGTTTTGTTTTCCTTTCCTTTTGCAAAAGCAATTTTGCATAATTGCTGTAATTCTGGTGATAATCAGTTTTGTCACTTACGACTTTCACCCATTTTAAACTGACTACTACCACGCTGACAGTATACATTCTCACATGGGAATACAGACGAACATATTCATAATCATCGTACACAACAAAAAAAAAAAAAAAAAAAAAATGAAAATAAATAGAAAATTATACAAAAATCATCAGAGTATTTGTCTTTTTATTTTTTATTTTTATTTTTTTAATATTTTGTCTTTTGTTATGTACAATTTGTAGAATGGAGACAAAAAGAAAGAAAGAAAGAAAATGAGAGCAGAAAAACTGTATAAGGGGAATCAAAAGATGAAAGCATTTGACGTTGGCATTGTTTTATGTTTTCTGGGTCAAAAAGTGGCACACAGCCATTAAGAGTTAGATTACCTAACGCGGCATTAAAAATTCCGACACACACTTACATACTCACACACTTAAATACATGGATACATTGTAAAATCAACAGCCAACCAGTCAACCAGCCAGTTAGGGACACAGTCAGAGAACAAAAAGCGAAAAATCTAAAGCATCCATCCATCCATACGTGCACGTACTCAGATCCGTGCACATGACTACATACATATGTACGTGCGAGTGTGTGTGCGCGAGAATGTAAATGTTAATGTGAAAGTGTAACAGTTTAACTCTATTTCTAAACTGATAACTGTTTGTAGAGAGGTGCGACTGAGTAAGTGAGTGAGACTGTGTACGATTGCGTGTGCGTGTGAGCGATAACAACTTTGTATGTGTTAAGAATGAGGCAGTGATAGTGAAATGATAAAAATATGAAAGAAACGAAGGTGCTTATTGTTTGAAATAAAAACTCATTTCTAAACAACACAAACATTGCATACATACGTGTATACATGTAAAAAGGGCAAAAATAATCACCCATCGCCCGTTACCCGCCAGCAAACACAATGCCACCCCATTCACTAGTTAGTTACCTTAAGCTTAAATACTTTGGCCAACTTTAGTACAAAAAAGAAAGAAAACAAAGAACAAGAAATTCTTTTTTTTATAGAGTTTGTGATAAACTGTTAATTTGATTGCTTTTTCCAAGTTCTTTATTTCATTTTCACTCTTTACTTCTTATATTTTTGCCCACCCCATCTTTACTTTACGGTAGTTTTAATGATTTTTGTTTGAATCGTTTGTTATACCTTCCATATTTGTTATACGCAATGGTACGGGGTTCAAATCGAATGAATAAATGTTCGTCTGCTAACCTCTTTCCGATTTATTTACGTGTTTAGTCTATACATACAAAAATACATACATACATACATATATGTGTATGTACATGAATACGTATGTAGTACATTGATGACAAATGGTATTTAGTCGCCATAGTCTAGTAGGTAGTGTGTTGGCCTATTAGACGCACGGCCAGGGTTCAAATCCCAGGTCAGATAACAAAACGAAATATAAAAAAAATATGTCTGCGGCGACTCAGCAGATTTCTGGCAAAAACTCTGAGAGTAAATAAAATTGCCATGAAAACCTTCTCAAAAAATCTGTCGTTCGGAGTCGACTTTAAACTGTAGGTCTCGCCACTCATGTATAAAATTAACGCACACAACATGACTGGTGTGAGAAGCTGAGCCGTAATCCTGACTGAAAGGTTGTTATGGCCAATTATGTATATATATTGATGACAACAGTTTATTAATTGACATGCGATACTATGCGATAAGTATGTCCAAGTTTACATATTTTAAATCGAATTGTAGTCAGTAATAATATTTTCATGAAAATCTTTAAAGCGAAATAAAATTGATATCGTTTGGGTAGAAAACAGTTGCGACGAATCCTGATTTATTATGCAGATTCTGTTACTGTCTGTAAGAAAATTCTCTTGATGTCGCTAATTGAAATTTTATTATAACTAGTCTTGAATTTAATTAAAATATTCATTTTTGGGTGTTCTTTAGCATTTTTTTCTTTTTTTATTGTGTCCTGTAACCATGAGAAATATTTTCATTTATTTTCATTTTCATTTTCGTTTTTATAATGACTGGAAAGAACAAATGATTTATCGTTCGGACGTCATGTGGTATATTGACCCTGAGTATTGATTTTCTTTATACTTCTATTTCAAAGAAGAATGTTTTTATACAATTTGGAAATACTTTAAATTGTGATACAGAATTTAAATTTTTTAATAAATTAAGCCTGAAGTGTTGTAAGCAGATATCTTTCTTAATTAAACCATGGAAATTGAGGATTGTGGATTGAGGAGACGTTACGTAAATTAAATACTTGATAAATTTAATACAAATTTCAAATTTAATTATTATTTCGGCTTCATCATAAACATGAATTTATTTTCAAAACTGTATTTTTTTTAAATGCTGATGAGCCTCTAATGGATTGGTACTTTAAGGAACTTAACGCGACATAAATGCAGAATAAATTAAATATAAATTTACAAAAAAAAAAAAAAAAAAATAAAATAAAAAGTAATTTATTGCAAATATCTAACAAATCATCAGTAAAAGTGGAATGAATAAAAGTTGCAATTGAATTTGGCGCCAAAGATTCTTAAAGTTTTGTTTTGCTTTTACCATAGAGAAAATTGTTTTTTGTGGTTTTTCCATTTTCTATTTTTCTTTAACAGTTTGAAGAGATACGATTTCTTAACATGATACACACTTTGTTCTTTTCCATTTTGTACAAATATCCTTTATCCGTAAACGGACGGCAGGTTGTCAAAGTCTATGATAACGAAAGGGAGCAGCACAGATGGATGCAACAACAAAAACAAGAAAAATAAGAATAGAAACGTAGACAAAAAATGTCTACTTTTTTCATGCGTCTGTTGATTGATTGACTTGGCAGACTTCCGAAGAAAGTATTAAATGACTGCCTCAACTAAGTTCCATTGTTTCAAATAATGTGAAGAAATTTATGCCAAAGTGAGTAGATTGAAAGTGCGATGAAATCGATACAGTCGTATCGATTAAACAGTTTAATTTCATGTCGATGTTAATACCTTAGTATTGTAATTTACTTTTGATTAATATCTACTCTGGTTATTTTTTGTTTAATTTTGTGTTTTTAAGCAAAACGAGCAAAGTTAAATTAACACTAAATTACCTTATTAAAGTTATTAAAGCCAATTAAAACGATAATCGATTTAAGCGATAATTGTTCAAAAATAATTCGAATTAACGGATGATCAGCTTCCGAAAGATGATATACTTTTGAATTACCAAATTTCAGTTTCATTTCAGTTTACTTTTTCCAGCTAAGTATGGCTGTTAAGACTATTATAGCAGGTGATAGAATGGTAACGGACCCATGTTTCGGGCCTCTATAAAAATATATTGGGCATAGAGCTGAAAAACTATTCTTTGTGAAAAGATGGCACCGCCACATCTAGATATTCGGTAATGATGTTATCTCTCGGGTCTCTTGTGGTAGGGGCTCCTATATAGCTTAGTGAGAGCCTCTGTTAGACGTGTTTCACTGTTGAGAAATTTGTAAACAACATCTTATCTAATTTTATATCACATTTTATTTATTTGTATTAGTCAGCAAATTACTTTTACATTCTATGGAATCTTTGTGTAAATTACAAAACAGCATTTCTTTTTTATTCCTTACGCTTATTTTTCGCATTTTACATATTTGGAATATTTTAGTTTTAAACTTTTTATTAAATATTAAAAAAAGGAGAAAGAAAAAATATCCTTAAAATATAAAAAGTTTCCCAAACGAACTTTTGCCAGAAGACTGCTGAGAGCGGCATCATCGAGGGAACTAGATTGTTCCTTACCTTTTTCTAGTTGTCAGAGCTCTTGTCTAGTAAGGAAACACACTATTTACTAGACTACTGTGGCCACATAAAAAATATTATGTGTACTTATGTATGTGTAGTTTTAAATTTGTTTTTTTTTTTTTTTTATTATTAAATATTTATCTTCTACTATATTGAATAATTAAAAATGAAAATAAAAAGTGAATATTTTCGTAAAATATGCAATTGATAGAAAAAAATATTCGATTTTGTTTGGACATCCAATCGCGAAATGAATACAAATAGACAAATGAATCAGTTTAAATCATTCATTTTCCTTTATTTTTATTCCTTCTTTCTTTCATTCTTTTACTGTTTCATCGTTTGTTTGTATCTTAATTCAGACGGAGGACTTGAAATGTTTTAATGAAAAAGTTTCACTATTTTGAAAATTCTTAAATAAAAAAAATTGGACAAAAATGTAAATGAAGCGTTATTTGGTAGTAAGAAAATGCATCACAGTTGTAATTATATGCTTAAATATTTATTTAAATTTAAAGATTTTGGAAAAAATGTTGTCATTTCTTCACTGAGCTGAGCTGTGCTGTGCTGTGTTGATATTAAGAATGACTGCTACGACCTTAGCATAAAATATTTTTTCTTTTATTTTATTTATTTTTTCCATCATCTGCATAAATAATTTATGCTTAAACTTTTTTATTTAAACAGTTTTTTTCTCTCTTTTTTTTTTGGGCAAATAGTCAGTCTGTCAGTGCAAAACGGTCTCTGCCTTCAGACCCATAAACAAAAAAAAATTCTCAGCACATAATTTCTTCGTTTTTTTTATTTTATTTTTTTTTTGTTGTTTAATAATATATTTTAGTAGCGATAGTACTTTGTTGGTATATTTAATTTCTTTATTTTTATTTATTTATATTGTTTTCTTTTTTGTGTCATTTGAAGTGAATCTTTTGTTGCTGAGATTAAAAACTTTTCACCGTGTTAGCTGAAAGAAAACGTTATTGTGGGGCCAAAAGCTGAAATCTAATAATAAATACTTTTGAAAATCGTCGCACTTGTTGACTTGATTTGCATTTAAGACAGATGTTCACTTTTAGAGTGAAAGAATTCTACCGAAAGTGAAAAGTAAATACAGCAGCGAACACTTCAGGAAATTGAAATATCTAAACATTTTAACATTGTGTTTAAATTTAAAGTGTTTTAAGTGTTTTCCAGTTTGTGACAGAATAGCTCCTTCAATTTCCATTTAAAAAATAAAAAAATTTGCATTCTTCCACCCACTGGTCGGTCAGCAGTAGCGGTGATTTAAAAATTCTCTTTAACTTTTAAAGCAGTCGTCCTGCAAGTAACAGCGATTTTCTAGTTATTTTGTTAAGAGTTTTACGTTAAAAATATTCACTTGTCTTTTGTCCACTGTCATCATAAATTTCATTGCTTTTGTCTACAGAATTCATGTGTAAATGAAGAAGCAACTCTTCTAATATTTTTGTACAGAATCTTTCGAGTTTGAGTTACTATTTCAAGTTTGTTTTCTCTCTTTTAGCAGATATTTATTTCCGCACATTGTGAGCACTTTTAAGCTGGATTCACCCACAAGCACTTTGTTCCGAAACAAGTTCAGTTTTTTGAGAGTATGTTCCAAAACGATTCACCCAGAACAATTGTTCTGTAAAAACATGGTTACCATATGAAATATTTTTATAAACGATGCGTGTTATTTTTACAATTAGGCAGCACTGTAACAGATGATTGCAATTCGTTTGTTTTCTTGGCTTGAGTGTGATCATATTTTTATTGTGTTACAAAGAAACTGTAAATTAAAACAAATCTTGGTGAAAAAATGCATACATACATACAAATGTACATACATATAACATGATGTGGCAGCTCAGTTCAACTTTACTTAAAAACTTAAAGTAACTGGCAGCACAGTTCGATTGATTCGGAACAAACATTAAAATTAAACCAATTCGAGCTGAAATTGTTTCGAAGCAAGCTTTCTCTTTTTCGCTCTCTATCTCTCTCAAAAAGAGAAACGACAAACTACATATAAAAAAAATTGTTTCGGAACAAAAATTTTCTTCCGAAGCGATGGGTGAATCCAGCTTTAAAAATTCACATGACATTGAACTGAGAATATAACTACGAAGGAATTGAAAGTATGCCTCAGTTGTATTGGATGTGGTTCTTTAGTAATGTAAGCCTGAGTTGGCCTCTAAAGTTTTTTTGATTTGAATGAATAGTGGGAAATTTATATTCTTGTTGTTAAACTCTGGTGATGACATTTGTCACCTTTTCTACCAATGGTTGGTCATAATGTTCCTGGGCGGTATATGACAATTGGGATATAATTTGCAATCGAAATTGTTGCAAACAATAATTTCTCCAGAATTTGGCCTTTAAAGTCGCCAGAATCAACGCCTATGAGGTAAGTACTCAGAGGCAATAGTCAGAATTAAAGAGAATGCCATCAAGAAATTGAGGCAAAAGGATAGAATACGATTCATCGTAAGTAAATCATAATGCATACAATTTATTTTTTTTATTTGAAAGAATCACACATCACCATTTGGGCCTTTAAACTTTAAAGTATGCAAAATCGCTGGTATATTCAGTCTGTTTCCGAATATTGTGTCTTCTCTATTTCAATAATTCAGACGTGCATTCAGATTGCTCTGTAGGGTATATTCAAGTTAAATTGAACCGATTACTGATACTTATTTCATACTTATTTAAGCTGGCAAATTGCCGACCTCTAAGAGACTACCTTTCTACCATAAATCAAATTCGTTCAATCTAATTTATTTAAAGTGCTTGCATGACATTTATTCGCAATCTTAGGAACGAAAAAAGGAAAGGCAGCAGCAAAGAAAATTACAGTCAAATAAAAAAGAGTATCGACGTATACACACACCCAAACACATTTTCACTGGATAAAGAGAAAAATCTTATTCGTTTCGATCATTTTTTTTTTTTGGCATGTAAAATGCGATATTAAGGAGTAATAAAATCATGTTAGAGCAACTGCAACTACATAAGAATGTCTGTAATGAGAATGAGAATGTCTTCTTGAGAAAGCTACAGTGAACTCTCGATAATGTGAACTAATTCATGTCGGGGTAGTTCATATTTTCGAATTTGTTCACATTTTCGATTGTGATTTTTTGTATATATTACTAAGTTATTCTTTCTAAAAATCATTTCTATAAGGAATGAAAACGCAAAGCATTACTAAAACAACATCTTGTAATTTATTTAGAACATAAAAAGTTTTTAAAATTCCACTTTATAAAGAGTACATGCGTAGTGTGTACATAAAAACAAATAAAATATTACGACAAAAAATAAATAAAGTTTGCAATGAAAAACGATACGTACATATAAGTATAATTAAATATGAAAATAATAGGTTATTACTTTCTGTTTTTTCTTTTGTTCGATCAGCTTATTTACCGCCAATTCCCTGATGTTTTTCAATACTTTAATGTCAGTTTGATCGATCATTTGAAATTCAGTCCATTGCAGAGCTTTGTTAAAAATTTCGACAGCTTCTTTGGCTTTAATATTGTTTTCAGTCGCTTCAATAAAACAGTCGTCATCATCGTCGGACTCTTCACGTAAATCATTTTCATAAAATTAAGTGACGTCCTCACAAGGATTATTGATCCAATCTCTAATGTTTAGAGCAGTAAATATTTCCTGAGAGCACAATGTCTGTAGAAGATCTGCTGCAGTATTTTCTACCTTTCTCCTTTCATCACCTTTCTTTTATAACGCTCAAAGGAACATTATCTTCAGAATCATCATCATTTACCATATTCAAAATATTTTTCCAACAGTTAGATAAAGTTTCTTTACGAACTCAGTTCCAGGATGCCTCTAGAATAGAAACTCCTTCTTTACGTGTGATTTTTTCATCGATTCAAGCAAATCCCCCTCTTTTGCAACAATTGTTGCCTGGAGACTGTTCCTATAATGAAGTTTGGTGATTCTAACTGTATTTTTATCCATTGGTTGGATCAGAGCCGTTACATTTGGAGACATGAACATAGCTTCTATGGAACCATCTTCGGATTATGGTGGTTGAGATGGAGCATTACCTATTACGAGTAGAGCTTTCACTGGTAATCCTTTCTTCGTTAAAAAATCTGTCACCTTAATGAAAAATAAAACTATAAGAATCCCAATTAGACTATTTCTACAAGTTTACTTACCTCTGGCACAAAACAGTTGTTAAAACATTCTTTAAAAATGGAGAAAGTCATCCAAGCAGATTTTGAATTTCTGTAGTTTACGCGACAAATAAAATTTTTAAAACTGCGGGGATTTTTCGATTTTCCTATTACTAAAAGTTTTATTTTATGAGATCCTGACGCATTTGCACAGCATAGAAATGTTATCCTTTGCATCCCCATTTTTGCACCTGGAGCACTTTTCTCCAATGACGTCACATATGTCATTTGGGGAGAAGTTTCGAATATAATCCAGACTCATCGGCATTATACAACTGATCATTGGATAAACCCAAATCTTCTATCTTTACTTTCAATTTAATTTTAAAAGGATTTACAAACTGTGATTGGGAAGAAAGTTTTTCACCGGTTATCTGTATCTCTTTTTAAATTTTTGTAGCCACCCATCGCTAGCATTGAAGTCATAACCGTTTTCACTTATGTTTTTGTGTATTTTTTTAGCTTTCTCTTTCAACATCAAAACTCTTATTGGGTGGTTTTTATTCCGCATACAAATAAACCACTTATATAACGATTTTTCAATTTTTGGAAGCTCTGAAGATCGCATTGTTTTGCGTTTTCCGGGTCCACAAAACGTATTGTTTACACATTTTAAAATAATATATATAGTTTGATTGAGCATATCGTTGATTTTGCAACTTTATACTTTTTACTTAACACTGTAACACATGAACCTTTTTTTAAATATGTATTCTAAAATTTCTCATTTTTCATTTAAGGATAAAAACTTTCAACTGTCTTTAGACATTTCTAATCTTAAAAATAACTTCACGAACCTATCTCAACAAGTGACATAAAGTGACTAGCATTAAATACCTTTAAAATTAAGACATAACATGGTATTTAATAATTCTGGAATTCCCAAAATTAAAAATAAATGCCTATACAAATTAAGAAATCCCCAAATATTAAAAAAAAAAATTGTTCACTATTTAGAGCCATTAAACTTTGTTCACTATTTAGAGCGCCCATATAAAAAACTTTGTGTTCCATTAGTGGATAGTTATATTGAATGTTCACATTACCGTGAGTTCACTGTATTTCGAAGTTTAATAGTTTAGTTTGAGAATCAGCTCTTCTATTGAATTCCATTCTATTCTATTCTATTCTATTCTATTCTATTCTATTCTATTCTATTCTATTCTATTCTATTCTATTCTATTCTATTCTATTCTATTCTATTCTATTCTATTCTATTCTATTCTATTCTATTCTATTCTATTCTATTCTATTCTATTCTATTCTACTCTATTCTATTATATTCTATTCTACTCTATTCTATTATATTCTATTCTATTCTATTCTATTCTATTCTATTCTATTCTATTCTATTCTATTCTATTCTATTCTATTCTATTCTATTCTATTCTATTCTATTCTATTCTATTCTATTCTATTCTATTCTATTCTATTCTATTCTATTCTATTCTATTCTATTCTATTCTATTCTATTCTATTCTATTCTATTCTATTCTATTCTATTCTATTCTATTCTATTCTATTCTATTCTATTCTATTCTATTCTATTCTATTCTATTCTATTCTATTCTATTCTATTCTATTCTATTCTATTCTATTCTATTCTATTCTATTCTATTCTATTCTATTCTATTCTATTCTATTCTATTCTATTCTATTCTATTCTATTCTATTCTATTCTATTCTATTCTATTCTATTCTATTCTATTCTATTCTATTCTATTCTATTCTATTCTATTCTATTCTATTCTATTCTATTCTATTCTATTCTATTCTATTCTATTCTATTCTATTCTATTCTATTCTATTCTATTCTATTCTATTCTATTCTATTCTATTCTATTCTATTCTATTCTATTCTATTCTATTCTATTCTATTCTATTCTATTCTATTCTATTCTATTCTATTCTATTCTATTCTATTCTATTCTATTCTATTCTATTCTATTCTATTCTATTCTATTCTATTCTATTCTATTCTATTCTATTCTATTCTATTCTATTCTATTCTATTCTATTCTATTCTATTCTATTCTATTCTATTCTATTCTATTCTATTCTATTCTATTCTATTCTATTCTATTCTATTCTATTCTATTCTATTCTATTCTATTCTATTCTATTCTATTCTATTCTATTCTATTCTATTCTATTCTATTCTATTCTATTCTATTCTATTCTATTCTATTCTATTCTATTCTATTCTATTCTATTCTATTCTATTCTATTCTATTCTATTCTATTCTATTCTATTCTATTCTATTCTATTCTATTCTATTCTATTCTATTCTATTCTATTCTATTCTATTCTATTCTATTCTATTCTATTCTATTCTATTCTATTCTATTCTATTCTATTCTATTCTATTCTATTCTATTCTATTCTATTCTATTCTATTCTATTCTATTCTATTCTGTTCTGTTCTGTTCTATTCTATTCTATTCTATTCCAAGTTGAATGTCTGTTTCAGAAATTCTGGTAAAACCTGCATTATTATTACTTTCTAATACTTAATGGAGAATAAGTATGTATTTAACAAACAATGTTTCTTATAGAAACCCCATTCATAGTCCCAATTTAACACGCGAATATATGTTTTAAGAAATCTCATTAAAATTTTATTTCTCTGTATTGTAGATCAGATTTACACCACTTTTATAGAAATAATATATACATACATATTAGTGTGTATAGGTAGTAGCTAGATAAGCGGTCAAAATTATACACAAATGCTACATCTTGCGATTGCCTTTGAAAGTAAAAATTATGAATCGTATTTTAAGTAAAAATATTATTTTAAATTTAAAAACTTTTACGTTTTCTTATACATGAAATACATACGCACAGAGAGGTAATACAAATTATAATTTTAGAGAATAATATTTCACTGTTACTTATGTATGTAGAATTCGATATTACCTGTTGTGCATCAGACTCAAGAACCAATTGGATTTGTTTGATAATTCATTAATTATTTTAATTATTACTCATGATCATGATATTTATTAAATTGGCTTCTTTAAAGCCAAACCAATAAACAATCAAACACAAACTTCTCGATTATTTAAAACAATAAGCAATGAAACTTTTCTACTCTCATCATCACTGTTACATCAGACAACACTTTTATTTTTCATTGGAATTGAAAAAAAAGATTTTCTCCTAATTATAAAGATTTCAATTCTTTTTTTGATATTATTTTACGCTGTTTACACAATCTTTAATATTCTATGTATGTATGTACGTATGTATGTGTGAGTGTAAAATAGAAAACTAAATTTCAGTTACTTCAACAGCGAATCCTTCGTATCATTTATGTAGAGATCTTGCGTTACACTCTCACACTAAGCATATACTTCGTGTTGTACATTAGGGAATCGTTTTAAACGAGAACTAAATGTGCGTGTGTCTCAATCAAAGTAAGTTTATTATGATGGTTAATTAAAACTTAAATGAATGTGTTGCATCATCTTATATATAAAAATGAATGTGTGTTTGATTGTATGTTTGTATGTTTGAAGTTTATAGACGATTAAACGGCTGAACCGATTTTCTTGAAATTTTCACAGTATCTTCCTCTATGTCTGGAAGGAGTTATAGGCTACTCTTTATGTTGATATTCCAAATGAGCGAGGGGCCATGCCCACGTATGCTACATACTACATACTTAATATTTAATTGCATTTGAAATATATTACTCATACGCATAGTAGTTACCCCTACAAGTATGCTATCTGTGATTCTTGATGTATAAAACCAAAGAAAATAAAGTGTAAAGAACGACGCGGGGGGAAAGATAGAAGGGAAAGAAAAAAATTTTGTAACCAACATTTGTGAAAAAATTCACCAAATAAGAAAAAATATAACCAAAATTAAATTCGTAGACTTTTGTTTTATTTATTTTTTTTCAAGTTTAAATTATCTATATATATAAAAATGAATGTACTTTATGGAATCGTAAACTATGCATTTAATCTTTAGCAAAGTTGTTGCGCATGAGCCGACGAAGGTTTCTAAGTTGGTATAACCAATTTCCGACTCAGGCCCGTTCGTCTGAATCATCTGGACAACGGGAAACAAAATCAATAAAATGATTCAAACTTAATTGGATATTTGTCTAATGTCTTTCCTTCAAATTTATTTTAGTTTGTAGTGCAGCAAAGCGCGCAGGGTACAGCTAGTACGTTAATAAATAAACGAATGAATGGAAGAATAACAACAAAAATTATGAATCTATTGACATTTACGTTTTATTTTTCTCTGATTTTTTTATAATTTTATTTTTTTATTTTTTTCCAAACTTTCGTTTACACTTTGATCAGTTTGATGTTTCAAATGTATAGGAACGTAACAGCCAGCCATTCACAATTGTAAGTGGCGAAGAGATTTACCAGTATGACTGTCTCGTTTTAATGGCGAACGAGTATATGTATGCATGTGCGTGTGCGTGTGTGTTTGTAAACTTGCACTCTGCAAAATACACACTGCCATAAATGGATATGTACATACATATGTACGCACGTATATGAAAAATTTGAAGTGCAATTATGAACTTTAATCGAAAAAGTTTTGAAAATCCTCTTTTTGTTACTCATTCTCAGTCTCCTCTCGCCTATTTTCTTTTTCTCTTTCACTCTCTTATACACTTTCGGATGCTTTTATACAATTTCAATACGAGATGCGAGAGCTTATTCGTACTGTTGTTGTTGTTGTTGTGAACAAGTATTACATTCATAAAATTGTTCGTAATTAACTTGTTGTACATAAACATTAAACATACACGCATACAGTCTTTTATACCATCTACTTTATGTGTATGTATGTAATTACAAATGCATATTCGCATACAGGCTCATTGTCTCTACAAAATTGCAACAGTATGCCCCATGGCTTTTCCGAGATAAACTATAAATGATAATAAAAAAATCATTAAAATCATGAAAACAATCATCATTTCGTACCCGTTTTTATTTCCATTCCCCTTCTTCTTCCCCTTCACCATCTCTCTCCCGCTCTCAATTTCTTTTCATTTCACCTATAAATATTGAAATTCATACTGAAACCACCACACCTGTAAAATACAAAACAGGTATGAAAAAGCATTTTATTTGTTTTTTTTCTGTTTTTCCTGCTTTTCTTGTTTTTTATTTATTTTCTGATAATTTAAAAGGCATTTTATTTTGTATTTTACAAATCCAAGTGCATGTGCTCACGACTATCATCGTTCATCGTAATTTTTTGGCACTCGATTCTTAAAAAGAGTTGATGGTTTGAAATGTATTACACAAAAAAGGCAAAAAAAAGAGAAAAACGATAACGAAAGAAAGATAGAAAAAAAAAATGAATTAAATAAAGTGAATAGTTAGTTTTGTGTTATCATAAACTATATTTGTGTTGAATGGATTTGCCAGCGCACAACTACACTATTTCCAATTGAATTTAAATGTTTCTCCAATAACGGCGTTTTAATGACACTCCTCTCAGGCCCGAGGGATGTATTCTCAGTGAGAGATGGTGTAGTTGATTTAAAATGAAAAGAAAATGAATCAAATAGAATATTCGACAGCACTTACTAATTCAAACACTCTCACACACTGCACAACAAGTAGATATGCATCTGTGAGTAGAAATCGAAGTACACACACGTAGATGAGACACATTGATGTATTTCATCATACAAGTTGCATTTATTCAAGTAACTACAAAGGAACTGACACATCGTACACATCACCATCACCATCATCATCACACGTTAAAGAGACAGCAGGACTAACAGCAAAGTAGAGCAAAGGCAGGAATAGAAATCATTTACGGTGATGTGCAAAGAGTTTGTTGTTTGTTATGCAACGTGTGTCGATCAGGATTTCATTTCTTCTTTTCTATTTCCACATTTGTTGTTGCTAATGTTCGAAGAAAAATAAACGAAAGTCTATCAAATCATCAAAAAAAAAAAAAATATTGAAAGCGAAGAAATTGAGACAGTCACTCCTCACTCCTTTCAGGCTTTTGATATAAAGAAACCTAAAGAATGGAAGTTTCAGCAAAGAGACTTGCTGACACAAGGACAGATGGATTGACGGAGCGGCGGACAATCCGACAGTTAGATGATAAACATAAAGGAATAAGAAACGAATGTTGCATACGCGAATAATATAAAAAACAAAAAAAGGGGAACATATTGCTGCAGTTATGCATTGTAGAGACACCAAAAAGCATATTGAACCGCAATCGAAGCAGAAAAATAAAAGTATTCAAGCGTTAAAAGAAATAAAACTTTTATACATACAAACACATTCACATATATATATATATACATATGTACATACAAATGATCGCATACACCATGCATAGATACATGGTTGCCTTCACATACCCGTATTGCTGTTGTTGCTGGTGTTTTTGTATGGGATTTTAATAACACAATCGAGTAAACTCTTGAATTTACGCTTTTTATAAGAAAAGGAAACAAGAAGAAGAAAGAAAAAACGAAAAAAAAGAAAAGGGAGAAATGATTACTTTTCTCTTATTTAGTTTTGAAATGATTATGCGAGAATAACAAAAGATTCTAAGCATATCTGCGCGCTCGGTTTTATAACAATAATTTTTTATTTTTATCACTCACTTAAAATGGCTTTCTTACCCAACCATCAATACGAGTGCAGTCACTATTCACAAGACCTCAAACGGAAATCTGAAATGAATTTATTCTTTTAATTAAAACAAGTTTTAATATAATGCGTATTGAAGGAAATATAATGCGTATTCATTGTAGTCTAATCTAGGGCTCGTGAATGTAAACCCCTCTCGCTCTAACATCAAAAAAAAAAAAAAAAGGATTGGCGAACCCCTCTCAGGATCCTTCTGGCAAAAGCTTTGACAGTAAGAAAAAGCTTCTCAAATCTTTCATTCGAATTCGAAAGAAATATATATTCAATTCAATGTTTATATATTGGGGATATGACGGCTAGTTATCTATATTATTCGAACAGAAATTGAAAATTTTGCTAACATATGATTATAACTGATAATATAGTTTTCCGTTTTAGCTTAGTCGTTAAGCGTCATAACTATTCACACATAACTTGAAATAAAGATTAATAGTAATTTATTTTTCATTTCTTTCAAGAATGTGTGAAATTATTGATGATGCAAAGATAGAAGTGTCCCATAATACAATAAACAATGGACTGGAAAACACTCACAAACTCTTCCTCATTATTTTCAGTCTGTTATGTATGTATGTAGCTTTAAAATAGCACTAGAACTTTAAGGGTAAATTGATGTTCAATGTTAGTATTAAGCCGTTGGTAGGTTTCGACATCATTATTAACTGACATTATTTCTCTTCCAACTACCGTCGTTGTTCCCTGAAGGTGGCTTATATACGATCGTTTAACATTTTTCGCTACTCATAAGCACTCATAAAAATTCGAGTGACTCGAATCATTCATCAAAATTTACAGTGTTAGTTGATGTTGCATTTACAAAAAACGAAAAAAGATACGTAAGTAAAAAAGACAGAGCAGCAAGCAGTATTCTAGTATTCGTGCGCGACTCATACTTATTTTGTGAATTTTATAAATGTTGAGTTATGGAGAGTCGAAATCAACAACATCATACGTGTTGTTAAGTATGAATATGGTGAGTACTTCAAACTTTGGATATGAGTAGAGGTTCAATGATATTAATATAAGTATGAATGCGTATAAATATTAGAAATTATGAGTATGATTCGATTCTACTCATCTTTTTGAATAATCAATGCTGATCTCTGATTCAATTGAAGGGGGTGGAATTAAGAAAATATTTCTTCTGTTTCAATATGAAATATTCCGAGTCAAATTGTCGTTCGTTTATACGTAAGCACTCATGAACAGATCTTCATGTACGGTGAATATCAGATTAAACCCAGCGACAACAAATAACATAACAGCGTTTGTATGTGAGTATGAATTTATATTGTATGCCTGCCTGTCTATTTGTATACTTGCAAGTACATATATTAATTCGTACAAGAATACAGGATGTGTCTGTTTGTGAGAATGTCTGCGATTCGTATACAATTTTTTATTTGATGTGAATTAGAGTTTATGTCTGTATGAATTAAGAAAAGCCGACACGATTGTCGTCATTGGCAGCACTAGCCCAAGCAGGAGCAGTTAGAAACCACTAACGACTATCTATAGCAAGAGACTTAGATGGATTCAAGCAATGAAAAATGAAAGAAAAGCGAGTAGAAAATAAAATATAATGCATAAGAATAAAGTAACAGTGGCTCAACGTTTAGAGGCCAACAGAACAGAACAAAACACAACACAACAGACCAGACCAGACCAGACCAGATTGTCTTTACTTACAATTGCAATACTAAAGCGAAAGCAAAGAAGCTTAAAACTGGCAAACGATATGAGCACAATCGCAAGCTCTATTATGACAGCATTAAATGTATGTGTATTAAGTATGACTACGAATGAATGAATAAATGAATGAAAAAATGAGTAAATTAAAGAATGAATGTATGCACACATTCGAACGTGTGTATACACTTATAAGTATTAGAGTGCAGAATGGAGTTAAACAGTGTTTTTATGCTCTGTTATAATGGAAGTTGATTGGAATTAATATTTATGAAAAGTTATAATACAGGAAATTCTATGATTCAGGAAAAGGTATAACGATACATGGGATGAAATGCTTAATTTGTTTTAATTTTAAAAATATGTTACCTTTAGCCGATTTGTCAAAATTACACCAACATTTTGAATATACATATGTATAATATATGAGTACAAATAATAAAGTCGTCACTGATGCGTTAAAAAATTGTAGATCTGTGTGTGGCCAAGATATTTACAGCGCTATTTCCAACACTGTCATTTATGATATTTTTTATTCCTTTATTTTTCATGTGGCTAACATTGGTTTCTTTATGATATCCTTTATTCATCTGAATGTTGATATTTTTTCTCTTTTTATAATGAGCTTTTTGTACTGGATTCTTGAATTTAATGATAAGCCTCAATAAGACATGACTTGTGTTCCAAACAAGTTTCTTTTACAAAAAATCCATTAAGAAATGTCATATTTAAAGGCGGGGAAAAATAAAAGATGAACGAATAAGTGGTCAGAAGTCCAAGGTGATGAGAACTGACAAGGTGGATGATTTTTCTTTTGTTATGGTTGCTGTTGTTGCTGTTCTCTTTAGTATACAATGAAACCATTAAATAGGTGTAAATTTTATGATATTCATGCAAATGAAAAGCGAAAGCAAAATTAAAACATTTTTGTTTTTCTTTAGCCTCTATGTATAATGACCATTAACAAGGACATTAGAAGTAATTCTTAAAGTTAAAGCACCGCAGCACAGATGTAACCGCAGCACAGATGTAATGAACGCAAGTTTTATTGGACTCAAAATGAGTCGTCGTATTCCGTGAGTACTTTTAAAGTTTTAATATAATCGCACAACGACGCATTCAAAATTACTACCCAACATTTGAGTTCATTTACTATAAACTGATTTCGTTCACTATTTATAAGCACTATTAAATAGGCATAACACTAATCTGGAATTAATCTGTAATGTAAAAATTAAAACAATCTTACTACATTTACATCAAGAGAAAAAAAAAAAGAATAAACAAAATCCAGTTTATTCCACTTAAAAAATTAACTGAATCAATTTTAAGCTCCATGCAGATTTATATTGTAAAAATTATGATTCAGCTGAAGAATTTCTCCCAATGAAAATAAAGAGAAGCTAAGAAACTAACTAAGTGACTTAAAGTCGCCGTAGTCTAGTATGTAGTATGTTGTCTAATTAGGTGGGAGGCCGTGGTTATTAAGCCCAGCTCAGACATTAACAAAACGAAATATAAAATAATTCTGGCAAAATCTGCAAGAGTAAATAAAATTGCCTTGAAAAGTTTCTCAAAAATCTGCCTAAGGTGTAGGGCTCCCCATACATACATACATACATAATTGGTCATTACAACCACTCAGTCAGGATTACGACCTAGTTTCTCACACCACTAATGTTCTGTGTGTTAATTTTACACATGAGCATTTGATGGGTGTGATGGAAGTAATTTCTTTTAAAATGAACACATCAGGATTTGAAATAAACTTTTAATATGTTTTTTTAATGCTTTTTTTATTGTTTGGTATTGCATTTTAGAAAAACTTTTATGGAAATATTTATTTTAATCTATGCGTACAGATGATATACCGACTAAACAATACACATACAAAAATATTTAAATAGAACGCATTTAAAAATGTTTCCTTTAAAGGAGGAGAAGGTGGATTGGTAGTCTGATGGTCTAGAGGTAAAACTTAACCGTAGCTTTTTGGATCTGTTTGCATGGATTATGCAGTCCAAAGTTTTTCTGTATAAACAACGTTGTTATTATGGTGGTCAATAAAAAAAATGCTGAACAATAAAAATACATGGTAAAGTCGATGTGGAAGATAAACTGAAAGATAAAATGAAGAGGAGGAAGTAGAAATGAAAGTAGAAGGAAGAGAGGGGGATGAAATATAAACTTATTTGTCGCCACAATGCTGTTGTGTCTCTTGTGGTATTTCTTATTTTTGTATTTGCCTGTCTTGTTCCATCGTGTCATGCCTCACCATAACATATCGTGTCTTTCTTGTCTTGTTTCTTTTCGTTTTTGTATCTTCTTAGCAACTGTTGAAATTGTTATTGTTTTAACGTTAGTCGCTCGCTGCACATGTGTGGGAGTATAAAGTTTATCCACCTGAGTGTATCCGTTAATGCCATGACATTTGTGACTTTAAAAATATTTGAATACCGACCAGTTTTAATAAAAGAAAAAGCACTGATAATGGGAATGCTAATGTAAGCATACTGATGATAGGCAAGGCAACTAATTCACTCAGCGGATAAACCACGTTACATGTGAAGACAAGGCGAATAAATTTATTGTTTCATGACTAGAATTTTACACACGACTGTCGATTGTTTAAGACAAACGGAAGCTTGTTGGTAAAAATGCTCACAGATAGAAAAAAAAGGAAAGGATGAAGATTCACCAACAAATACATTTAACCTAAGAAAAGTTGCAGTGGCTTTTAAAGACGTCGTCAGCATCATCATCATCATCATCATAGTCGTCCATATAATATACAACAACGTCATCATCATCATCTGTTTTGTAGTAAATATCATAAATGCAAGAACATCTTCATACACACCAACACACACACACACATGGACATTCTCTATATGAATGTTTCTTATCACATTTATTTATGTCTCAATGTATGGAAACATTTCGTGCAGCTGTGTACTTGCGTTTGTTCGTATCTGAAGCTTTTATTTTGAAAATAAAAGAGTTTCAGGTATTTATGCTCCTGCACTAACTTTATGCGTTTTTCATTCTATGAAATCCTGTCATAAATTCCAAGTTTCATGAAGGAAAAGAAAACAACCTACGCTATTATACATATGTATGTGAGTATGTGTGTGTCTGAGTAAATACATATAAGTACATACATACATATGTATGTACATACATCAGGTTGTACTCTGAAAATAATAGCATTTGTTCATTTTTTCTCATTTTTTTCTTCTTCTATTTTTAATTTGTTGTTGTCTATTTTTTTTTTTTTTTAATTTTGTTGTTGTTCTGGTTTTTAAAAGAAGCAAGGAAAAAAAGAAGGAAAGAAAGTAAAAAAGAGTAAGTGGAAGAAAGGAAAGGAGTGAATGAATAAGTGAACAAACGAAAAAAAAAACGAGAAAATGATGCAGCCACGGCCACTGTGTGCTGCACACGGAGTTAAGCGGATGTTCACTTATGAACACAAACTTTAGTCCTCTCTCTTTCTCTCTCCATCACGCTTTATTCCAGTTTCTGTGTCTTGCTCTCAACATGAAGCATCTCAACTTTTACACACAAATGCAAAACAAGAAATGTCATCATCCATTTGTGTATGTGTGCGTCGTAGTGTGTTGGTGTGTTGAAATGTAAGTTGACTTTGGCATGCCAAAGAGCTTAGCTAGCGTACATTGCGAGTGAATTTGTGCATACACATATAAATGTTTGTGTGCGCGTGTTTGTTTCGAATGTTATATTATGCTGGTGTACGTGTGTGTGTGTATATTGGTGCATCTGTCCTCTTTATTTGTGTTAAAAATTTTCATTAAAGTGGCATTTGAAAGTTCTGTTGCCTTAACTGTTTCCGTGTTTTTCTCAGCATTTATTTTTGTTTTTTGGTTTTTCCTTTTTTTAATTTTTTTGTTTCATTTATATTTTCAAAAGGGAAAAAACACTTTTTTGTTTTATTATTTTTTTTTTTTTTTGTTGAATTAGTAGTTTTGTTTTCTATAATTCACCATGCATCGTTTAGAACTAAAGAAGAAGTAAAAAAGAAAAAAAAATTGAAAAATAAAAAAGGAATAGTTTAATAATGATTTAGTTTGTAAAGTTTAACATTCTCACAGGAGAGTATCAAAAGTGATGTTAACAGTTTTTTTATCTGTGCAACTTGAGTTAGAAGCCATAATTTTTTTAAGAGAAAAACATAATATATTATTATTATTATTATTATTATTAAAATGATGATAATAAAGTTGAAACTTGTAATCAAGGCTACACTTGTCCCATTATATGGCAACAGTCTGTATTATCCGTACGTACATACATACATGTGTATAATTCCATGTGTATATTCGCACATGGGGCTGAGCCTCAGGCTACCATGGGGGTCGGTAGCTGGCGGATAACTGAACGGCCTACCCTAAGTAGGTTAGCTGCGAATAATCAATAAACAGTCCCCGACCAAGAGCGGCAGATGCTGAGGCGTACTACAAAAGAGTACAAGTGACCGAAGACGCTATCTGCGACATGGCGAACTGATGCCGCCATTAACTAGGCATCACCCCACAGAGGGTTCCCTCAAGAGATGGAAAAATAGGAGAGTAACGCCTCCGTCGTCCCCTCAGTTTCACGGAAGCGACGCTCTTGATTGGGCATTCGAACCGAGCCCGGTAAGGTTCTAATTGGAGATCGAAATGGAGATCGATCCACCAGCCAATGAGAGATGCGATTGATTCCATTAAGACCCTTTACGACCTGTACGCAGGTGAGCTAAGGGGGCAGACAACCAATGGGAAGAGTTGCAGCAGTTCAACAACACAAACTTCGCCTTGGATGAGAAATAAGGAGGGGAAGAGGAGACAGGAGGAAACTGTCGAGATTCCCGAAGCAAAGAGGAAAACTTCAAATCCTGCACCAAAAGTTGTGGCGAGAAGGACTACTGAGACGTCTCCGGGTTTACAGGTAAACACTCAGAAATCAACTGGAGAACCAGCGTGGCAAAAAGTCACTAAAAAGAAACGGAAAGGTCAAGAAGCCTCAGGAGAGGAAAACAAAGCCTGATGCGATAATGATAGCAACGAGGGATGATACATCGTATGCTGACATTTTGAGGAGAGTTAAAACGGACCGTAAGCTTTGCAAATTAGGGGAAAACGTGACAAAAATTCGAAGAACCGTCAAAGGAGAGCTGTTACTTCAGCTCGGCAAGAACGGTGAGCAAACGGAGGACTTCAGAGGGGGTATTGGAGAGCTCCTTGGGGAATCCGCGTCTGTCCGCATTCTAAAGGAGTGGAGGACAATTGAGATAATGGACATTGATGAGATCACGGAGAGGGCGGATGTGTATTACGCAATACGGAACATTTCAGGTTTTGAGGGCTTCAGTAAGACCGACATAATTGGTCTCAGGAAGGTATATGGTGGGACGCAAACGGCCACAGTAAGCCTTAATGCAACCGCTGCAGCTATTCTCCTGAAGAAAGGTAGAATTGGAATCGGCTGGGTCATATGCAGGATTCGCGAGAGGAACATTCCTACGAAATGCTTCCGATGCTTGCAACTTGGACATATAGCCCGTCAGTGCGTGAGTAAGGTTGACCGCTCGGGAGCATGCCGCAAGTGTGGACAGGACGGTCACGTTGCTCCGAATTGCGAACGGGAACCACTATGCATGTTCTGCAAAGTGGATAACCCGAAATCCGCCAACCATATCGCGGGGAGCGGAAAGTGTCCGCAATTTCTGAGAGCTCTTAAATCACGTTCCAGGATATGAGGTTAATACAAATTAATCTGAACCATTGCGAAGCAGCCCAGGACCAGAGAGTAAAGGAGGAGAATATCGATGTCGCAATCATAAGCGAACCGTATAGGGTGCCGAGGAATAATACTTGGATCACGGACGGATCTGCCACTGCGGCTATATGGATTTGTGGTTCATTACCTTCCAGCAAACCTATGCGCGGAACACTGGTTTCGTTATGGCCAAGACAAAGGGAGTTTTAATCTATAGCTGTTACGCCCCCCCCGAGGTGGTGAATGGATATGCTGGAAAGGCTGGTGTCACACATGCGCCTGGACAACCCCGTTATTATTGGAGGAGACTTTAACGCTTGGGCGACCGAATGGGGTAGTAGGTATACTAACGCCAGGGATCGCTGCCTCTTGGAAACATTTGCTTCCCTTCCTGTGGCGCTGATGAATGACGGAAGAGGAAGCACAATTAGGAGAGCTGGATCGAGCTCGATAATAGATTTGTCGTTTGTGAGCGATGGCCTTGTTTCACGGACTGCGTGTTGGAGGGTGGTCGACATTGCAAAAGACGCAATAGAAGGCGAAAGATGGAGATTTGGCAACAAGGAATACTGCGCGGTTGTCACACTTGATGTTAGGAACGCGTTTAATTCAGCGAATTGGGAGATGACGGAGAGAAGGAATACGTAGTGACGGCGGGTGTCCCGCAGGGCTCTGTGTGTCTTAATAAGCGGCCGGAAGATAGTAGAGAAAATGGAAGTGACCGTTGGAGGCACTAGGATCGAATCAAAGAGGGCGATAAAATACCTGGGAGTGATTATCGACTACAGGTTGAATTTCAAGGAGCACGTGAAATACATCCGCGAAAAGGCATCTGTAACACAGGGAGCACTGGCGTTGATGACGCCAAATATTGGAGGACCAGGTCCATTCAAAAGGAGGATAATTTCGGCGGTTGTAACGTCGATAATGCTATATGCATGCCCAATATGGTCGGAGGCACTCTCCGTGGGGACGACAAGGAGAATACTGTCCTCGGTGTATCATCTAAGCTCGATTAGACGGATAAGTGGCTTCAGGACAGTGTCTGATGAAGCGATATTGGTATTGTCTTTGGTATTGGCAAAGACAATACCAATAGACATATTAGTGAATGAGATGAGGAGGATATACTTTCGCCGTCTCGAGTATCCAGGACGAATAGCAGCTATAAAAGCGGAGGAACGAAGGACTTCCATGCGCAAATGGCGGTCACGATGGGAGAGCAGTTTAAAGAGAAGGTGGACATTTCGCCTTGTCCCTGATGTAACCCTTTGGGTGTAGGACAAACATTGCGAACTGAATTACTACGTGACACAGTTCCTAACTGGGCATGGGTGCTTCAGGAAGTACCTGCACAGATTTGGTCATGACACTTCCCCTATATGCCCAAACTTTTTAGATGAGGAAGAAAATGCGGAGCATATTCTAACATGCTGCCCCAGATTTAGATGGCCCGGAGAAACGAGTTTAGGACCAAACCGGCTAATGGAAGAGCTGTTGAATTGTAGGAATCTATGGAGCCAATATAGTCAGAGAATGGCTGAAGTTATGCTAGAACTCCGAAGACTGGAGAAACGGAGGCGAAATTTGACTTAATGTGACGAAGCTTTCGAGCTAACCAGCCCTCCGCGAAGTAATACCTTACGGCAGTCCCGCGGGGCGATAGTGGTCGAAGTGTGTAGGGGGTGGGTTTAGTACGTACACAGAAAAAACTGAAATTCAAAATCAAACAAAAAATTCACAAAGTCAAGTATTTTTTTAACTAAAATAGGACCTATCACGAAATTCGTAAAATCAAGTACTCAAATTCGTAAATTGTTTATTGAAAAAATTTTAAAATTTTTCTTATTAAAATAATATACTATTTACTAAAAATTGTGTTAAAAATTTACAAAAAATTTTAACAACATATTTGTTAAAAACTAAGAACAAAAGTAATTGATTTCTTTTTCATATTCAAACAACTTGTTTTTTGATTCAGACAAATATTTGTTTTTGAATTAGCCATAATTCAAACAATTTGTTTTATAAAATCAAATAATAAAATTATTAAAAATATCCTTTAAAAACAATAAAAATGTATAATAAAACAAGTAAAAAGTTGCTTTGTTATTTTCAATAAATTTTTTATTGATGAAAATAAATATAAAATTTACAAAATTATTTTTATTTATAAATAAAATCTATTATTTCATTAAAAAATTTTCATTTATAATACTTTTAAAAATTTTACTTTTAAAAATTTTCTATTTGACATTTTTTCGATTTGGCATTTGGGAATTCTAATGAAAAATCAATATTGATCTGAAAATATATGAATATTTATGTGTTTAAGAAGTAATATATAATTTAAAATTGAATTTGCACTTACCAGCAGAAATCCGGATGGTTTAATATATTCCGACCAAAGATTAAATATTTCTGATGTGCTCTTAGATTCGATTATTTGTTTAAATCGAAATGATGCACATTTTCTCCAATACAAATCGAACTCATCGGCAGTAATGGAGCCCCTTTTAATTTGCTGAATATGAAAAGTACAATCGTCTTCTAAATCTATAAATAAAGGAATGATATTTATTTATTAATTTGGTTGTAAAATTTCAAACGAACCTGTCGCCATACTTTCAGGAGATGTAGATTCGTCCTTATTAAAAATGTCCTTTTTAAGCCTTTTTAAATAGGCAAGCTTGTTATATATTTTTCTCCGGCTCTTTCTCTTTTTCAATAAAAAAACAACAACAATTACAATTACTTAAATGAAAAAGTCAAGGCACTCTTTGTTATTTTATCAATTTTTTTTCTTTATTCTGCTTTTAGAACAAATTTACAAAAACAAATACATATGTTTAGCTAAAAAATGTAGAAATGTCAAAATCAAACAAATACATTTATAAAACCAAATAAAATTGTTTTTAAAAGTAGATTTTAATTTTAAACAAACGATTGTTAAGAAAAAAATTGTTCATATTTTTTTCTGTGTAGGCACCAGTGATGGTGAATCGTGCACTCTTTTGTTGGAACAAAAGGGTCTTTAGAAAATTCCCACCTCCGGATCAATACAAAAAAAAGAAAAAAGACGTGTATATTCGCGTTCGTATGAAACAGTAAAAAAGTTCTGCACTAAAAGTGTTTACATTTTTATTGTCTCGCAATGATTTTACATAATTGATTCAATAGAAAGTACTCTGCATCGATTCTAGATTCTAATCTAGTTTACCAGTGGATGCTGTTTGTGATATTGTGGTTGTCTTCTATTTGCATGTAATTAAACATTTTCATTTTGTGGCAGACTTGATTATCTTCAATAAGAATTGTTTATCCAATAATATGGTCAAGTTTAGTTTAACATTCGTTTTACATGATGAACACATTTACAGTGCAGCTAATAATAATTAATGATTCTGATGGATATGTATAAGCTGCATAAAAATATATGAAATTATTTCATTTCATCATTTGTCTACGCATACATATCCACACAACATTACACAATCATTACTAAAGATGAAAAGGAAAACATAAACGAAATTGAAATTTTATATTAAAAACTCAACTATTACAATTCATCATACAGATTGTTTTCTATATTGATTTGTAGATTTAATCACAATTCTTCTATAAAAAAAGAATATATTTCGTTACACTGTGCTCAATAAGTGCAATATTTATGCATGCACTTGTATACAAATTAAGTATACTTACATGCATATGAAGGAGATACAATAGAAGAAAAACAAAGAGACACACACCTATGATATCTGTAGTATGTATGTATGTATGTATGAACATATTTACAACACTGCAATAGAATGCCATAAAATAGGTTATGAATACATGCGAAGAATATATGTACACGTGTATGTTTCTTCTTTATTAAACAATTGTGTATTAAGTGACTGATTGTTGGCGTGTTGACTAAGCGAGTGAGTGAGTGAGTTAATGCATAAGTGAGCATGGTCAATAGGTTAGATGGCTGGATGAATGTTTTATCTGGAAATCAATGCTACACAATGGGATCGTACACGCTGATTCACATATGAGTGAATATTGGCTAAAATAACAAATTTATCCACATCAACAACAATAATACAAATAAATACTTGTATAGTATTTACAATAACAGCAAGTACAATATTAACAGCAATCCAATCTACAATCAAAATATCGCCATAGAGAAGGAAACATCGTGTGAAATCTCATACAACCAAACTTGTACAACTGAATGCGAGTGAATGAATGTACGCATATACAAATACAAGACACAACCGATGTATAAATACGATAATAATATTTCGTTACTAGGTACACATACACATGCACACACACACACTCACAGGCCAATACATTTGAAAACATTTTGTATTTATTTCGGTGTCGTATTGTTCGGCTACGAATGGCATTGTTAATGTGTCAAGTGTTGCAAATGTAACAAAATAGTTTGTGGTTTGTGTGCAACAAATAAATTTTCCTTTTACATGTAAACCAATGACAAAAAAGATAATTGTTAACAATATTTAAATGTCATAATTGAACAACAAATACCAACGTTGTTATTGCAAACAATACCATACCATACGAATACAAATTAAAAATAACAACACAACGAAAGCACTTCATTTTCATTTGAAATTGAATTTTATTGAAATTGTTAACTGATAATTTGCTTGAATACATCTTGAAGTGTTTTCTACTATTTTTATCAGAGTCTAATTAATGTTATTAAAGTTAATTTGTAGTATCAAGATTAGATTATTTCATTAACTTCCCAGTCATGAAGATTATTGAACTGTATGCCCACAATTAAATCGACCAGTTTCACCAATTAACCGAAATAATTATAACGGCTATCCCAAACAATAGGTATACTTTCTCTATTTCAACTGATTTTAATGAATACTTCTTTTGAAGAACTGTATCGTCATTAATGGACATTAATGGTAGGCCTTTAAACCCACTTGGGTACGACTATAATGAATTTGTTCTTTAACTCAATATTCGTTAGCAGCACTCCAATTTAAACTTAGCTTTTGTATTTTATTTTAATAAACTTTGCTTTTTATTAGAATTTTCTTCATATGTAAATGTCTTTGTGAATAAATTAAATAAATATGTTTTTGTTTATTTCTTTTATTATTATTATTATTTTTTTTTTTTAATTTTAGTATGTTTGCATATAATATTCGCCCTGAAGTCTTCATTTTCAAAAATAAAACGAATAGAGGAGTAAAGTGCAGGTTGAATAGCATTTTTGTGTCCTTGAATATGATTCTAATGTTACGACTAATTTAATAAGTCAAGAACACAAACACAACTCATGTGAAATTGCTTTATGCTATTAAAAGTATGTGGCTTGTTCACTTGATAAAAAAAAAAAAATTATTCAATTTTATGCAAATAAAATATAACAACCGTCACCGTACATATTATTACATTAACGGTTACATCGAACACTGTAGCCTCTATTGTTATTTAAATCAATGGGGAAAACAAAAATACTTTTAATGAGTTGATCGCGATCATACCGAAAATTATTGTGTAACCGGTAATGTTTACAATGGTAGAAATAGGTTTCAATATTTACGTGGTAAAATAATATATTTAATATATATAACATATATGTATGTACATATATAACATAATATATATAACATATAATAACAATTCAACATTTTCAAAAATATTTCCAATTTTTGTTGTTGTTAAGTACATTGTCAGTAAGTACTGGATCACATGCATACATGTATAATTGTGGTATTTTGTGCTCTTTATTATTAGATGCTGTAGAAAAAAGATGGGGAGGGGGGAAGAGAAAATAAGCACAAGTTTAAGAAATTTGCATATTTTATGTAAATATTTGATATCATTAGGCTTATACTCAAATTACTTTCATATATTATATGTAGCAACATACATACTTACATTGTTAGCCTCTATAAAGTACTTTCGACTAAAGACCTAATATGTATGTACAGATATGTGTTTGCAGTACAGTGTTTACCATGTACATACATACATACATACATATGTACATATGTATGCATGTTATTGGAGCGTGAGTTTGTGTATGATTATTTTATTATCCATATTCGTATATTGGTTAGTCATACTTAAGGATACTCGCCTATACATACACTTCTTCTATTTCCGTTTAAACATTGTGTTAACAATAGAAAATAAAATATTCCGCAATTTGTTTAACAAAATAAATGTGAAATATTTAGTGGCAATTCAATGCCAACGTAATTGCCAATACTATACTACACAAGTACACAAGTCAATACTCGTGCTATATGTAGTATGTGAGTTAAGTTTATTCGCCAGTGTAATCATATTTAATACGATACCAATACAAGGAGTTCCTTTCACACATAAATTAAATTGCAATTATTTTTTTAAAGTTAAATGTTAATTCTTTAAGCATATATGTCCATAACTACAGTTTTTAATTATAAAATAATTTTTTAGAATTGATGGTATACACTTGAGGGAAAAAGTCGCAGTCAATGATTTTCAATTGGATTAAAACATTTTATGAAGTGATTACTGTGACTCTTTGGGATGTTTTTTTTTCTTTTTATTAAATAAGTAAACAAGTTCATTAGCAATAATTTCCATGTCATTGATTTTCATATCTTTATTTCGACTTTATGAGCAGTACAGCTACCCTCCTCTTATTAACCGTATTAAATCTGACTCATTTAAGATTTTTCGGTTCAGTCTGTAAAAATGTTAAGAGAAATCAAAAAACAAAACAAAAGAAAAAAAACCGAAATAGATATTCACGGTTAATGTATTTTTTTTTTCTTTATTATCATTTTTCTTTCTTTTTATAATTTAAATAGCTCACACTCACTACATGTGCGTGTGTGTTTATTAGTATGTTTGAATGCCTTTAAGTTGAGTTGTGTAAATATGTACGTACAGATATAGACTGAAACCTAACCACACATTGACATATGAGAAAATTATGCTTCTCGCTGCCATAAAATCTAAAATAATGGCGTGGAGACATGCCGTTGTCTTATTTAAATCAGTGCAAAACGCTAACTTCCGCTCGTTAAACAGTTGAAAAATTAACTATCAAAGCGAACAAAAAAAAAAAAAAAAATTATAAAATAAAAGCAGAACAGAACCAAAAAATAATCACAGAAAAATTCCTATACGTACATATAATACGTCAAAAATGGGGGGTAAGAAGAAAATAGAGAAGGAAAGAGGAGAACAAACAGTGAAATAAACATTTTCAAATAAAATGCGTTCAATTTTGCGAACACATCGCGATTTATAATAATGTTTGTAAACATTTAGTACCATTAGTGTGTGTGCGTGTGTGTGTTGGTATGTGTTTGTAGAACATATAGTGAATTATGGGAATCATTTCAATGGCGCCACACAACAAATGACAATAAATAAAAATAATAGTTTGTTGTCATTGCTATAAACATGTGGAGATGACTATTGTAAGTGAAATGATAACAACCATGGCATGATAAACTCTACTACACATATGTACATGAAGTCGCAAATATGCATACCCTCACGCTACATCATTCTCTCATACAATGTGACTGCGTTCGGGAATGAGTGTGTGTGTCAATCTGTGTAATTTTAAAATAGGCTCCTTAATATTTAAAATACATTTTTGTTGGTTTTTTTTTTACAACGATTTGTATACGAGCGTCTATTAGCCTGTCTGTCTGTGGATGTAGCTCCCCATCTCCTCCTCAATCTCTCTCTCTTCCTCACTCTTAATTTCGTACAATTTTGTGTCATATACTACGATAGCGATATTTGGTACTATATATACACACACACATACATATATTCTTAAAGACATGTTCAGATTATGACAAAACAGAGTGTGATGGCTTTTAAATATTAACTTTTTTTTTCAACATTCGACACAGGAATATAACAGAAAAGAGTTCTGTTTTTATAACCATTTTTTAGTGCAGAGATTTAAGAGACATTAATCTAGGGAATTTATGAGGGAAAAATTTACTATCTTTGGCACATACATATGTATACATATGTATACATACGTATACGTATACGCATGTTGTACGATATCACTGCTAGCTATGTACATGCCAGTCAATCGATGTTGATTTAAGTTTATAGTCAGTCACTCATTGTATGAACAACGTTTCAACGCAAAGCTGTATAAAATGATTTCTTATTACTTGTAAGATATTTTTTGTATTCGTTTCTTATTTTTTGTGCTATTTGCCATCCGAGGAGGTGTTAAATGTGTCACGTGCCACAAAAGTAATTTTACTTTTATAAGCTCTCATCTTGTATGTGACAAAAGGACACACTTAAGTTTACATTAACTGCACAAAACCAAAATCTGATAGAAAGAGAGCGAGAATTGTGATGACCGACCATAAACTTAAGTGTTTGTTTATATTGTTGTTGTTGTTATTTTTGGTGTTGGTGTTGGTGTTGTTGTCTTTATCGTTGCTGTTATTATTATTGGTGTCAACATCTGAAGAGATATTCATTCCTATACAATCCTTATCATATTCGCTGTCACAAATGCTTCAAATTTATATACTGACCAAATGAAGTTCAAACAAAATTAAATCCAAGATGTGCTCACTCAAATAGATTGACTAAAAGAACGAAAAAAGAAAAAAAAAAAAAATAATCAAAAACAAAAAAAAAAAACGAATAAAAAAATTAAAGTGCGTAACAATAGTAAAGAAATCAAATTGATAAAATTAAATCAAATTCATTTTCGTTTCATATGTACGTTAGATATTCATTTTGTTTTGGTTTTTCATTTTGATTTGCTAAATATCACAGTTTTACCATAAAACGTTTCCATTTACTAGTAAATGAGATGGCATTAGCTGGCAGCCTGTTCCCATTTAATCTACAATTTATGCATGAAATAAAAACAGAATATGTACATAAATGAAGCGTATGATTACAGTGATGCCCGGAACGCTTAAACTGTTAATGTGTTAATATAATTTTAACGATGTCACTTTACTACCAATTAAACATGCTGGAGGATTGCTATCATCATTTTTATGTGCATTTGGAAATACATATGTATACTTTTTGAATAGCAGAACGAAATTCGCAAGACAATTTTAGTAAAATAATTCAGACAGAAGGAGGCATAACGAAAAGCAATCAATTAATGAATCTACGCATACATTAGCATTGATAAAAAGTGCTTCCATCCACAATATATGGTACATATATTATATTGCCCGTTATATATACACACATACATAATGACAATTGCAAATCAACTGGTTTTTTGTTTAATTCATGATAATTGAAAATCCTGGAAACAAAAATGAAATTAATGATTTGCGTCGATAAAGTAGCACAGATTTCACATTTAAGTAATATACACTTATGTGCTGTATCTGTAAAACAACTGGTTTCAAACGAACGTCTGATTGTATGGAAAACACCAACAAAACCACTAAATTTTGTTTGTGTTTTCGTTTTTTTTTAGATATATGTATGTACATATACGTATTCTAATTTGATCTTCAAACAAGCTTTATACTTTGTTTATGCATTTTAGGATGAGTCAGATTTCGCCAGCATAATCCAGATATTCAAGTTTGGCGTTTGGATTCCGTGCTATTTCATTCTTTTTTTTTGAAATATTTCCAATTTGCATCATTAGCTTGGTGATAGAAAACACATTATTGTCGTACATCGGCTTTAGTAGTCATCAGCGTTCCGTTATTAATGGAACGTTAATCTTTTACTCCATGTTTGTTTAAATTACCTGTTGAAATTACCCATCATGTCCCCATGATGTTTTGCTACAAGGATGTGTCAAGATGTTTATTTTTTCATTTATTTAACACAGCTTCAGGCTGTACTTAGCATTGAATGCATGAAATATTACTGGCTCGAGAACAATGCCAAACCTTTGTCCGTTATGAACCTTCAGATTGACTCGAGAGAATTTCTGTAATGTCGACCAAAGAGCACTGTAGTTTAATGCTCCAATTCTAGCTTTATTTTCATTACAAAATCTATTCAATCGAGACTAATTGTTTTTCAATTTGTTTTGAACATTTCTGATTTATGGCACTACAAATATTGCAACCAGGACTTGTGATAGAATAGTACCGTCTTCAGCCAATTGAGCCTTGTTTCCGTTAACCAGGAACATTAAATCGTTATAAGAGGTTGAGTGAGATTGGATTGGCTTTAAGCGTAAATATATTGCCCACTTGCCCATTAGCTTTCTAAACATAATACATATTGTAAATGAACTACTGACAGCGACCATTTATTAAAATATTTCGCATAAAATTTTGTATCTGTTTGTTTTTTGTTTAATCAGCATTCGGCTGTTTTGTCCTATTATTGCAAATGCAACGTCATTTCGGAAATATTGATGAAACATTTTATAGGTCATGTAACATTAAGTCATATACAGCTTTTTCTCTTGTGTTTCTTTCTGTCGCTCTCATTTCTCACTCCCTCTCTCTCTCTCTCTCTCTCTCTCTCTCTCTGTTAGAAAAAAACAAATAATAAGAAAACGATTCCATGTTTGAATTGAAAAGAGAACAAAATCCCAATTTTCTAACGGCAAGTAATAGAGAGAGAGAGTGAGCTTAATAATAAATATATTGAGTTCTTAAAGAGCGAAGAAACTACAAAATCACAGAGAAAAATCACAGAGAATAATCACAGCTGTTGGAACTGCAATGAAATTGAAACAGTGTGTAAACAATATTGTGACGACCAAAAACGAAATGAGATTTCTAAGGGAATGTAAACAAAAAATATTTTGCGAACCTGCAAGCACAACATGAGAAGTTTTAAATATACGAAAGGGAGAGAGAACGAGAGCGGGAGAGACGAAACAGCAGGCGCCAGCGCCTGAAACTTTTCATGAAAAGCTTTTCTCCGATTTCATTTTAATGAAATGAAACGGATAAGAGTATCCTAAAATTTGTTTACATTCGCTTACAGATAGGAAAAGAGCAAAACAAAAACGAATAGATTTTCAGAAGAAAACAAAATAACGAAAACACAATCAAAATACAAAATGAAAAGTGATAAGAACAGCATTTTATTGACTGTATGAATAATACTGGTTCTTGATGTTCGTTGTGCTTCTCTCTTTATTTCTCATCTGTTTTCATTCTCATCTTCATGCCGAGAAGAGTGAAACTGAAACACATAGACATCGTAGCCTGACAGATGTTAGTTTGAAAAGTGTTTTCTTAACGTTCGGTATCATTTATATTCTAACGTACGGCATATTTCACACAATTCAAGTTCTTCAAAGAATATCCGAATTATTAACCATGTTAACAATGCCGACATTAATCTAATCGTGATCAATTAATAAAAAAAATTAAAAATCTTTTACGGTGCAGTTGTAATAATTAATGTTTAATTCAACATTAGCTTCAACGCTTCTCTGAAATCTAACGATTATAATTTGCTACTCTTGCTAAATTTGTATGCATCAGTCACAGAATGACATTCATGTTGTTCATCGTTTGTATGTGAGCGTTCTTGCATACTCTTACATACGACAATGTTTAAAAATTGATACCAAAAATAATAATTCAAATATTGTTCTGTAGTGAAATATTTGATTCGGATTGATTATCTCTTTCGTAAAGTAACAAAAAGTGTAATTTAACAAAAATTCATATTAACTACCCACTACCACAGTGCTGGCATACGGCTGGTTACACTCCAAAGCTACACATACATATGTATGTACATATGGATGCATCATCGTTAACATGTTTGTGTTTGTACGATGATGATGATGGCAAGTGATGATAGTTTAAGTTGTTGCAAGGAATGACTTTGTCTTTTGGACTCACATAGTATTAGATACACCAGTAACACACATATTACGCATACCAACATTTCTCCCATTTAGTGGAAAAACGTACTTCAAGTTGCACCTTTGGAAAGAATGTATGATGCTTGAGTGTGCATATAAATTAATATATATATTTACAATAATAATTTATAACACATATAACACATACACACAAACATACATATATTTATGGACATAAAATACAGAGCAGAGAAAAAACAAAAAAGACGAACGAACAGTGATTGTATTGTGAAATAAAGTTGTTGTTGTTGGTGTTATATAAAACAATATAAATACGGCAGTAAGAATAAAAATAATGATAAAATAATGATAAAATGTTAATGAAAACAAAAGTCAAAACGTGCGTATGGCAGCAAAGAAAGAAAAATAATCGTCATCGTAATATTGAATAATCAAGTAAATATCGTTTCAATTGTATGAGAAAGAAAAACCCCCAGCGGTGTTTGGATTTAAAATAACTTAAACGATTACAGTGACCACAGTAATAAACGAAACGTACTAATCTTGAAAGCTCAAAAGGTTTCAAGAATTTAGTGATTCGATTAGATTGTCACAAAAGAGGTAAATATTGTATAACTTTCTTAAGATCTACTAGATTTTGTTATAATCACCACAGAAAATTTCAATGTATTAAACGAATGAGAATTTTAAGAATTCTAGATTCTTGAAATAATTTCTTTTAATTTTCCGCTTGATTGCCGCAATTTAAGCATTCATAAACATTATCATTTCCTCATTAGTATTGTTTCGGGGGGAATTGGGGAAGCGATAAAATAAAATATTGTGCGAGAAGTATGGGTAAAATAAAAATACAAAAGTAATTAGTTTCAATCAAATTATTTATTAGTACATAGAACGTACCTTTCGGGTTGGGGGTTGATCGGGTATTGATTCTTTTCTCTTTTCAGATCATTCACAATAGTATAAATGTAAGAACAGAGGTGGTTTATACACTTAAACTTAACTTATATCTAAGACTTAAAATTAGGGTGGCCAGCGTGAACATCCCGCCCCCCTTGCAACATTGCAACAAGAGGACCGAGAAGTCACCTGGCCAGAGATCAAAGTTAACAATTCAGGGGATATTTGGATTAATATTACAATATTATTTGCGCATAAAAATAAAATAATTCTGGTATAATATACGAAATATAAGTTTTATAGCTGGTACTGAACATGAGAGCCTGGTTGTGGGTTGTGCTCTGCTTTTCCATTTGGTGGGAGTGGGTTCCTTCTTGTTGCCAGTTTTCTTCGAGGTGTTTGTCTCCTAGGCGCTCGACAACTAGCCTACGGGTATTGGATTATCTGGAATTAAAGGACAAACACGCAACCGAGAGAAAAAGAAAACTAATTAGTTTTGCTCTTGACTAGGAGCGGCACGAGCTTCACAATTGGCCGTATTAGAACGCCATTTGCAGCCACTCGTACTTCGAAACAGGGCCGAAATGAATCCATTGGATTCGACCAATTGCCGATCGTTAGGGGTAATTTGTCAGGAATGACAACAAGATCGACAACAACAATCCACGTGATTCCAAATGTCAGTGCCTACCTGGTCCACGATAAACGATACTCGATTTGCCGCAAAAGTTGCCCAATGGCACGGGGGTTTTTGAAACCAGGACAGAACGATAGTCGAATCTGTCCCACAATGGTTTTCGATCTGGTAAGATTCAGCTTCTTACAAAGTGAAAATACCATTTTTTTTTTTGCCAACAGAGTTGCACAGCAGAGCTCTAAACGGGGTAAAGTTTACACTTATACTGGCGCAACTTTTGTTTTAGCAACGAGCAAGTGGGTGACAAATTCACCAGACGGGGTTAGGACTCTACTATACAGAATGGCATCATATGCTCTCTTAGAAGCATCACAACTTGCATGAAAGAGTTCACGCTGAGGGTTAAACTAACCCAACGGGGGATGTTAATCCTGTCGATGTACGAGTAATCATCGACAAACTCAAGCCATCTGTTAAACGTCATGGGTTCCAAACATTCGTCACAATCTGTTCTGCCTTTACAAATTTGTCGCATAAAAATTTTAGCAATTTCGATTTTAGGTGCCACTCACCCAACGGGGTCAAATAGCTTTGGCTATCTGATACAAGACAGAACGGTTTGTGACTATAGAGAAACAGGGCGTTGGAGCTGGCTTGAAGAGAAGTGTTTCAATGCTCGCATTCCAACGGAAACCCAGAGTTTTAGCGGTGTTGGCGTCTGACAATTTCAAAAATTAGGAATCCAGTGGATATTCGGATAGCTCAAAGGAAAAGATGAATGATGTGATTTAATAACGATTTGATGGGGTAAAGAGTAACAGGGTTAGGAGGAGAATAAAATAGAGTCATAGATCGGCGAGTAGTCTAGGGAAGGGTATTCCCCAATAACCTTTTCGTGTTAGGTTTTAATCTCGGCGCTCGGTAGCAATCGGATCTCAAATTTTGAGCAAATTCACCTTTACGAGATGGTCTATTACTCAAGTCCGTAGGGGATTTGGACTTAGAGGGAAACGAATTTGACTGACGTATGTTGCCAGTCACAATCCAACCGAAAACGGTTCGTTGGGCGATCAAAGGGTTCTTGGGGTCCTTTCGAACTCCAGAAAGCATTATCTGGGGGTATACATCTCCACCCAATAGCAAATCCATATGGGCGTATTTAAAATCTGTCAACGGAAGTTCGGGTGTATCAGCATGCTCCGCTAATGAGCATGTGGGTAACTGACCAGTGAGCTTTTCAACAACATATGCTTCCGTGGTCAATTTAAACGAGGGATCAATAGGAGATCCTAGCGAAATATTACAAACTTTCGTTTCCTATACTAAATATACTTATATATCTTAAATATACTTATATTTCTTACGAATGGATATAAATTGCTCTTAAATTATTGTCAATTCTATATTTGAAAGGCTTTACAGTATGATTCAAGCTCGTTGGAAAGCTCACGTTTTGCGAGTTAACTTATAAAAGAAAGCATACGGAAATGTTTCCAGTTATCATGGATCCACACATAAAATGGATGCCTATCGAAATTTGTAGAACTTATGATTTCTACGATACGAAAACGTACTTCAAAATATTTTACGGAATTTGTTAATTACAATTTTTTTTCTATACACGAGGATGCATTTTGAGTAATAAGGGTGATGTTCTCCTAAGAGAAAACGATATGTAGAGGTTGTGTATAAAAATATTTAAACTGTAGAAGTTTGTTCGGTACCTGGTACCTGTAAGTTTGGTGGTATCATTTTATTGCTCACGGATATTTGAGAGACAACTCAAATTCAATTTTTACGCTTTTAGTGTTGAGATAATTTCATGCATTTTACATAAAGTTCAGAGAACCTTAAAAATGTTTCTGAAATGTTGATGAATTTTCGTAATTTTTATTTTTTTTTTTGTTATGTGTAAGGAATACATCAAGGTATTGCAAACAACAAAACAAGAATATAAAAATAATAGATAGTCGATTTAGCGTCGGTTTACACTCTTAGGGTTAAGTTATCATTTAATTCAATTACAAAATTCAGTTAAATAATAATCAAATTCCTAAACTAAAACTATAAAAGTCGTCGTGAACTATTTCAACGATATGAGTTGGTATCATTTTGTATCGTAATATTATTCATTTCTCCTTCTATCTCTACGGAAAATAGACCCGCCACAAATCATTGCCCTTATCTTCTTATTGTCTATTCACCTTGTTTCAGTTTAATTAATCTTATATACTTAATTGATCATTACAACCCGTTAAGTCAGGACTACGATCGAGCTTCTCACACCGTGATAATTTTATATGTAAATGAGTGTTGAAAAGCCTTCAGTTTTTTCAAAAGTCGACTCCATTCGACAGGAGAGGATGCCGTCGAAGTACGGCCTCAAGTCTAATATGCCAACACTCTACCTACTAGACTTCGACTAATGGCTTGAAAGAGTCGGACTCTTTCTAAGGCGTTGGCGATGCCTGATCTCCTTACACTCTTCGCTGTTGAAGCCATTCTCTCAGGCTAGAAAGCCGCCTGGTAAACTTAACTCCTCTGCATTTTATAAATTCGAAATCCATAATGAAAATTTGTTTTTATTCATTCTGGTAATAGCAAAAGTTCTATGTTTACAGTTAACATTGTTATTTACATCTGATTATATGATTTTTTGAATACATTATCCCATTAAAAATAATATTTGGCTATCCATTCACACATAATTACAAGCGTTATTCAAGCTACGGTGCTATGATCGCTCCAAGTACAAGTTTTGTTCGCATCCGCTATCGAGATAATTAATCTAAGAGAAAGCGGAACAAATGTTTTGATTGTGGAGTATTTCCGGCATCTTGAAACAGTGTTCATTCGAAACGTCCATTTGCAAAAATTTTCCATTAAATACGTATACGTATTTTGTGCCTTTTTTGTTTGTTAAGGTGGCCAAATGAATAAAAACTAAAGTGAGATTCAATTTAACACATAATCTATTAATATATGTTTGTATATATGTATGTATTTCGCTTGTGAATAAACCTCGAAATATTTACGAATAACGATTTGATAAACACGTATGTGTTTACTCCTGAGATACATTCAAATCGCATAAATTCCTAGGGTGTTCGGTGATTCGTTCTTCTCTCCATAAAATTTGCATATTTGGCTTGAATCGATCCTTATTCTTAAATAAGTGCACAATATGGTAGTCTGATACATTACTCAAACTCAATTTTTACTGTAATTACTCAATAAGTGTGAAGATTGCCCCAAATCCTTCAGCCTTCTGAACCCCTCTTCTTAATCCACAGAAATCCTCTCTGCCTACTCATTGCTGCTGCCTCTTTAGAAATGTCTATGTCCCGATCCAAGTTGAAATGAGTATATTTTTCGATGGAGTAAAGCGCTAGGCTCTCACTCTGGGACTTAGTCACTATATGCCTTCAACAAATAATATACCACAGATTGATCTCTCTCTCTCTCTCTTCCTCTATTAAAAGAATATGTAACAGCCAAATTATTTCCTTCACTCTTATTACTCGGTCTCGGTCTCCAAAATTTTACCGAGAGAAGAGTTAGAAAAGGAACTGTCAGCTATTCGATTTGTTAGATCTCGGCGCCTTCTAATTATCGAACTGTAAGAATGTATTTACGATACATGTATTGTCTTTGTATTAAGTTTTTAACTCAGATATATCGAATAAAAAGCATCGATATATTATCGATGTTTTTCAAGAGTTAGTTTCATAGAATTTTTTTTTTAAATCGACATATGTATACCGTCCACAACTAACTAAATACTAAGGCATGACATTAACTTCGTTACGATAACTGGTTGGTTTATAATAAACTGAAATATTCTTGGCGTATACGTTACGTCTGTGCGTAATTCAACATTAAGTATACTCACTAGACTGCTCTGTATACACTATATTATTCGTACAGAATATAATATCGCATTGTATATTTTGAATATGAAACGGGCATTATTAATTTAAAAATTAAATGAAAATATGAAATGATTCTTTAGAAACTAGAAATTTTGCTACGAATATTATTCATTAAATTCATTAATTACTCAAAGAGTTACATACTTACATTTAAAGCTATGTTAACGATTAAATGTAAAGCGAAAACAATCTTCATTAAGTTATTAATGAATTCAATTAATGTGACGTTCTTTCACTCGGTAATTAGTTTGATTTATTAAATGTTTCATTAAAAAAGTCTTATTTGTTTAATGTTTGATTTCATTTGATTATTTCCTAATGGAATTTAGTAAGTCATATTATTATTTTAAATATCTTTTTGGAGGAAACTTTAAGCGTCAGTTTTCGTTGAAAGTTATTAATATATATTCAATTTGCTGAATGTCTTTACATAGAAAAGAACAGCTAAAACAAATCAACAGGAGAATTCTAGTAGTTGTCAGGTAGAAAATAAATCACCACATGAATAGACCGAATGGACGAAAATTGTAGTAAAAAGCAAAGCGATTTTTCCTTGTTGTGGATATTATACACTTTGAACTTTGTATCTTGTAATAAAAGGATCGTGTAATAAAATTCATAGCTCTGTGTTTTATTAATTTTAAATAAATACATAAAATAATTAAAAAATAGAAATAAAATTTGACAGCAGTTGATTTCACAAGACAACGACTATAAGTTTAAGAGGTAAAAACGTTATGATAATCGTGCCCTAAACACTATCAAAATTCATATCTATTTAGTCCTACCCGTCTGAGATGTTTATCTTGTGACAACTTCCATTACGGATTATGGATATCATATTAAGCGTATACTTACGAAATTCAAAGCACATACTAATTTTAAAAAAGCTTAACCTAACCGAAAAATTCAATAATATTTTTAACAAAAAAATTATTATTTATTTTGTTCTTTTTGGTTATAGTGCCATAGATTTACTTGTGTTTTAGAATTTCGTTGTTTTATTGGCCTTATCAAGGAATATTTTTTAATATCTTTGTTTAATTAAGTAGAAATCTTTTAAAATCAGCAAATTATGAAAAAAAATAAATAAATAAATATTTTGATATCATAAAATTTATAATTCTCACCGTGTTTGTGAGCAACACCTCACATTAAATATATTCAGTTGATAACTTTGAGACAAAATGTAAGATGAGCTTGGCTCACTCGATATTGTGTAATATTTTCGAAAGAAATTAATTTTCACTTTTTTGTTTTAATCCAAAATTATTTGCCCATAATGTCAGCAACGAGGAGCAATGATATTTAGAGAAGTAAATACCATGTAAACCACAAAAGCATTAAATGGAGAACAATTACCATTTGCCCAAAATGCCAAAGTAAACACCATGAGTGAAATAAATAAATGTGAGGATACACAAAAAACCCAAGTCTTTAGAATCCTATTCTCACTGTATGACGTTCACGCATACGTATGTATGTATATTGTACTTTTAATGAAGATGTTGCGACGTGGAAAATGGAATTCGAAGAAACAAAGAGAAAACAATTTAAATCGCAAATAGTGATGGTGACAGAAAGATATATTAACCGAAATAAAAGTGAGCAGCAGCCAGCAACAAAGAAAGTAGTCCTAAGAGACTAGAACATGAAACGGTAAAGAGGAATGAAAATAAATTTAAATAAAAAGGAAAATGAGTAGAAATAAGCAAAAAAAAAAAGGAAATTTTACGTGGTCGAAATTAATTTTAAAAAGTTTGAAAATAAATGCAAAACATAAGAAAATATTTAAATGACGATCCGCTTTTTTTCCATCTCTTTTTGTATTTTCGCCTGTTTTTTTCTTTTTTCTTTTTTCTTCGTTTTTTTTTTTCATGCGAGTTCACACAAAATATTTTCGATTCTTTTGGCTTGTTTAGATGTTTTCCCCCTGTTCTCGAGAAACATCATTTACCACTTTAGGCTTAAAACGCAACCAACAAGCCGTCTATAAAACTGAACCACATCAGTAAACAAACAAAACCTACATACTCACGTATTTACATATATATTCATATGTACGCACATGCATGTTTGTGCGTGTTTGTATGTCGAATACATTTCATTTCGAAACTGACAGAATATCATTTATTTATTTATATTTAAGATAAAGGGTGTAAAGGCACTCACTCAAACGCACAAAACAGACTAAAAAAAATTAAGAAGAAGTAGAAGAAGAAGAGAACCTCCTAGAGCAAACCTTATAACGTTATAAGAGAAAAATAAAAAAAAAAACAAAACAATATTAAATGAAAGGGTATGGGGTCAAAAAATAAAAAAATAACAACAAAGAAAAAAAGCGACATAAAACCAGGCACAAGAAACAGTGGCAACATATTTTTTGAATTTGATTTATTCCGATTTGCGTAAGAGAATTTTTGTTTGTTGTTTTTAGTATTTCCAACACCAACACCAACACAAGCAACATAAAGCAAAAAAAAAAAAACAAAACCCATAATATAGGAATAGAGAGCGGGGGAGAGAAAAAACAGAAAAACAGAGAAAAAAAAAGTAAGAAACACAAGTGAACAAAAATTCAAGATTCATGTCGTATGTATAGAATAACAAATTCTTTCAAACAAGTGACACACACGAGAATTGCTTTTGGAATTTCTTAAAGAATCTTAAGTGTACTTGCAACTTGTGCTACTACTCTACACTACTCTACATTTCCCTTCAACCCACCACCCCATCTACTCATGTATCGTTTGTTTTTTTGCTTAGCAAACATTTCGATTTGTTGAAAAATGGCAGAGGAAGAAATGTGAAGATTGTGGAGCGTTTTAAATGGTGTTCGTATTTATGTTATCACGATTATCACGCTTTAACAATTACACGAATATAAAAATTTGTTTCTTTTTCTCAAGCACTTCATGCGTCACTCATAATTATAAGCGTTTTTATAAGCGTCTCATTTTGAATTCCAACAAAAAAAAACAAAATAAAAATTATGATTGTGAACATTTTGTAAAATGTTCTGCAACGGCTGGTGTGAATTTGAATTCCGTAAATGAAGTGACATTTAAAATGCCTTTAAAGCCGAAATCCTTAATCAGAAGCCTTTTAGAAGAACTTACTTATTCAAAATTGGTATTCGTTCTACAGCTAACGGTTCAGATGTTTACTTAAGCTACTAAAGGTGCTATAGCGATAACAAATAATTTGTCTTCTACAATTGACCAATTCCATCAAATTGCGCGACCATAAAACGGTATGCATAGATAAAAGCAGATAAATTAATACAATGAACTGAAAATAAGAATGCAATATTACATGCAAATAGTTCAGCCGACACAGGTTTTACATTAAGCAACGAAGTATGATGCTAAACTTAAAAAGAATGAAATTAATAGAATTAACACTAAAAAGATAAATAAAACGTTCGTATAAAATACCCAGTAATAACTGAAAACAAACCTTTCCTACCCATTTGCTGAATGTTTTCATCCAATATAGTTATTTACGACACGACACTAATGGTGTTTTCTTTTCTACCAAAAAATGTGCACTTTATTTTAAAAAATGCAATTTTGTGTTTGCTTCTTAAAAATGTTTCTCCCTCTAAAAGGGTGGTATGTTTTATTCTAAATAATTCGCACTTGAAAATGGTAGAGGGCATTGCATTTTATGCCCTGTATAAATCGAGAGTGCTGATAATGCCCTGTAAAGCAAATGACTTTTGTTTATTTATAGGGCTACCAGATGAAATTTAAAAAAAGTCGCCTAGTATCGTTATCCAATTTTGAAGTTAATTTTTTCATTGTTTTGTGGGGTAACCTTAAGAGAACATTACATTATTAAAGCTACATGGTCAGTAATATAAAAAATTGCATTCAGTGTTAGAACTGTGCTAAAAAATTTTATTTGGTTATAAAAAAAAGCCCTAAAAATATGATATCGAAAAATTAGCGATCTGGCAACACCTTTTTTATGTTTACATATTTTATTGAAAACAAATCAAAAAATTAAACATATTTTTAAGGGCACGGGCATACCCTTTTTTCATATTTGTGTTATGTTCATCTCAAATAAAAATTACATTATAACAGGGTTGGTCAGCAATTTTTTTAATGCACCTTGTAAGAGGGTGACATTTTCTTTGTAGAAAAGAAAACACCATAAGATACGCTACTCAATTGTACACAGGAAATGTTCAATATTTATGAAAATGTTGTAATACTTTGGAAATCTTTGAATTTTTATTTGTATAATGAAATGTGACTTCCAATTATTCGTGGTATCCAATAGATTTGTGTGTGTGTGCTCGAGACTTTAAACTTTAGCAATGATAAATCTGTTATTCAGACTCGACTCTAAAGCATAGATCATGTGTGGTTGTAATGGACAGCAATATAAGTATTCCGTCTATTACAATGCCCTGCCTATTACAATTTGCTGTACGTATTATGTTAAACATACCGTCACCATTGCTACTTAATTACATTTGTTTTTTAAATTTTATTTCATAACAATCTCCCCTTCTCCAATTTCCATGTATTTGTTATTATAAACTTTCAAAATGTTGGAAAACAATGAAGTTTTCCCTGGTTTCGATCTAAACTTTACATGATTTCAACTCTGGTTGAGTAGGAACCTACTGATAAATCCATGAACAAATTGCTCACAAGTATGTACGTGCAACAATAAATGTTTACTAAAGTGTGAGTGTGAGCTAGTGTTTGTGTATATGTATTCTTATTTGCATTGCATGCGTTTTCATTATTCTGTGTCACATATGCTTCCAACTGTGGCAGTGCGATAACGCTCATGTATTACATTTGCTACGTGCCTTTGATAATTAAGTTTTACCTGTGTATTTCAAACAATTCACTTAATCCATAGACATCCCGACTAACACACTCTCATTGGAACATTTATTGAGTTGTGCTATCCTGTTTGTTTTGGCTTTGAGTTTCGTTTCGTTTTGCTTCGCTTATGTGAGGGTCTTCTCTAGTTATTATACAAAATAACCACTGTTCTATCAATGATGCATGCTGTATGATGTTACAGCTGTTGTTTGCATTTACTCCCTACTCTTCCATTGTGTCGTGAAATATTGCTGGAGTTTAGACTGTGTTGCGATAAGTTTTCTAGTGAACATAAGAGACAACCGAATGAAAACGTTTACATTTAAATACGGTCTTTTGATAAAACGAGTACATTTAAGATGTAATCCAAACAAAGGCTATTCAGTCCTAATGAAAATATTGCTACAATTTAAAATTGATAAATGCCTCTACATTTTCGTAAAACGTTTAATTTTTATCTTGTGGCACTCATTAAGTATTGCAATGAAATTTTTGTTGTTCACATTTTATGGATTCATTTAATAATTGTACAAAATTATTTGTACGCAAATAGTAATTTTTGGAGACGAATTCATTTCGATGAATCTAAATTTGAATTTCTTTGCTACAGATACTTTTACGACTTAACAATAACTGTTATTGTGAAAGGTTAACGCTATGATACAGTATTACAATATAAATTTCGTAACTAAAAAGAGTAACAAATTCAAAAGGTCAAAAATAACGGATATATATGTATATATGTATATACAATATCCTAACATCTGAGTTCTACTTCAACATGTATAAAATCGGAAAATTTTTATAAATTTCGTTTTGCTCAAAGAAATTTCTTTGTGGGAAATGTTTTTAATTCCAACTGCAAGTGATGGATTAAGAACGTATCTTTAAGTGAAAAATAAGAAAATATTCCTGCTGACTACATATTTTATTATATATTTCACGGCAAATCATTTAGGAGTAAGTGATTATTGATTGAAGTGATTGAAGTTGCTGTAGTCCAGTAGGTAGTGTGTTTCTTTTGCTACTTCATCTCAGCAGATTTTTGGAAAAAACTCTGAGAGTAAAGACAACTGCCATGAAAAGTTTCTCAGAAAATCTGTCGTTCGAAGTCGACTTTAAACTGTAGCACCCGCCACTCATGTATAAAATGAACGCACACAACATAAGTGGTGTGAGTAGGCTAGACCGTAATCCTGACTGAAAGATTGTAATTATCAATTGTATGTATGTATGTATGGATGATTGATTATTGTAAATATGTGAAATGAAATCAATCAAAAAACATCTCAAGTTTAAATTGTGTTTAAAAAATATCGTGTTCTGTAATAGAATTTGCTCATGCGATAAATGAAACGATGTATTTTCCATTGTGTGACTTTTAAAATGAATTATTTATAAACTTATACATACGAACCTACACTATAAATAAATGAGCCCTGTTATATATTTAAAAACAGGTAACTTTTCCCAAATTAACGGCATAAACATGAAGTATAAGTGATTACATAATTATGCACAGTGTCGGTTAAAAAGAAATTGATAAACTGAAATTATAAAAAGTAAAAGTTCAGTAAAAAACCTACCAACATTTAAATTTCATTTCTATTTTAAATTTTTTTAAATTCCTAAATACGATACTAAATACGGAAATAAGGAAATTCATTAATTTTTATTATTATATTGTTTTTTTTTTCATCTTCTTCTTCACTATTTTTTACTCCCCTCGTATATTTACGTTTAAGGTTTTTAGTCTTTTAACAACAGCGTGTTAAATAAAAATGCGAACAAAAATAAATAAAAACTTTTACTTTCGACTGCTTGTTTTTGATCATCCAGTTTAAATAACTTACCTCTACTCGTACAAACCCAACTCTAAATTGCAATTATTATGCAAAATACAGGAGAAATTACATAAAAAAAATAACATTTCAATGGATTTTACCCTTCCTTCTGCGACGATAGCAGCAACAGCAACGGCAACAACAAGGATAACAACAACAACAGCAACTGTAAAAACGATATAAAAATATACAAAAAACAACTTGAAAAAGTTTACATATTTTGTTGGTGTAGTTGTTGTTGTTGTTGTTGTTATGTTTTAGTCGAATAATCCTTTATGGGAAAATAAAAACTAAAAGAAAATAAAATGAAATAAAATGAGTCGAGATGAGTGGAGTTGAGTTGAATTGAATTGAGGTGAGAGGAAACTGAAGAAAGCGTAGAGTACGAGTGCCTCTGTAGAATTAAAGACTTTTTTTATTATGATTTCTTTTTTGTTGTTGTCCTCAAGACCTATAGTCGTTTATTTATATTCGTTGACTGTCGTAAGTATGTGTGTCTGTGTGTGAGTGTGTTTAAGAGCTTTTTTTTTGTCCTCCTCTCAAGTTTGACTAACATTTACAAATAATTTTCGCAATGGTTTTTAAATAGCAAAAAGAAAAAAAAAAGAAAAAAAGGGAAAACAAAAAACAAGAATGAAAAAAGATTAAAAAAAAGAAAGAAAAAATGGAAATACTCTTTGCGACAAAAATCAAATTAGTGTCAAAACGTTGTGTTTAAGTTTTTTTCCAGTGCAACAGCGCATAAAAACCAAACAATTTCCGTAAGCCTTCATGGTAAAAATAATACAAGAACAGCTCCATAGTCGCACAAAATGGAAATAAAATAGTGTATGAATGAATGTGTTTTAAAAACAAGTTGGAATAAAAAAACACTAAAATGTTGTTGCTGTTGTTGTTGTAGATGTTAAACGTACAACTACTGACACAAACATATATACATATAAACTATCATACACACACAGACACACACATCCTTTATCAAAACATAAGTATGGAAAAACAATGAATGACTGGTTGACTGACTACATGAATGAATGAATGAACGAATGAATGAGTGAGTCGACACGAATAAATGTTAAATAACAATATGAAAAAGTAATAATAACAGTAAAAAAAAAGGAAAATAATAACACAATCGAAAGCAATAAAAAAGAGAGAAAATATTGTTCAGCAGCCGATTAGATTGGAATTGAGAGAAGAAATTAGTGAGTTTAACGTTTATTTAATGAAGTTTTCGATTATTTGGAATACTATCCCTAATATTTGCTCAATGGTTGGGTTAAATTCACACACATTCAACTCAATCTCATTCAAACTGTTTGTTTATCTACGAAATTTTAAGGGGCAAAAAACAAATAAGTGTATATGATATAAATAGTGGTTGGGTTGAATGTGGTAATCTTGTTTGTTGATTTCGCTACACCTTATTCCTGCCGACACAGTCATCATTGTTGTTGCTGTTGAATTTGTTTTGTAGTCATCATCAACAACACTATTATTTGCCAGTTGACACTGGCTGAAGGTGGAGATGTTTTAGTTGAAGCATTGAATATAAAAAGCTGTCAGTTTTTGTGTCAGTAAACACAAATTGAAATAAAGTTTTCGTGACATAAAGCTTAAATACCAATGGGATTTTCGACAGAAAAGTTTTTCTCTTTCTAAATATGCTTTTGCGTGTAGGCGTGTATACGTATTCTAACAATATTTTGTATCAGTGTTAGTGTATTATAGTAAATTATATTAGATGTTCCAATGTACAATTCAATAAACCAAAAATAACTAACTACTGGAAAGGCTAGTTAACTAAATAGCCAACAAGTCACTGAGTCAGTCAGTTGAAGTGAATGAATAATATTATAGCTGCTGATGCAAAATTACTGTAATCATGTTCGTAATGATCATAGCTGTTTAATATGTATGCCATCATGGTATATTGTATCGTTTATTCCTTAAGAGCTCACTACATAACTTTACTCCAATCATTTCATTTTATATCAAACGTAGGAGAATATTTGAGTACGTGTTGATACGTTCACCGTAGAAGAATAACTGATATAAGCGAATATATACAATGACTGATTGCGGTACACTTTCCTAATCGTTAACGTAACAGTTAAAGTGATTTTACTTGTTGTTGGTCTTTTATACCAATATTACTTGATGTGGCACAAAAGCCGTTGCCGCCAAAAAAAATCCCATTCATTTCAATTTCATTCAATTCAATTGAGTTCCACAAAATAGCACAACACAAAGTAAACACTCAATCAATCTTAAAACGTTTCTTTATTTTCACTTATTAAGGCCTTTTCAAAAAAATGAAAGAAAACTCACAAACAAAACAAAAAAAATTAAATTCTTACAGGTGGCTGCTTTTAAACACTTGTACGCGTATTCGTGCTTGTGCTTCACTGCACACCATATACATTACATAACAGTCTACTCCGCGCTCTTTCTCTACACTCCCAGAAGGTAAAACTTGTGCCATTTGATTTTACATCAATGGCAACTATACCGTGTGCGATGTTGTGTTTCAGCATGAGTTATTGGTCAAAACTTTTCAATGACAAGCTTTCATACTTGGGGTTTTCTTAACTATAATTGTTTAAATGCTTCCATTTCCTTACCCCCCCCTCCCCTCCACTCACATTTCCTATATATATATTACTACGGTAGCGATTTTGATTTATTAGCTGTATTAAAAGAATTTTACGTATTGTTTTTCCTTTGTCCTTCTCTTGTTATTTTTCTCACCTTTTTTATTTTTTTGGGTTTGGTTTCAGCCTCATTTCTTCCCTCAGAGTTGTCGTACATATATTTTGTATTTTCCAAAATAAAATTTGTTTCAATATTTTATTTCATTTTAATGTTTCTTTTGACAATTTATAATGGTTTAGTCCTTGAAACGTTTATTAATACAGTAGGTTTACTTACCTCGTTGAATGAATATCAATATAAATATCTTCTTTCTCATGAAACAAATCAAATACTTACAGATTTCATGCACACATCGTCTTACATAACATACATAATTGGCCATTACAACCCTTCAGTCAGGATTACGGCCTAGCTTCTCAACACCACTCATGTTGTGTGCGTTAATTTTATACATGAGTGGCGGGACCTACAGTTTAAAGTCGACTCCGAACGACAGATTTTTTTGAGAAGCTTTTCATGGCAATTTTTACTGTCAGAGTTTTTGCCAGAAATCTGCTGAGAGGAAGACGCCGAAGAAATAATTTTTCATATTTTCGTTTTGATGTCTTACCTGGGGTTTGAACTCAGGCCTTTCATCTGATAAGCCAACACACTACCTACCAGACCACGGCGACTTGTTTGTATTTGTTGCACCTTAAGTGGAATACTAGAATGAGAAATTAAATATTCGAATTTTATCAATTGGATTTATCAAGAAATATATGTATATTTTTTTTATTTTCAAACTTCAACTCAACAGAAGTGTTCAAATGCTCTTGCCGAATATGGTTGTCTTATTCATTTGACATGCTTTTTCTTTTTTGTTTTAAGTTGTAAAGAGTTTTCATTAAACCAAAGTAAAACGTGGAATAATTTGTTTGTATTGAAAAAACATATGAAATTACACGAAACGAACTTAAGGCTGTCAAAATAGGAAATTTCTCGTGGCGGATATAGCCGAACGATCGTTGTCAAAAATTAAGTTCAAAGTAATAAATAAAGTCAAGAGTCAGAATAAACAAACCTTGATCTTCCAGTACGTACAACTTACAACATTTGCTGTTTCCTTATCAAAAGAAAACATAAACAATGATTCTTTTATTGAAAATCCATAAAGATCCTTATCCTTATCCTTATCCTAATTAATTAATTGTCAACATTTGAGAAAGCAATGTTCGATTTCGGTTTTTATTATTGAACTTGAATGCTGATAGGTAATGTTTTGCATTTCCTAAAATTTATGTCAATAATAAAGTAAATTGATTGGAAACGCCAATTGGGATTTCCATGATCTCTCTTTCAAAAACACACGATTGTATTAAAAATCATCGACATTGTCAACAATTCATTCATTCGCTTAACTACTGTTATTGATAGGAAACAAAAGAAGCAGGAAATAAGACAAAGAAAACAAAAGAAAAGCACTGATAAATTTACTGATATTTTAACATAAACATTCGAGCAGGTAAATGCTTATGAGCCACATGCAAACACACATACACAACTACAATACGCTACAAAAGCGAATAAGATATAAATTTAATAAATTTTCTTAATCTTTTTGTAGTACGACCGACGAGTATCGTTTCTTTCCAATTTTTCCTTGTCGGTTAAAGCCCAAATACCATTATGTCGGCAACATGTTGTGTTTTGTGTTTGTTTTGTTTTTGTGTTACTTTTGAATTTATATTTTATGTCTTTCTTTAAAAATAAATAAAAATAAATTCGAAATGCTTAGTATTAAATAGAATTTAATGTCGAACGATAAAGTTTTCAAACATCAGCAATAAAAAGTGATTTGGAATGTTTTTACGATTCTTTTGTTTCATATTTAATTGAATGAAAAACGAAAAAAAAAGTGAAAAGAGTAGCATAGCAGAAGGCAATATATAGTATATCGAACATAAAAATGTACTGTGTTCGATTTAAAATAATTTATTGTATAATTTATTTTTAAATGTCACGCACTCTGAATAAAATACAAATAAATGTAATGCGATGTGATGTGATGACATTATTTTGTGAAAGTATTTTAACACATTCATTTCACATTCGTTGTTGTTTAAATCAATACTACAGATGATATTGTTTACCACGATTATGCGAGTCTCTTTCCATTTTCAATTCTCACTTTGTAGCGATTAGTGTTCTCACTAAGTATTAAAACGGATACATTGATTGGGTGGGTCTAAACGAAAAGGTGAAAAAAGGCCATAGACTACTGCTCCTTTCGAACTTTGAAAAATTTAATGTTCACTAAAACTCAAGAATTCATTAAGCGATGGTTTTGCTTAGTGAATGCTGTGGAAGCAATTGCGTTTAGTACGGGAGAAGACATACATACATATAAACTAACCGACTCTAAACCAATAATCTACGTGTCTTCAAAAGGCAACAGGGCCAACTATACCTCTTTCAATCTTAAGTAATTAGAAGTCACCGAAAGTAATAATAAATAAATAATATCACCACGATCACTGTCAGACGCTTGGATTACTCTACCCTTCTAATAATTGAAGTGAAAAAAGCAACTAAACGACCAACATTTCTAGATATTTCGATGGTGATGGTATCTTTTAAGATTATGAATTTAAGGATCATGTAAAGTTTATTTCCATCGCCAAACTCTCACCGATTGAAAGTCATTTAAACAGTAAAGATACTGTAGATACGGTAATCAGCAGTGATACCGATTGTTACCATGAATTTGCTTTTTTTCCTTGCACATCGCAATTCAAATTTTTGACGAAAAGCAATTTGTGGGGCGATGGCCTTTCCAATTTTTTATTTATTTGCAAAAAAACATATTGATAGTGTGCTTTAAAACGGTTTTATTGACTATAAACTAAAACTAAACATAAACAAATCCAAAAAAGAAACAAAAAAGGCTTTCAGCCTAACTAAAACTAAAAGAACACATTTTAAATGAGATCATATTTTTAATTTCATATACTTATGCATCTAAAAAAAATCTGTTATGTATTTTTTTCTGTTGTTTTTTCCTTTCTAATACTTGGAAGAGAGCTTTCTCTCGCAAACGTCTTAATGCATTTAAGTCATTTTGCTCAACATTCTCGCATTGAGCCCAATCCAAAGCCCGGTTAAATATTTCGAAAAAGCAACTGAACATAAGAAAGACAATACATATGTATGTAAATACAGATTTCTTTTCTACTCTACATACTTATAAGGGAAATCCCGAATTTCTGAACTAATTTCATAAAATAAATGTGTGTGTGCACAGATCTGTGTATTTTAACTGTTGCTAAATTCAAAATTTTCTTTTATTTAAAGTTGACGTTTTAGAGCTTTGTGGTTTGGATGACGTTTTAGAGTAGACAATGTACAAAATTAAGGGTTGATGTTTTGGGATGTTGACGTAAACGAGTGTTGACGTTTTCCCGAGTGCACTGTATGTGGAAGACATTGATTTAAAGTGATAAAAGGATGGAGGGTCTAATTGTTTCCATTGTTTTATTTATATTCTTAAAATACTTAATGATCACACATTAAATCAACTGACAATAGCTTTGCCGTTTTACCTTTACTGATACAGATGTAGATTTTCGCGAAACGCCTCATTGGTTTGTATTGTTAATTCGATTTTATTTATCTAACGCTACTCACGTGCATATATGTATTTAAACAACCTTTTCGGTGAACTGTCATGTCCAGATGTTAATTGTAGTTCTTTTAAGCAAATATGAATTTTATTATGTTCTTCTTTATCAATCCTTTCTGCCGTTCTATTGTCAGATACACAAACATTTTGTTCCTATGTAATGTATCGTACAATAGTTTAAATTGCTATTCTAACGATTTTAAGATAAATCGAAATATTTATTCAAACAAATTCTATGATTCTCTTAACTGATCTGATAGAATACTTATATCATCACTGAAGAAACAGGAAGCATTCAGTATTTCAGTTAATGCTGTATTTAAATAATACTTTCATGCAGTTTTAACACTTCAGAGTAATTAAATAATTAATTCGGTTATCATTTGTATCGTGCAGTGGAATGATAATAAAGAAGATGAAGAAATAATGTTCTAATGGACTGTGCAATATTTATAGTAATTGTGGCAATAATCCGTTGGATAAAAATTTTGAATTTTATTTACTGAAAATAAAGCTTCTTTGGTACATATTTGTAGTTAAAGACTAAAGACTAATCTTAAGCTTATGGAACAAGAAATGAAGGGATTATTTGAACGAATAAAATATGACATTTTATACTCACAGGGCAGGCAATGATTATAAATGATTTTCTTGTATACAAATAAAATAAACAAGTGGCGGATTTATACCATGGGAACTGTGTGTTCGTACGAGTATGTGTTGACAACGTTTGAATAGCGGTATTAAATATGATTTGTACTCTACATATTTCTTTTTTGTTGTTGTTATTGTAGGATTTTTTTTTTTTTGGTATTTGTAGGGCCAATAATAGTGAAATTATACGATATGTGGGAAAAAAAAAAAAAGATATAAGAATGAATGGTAAGAAAAATGTTATGCTTCTTTATAGAAATAATAACACATACACAAACGCATACCCAGACTGTAATACATAAAGTGCTTAACGACATCAGTGTCAAATGAGACTCCATGTCCAGTACTATTATATGTATATATATATATGTGCGTGAACTTTATAACTACCTATACATACATATATTCACATACATACATGCATGCATACATACATATGTTTCTACACTACTCTAACAACTACAGATAAATGTAGAAATGAATGCACATGTATATGTGTGTGTTTGTCTAATACTAAAGAAAACTACACGTATATTTCTTACAATTGTTGATAATTGTAACTATATACATTGGTATGTATATGCGTGAGTGTATATATCTGAACTGGTGTATGAATGTGTATGTTAAATAAATAAGGATAAACACTACATACAAGCAAGTAGTGTTGAATATTGTCATTGCTCATGTTCTGGGATTAAAAGAACAGACATTAAATAAACTATTTTCTAAAACCATACACCCATACATCCATGCACCACAATACAACATATAACACAATGATTCACACACGTGCAAACGGGTGTTTGCTTTAATATTTATCGTTCTGTTCCCTAAAGTGTTTCGATAAATTAGAATGGAGTATGATGATGAAACGGATGCTTTGCATTAAATTATAGCTGATGTGCAGGCGACTGAGATGAATGTGATTTTAATAGTATAATGCAGCAGTTGCAGCATTTGTTGTCTATTTTTACTTACGATTTAATTGAAATTTATGCCCTGGTAAATTCTTATTTCTCATATGTTTTCGATAGTAATTGCGCACATGTAATTAAACTTAATTAAGTTATCCTGCGGCAAAAGTTACCGATTTAAATTTGTTTTAAATGCTTTAAAGTCTTCTGCATTTTGCAGTGTTTGTAAACCTTTAAATTTATTCAGTTATTTTCTACACTATATTTTCAAGTATTGTGTGTATCTTATTGAAATATATTCTATTTCAGATGTCTATTTCTCTCACTCTTTCCATCTTTTTTTTTTTTTCTTTGCTTATTTCACTATCAAATTTGTCACTTTTCCCAAAAGGTGTGATGATTATAAAATGTAACTAACGATGCATGCCACTCTGCTGCATAAATAAGAGAGTAAGATGCAGGCAAATAAGAAAAGAAATTTTTCTTTCTCATTCTTCTTTTTCTCTTTTTATTATTATTTTTTCGTTTTTCGTTTTTGATAACAATGCCATAGAGTATGATCACAATTTATACTCTGAAATCATCAGATATTCATTTCAACAACTACAAACATAATAACACAGTGTCTATATGTGTACGTGTGTGTGTGCTCATATTCAATTCATACACATACCTATATACATATATATATATGTATGTGTATGTATATATATATATGTATGTGTCATACTAACCAATATTATGTTACCATGAATATAAAATAGTTGGTGAAAAAGTACAAGAAGTTTGGATGATGTACCAGCATCATTTGAAGCATAAAATTTGCAAATGCACGTAAGTAATAACGAAAAAGTCAAAACCAAATACTTGTGATGTGAACATAGAATAAAGAAAAAAAATCAAGCAAAAAAAAAAATAATAAAAAACAACACCAAAGAAATGTTCGTTATGCTTTTTGTTTTTTGTAAATTCTACTAACAAGGTCAATAAAGTAGGAAACTAAATCGAAAGAAAAATAAAAATTCCGAAAAGAAAAAACTTAAGAAAATTTGAAACTTTAAGACAAATTAACAGAATTTTTAGTTTAACACGTAGTGCCTACAACATTCCATTTAAATTGAGATTGAAATTCGTTTTTGTTTTCTTACTTCTCAAACTGGACAACACTTGGTTTTGAACTGATGATTACTACAATATGAACGCAAAATAATTTATATATTATTTTTATATTTGTCTCTTCTTAGAAAGAAGATCAAATAAATAAGAGAATTCATAATTTATATTAAATCTAATTTGATAAAATCAGCTGACATCACAGATAATGCGTCGCGAATACATTTCGACCTTGTGCATGTGTGTAGAAATATGTAACCGTTGTTCATTACATCACAAACATATTTGCTTTCATTTTGTTTAATAGCAAACATAACAAAAAAATATTATAAAACTCTTCGAAACCGCTATTCGCATGCAGGAGATAAATACATTTATAACTGATACAAACGCATGTATGTTGAGCTAACGTAACTTGATTTGAAAAAATTTCGTAACTATCTATGCGTATATGTATTTAAGATTTTAAGTTTATGTACAGTACATATTACATACATATACAGTATGAGTTATTGGTGAAATTGTTTCGACAATAATGTCGTTATTAAAGTCACTTATGATTCAATACCTAACATACGTATGTATGTATGTACATAACATCACTACCACAACAAGATCACTTAGAAAAATATTTTTGTATGCGTTAGAAAGAGTATTGGGGGAGGGGAGTGGGGGTGAAAGTGGCAAAAAAAATCAACATTGCCAACAATAAAAATGGCTAGAGGAATAATACGAAACATCCGTCTACTTGTAATAATTCAATTGTAAATGTAAGCAACTGAAAGTATGTATGCATGTAATCGTATACGAACGAGTATAACTAATACAAGAACACTATTAAAAAAGATTGATGACATACGCACGACATTAACATCCTACGGCAACCAGGCCAACTTGAGAATACACACACACACATTGACTAACACACAACACACTTTCGGAACGCTCTCACATTTCGTTGTGAATTAAAAAAAAACGAAAAAACGAAAACTGTCGTTATACTTAAAGGTTACTAGGGAACGAACAAGTCCTTGGGCGATATTGGATTTAGTTGTATAGTATTGTATGTGTAAACAATCGTATGTGTGCAGGAATTTAAAGATTTATATGTTTCCCTAGTTGAAACTTTGTTTTCATTGTATTTCTGAAAATTTTATTTTGCAAAATCAAAAAACTTGGTCCCCTTTGTGACCTCTAACACCTGTTGTAGTTGTTATGGCAACAATAGACTAATCACGTTAGAGAACAGTGACAAGAATCTTTTGAGACTAGAATTGATTGAATATGACAAATTCCTGCAAAACTGGTACAACGGAAGAATTTATGTTTCAATTTATTATTCAGATTTTTAAAAGGTATGTATGTATGTATGTATGTATGTATATATATTTATTTAATACTGGTCGATAATACGGTACACGGACTTTGCTTTATTGTACTGTTTTTCATTTTGCTCGTACATATATGTATGTCGAAGGAGTGTAAGTTCACAAAGGTTTTTGTCTTTATGCAAATCTATCATCCAGAAATCCGTAGTTTAGTAGAGCAATAACGTGATTAGGTTAATGAAACTGATTCGATCTGCATAAAAGGTTTGGCAGATATTGTATATAGATTATAAGGTATTTATATACATATATTTATCTACTAGATACTTCCTATTTCCTAGTCAAGTAAGTTGTTGACAGCTTGCAATGTTTCCAACTAATGACATTTGTAACCCGCTCTCTATTTATTTTTCCTGTGAAATTAATTAAAAACAATTTCGTACATTCTACCGAGTGTAACCTGTTCAGAAAAGGCTGTAGTTTTTTTTTCTTCTTATTAAAATATTGTTTACGATTGCAATTTATTCTTCTTAAGACTTTATTGTCCCATTCTTTGCAATACGATTGATCATTAATGAATGGTATTAATTTCATTAATTTATGCTTCATTCTCATCCTCGGCATGGACCGACCAGATGTAGAATTCCATGGATCTAATACAAGGGTTAAAGATTTTGTTGTAGGTAGTCGCATCTATGCATTGATGTTTCGAGGAGAAGAAGTGTAATCGGTATTCTCTTTTTATTATTTTGAATTCGAATATAAATGTTAGTCGTTATAATTTTCGCTTTGGCCATAAAACGCTCACCCAATAATGTATTTTTGTTTGTTTTTTGTTGTTTTGTTTTCTGGAACAATTTAAAAAGTGGATTTATAATGAGAAGATTTATTTATTGGAAACAATTTTCGTTTCCTCCTACCAATTTTTAAATTACACATCAAGGGTAAAAGCTGTATTTACGGTTGTGTTTAAATTATGCCTTTGGCGATTATGAAGTCATAACAATTTAGTTGTTTCTACTTCTTCTTCATGCTGTCGTTTCAAACATTTCTGTTACAGTTTTCTATTTTCATTTTTAGCTCTGCATTTTTGTAGGGATTGTGTATGTATGGGGGGGGGGGGGGGGGGGGTTCCTTTTTTTTCATTTCAGTTTATTTTTATTTATTAAAACGTTATTGTTATTGTGCTAGTTTGCTTTTGAATTTGATGATTATACGTAATTGTGGATTCCGTACACATTCTCTGCATTGGCCGCAAATACAGAAACGCTGAAAATCGAGAACACAATGACGACTCGACATGAATTTTTAATTTCGCAATTGGCCAAGGCTAAATAAAAATAAAAATTTTTTATGTACATGGATATTAACGTGTGCTTGTGTGTTTGTTTGTATGTATCTAACTACAAATAAATTTAAAAAAAAAAAAAAAAAAAACGATGAAAATAAAGTAAAACAAATCCAAAACATAAAAAAAAAGAAATCTAACCGTGGAACTCTGGAACTATAGAACTGTAGAACAGGGCGGGGTACCTAGACCGTGAAGATACACATTTGTATTCCACTGAAGTTATAACACGATAATTTATCACAGTTAGAGAAGAGAACCCAAAGGAGACAGACGCTTACAAGACAAAGTAAAGGAGTTGTTGTTCACAAAGCGACCACTGCTAAATATCGTCACAATCTACTGGTTCGACGACTACAGTTACTACCACCTATACTTCCTTCAACTCTTCCACCATTAAAACACAACACACACACACAACAGTGAAGTGCAGATGAATGACTTTTATTTTCCTTTTTTGGGGTCAATATTGTAGTAACAAAGGAAGAAAAGAAGGAAAAAAATAAAATATAAGAAACAAAGGGCTAGTGGTGAAAATGTTTAGTATGGAAAGAAAATTAACCAAACGACTCAACTAAAATGAGAGAAAAAAAATGTTTTTTCTTCTGCTTTTGTTGTTGTCCAATACTAATTTACGACATTCATTTTAAATTTGGGTGGAGCGAAAAAGAAAAAACAAAATTAAAAAAGACGACCGAAAATTAAAATGAAAAAAGAGAAACGAAAACAAAAATTCCGAAACTGAAACGAAAAGTCAGAAATGGAAAATAAATATGAAGAAAGGGTTGTAGTGCAGTAAGCAGTACGATTTAATTTTCTTGTTGCAATGAAGAGGTGGTTTCTAGGTTCTTGACTTGTGGTTTTTTTTGTCTTTAGTGGAGACAGCAAAAAATCTGTTTCCGTATTTGAAATATAAAATAGACTAAAGACAGCAGCACAAACAACCAACATCAGCCACAGTTACAAAGTCAATTAGCCTTTTCTCATTTTCGTTCATTTTCATTCATTTTATTTTAAATTTTCTTTTTGTTTTTCATTCTTTGTTTCCTCTCTTGAATAAATGGAACAAACAGAATTTATATTATATTAAGTTAAATGAATGAATGAGAGCGAGAGAGAGAGCAACGAACCCTCTTTTCTGAAACGAGTAGTTGAAAAATCCGCATATCCAAAAACTAAAAGGAGCAACAAAATTTCATTTACAACATCCCATTGCTGTAAAATATTCGTAATGGTAAATTTGTATATGCGTGACTTGAAATTTTTAGTTTCAATTCTAGTTCTACAGAGGAAATAAAAACAAAAAAATAAAAAAACGAAAATACGAAAGAGGTCCAAATGAAATTATATGAGAAGCATAAAATTCGATGCAGTTCCCGTTTCAAAATAGAGAAAGTATTAAAGAGATGACTCAGGATACACAGAAAGAAAAAAACATTTTCGTTACTGCCATACACTCCTTGTGGGTCCATACATAAAGCATTTGGGGCACAGGAAACCCGCACGCATATATTGAAAAGCCGACGCACCCAAAACGAGTCACTGTTTGGTGCGAAGTTTGATCCAGAGGCATAATTGGGCCATTTTTCTTCGAAAATGAGGAAGGAGTGGCCGTTACAGTCAATGGCGATCGTTATCGGGCCATGTTGAACGAAGAGGAGGATATTGGCAACATTTGGTTTCAACAGGATGGCGCTACGTGCCACACAGCCGAAGCTACACTCGATGTTTTGCTCCCTGTTTTTGAAGATCGCATTATCAGCCGCAGAGCTGATGTCGTTTGGCCACCTCGGAGCTGCAATTTGACACCGTTGGGCTATTATTTGTGGGGTGCCGTCAAAGATAAGTGTTACGCCGACAAGCCAGAGACAATTGACGCTTTAAAGGACAATATTCGTGAAGCCATTGGTGAAATAAAGCTGCACACAATCGATAATGTGATTAAAAATTGGACCGATCGTGTAGGCTACTGCATGGTCAGCCGAGGCAGCCATTTGAATGAAATTATTTTCCATTATTAACCGGAAGGATTGTACTTTCAAACAAAAAAAGAAATTTGAGAAAATATTCAGTAGTTTTTTTAAAGCATTTTCAAAAAAAAAAAAAAAATTGTTTGGCGAACCATTTATTAATTTATTATTATTTAATTAAAAGCCACCTCTTTTACAATGAAATATTTAAATAGCACTTGATAGGCAATAATTGTAAACTTTTCACTGATTACAACTCAATATTCATTGAAGAAAATTCATTAACTCAGTGTAGAACATAAAGCGTCCCTTCGGCACATTGTGCATTGATTTTCAACTTCTTTCTATCTGTGTATTCGGTGATAGATTTTTTTTATTTTTTATTTGAAAATAGCAATTTTAAAGTTTAAAACGTGCTTGTATGTCGTACACGCTAATATACACATGAACACATGTGCATATCTGTAACGTTTAGCAGTCACGAAAATGATTCGACAACAAACTATTCTCCTTTAATTTTGTAACTTTCATCTGCAAAAGCACTTTCAAAACAGCACTGGCAACAGCTATTGCTCGTAGAGTAGTATTCATCATCGGCATAATAAATAGCTGTAGCTCGAATCGATATCGATAAAAAGTTGTACTGATGATTGTTATCGGTAGACGCGGGACCAGCGTCATGATGATGATATAGCTGTTGTTTACCTATATGATGTTGTATTCGCTTTCAACTTAACATTGTACTCAGTTTGTAATGCAAAGTGAATATCAACATTTAAGGAGCAACAGCAATAGCAACAGCAAGAGTAACAGCAATGGCCGTAGCATCAACATCTTCATTATTACCGTTCTTGCTCTCGTGATAAACGGGAATAGAGAACACTTTGTAATTTCTATTCAAGTTTTGTTGCTCTTGAAGTTGTTTGTTGTTTTTCTTTCTTTTAGTTGTTTTTTCGTCTTGTTTTTGTTGTATATTTTCTTTGGTTCAATTCAATTCAGTTCAGTTAAGTTTTGTTTCCTTTTTTAATGCCGTTACTGCACTCATCCATACAAATGTCTGTATGTATGTATATATACGTAATAATCTGTTTCATGTGAACACATCTGTATGTAAGTGTGTCGTGTACATTAAATGTTAATTCAAAAGAGAATTTTATAGTATTTTTTTAACAGTCATTCATTACGTTGTCATCGTACGTAATGAAAACAGACGATAGTTTTGTAAGTTAGAGGTGTTGACACTTGTTGGTGCAACTGCAAGCATTTAATACTGAATATATTGATAACGTTGCGTAATACGATATCAGAACTGAACATCATCAATTCTTGTTATAGTAGCAGATAGACTGTATTTGACTGTATCGTTTAGGTAAATCTCTATGTAGACTATGAAATGTATGCAACCGTTAAAGGAATATAAAGAGAGAATTTTTTTTTTTATTTTATAATTAAATTTTTGTATGTCATTTGTCTTTGCAGTAAACATTGTAATTTTAGAAAATATCTCCGAAGCAATTTTGTGTAATGTCAATCGAACATCATTCATCTCCTTGTAGCATCATGCGCTCATTCATATGTGTGAGTATACCTACATACGTACATATGTATGTATATACATTGGTATATCCAATGTACATACACATACAGCAATTAAGGCCAACCATTTGGCATCAGCGTTGCATATTTTCAATTTAGGTAAATGATGTGTAATTATTTTACATCATTTTGTTTAAAATGTTATTTCATTTTTAAAAACCATTTAAATTGATTGTCAATCATACGCTTTGGTTTGCAATTAAATGCTGTTACTCATACGATTCACAAAATGAAAACAAACATGTAGAATGCAGGCAGTCTTTTATTATGATTACCTAGCTGGACTTATTTGATGTGAATATGTTCATTTCGAAAATGTCCGCATACCGAGCATTTAATTTTATGATAAATTTCCTATGGAAATAGCACATTTCGTCATTTTATTTTATTTCCATTTGAATTTCCGAACATGTGCAAGCAGTACAAGTATTTGTTGCTCTCATTGTCAGCCAAATACGCCAGCAAAACGGACATCTCAACATTTTTGTATTTTTTTAATCAAATTTCTATGCACAATAATATTTATTTTTTAATCCATGTCATAAACACTCTCTTTTCTACCCCGAAACGTCCGAAACATGTAAAAACCATGCGACGACGACTTTATTGCATGTCAAACAATAAATTGCATGTATTTCGTAAAACAACAACAAGTGATAATACAATATTCAGTATTATTTTTTTTTTTGTTTTTTTTTGCGTATGTATGTATGCAGATTCCAACATTTTAACATTTTATCGTTGCATATTAATGAGAAAATTGTTGAGTTGGTCAACAAAATAAAGAAAAAAACAAGAAATTGTTTTTAAATAAAAATACTATAATATTGCATATATTTATTTTAGAAAATAAACAAGTAATTCAGAAGAAAAAAATTAACACTTGCCTTCTTTAAAATTATATTTCATCCACAAACAAATGTTCATCATTTCAATGTACAACACTCTCTTCTAATAAAAAATTTGTTGGTACTTTTTTTTTTTAGTTGTTTGTGTAGAACGTGAACTTATTTGAATGTGTGAGAATTCTTAGCTTATAAAGCGGATCCACGCTCCATTCAGAGATTGCTGCTGCTGTAAAGCAACGAGACACATATTTTCACATTCATCAGCTAATTTCTCGTTGCTTTGGAAAACAATTCCAATAAATTTTGGTGTCTGATTTGCGTGTGGTCGTCTCATTGCTGCACGTATTCTGTACTCTCTATTGACTTACAAGAACTTAGACTTGGAATCCTTTTCTTAACGGAAAACTTGCCAACAAACGAATATTTAGTTTTCGAAAGTACAATAAAAAAAGAATAATAAAAAAAAAAAAAATACCAACAGCACTCAACGCCAACATAAAAACGAGAGAAATAAAAGTGAAAAAGGAAACGAATATAATATCTGGGCGAGATGGCATTTGGCAAGTCAATTGGACGAAAAATCGAAAGAGATGAAGATTTCGATTTAGATTTGGATTTGGATTTGAGTTTCTCAAGTATATTGTGAAACGTTTCCAACGCATAATAGTTACAAATTATAAAATTATGTTGATTCCTTATTTCCTGCCAAAGAAGTAGCCAAGTACCAAAAGTGTTCGATTTGAATAGTTAAAACAACTACAACACGAATAATATCAACCGCAAATATTTATTAAGCCTTCTGGTATTTGATTTGAGTCAAACAAAATGTACATTACAAATGATGCTACAAATGAAAAGATACACACACTTAAACACATACAGATAAAATATTTATTCATTAATTTTGTTTTTTATACTGTTGTTATTGTTTTTGTTTCTTCTTTAAGTATTTAATTTGAGTTTACGCGAAATGTCAAGTAAAAGGGGTTCCTGTCAAACAATAATAAAAAAAAAAATAACAATTTACTTGCAAATGTCAATACAAATTTTAATAATAGTACTGATTTACTTAGGTTTAAAAACATTGAGGTGATTGTGTATATAAAGTAAATGAAAATATTGGTTGAATATCTGTGAATGTAACGGTGTGTTGCAGACGGTGTTCAAACTAGAATTATTTTCACTGCATTTATTAGCTCTTATAGAGTGCGAACAATCGATAAATCGGCTCTTTAAAATTTTGTATATTTTTGTTTGTTTCCTTTTTTTTCGTTTTCTTTAATTAAATAAATACAGTTAGTAATTTTTGGAAATGCGACTACGATATACACAAAATTTTATTCCAGTCTGAAGTAGGGGTTTTCGAAATTCTTTTCAGAGAGACGGAATTTTCGTGACATAATAAATTCATATATAAAAAAATTAAAACGTTACTTTACTTTTTAAACTCGTTTTTAGCGTTATATGACCTTATTCAGATCTGATTTAATGTTTTGCGATCGTACAACTAATTGAGAAAATATTATAATAGTATAACTTGATCAATATCTTGATATCTTTTCTATTATTGAATAAATATCACCTTAGTTGTGAATAGTTCGATAAGCTCTTTATTATTGTGTCGCAATATAGTGACCTTACGAACACAAATAATTGTTTATAATTGAACAAAAAATCTGCTTTTAAAATACATTCAGTTTCGTTGACTTTTGTTACTACTTTTTTAGTGTTTGTAGTGAAAGAACTATGAACTAGACGGTCTGAGACAACTTAGATCATTAAATATTTTAATTTCATTAAATCATCTGGTTGTGTATTAGCTGAGCAATGAAATCTCAAATCGTTAAACTCATTTTATCTTCAAATTTTAAATTTAAATTAAAAAATTAATATTCAACCAAATCGTTAACTAAACTTAAAGTTTTGCGCCACAAAATATTCTTGGTTTCTTAGAAGATTACGTCAAAATATCTTCATTAACTTGACTGAAACGAACAAATTTCATATTTCATATCATCTCTGCTGCTTCTTACTGCTCTGCTCGCTACGCTTAGACTCATCGTTCATCACACATTCATAGACTGACAACAAGGACGGAAATGCAGAAAACCAAGAAGATTTTTCGAACCCAGCCATTCATCAATTTGTACCTTCTTGGAAGGGATTTTAAGTGATGACAAACGTAGTTTAAGTAATGAAGTTGTGCAAAGCGAGTGAGTACTTCGGCTATAATATGGTAGCTTCGTTGTCGCCATCGCTGTTGCTCTTGTTATTATTTCAGAAATTAGTGGCATAAGATAGTGATGGGAATGAGCGGTGGTGGTGAGAACGTATTTTTAATTGCTGCAGGCTGCTGTTATATAAGTAGCATTAGATACAGTCTATATCTGTGTGTATGAGCAAAAAGCCACAGAGAAAATGAATAAAGAATAAACACTTGAGCGTTTAAGCCAAAGCGAGCACACAAATTTGAGACAACGGCTAAATGACTGTCTGCCTGACTGTGTGCTCGTCCTCATGCTATAAAATAAAAGCAAAGTATGCCTGCTGTATAGCAGTTACAGTGCATGCGAGTATATCGCCTGCGGTGACTAAGGCATCAGTGAGCAATTATCGCATACTCGTTTAGTAAAAGTACTGTTTTCATGGAATTTAAAATTAAGACGTTTCTTCTATCTTACTTACATACATACACATGTACATGTATGTGTGCTCACTCATACTTAGTACACACAGTTGAAGGGAATTTTTTTTTTGTTCTCAGTTATTAGTGTATACAACTAAGAACCCCACAGAAGTGCAAGGAATAAAAGAGAATGCAATGGTTGAATGCGAACAAAATAAAAACAGAGAGGGGGAGAGATAAAGAGAAAGAGAGATGTAGAGAGTCCTTGCGGTAACACCTCTACGGAAGTGTAGTTAGGAAAAGTTTCTGTTCGGTTCTATTCTGTTTTAAGCATTAAAAAGTAAATTTTAGACAACAGCTGGTGGCTTAGAGGGAATACTCTTAAAATCTATTGTCCGTCCACAAAAAAGTCTCGTCCGTCGTTTTAATTGCTTTTCGCCTGTTTGCTCGTTTAGAATGCCGAGAGTATGTCGGAGAACAGAAACTATTACAACTAATGTTGTGCATCTTTTCTTCGTGTGCCGATGTTTCTTTAACCAGATTCAAGTATTTTCGTGCTCCTTTCTTTGCTCTGTTGCTGTTGCTTGAGGTTCATTGGAGGGAAAACTAAAAGAAAATCGATGTAAACTTTAGCATAAAAGGTGAAATTGTTTCTGACACTTAAACCCAGCAGTGAGTATAAATGAAATGTGAGGGGATTGCATACAATAACACTTTAATGGGGCGAGGTTAATGCATGTACATGCATATAAATATATACCTTCATACATACATATGTACATACATAAGGCATGGCTGTGGTGTGGTGAATGGAGTAAGTGAATTGAAATATTTTGAGACGTAATCATTTGCAACAGCCTCTTCTCTTAAGTTAGTGGTAAAAGTAATATCCTTCGATGCCAAAGTATATGCGTTAGTGTATGTGTACATTTTCGAGAATGAATTAGTTTTTAAACGATCATTAGCGTCTACGGCAGTCATAATTTGCCGCGAAGGTTGCAGCTTTGAAAGACCGCTGATTACAACCAAAGTATGCAACCTCAGCCAACTGTTATAAAAAATGCAACTTTTTCTTGCCTCCTCATAGTGCTTAAGGCAAAAAAAATTTTAATCTCGTTCTCTCGGAGTACAGAAAAAATGCAAATTTTACTTGAAGAAAATCAAAACAGATGAAAAAAAAAAACATCGTTAACCACACTAAATACTAATGCAAACAGAATCATGCGGATAATATTAAGGCGCAAGGTTATTTAATGGTTGCTTGAGATTTTCATAATAGAAAACTATGGCGTATGGCGAATACTCGTAGAAAGTAAAGCCTATAAACTCTTTAAAGTTATTCGCACAACAATTTGTTGATGAAACTTTCGCAGGAATTGTTTAATAAAATTATTCAATTAGAATAAAAGTTTTTCCATTTTTTCTACTTATTAAGGAAATAACAGTTCAGGTTAAAAAACCCCAACCCCCAAAATAAAAACAAACAAAAAATGGGGCAAATGAAAAGCTGATGTACAAATAAAAACCAAGAAAGCCAGCACTACGCAAAACCGCAAAATAAAAATGAATGAGAAATACAAAGACGTTTATTAAACAGATTCATATGCCAGCTAAAATACTCACCATTCAAGAGAAGAGTAGTGAAATAAACTTTTATTGAAATGAGCTCTTATTTCAATTCGATTCTTTTCTTTTCTTATGCCAGCAAATGCTTTTACTTCCTCAAAATACAAAAGTTGGAATTAAAGTCGAAATGTATTCGATGGATAAGAGAAAAAAAAGAAAAATATTGTTTTGACTGGTGCTGGCTGCTTTTATTGTTGTTGGTCTCCGACAAAAAGAGATCCATCCGATATGAAATAATTTGATTTGGAGTTGAGACACGCAAACCCAGCAGACTGAGCGACGACTTTATTGTAACATTAGAAGATTTTTCTATTAGCAGAAGATTCTTGCCATATTTTCCCCAAAATCATTTGCTATGTCGTTCTTTAACAGACTCGTACTTCGAACAAGTATTGCTGAAGTTGTTGTCGGTTTTATAATGAACCCAAACTAAAACCATTGATAGAACAACAATTTTGTTTGTAGTCGAATGTATTCAAGATGAGCAAAAGAAATCTATGTAGACACACATATACATATATTTGCCAATTCCTAATGGCAAATAAATGAAATTATCTTTAAAATATGTTTTCGTTTTGTTTGTTTTTGTGCTTTTTTAAATTCCAACAATTTCCGTTTCTCTTACTACTAATGTGGATATTTACTTAATTCATATGCTTTTATAAAATTGAATTGAACCTAGTGTTAGTCGCTTCATGAAAACATGAAAACGTTATTTGAGTAGTGCGACAAACAGTTGTAAATTGTAAAATAGAAATTAATTGTAAATCCATACTCACATATTACAGTGGTATGGATCAGGTATCAGCAAAGAGTATTTAAAAAGATGAGTATAATCGAATCATACTCATAATTTCTGATACTTGTACGCATTCATACTTATTTTAATATCATTGAACCTCTACTCATATTCAAAATTGGTAGTACTCATCATATTCATACTTAACAACATGTATGATGTTGTTGATTTCGACTCTCCATAACTCAACATTTACAAGAACAAGAATGTCTTTTTGGCTTATGTGTCTTTTTTCTTCTTTTGTAAATGCAACAACAACTAAGACTGTAAATTTTGATGAATGATTCGAGTCACTCGAATCATTTATAAGTATTATAAGTATTTTTCTAAAGTTATGAATCTAAAGGAATACGTTTATGAATTAAACATATTTTGAATTCGTATGAGTTTGATGTCAACGATGTACGCATACTCATTACAACCTGTACTTATAAATCAACGTTGTAGTGAGTACGAATTAATCAGAGTAGTTAAATTTCAATATTGTTGATTCACTTACATATATTCAAAATTACTCTGTTATGGATCCGATTTTAAGTTTAGTTTTACTTGTTGTTGTAACAGATCCAGAGACATGCAGCTGTTAATTTAATTATTTTCCTTCTTCATTTTTCCATTTCTCCACTACAGAAGGCTATTTGAAATAATTCGCAGCGAATCAGAGCTGAAGAACAGAGTAGAAGAGTGCTTTTGTTATTCGTGTTATTTATTACACACAATATTTTAAGGATACGAGTACATACAGCAAGGTAATACGCAAGAGAAACTTCGTGTACATATTTTTATACTTGGGAGCGTAAGGAGGAAATGTGTAAATTTTTCAGTTAGTTTTCTTTCCTTTTTTCTTTTTTGTCGGGTTTTTTTTTTGCTTTCGTGTTTTTAGCATTAATATTGTATGAAATTGTTAAAGACGTGCACACACAGAAATCCTGCTTCAATGACTTGAACTTGATGCGAAAGCATGGTTGACCTAAATTTTTGTCAAATTGGCAAATTTTTATCTGCTCGATTTTTTTGTTTTGAATTTTTTTCTTTTCTTTTGTTTGCTTTTCAACATTTTGTTGGTCTTTTAGTTTATGTTTTTGGTCTCTGCTACAGCAATCGTAATTGTGGTTGTAGTTGTAGTTGCAGTTGTAGTTTTAGTTGTATCCACAGTAGCAACGATAGCAGTTATAGTGTTTTCATTTTCAAATTCTCGCCACAGCTTCTTTTATTATTTATTTATCACAACTTTTTGTTTTTAATTTTTAGTAAAATTTTTACATTTTTTTTTGCATTTTTTGTTTTGTAATTTTTGTTTAAATTTTCCTAAAAGGATGCCGTGCTGGTGATGGTTGGTTATATGGGTTGCTTTAGTTGGCTTCTGGTACTAATAGTGGTGTGACAGTAGACGTAGCAGTAAACCATGAATAGTGACTAATATCCTTTTGTATTTTATGTTTTTGTCGTTGTTGTTGCTGTTGTTGTTGTTTAGTCTAAAAAGGGGGAAAAATTGATAACAAAAAAAAAAAAAACAAAAAACAAAATAGCAATAGAACAGAAGAGCACTATTCTGTTTCTACTAGTTTTTGTTGTTTTGCTGCTGCTGTATCTTTTAAATTGAATCATTCATTTTGTGCCGTTTTTTTTTTGTTGGGTCGCATGTATTTCTTTTTTGTTTGTGCCATTTTTCGGAAGCCAAATTACTATTTGCACATACTCGTACAATCTACAGTGTCTGTTGTTTAGCCTTCAGAGACTGTCCGTGCAAGCAGAAAAACTACTTGCTAGCAAAGCTATTTGACTTGACAGGAGTCATGTCGCCTTTAGCTTTAAATCATGATTTACGATCAAAGACAAGTGGTAATTTTAAATGTTTTTCTGTTCGTTCGTTCTTTTATTCTTCTTCTTGCCATTTAATTTTAGTCCATGGTTTTTTTTATATTTTCTCTTTGGCATATTCAAAATTTTTAGTCAGATATTCGATTGTTTTTTCGTCTTTTCTTATCTCATTTGCGCTTATTTTCAATTTTTGAAGCAACAAAAATTATAAACATTTTCAAACATAAGCAAGCAATGCAAGTAATCAGATTTAATTAAGTTTTATACTAAACATGCTGACATTAAAGCTCATATATACACATGCAAACGCTCATGGCAACATTCCGACTTATTAAAATGTCACACAACACACAACCAAGATAAGGCAATGGCAATGTCTGTTGGTTTGTTTGCGTATATGTAGCTATTTATGACGACATGCTACGATAAGAAGAATGGAAAACTAAAGAGGAAACACAACACATAAAAAAGCAAGAACTTTTTTAACTTTATTGATGGGTTCTCTACTGAGATTACATGTACGGGATATCCCTTTTCATGCCTATTAAAATTGTATATTTTCTAGTGTTCAGCCATAGAGCATCACCAAATAATTTTAATTTATACTCCTGTCGCATTTAATACAATACACTTTTCAAATCATACTATATACTATATTTGCGATATTAGGGTTCAACTGTATGCACGGACTGGGTATTGGGAGGAACATAAAAGGTGTGTATCAAACGTTATTTTTAATGTTCTTTTCTTTTGTATCTTCTTGTGTAAGAGCGTTTATCTGAGCCTTGTTTTCATATTTTACAATCGATTTGTTTCAATTTATTAAGAAATATACTATATATGTACATATGTATACATGTAATAAATATGTATATGTGTGTGTATATGAGTACATGTGTACATAACCAATTGAAAATATTTAACAATTATTTATTATTTATTGTCAAATTGTTGGCATAATTTCGACAATTAATTTTAATTTGCTTCTTTACATGCATCACTGGGCATAACAAATTGTTCCAGGGGATCCAATAGAAACACTCAACAAATCAAACAAACAAACAAACAAACAAACACGCACATTCTCACAAATTATGGTGTGTAATTATCGACCATAAACAACATGGAAAGTGTTTCCAAACTCACAGCCGAAGTGCTCGCACGCACGTTCTCCTTAAACGCATTAGCACAAGAAATTGTAATAAAAGTTGCTCGGTTCTTTGCTTTTTTGTCGTTGTTTTCATTTTTGTTTCCGTTTTCATGATACTGATGGCTTTTTATTCTTGAGAATAAATGATGATAAATAATTTGTTATTTTTGTGAATGTTTCATTACACAATCATTTACCTTACCAACCTCCACCCTCCCCTCCAACTACCGTACGAACCATCACTACATTTTCTCAAACAAATTATGCTTCTACACCTACACCAGTACGCGCGTATGTGTCTATAAATGTAGACAAGTAGACAACACAATACGAGTACATTCTTAAACGAATAACAGAAAGATGAAGGAAAACCGAAGGTACACGTAAGGGAATTGTTTTTTATTCGAGACTTTAACTTGGTTTTTTTTTCTTGTCCTCTATTTATCTGAACACTGGTGGATGGATACGTCGTAAGAAGTTTTTTTTTTAGGGGAAAACGCATAAGGTTTCATTCTCTATACAAATGATGATGATGATGTTGAAATGCGTTATACTTTCCTCTGCTTTCCTACTTGTTGGCTCCTGTTTTTTTTTTTTTTTTGTTTCTTGTTTCTCTGCTTTTTCTCTTTCTGTGTTCATTTGGCAGTGCGTTACAGCCATTAGTAAATTTGCTTCGTAATTGTAGTTTGCAGGTGATTAAAAACCTAATAATTGTTTTGTATTTCGTATATTTTATGCTTTTGTAATAGCATTTGAAGTAGTAGTTGCTGTTGTTGGTATTGTTGTTGGTCTTAATATCAAGCAATTACAGGGTTGCTTCCACCCATCCATTACTGCCAACAGGGTGCACTTATGCTCAAAATGTTAGCAGTCCTACGTCATTTAAATTCTAATTGAAATTATAAAATTAACAATTATTGGTAGAGTTATTTTCCAACTTTTGAAAAATTTTGCCAACGTTTGAAATTCATTACAGAAAATAAATTATAAAATATTTGTTAATAAAAAAAAAAGAAAAAATATTATCAAATTTAATAATAAAAAAGCAAAATAAAGATTATGTATGTGTTAGTTCAAATAGAAAACTAAGTTACATTGTTAAAGTTTTTAAACAAACTCAAATCAAATCAGTATTAAAACCAATGAATTCTCTCATTGATGCAACTAATGCCCCATAAGCAATCGATGATAATAGTAGCAAACTTCTACAAAAAAGTTGACAAATTAAAATATTTTCAAAATATTTATTTATTTATTTATTTGTTTACAAGAACTTACAAGAGCTTTAAGAATGTTATTCTTTTATAGCTCAGTAGGATATACACAAATTACATTAGTCATTAGTATTCCCTAAATTTATATTGTTTTATAAAGTATATAGCTAATACACAAAAAGGCAATAATTATATTTCACACAAAATTTTAAATATTTGAGGACATATAGTCAAAAAGTGACTTCTTAAAACTGCTCTTTCTCGAAATGTTTTTAATAGACATTGGTAAGGAGTTCCACAAATTAATTGCGTTGACGAAAAACAATCTGCCAGTATTGATGTAAGTATATCTAGGTGTAATAAGAGTTGTATATCTAGTGGATCTGCCAAATACAAGCTTCTCAAAGAGATAGGATGGTTTCTTCCGATAAAGAAGATTATGTATAAATATAATATTTCGCATCTGAAGGTAGTCGATTAAGTCACAGCCCAAGATCATTTTCCTCCAGGACGATACACTGCTAAACCTAGTTAAATCATACACATACCGCGTAGCATTATTAAAAGATACTTGCAACTTATGTAGTGAGAGAGCGTCCAATTTACTGTAAACCTCTGCAAAATAATTAATCAGTGGAAGTATTAATTGAATTATAAGTTTCCTCTTAACTTCGACTGGTGTGAAGTTAGACGACATTCGTAAATTACGAAGCAAGAGGTATACGTTACGCACAACATGATTAATATGGTCAGTGCATGACAAGGTGGAATTGATCCAAAATCCTAAGTATTTAATCTTACTAACGTACACAAGAGGTGTGTTCCCCAAGTAAATGGTCGGAAAATAACTTAAATCATATTCCCATCTACTGATTGGTAAAATGTAAGATTTTCCAGGATTGAGCATAAGGTTATTATCCTCAGCCCATTTTAAAATAGACCTCAAGTCATAATTAAGTTTGTAACTTGTATCCTCTATCAGACCAATACGGTTTGAGATGTACAGCTGAATATCGTCTGCGTATGCATGTACCTTAGTATACCTGCATACTGAAAATAAATCATTGACGAACATACTAAATAGCAGGGGGCCTAACACGGACCCCTGTGGAACACCGGATGTTATACGCCTCAGCCCTGACTGCCTATTTCCAATAATTACCCTTTGGGCTCTCCCATATAAGTAGTTTTCCATAAGAGATAAAGCGGTATTCGTAAAACCAAAATAGTGCCCCAATTTTCGACACAAGATTAAATGATCAACCCTGTCAAAGGCCTTTGAAAAATCTAGCAGACACATAAGAGAGAGGTTTCCTTTGTCATATTCGGGCCTTATGTCATCAATTACTTTCAAGACCGCAGTAGTACAACTATGAGCAATGCGAAAACCAGATTGGAATGGGGACAAGAGATTATTGCTATTCAGATATAACGTAATCTGTTCAGCAATTAGGGACTCAAATATTTTCGAAAAAACTGGTAAAATACTTATTGGCCGATAATCGCCCGCACTCACTGCATTGGAAATCTTTGCTATTGGTATAACTCTTCCAATTTTCCAGGCTGTAGGAAACTGGGTGGTTGTAATGCAATGGTTAAAGACATGAGTCAGCGCTCCCAAAATATATGGCAATATAAGTTTAACAAATTTAATGGCTACACCATCTGCACCGATGGCATTGGATCGAATTTTCAAGATATGCCTGGTTACATCAGCCTCTGACACTGTAGAAAATGAGAAGTTAGTATTGCAGGAGAGTTCATTTTGTAGATTAGGACTGGTATGATTATTAGTCACGCCATTAATACAAAAAAAGTCATTAAGCTCATCTGGGTCTATTTTGCACTCAAAAGAACTACGGGAGTGTATACCTAACGACTTCACATTCCTCCACAATTCGCCAGCAGGGAGATTTAAATTAAGTTTCCGGGAGAAATATGATTTTTTAGCTTGTCTGACAATGAGATTGGAGCGGTTTCTAGCTCTATTGTAAGCAGCTCTGTTCATCAACGTGGGTCTCCTTTTCCAAACGTTGTAAGCTAAATTGCGATCACGAATAGCATTTTTTACAGCAGCTGTATACCATGGACAAGAGCGATTATTTACAGCAAAACTACGTTCAGGTACATGACGATCATAAGCGCCCTGCAATGTTGCAAGAAGTACGTCCAACTTATCATCCACTGACGCATAATACCAACATTCATTCCAACTCAGAACAGAAATGTCAGCAAAGAGGGACGAAAAATTAATCGCGTTATAATCCCTATAAGTTATAATCCGAAGATTATCATCTCTAGTCAGGTTAATGTTTAATGTACAAAATAATAGATCATGGTCAGAAACGAAAGAAATTTGATCATACAAAAGTAATAAGCTTGGATGAGATAGCAGGAATAAATCGAGTAAACTTGGCCTTGAATTGGACGAAAAACGTGTGGGAATTTCATCATTAACCGTAGTCATACCCACAGAACTTATCATATCAAGGAAATCATTACTAATTTCATCTTTAACCATCAAGTTTACATTAAAGTCACCACAAGTGATAAAAAAGTCATAAGCTATGGAATGATTCCTGAAGTTATCAAAAAAAGGTTCAAGAGTTAATGTTCTTATAGGATTATAAACGCATGACACTAAAGTTCTCACACTATTATCATAAACGACAATATTAATAAATTCAATGTCACAATCCTGTGAAATGCTGACTACTCTAGTGTTGAGGTTACTCTTAGCATAAATTGCAACACCACCGCCTCTTCTATGTCTCCTATCATTCCTATATAGTTTATACCCATTTATGCTATAGTAACCATCCGGAACATCATAGTGGAACCACGTTTCCGTTACACAAATAATATCAACCTTAGAGTTTTCAAATATATGTCGAACGTAATCCAATTTAAGTCCATTTAAACTCCTGGCATTGAAATGCACAACATTAATACCTGATCGCTGTTTACATAATATATTTATTAAGGCAGAGTGGTTTCCGTCAACACTATCATTATAATTTGTCTGACTCATAATAAGGTAGAGAAATAGCAGTCTTTTCGTTCACTTCAGAATAATTATTAAAAATTGAATATATAATCTTACGTAGCCTCACAACACCACTCCTTATTCTGTGTTTAAATATTATAACAGTTGTTAAAAAAAGAAAAAAAAAGGATAAACTAAAAATAAATAAAAAGTTAGTCAAATTCTTATTATAAATAGAAATGAGTATTTTTATAAATATAAATAGAAATAAGTTAGTAAAATTCTTAATATAAATAGAAATAAGTAAAGCAGAAGGCACTGGGTATATAATCTTAATTACTGCTGATATCTCTTTTTTCAGCAATGCTCGGAAAAAACTGATTCAGCTTCTCAATTTCATCTATTTTTATTGCATCATCACTAAGCTCTCGCTTTATGTAAACATAGCCTCGCATAGTAAAAGCAGAACATAAGAGCTTCTTCCTTTTCAGGCGTAAAGCCGCCCTCAGAATAGTAAAATTATGCTGTGTTAGGTTTTCATTTAAAAAGAACTTTTCCTCAGAGTTAAAACCAAGGTGTCTGAGACTGAAGGCAAAATCTTTATTAAGTTTTTTATAGCCTGCCAGGGATTTAAGAAAACTGTTTTTGTCATATGCAGACCACAGCTTCACAATTATTACCCCATCCTTGGAATATGTCTTCTGCTTGCTATTATAATTTCCTAGCCGGTATATAGATCTTATGTTAGGCATCTGAGTGTTTATAGCTCTGCATACATTTTTAAATATTTGGGTAAGATCTTCTTTTTCCGCGTAGGGTATCTGATTAATTCTCAGTTCAGACGAAACATGATGATTTTCTTGCTCTTTTAACTTCGTCTTAAGGGTATTTATCTCCTCCCGCATATCACCATCATTTTTCTCCAAAGTGGTCACCCTCTCATTAAGAGAAAGTAAGTTTTCTTCAATAACTCTGTATTTTTCACGTAAATCATTTAAGAGATCCACCTTAAACTCTTGAAATTTAGCATCTATTGTACGCTGAATTTGTTCGGCAAATTTTTCGAACCTTTTATCCATGCAATTCAAAATTTCAAAATCCTACAAAATAATCATGTACAATGTTCATTCAAGGCAAAGTGGTAATAAAATTCCTTCAGTATAGTATGTAGATCCAATAAATTTGGAAAAAGAAAAAAAGGAAAGAAATCAAGAAATCAAATCAATGGGACTATTATTTTATAAAACACTGTAGTTTTGCCAAGAAAAACAAAAAGAAAAAAAGAATAAAAAAATGGACATTCATTGTGTGCCTGAGCTTAATTCAATGGGTCGGAATGTTAATTTATATTCTCACATTCCTTTTGCCATTTTTATTTTTCCTCGCTTTAACTGCTAAGCTAAAATATTTTACATTTTTCTTTATCTACAATAGCGCAACAAAGAAAGTTTTCTTTCAGACGACAGAGGACTGTTTAGCTGAACCGCCCATTTTTTGTTAAAAAATACAAATTATATGTTCATTACATCTTTGAAATATTTTGTTTTTACATCCTACATTATAAATAAAATTAATCATAATAAATCTTAAATTTATTATTGTACTCTATCCCTAATTCGTTTCCCTCTTCTCTTTCTCTTTCTTTACCTTGTCCTTTGCCCAATAATTGCATAGGACTTCTTCACTTATATTAGGTGAGATGAATTAAAATCTACAAATACATACATGGAATGTATTCAGTCAAATTATCTTTTGCGACCACGTGTGTCCATATCTATTCTTTTTGTGTATGCATGTGCGTTCTAAATATTCACATGTGCATTGAATTATATGCGTGTGACTGTATGCCAGTTATTAGCAAATATTTGCATGTGTGTGTTGTTTTTATCAAACATTGATCAAAATGTCAATGTGTTTAACAATAGAATAAGTACTTGTATGTGGTGTTGCTATGTGTATTTGATTGTAAAGATGTGACGTGACAACATCGACGTCTCTACTTGTAAATGCTGTCTGTCTGTGTCGCCAAAAAACCACATAAACATTGCATCGTTCGTCAATAAATCAAAGTCAAAAGGGCACAAAACCGATACTACCTACCAACTATTTTCTTTATTCGTTTCTTACCGAAGAGTATGTGTTCACAACTGATTAGAGTTTCTAGTCCATTTTATTTATTCATTCTTTCTTTACTATACGCACAATACAAGGAACATGTTTTAATAACAATTTAAACATCTTATTTATCTCGCTCATGAGAGAGAATTTCGCGTGTATTAAATTAAATTCATTCTCGCGGTAAATATTGGAAAAGTCTCTTTATCGGTGTATGCTAGAAGGTAAGAGATTTAGAAACCCTAACTCATATCGATTTACACAAAGTTTGTTTATTTGTATATGGAGAAGCATCAACTTCTACTCTAACGTTCGATCACCTAAAGTTTTCAGGATGTGTGTGAACATTTGATGATACAATGTTACGCTAACATTTGTGTGATTTGTGTGTGTGTGTGTGTGTGTGCTGTCGATACAAGGATAGAATTAATTTTTTCATTTTCTTATTATTTGTGTTTGTGTTTGCTATTGTGTTTACACGATGAAATTGTTTTTGTTGTTATTGCTGAAGCAAAACAAAATTCTGTTGTTACTTCCATGCATCCTTCCACTTTGTTCTGCATGCTTGTGTACAACGTTTATTGCCATTGATTTGTCTCGATTCAAACTGAAATAAATACACAATAACACACAGTATATCGTGTGTAAACCGAATTCCATATGGTGCAATAGCACACTTCAATAAAACGTGCCCGAAAGCTGGCAACAGGGAAAGCAACAAAATTATTTGCAAGAACGTTAATGTATTTGATATCGCCATATCCCTCTCTCTCTCTCTCTCTCTCTCTTATCAAATGATATTTGGACTGTTTGAAAGCGCTCGTACTCTGGAATTTCTATTAAGACAACCACTTAGAAAAACGGTTGAACATTTGAAAAAATTTCCTGTAATACTTTTACAAACAAATGATCAGTTGCTTAAACTGTAACGGTCTTAGAAATAAGTGAAATAAGTATTCTCTCCCTTCAACATTAAAACAACGTTGTTATGTTATGTAATTAAAGGCATTATATACTCTCAATAACAGATAATATAAGCTTGTTTATGACTTCTATTCATAGCTGATCAAATTGAAGTGAAGTTCGCCTAACCATACATTACATGTGTAAGTATATACGAAGATGGTTATATTATTTTTAATAATGTGTTAATTATTAATCACTATTAATAATGTGATCAGTATACATTCATAATGTACAATATTGGTTTATTTGTAGTTTCGTTACAGAAATCTCTTCATAATTAATAAATAATCCGCATAAGAATGATGTGGGCAATTTAACTCAATCCTTAATAAGAAATTCCTTGTGGCATTAAGAATGATCATATTTTAAACAAAATTACATTATACAAATGTACAATATGGGTCGAAACTAACTAAAGAAAAACTAAAACACAACATGTTAAAATATTTTGGAAATTTCACTCTACTAACAGAAATAAAAAAAATATTAATAAAGAGCCCATAATTGTCTTATAACAGACACATATGTATGTTTATACAATTCTAAATAATTATTTTAAATGAATAACAAATGGAAAGGATCTTAAAAATTAAAAAAAAATCTTAAAAATTATACATACCCACGATCGAATTATACAAACATTTGACGCTGAAACACAGTGGCAAGCCCGTTTTTCTTAATTATCGATTGACATCTTTTTGGGATTGATTGCTCGATAAGATTATTAGTAACTTCAATTAAAACTTATGCCCAAGCATCTTTGTCGTTATTATTGCATTAAAAAAATATTATTTATAACCAAGTGAACAATATTTAAAGCAATTAAAAAAACAATCTGATAAAAATAATAACGAGAAATAGTACAAAAGATAGTTGGGAGGAGCTGTCCCCATCGACAATGAGAAATGCTAGAAAAAATTAATGGCCCGATTTCATAACTGAAAGTTAAGTGTTGACAATTTTAAACATGGCCCACACAAAAGAATTGATTTTAACATTAATAACTCAGAGCTCTTTGAATTCGCTAAACTTTCAAATCGACATCGTAAAGTCAAAGAAACTTCAGATGTAGAGACTTGTAGATATAATTCACAGAATTCATTGACATTGGTGTCTCGTGTTTTTGACTGCATAAATTACAATCTGAACAATCCTGAAGAAATCGATAGGCACGAGAAAAAAAATTGAATGAACAAAGGAGAACTGTAAACTGCAGTTGCCAACATTACTAAGATTTATGTGAAGTGAGAAATATTTTTTATTCAAACTCTATTCGAAATGCATGCCTACAGCGAGATAAGAAGTATGTTTCATGTTTTGTTTTATTTTTCAACTTGTACACAAGTGTTGCAACGCCTTGCGGAACATATTTATGATTAATATTTAATATTCAATAAATTGTTTTTCTTAAATTTTTTATTAATAGATGTAAATTTCATTTTATAAGATTGAATTTATTTAGCATTTGTAAGCTCCATATTAAAAAGATGCAACTTAATAGTACGTATAAGTAACTTGAAATTCGATTAGGGGTTTATGGTTTACATCGTCTATTTTGAAATCAATGTGTTGCCGTTGTGTTGATTGTGGAGACAGTAAATGTGGAATTTTAAAATAAAATAAAATTCAAATCTTTGTTGCCAGCTATATTTAAACATTCTATTGCGGTTAATATGTTGAAAACGTTGCTTTATTTGCTAGATTTGTGCAGTAGTTCCGGCCTACACTGTACATTCATGAAAGGTCAAATATACATACATCCATCCATAAACATACGTATACTTACGTACATACATACAGTTGTTTACATAATTGAAAAAAGGATCAAAAGTGATTTGCTTGAATTGTCTAGTTTAAAATAAATGAAATTAAACTCTAGTTTCAGTGTGTGTTTGTTTGATACCCTAAGTCCATTCATGTACAACTTTATTAATTCGGTGTTGGTGTTGTTGTTCTTGTAGTTATGTCAGCAACATTGTTTTTGTCATTTCGATGAACATTTAAGGTTCAACAAATGTTATGTGGCGATTAAGAAACCCGTTTTAAACAATACCCATAGTGTTTATGCATGTATGTATGTATGTATGTATATATCATAGGCGTATGTATGTGAGAAATCTATGAAATACACCTGAAGAAGACACGTACAGGTCGTTCTTGAAATGTAAATAAATAATAAATTGATAGAACCATCACTTTACTTGTATCTCATTCGACTTTGATTTAAATTTATATTCATTCACACAATGTTTCGCAAACCGTATGTATTTACTTAAAAGTCTGACCTTGATTGGGTCATGTAACATTGTCGGTCTTTAACCAAAAGTTATTGTTTTTGTAAAACATAAACATTTTTCGTTTTACATGAACTCGTTAATGACTGAATACATTCTACATGTCATCTACTACATCCAATCTACAAATGACAAGTGAGGATAATAGTATATTTACCTTTTTTTTATAATTATGCATACACAAAAACGTACAAGTATTGTATGTACACAAAACGAATTGTTTATTTATTTACTTTATTTTATTTGTTTTTTTTTTATTGTAAGTTCTTATGTTTATGGACACATCTTTGTGTAACTTTTATTAGGTTGTGTAAATAGTCTCCGATTACGTATTTTTCTTCTTCTTCTTATTTAACAATAAATGTCAACAAATACAAAGAACAAGAAGGAAGCTAGGGGCCACATAAACAAACATTTCTTTTCTCCGACATATATATACATATGTATATACATATAAATACACACACACATATATACGTATGTACAACATATACGTACACTGGGACATCCCGGCAAGCAGTTTATGTATTTCGAATCTTTGAGAATCGATGTAGCTTAAGAGATATTTTGTGACCGTAGTTTCATTTCATAGCATAGCATATGTATATGCCATATACATATATTGTATGATCAGAAGTGATCACTCTAAGGTATCGTTATTTAATAGAGTTTACGTTATATTCTCACTCTCTTTATTGCAATCATATTTATTTGCTGCTTAAACATCACATGGTCATGTCAACTAAAATACAATCAGACAGAAAAAAATGACTCAATATTTCATATAAAAGTGTGCTAAAACCTTATGAAATCACACTCTACTTCAATAGAACAGGAAAAATTACACTTTCGTTCTACATATACTATATACGTATGTATGTATATATTGTATATTGAGACTAAGCGACTAGACCAGAATGAGAAAGAAAATCTCTTTATTCGTAAATAAATAAGTTCCGTTGATATACAATACACATACATATTTCGGTTTTTCTTTGAAATTGCATATCTAACTCCGAAATGATTATGCACAATGGATGGATGAAATTTGTGCCAAACCCCAAAATATTAGAATATGTAGCGATTTTAATCTATAACCTGAATAACAATAATGATGAAGTATAGTAAAGAACGTTTTATTGGTTTTGAGTTCAAATTTGATTAGATAACTGTGTATACGACAGATCGGGTTTGATCAACTATAATTTTCTTAAGTATTAATTTTCCTAAAATTCCAGGCAAATGGAATTAAAATTACAATTGAATGTGTTTAATATTCCCCGTAATTAAACTTCCAATTGGTCTTTGGTCTTAACAAAGTATTTGAGTAACAACGATTAAGAGTGAAGCTAGGCGTTTGCACGTCGAGCCATTGTGCATTACAACAAAAGTGTAATAAAATTTAACAAAACGTACTTCTGCTCAAATTTACTACCACCGAACAACTTGAACAGGAAGAATTCAGAGAAATGTTTTATAAAAGACCTTAAACGAAAAACGAATTGAAGCCAACAAAAGTTTCCCAATATTTCGACAATAATAAGTGCGGAAGGCAATATTCAGATGGTGGCATACACACATACACATACAGACAATGATAACAATAAACATTTTTACTGTCCCCATAAATGCTAAACAAAAGAGACTCTATTTGACTGTGAACTGAGAAAGAAGGCAAAAGGAGGCCAAGAGGACAACAGCCAATAGAGAGCAACAGCGGTTTTATACGAAAACGAGTCATCCTCTACAACCAAACCTATTGAAAACACAAAATGAAAAAAAATACAATAAGAACTAGAGCCAGAACAAAACATAATCATATTCTATGACAAGAGTTTCATTCTGTTCATTATTGTTGTCCTTTATTGTGATTTGGTAATTTTCATTATTTTATTTGTCCATAAACTGAACCATATTTTCTTCCTTCGACCAAATGAACGACCCACTAAAATAAAAGCAATGCCTCTAGAAGTTCACAGTCCTTTAGCATGAAGAGCACAGTTTAATATCGCTTTTAGCATATTGCTAAAGTGTGTCCTCTTAACGCACACTCTCTCCCTCTCTCACACATACACACACACACACACACACACACATATATATATACACATGTATATTTATGTATATATAACAGACATAGGCATTAGTTAAAATTGTATTTGTGTATTACTGCTGATGAGGATTCTGTTCTGTTCCGTTCTGTCTGCTCCTCGATAGCATTTCTGTGACCCAGTAACATTAGCTTTACTTGCCTCATCAGTGATAAACCACTTTTATTGGCGTTTTCAGGAAGCATTAGAAGGATATAAAAGCTGACGCTATACTCAGCGTATTTGCTTTTGCTTGAATTAAATTCTGAAATATATTCCACTCTGGATGAAACTTAATAAATGTAAAGATTCTTTTATTATGTTTGTTTGTTTGTTTGTTTGTTTGTATGTATGTATGTATGTGTACATAATATATACATACATATATAAATATAAGCATTACATATATATTTGTAAGTTTTATTTGTTTAACTTCAGAGATTAAATTCGTTTTTATTCGCATTCTTTTTCTTGTTTGCTTTTCATTTTATTTCGGCCTTCAATAGTTTGCGCTGATTTGATATATTTTTCTTGTTGTTGTTTTCAAGTTTATTTGCATTACTTTGTTTTCCTTTTCAAATGACATGAAGTGCAAAGTGATCCAAAGTAAAATTAACATTTCATGCGGTTTATGCCTATTTAACAGACTCTTTAAAGTAGTCCTCAGAGAATTTATGACTTGAACACTTCAGTTGTCATTCTTTCACTTACTTAAAGATACAAAAAATAAAACACAATTGTTCTTAACTCAATGCAAATCGATTTTTCTTAGGGATATTCTGAAATGCTACACATTTTGTTTACTCATAATATTAAAATATGATATATGCCCATATTAATTTACAATTAATTTATTATAAAAAAAACCATTAGAAGCACTTTCTCCCATTTCTATCTATCCGACAGATGACTGCTTATTTTAATAAGTATTTTTTATTATTTAAATGATCTGAATGTAATCATTAAGAATGTCAAACTCCTGATTTTGTGTATTTAACTGTTTTATTTGTAGCACAACGGAATAGTGATAGTTTAACCGCACTATTCCTGCACAGGCACAATAAATCTAATGTCCATAATCAATTCTCCCTCCTTTCGAATTTACTGAGTTCGAGAACGTTTCGTTATATCTGGAGAAACAAATATAATAATTCATGTGGCTATGATTGCTATTCAAATATTGAACATTTTGTATTGCATTTCGGCTACTTGAACTTTTACGTGATGTCGTTGTGTAGAAATTAGTACGTAGTCCAGAAGGACTTCAGTAATTCGAAACGTAATAATTGCAGGAATGAAGGAGTAAAAAATAAGAAAAAGGAAAAGCTTAGCGTGAGTGACGATTTACTGACTCTTACGATTTTATAATTGTTCCTACGACAGCTTACTAAAGTAATCGTAAAGTTTTTGAAACAGCTAGAGAACAACGTTTGGAAAGAAATTTCCAACGTAGCAGGAGAAAAAGGCGGCCACAGCTACTAAAACTAAAAACTGAAAAAGAAGAATTAAATGAAGTCAATGGTAAACGCCAAGTCATTTATATAAAACAGAAGAAAAAACTGCAGACTGTTTGCCATGCTACAAAGATCCTTCTTCTTAGTGTGATAGTGATATCAAGCACAGAGAATATGTATATGTGACGATGGTCTATTGTATCAACCTGAGCTACTCGGTAGATGAGAAATATGGAAAATAAGGAATGCCCAAAGAGGAAGAAGTTTAAGAGATTTGTTTCGTAAATGCGTTTTTTGTAACTTTGATTCACCTTTACTTCATGTGTAATGATAAAGTTAATCAAGTACTGAACACCATAAAGAGATAAACGTATACGAGGCATCTCTTCATGTTTGTTTAAAAACTTACAAACACATTCGTACATACACAAGTATGTATATACATACGTATGTATGTATATGACAAGGTATACTTTTGTTTATGCACACACATACTGTTGATACAATATCATTCATTCGTTCAGTCATTCATTCATTCGCACATTCACTCATTTATCCATGACTTAGAGAAGAGAATTACGAGCACACATAGTATAAGTGCGTGCGTGTATGTTAAAACTTTACCAAACGGTATAAACGTTGCTTATTGGTAAATGACTTAAAGGTAAAGTGAAATAAAAAAAAAATTAAAAAAAAACGAGGCAAAAATGAAAACGAGCAAACAAAGTTTAGCCTCTAATCTGTTGAAGAAATCGTATTTCGCAGGCTAATGCTCAAAGGCTTTTAATTTATGAAAAATACAGAAACACACACACACACACCGGCACACATACTTTCAGATCAAAGTATTGCATCTTGATACACACACAAATGCTTTTATTGATTTGATAAATTACGAAACGGAGGTTGTTTATTTCAATTTTCCTTTAAAATTTTACATATTTGAAGAGGAATTTAGAGTCGGTTTACATTAAAGAGAAACCAACCTATTTTTAATATTTTCGTTCCATACTCTATAATAACTCTGTAGATATTCTTATTTATTCGCTTAAATTATACAATTCCGATATATTTATAATTCATATTCTAACAACATAAAGAGCACTATGATTAAGGCAATGAGTTTTTGTCTAATTCACATAGTATGTAATTGTTAGTAAATTATTGGATATGATTTTTAAAACCCCAGAGTAATAGTACTAGTAGTCAAAAAGATATTAAAATTAATAGCAAAGTTAGTCAGTGATCCGTCTCAAGTTATTTTCAATAAATAATATCGAAAACTAAATATTAATACATAATAAATTTTGCAAGAAATTTACAATTACCATACCTGACCTCTACTCTACGCAAATATATGTATGAACTGTTTATAATAACTCATGTATGGTACAGTACTCCTATACATGGTAGTGTATGTAAGTATATACAGATGTACATATGTATATTGTACGAGTAGGAACATAGAGGCGTGATTGTGAGTATGCGTTTACGTATTCAAATTAAATGCGATGATGGTCTTCATGAGTGTAGTTGCTTGTGTATCTGTATCTGTATTTGTGTTTATTTGTTCCAGCACTCCAGTACAGTACATTTCTCTACTTGTTCTATGTGTGGTACAAAAGTTGGCAATAGGATCTGTGAGACCAGTCAAGTGTTTCATATTTTTTTAGCCTCCTCTTTTCTGTTTCTCTTGCTCCTCTCCTCCCTGGTTTCATACAGAAAGTACTCATAAATATAAATGAAAATGTTTTACCAAATGAAAATACATATACACACAACCATCATTCACTCCACTCGCAAATTTGCATTTGCATCTATATTCTGGGCTTTACGCTTTTTTTTTTTATTTTCTGTTTCTATAGTCGTTTTTTCTGCTTTTGTTGTTGCCGTATTTTTAAAAGCATCTTTTTTTTAAATGTTTAGATTTTTTAGAGAAATAGAATTTGCATAAATTAAATACACTGAAAAATATTAGGCTGACATCGAAATGAAAATAGAAAATTGATTCATTTTGATATGTTTAAAAGTCTATAGATTTCTGCATTTAAATGGAAATAGATTTTCGAAGTCTTCCAAGTAGAGTGATCCGATTAGCAGAGTGCATATGCACTCAGCAAAAATACATCGTGAATTTAAACGCAGTGAATTTAATATCACATAAAGTGTTACCTTTGAAAAATTGAAAAATTTGTTTGTAGCAGTGTATTAAAAATTTTTGCTCATATTTTTTTTTGTTTGTTTTTTTTTTTTGCGATTGTGTTTTATTTAGTATTTGAAGAGTTTTTCTGTCAGAAACCATGTCAGTGCTTTGCATTTGTTTATAACTCATCAAAAATGCATTAATCATCATAAAATCTCACAATAAAAGGTTGCATTTACCGTGAGCCATTTGGAAACATAAAGATTTGCTTTTGGGATAACAACTAAAAACTGAAGCGAGATAACAGCAAACATCCACAATTAATATAAAAAACTTAAGCAACGTTCTCAAAATGATTTTTCACTAAAGCCATATGCACAATAATAAAATAAACTAAACAAAATGAAATGAAATGAAATGAAATCATATTAAAGTAATGATATCCACACAAAATTAAACAAGAATTACTTGAAAATGTTTTGCATTCACACAATTTATTACCGAAACTGAAAAATTCGAAGGTTGCAGTTGCAGTTGGATTTTCTATTTCAATTAAAAATTTTTAAAGAGAAAATATTCATACAATTGTACAGTCATACCAAATTGTATCGAATAACAATATTCTACGCAAGTGTGTCTGTGTATGTAAAGTTAAGTTACTGGAAAAATTTTAAATAAATGAACGAAACAAAAAAATTAATCAAAAACCAAAAAATTTACATTTAAAGGAAAAATAAAGGAAATTTAACCGAAATGTTCATAAGAATTTCAAACAGATTTCAAACAAATTCTTAAGCCGATCCGTTAAAAGGGTCTCTCCGCCAAACGAGAGCGAAGAAATAGTAATTAAAGCTCAACTGAGGATTGAAATATTGCTTTATTCTCATAAACGATATTTAAACGAGGCATTGAATTATCTTATAATGTTTACACAGTGAGACAGTGTCATTATCCGAAACATAATTCATATTTTTACAAACAACTGTCCCACTGCTTAGCTAGTGTTAACTAATATCACTCGCTTATTGAACATTTATTTACAACTACATTCCAATATATTTGTCGTGATATGCACGGTTATCGTGTAATTAGCCATTGCAACAGTTTTGTGAGCCATTGAAAGAAAGGCTTCTATAAACCTTTAACTAACATGCCACATACAATAAATAGCAGATGGTATAACGGCATTCACTTTATTCTTTTCTACTTAGTTTTTCTCTTACCTCCTTAACAAGAACTATCATATTTGTTGTTAGAGGATTTTGTTGAAACTCTAATACTCTATTCCTGAAACTTTGTGCTAATCATACTCGAGAATTTGATAGTTTTTTTCTTCTTCTTCTTTTTTTTCTTTATTCTTTTTATTTTAATATTCGAGAAATTTTCGAATTGCACCCAAGTCAGGTGATATATCCTTGTGTGGTTGCGTCATATGGCAAGGACATTTATTTGTGTTCTGAAGAATTTTCATTTCATTCCATTTTATCTCCCATCTCAAGGATAAAAAAAGATAGAATTTAAGTACAAACAAAAACTTAATTTAGGAGACAAATAATACATTTAATTTCATCTTCGATCCTTTAAATGAAATATTTTAAAACATTACTGCGATAATAATTTTCGATTTTGAAATTGAAACTCAAATATTTTTTGTATTTTTCAGTCTCTGTACAGTACGTAGGAAACGAATTCATTTAAAAACTAATTTTTCAGTATAATAATTCATAGCAAGTCACCACAAAAATACTGTGATTATTAAAAAAGAAAAAAGAAGAAAAATAAAAAAAGTTAACATACACACATGAGATGAGATGGTAAGAGTTTTGTGAATATTTGACAAAAGAAAAGTTGATTTTAAAATAAATCGTTTAAATTTAAATTTTCTCAATTCCTAAATACATACGCACTCTCTCGTACTCAGTCGTAATCATACAAAAGAAGTTTTCACATCCTTGGGGTGGTCCGGTACATTCCAAGGAAATACGAACAGAATGAACGAATGAACGAAAGGACGTATGAATGCATTCATGAAATATTACAGTTTACCAACTTAAGACTTTGTTCGTCCATTCATTTCTATAAATATATTTTGTTGGTCAAGATATTGAAAGAAAAGTGAAAAAAGGAGGAGGAGGAGGAGGAAAATAAAAGTATGTTTATGTGAGAGAATGGATAAGAGGTTCTTAACTGATGCCAATACTGATGGTATTATCGAATGAAAAGGAGAACGAAACATTTTCATCTGTTTTTCATTTTCGTTCCCCTTTAACTGTTATAAAGAAAGAAAAACTATTTTCACGCTTCATTTGGTGCAAAAAAAAAAAACACAGAACCAAAAATCCCAAAGAACTTAAGCTCTTACTTTAGCCGAAAGTTTTTTGATCATATTTTTTATTTCAAGTCTTCGATTGTGTCGTTATTAATCATCGTCTTTAAAATTAGAGATTTCGTTGTGTGACACTGGTGTTAAAGAAAAAATTAAAGTACGAAAGAGAGAAAGTTCCCAAAATAAATATGTATATTTAAACTGGATCTAAAATATGCTCTTGTATGTATGTATGTATGTAAAATAATACAACTTATTGAGTTTATTTAAAATTCTTTAAAGATTCAGATTTCTGGTAATAAAATAATTTCTATTTCGTGGCATTACAAAATTTGTACTATTGCATGGATTATGCAAAGTGATTCGTCGATAAATTAATTGTCATAAATGATCTTCTCTTTTTATATAGTTATGTAGACCATAGATCCATTCAATTCTATTGCTTGTTCTGTGCTACTTTCTTTTTAAAGTCTTTCAACGGGCAACACAAACATTACAAACAATTAGAATTTGTGAGTAGTTTGAGGTACACATGTCTAAAAGGATTCTTTTTATTGTAAACATATAATTCTGGAGTCCTAAAGTATCCGATTAAATCAAAAGAATACCAAAAGACTTGATACTCCCAAAGTACAAACTAGATGGGAAATACTATTACGGCTCCAATGTCCTCTTTGAGAAAGAACCTAAATTAGATTAATACTTCTTATCGCTGTTGCCCTGTAAGTTTATTTTCAATTCATACTGCGGCCTCTGATACATATATAAAGCTTTTTTAAATATTAAGTCGATTCGTAATGCTTTCGTTTCGTTGTGTTTATTCCATTTAAGTTTACCATCCAAAGAAATTTGCAATTTTGTGAATGACTGTACATAATTCGCTATCTGCAACTGTTTGTACACACGTATCATGATCAAAGATTGCTATTTTGTTGCCCTTAGGTAGTTAGGCTAGGTGTATACAATACGTACTAAATGTGATAAATAATATTTACAGGGAGTAAAGCGTTTAGTACAAAAGGTAATACCTGAAGCCACCTAACTTAAGTAAAAATATTTTTTATTTTACGCCTGCTTCAGTAACCGAATAGCAGTTAATCGTTACTTGTACGTGAAGCATACACAATCAAGCGCTGTCAGTCCCTATTGTAAACTACAAACATACATACTTATACTTTTACGCTACATGAAAGTGTAGGTATTACTTTTATTAGAGTTAAAAGTATTTGTATATGAATTCTATGATAACTACGAGTGTTAGTGCAAGTGCATGTACATATGTATATGTTTGGCTGTGTGTGCGTGAATGTATGTTTACGTTGTGTATTTAAGCTTTTCACAGGGCATTTACTAAACAGGCCATTTTGTATACTTAATATCAAGTTTGGTTAAGATAATCTCTTTTCGTATTTCAAAATTTACCTTTTCGTTCCTTCTCTTTTGCTCTCCATAAGAAATATTTACCAAAATTTATCTTTCACTTTATTTCTAAATCTATATTTATTTAACAAAGCCACTCACAAATATGTACATCCATCGCACCGCACATAAATAAACGTACGTATTTGAGATGTACAAATTTGTATATCGGTCTTCCAACAGAAAAACAGTTGAGTACGTAAAAGCATTTTATTTATTTGTATTTCGCAAATCCCTCCCTTTTAACTAAACTAAATGCTTTTATGCTTTTATACTTCATCATTAAGTTGTTTAAAACTTAAATTATTATCTTTGTTTGAAGGATCTGCGGCTTTGAAAATGCTAAACAATTCAATTTAGAAAGCCTTTCAAATCATTTATGTGCAAATGAGTTGTCAATCACTTTGCATGCCAATCATCTTCCAGCATCAAGCAAGCCCTTCAAACCGAAGCTATTTCTCTGAAACATTATAGAGTATGTATGTAGCAGCCATAACCGCTCTTAAATTTAATGGTGGGAATATGTCAGCTAATTGAAATTTAATGCGTTTTTAGCTTTATACTCAGATAAAGAATTGGGAGTTTCTGACTCAATAAAAATTCAATTAAATAACATATACGGCATGTTACTTTGAGGTTAAGGTTGAACCCTTATACGATTTGATTGTCACTTTTTATTATAATTTTTCATTTCCCTCTTCCAAATGCCACACTCTGTCTCAATTAAAAGATTACTATTTTGTGGTCAAACTATTCGCAAAATATGGGTGTAGAAAGGCAATTTATACACATCCTTTTATCTTAAACATCTACACCCATTTCTTCAAAAATATGGGATAAACATATATACATACTTTAAATCGACTTACAAGTCTGATTGATAAACCATCCCAACTAACAAATTTGTAGTAAGACTTAATCAAAAATCCATTTGAGTGATATACAACATTCCCACATACACACATCATACAGTACATACATATGTATCTGATTCGATAAAAGTATTTTTGTGGTAGAAAAAAAAAACAAAAAGAAAGCTGAAAAATTTCCATAAAATGAATTGCTACCAACTATTTCACAGCTTTGGATATGAGTGTGTTGTCTTATACCATAACGAACAAATACGTTTAAGTGTGTGGCTTACAATTGGTACATATATATTCCATTTATGTTTGAAGTTTTGTCGTTAAGGGCGTTTCCGTATCCTCTAATCAATAAACACTTATTTATATATTCATGGGGAAAAAATATTCAAATAAAAAACAAAAAGAAGCCAACAAAACCAACTAAAACAATTTGAAAGTGGCATCTTGAGAAGAAATAAAAAAATCGAGATTGTTCGACTTGGAAGACATATGCACATACATACATACTCGAGAGAAAGGCGACAGCAAGAAAAGCAACAACACCAAAAACGACATAAACAATTGGAATCTGTAACATTTACAGCCTTAAGTTAAGCATGACGGAGCATAAATATAATGAAGAATAATAAAACAACAGCAAAAAAAAAAAAACAAAAATACAGAAATAAAAACAATATCATGTGCAAAAGAGAAAAAATTACTTGAAGAAAGATAATTCAGCAACTAATAGGTGGAATACTCTCCTCCACAAATGCAATTATAAAACGGTGTTGTAGGCAAATTTATAGAAAATAGAAATCACTAATAACGGTGACACATGACGTCAGGTCTATTCGTTAATCGCAAAGACTGTTAAATCGTATATTTCAATCGAAACTTATTTTCTGTGAAATCCATTTGAATTAAACAAACCTGAGTTTTTTTTCTTTTTTTCTTGTTTCCTTTTAAATTTTTTTACGATTCTAGATGACTGTCATATCTGATGGTTCTTCCTTTATTCAGTCTCACTCTAAGGAACATAATACTGATTGATTGACTATGAAGCAAATATGCCCTTAGAACTTGAATATTTTTTTGTATTGATATGTATGCTAAAACCATTTACTGCCGCAAATACATGCAAACAAACACATGTACACAGTGAAACATGGCAAAGGAAAATCACTTGAAACGGAAGTGTACACTAATGATTCAAAGGCTTCCGTATTGTTTGATTTTTTTATTCTCTTCATTGTTTTTTCAATTCTCTTTTGTTTATTTTTTTTTTTATTATTATTCTTGCATTCCTTTGACACTGCACCAATACGAACGAGTACTGTACAATAGAAATGTTCTTTTGTTCCTCGTTTTATTTTCAATAGAAACCATAAATTGGAAACCATACTTAAAAAAAAAAAAAAAAAATTTCGTTTCTTTATTTTCTCCATTCAATTTTTTCAAATAAATTTGAAACGATTTTCTAAAGAACAAAAACGCATTCTTATGTATCGTGCTACGTACTTGGAAACAATTCGTTATTGTGTACTAAAATTGTTACGAAATTGTTTTATTGACTTATTTTTCGGTGATACGAAAGAAATCTTAATAATTTCCTTTGTTTAAATCTCTCTTATTTTTGTGATTGTTAATTGAATGTATGTACATGTGTGTATGGGATGTTGTTACATTTGCATTTGGAATATTTTGAATTTTATCAACAATTATAACACAAACCGAAATAATTACAAATGCACACAGAAATACGCAATCATTTAAAAGAAATTCCTGCGGCTCATCCTTGTAATCCTTTTGATTTCATTTCCTCACAATTACGAAATTTCTGACAAAACCATTGCGAATTCCTTTGTATTGTACATACTTATAAACATAGATTTACATGTAGCATAGCGCAAACCAATATCATATTCTCATAATTATAGTCTTATATTATCTTTCAAATGTCCACTTAGTACACTTGCGATATACCCGTATATATGTATGTACATACATGTACATAAAAAAATTTATATTATATTGTATGTACGAAAAAGACCACCCCCCATACACACACACATTTAGACTACTTACATTATACTTTTACACATCGGATGTTACGTTTGTGTTGTGTACATATAATATTTGTTTCTTTATTAATTGGATTCGTTCGTAACTCTTTAATATTGTTATGTACATACATATGTATGTAAATGCATATGTACATACATACATTCATTACATATGTAGTACTTATTGTATGTACTATGTTGTTGGAATTTCTAAAAACTTCCTGCGTCACTTCTCCGTCCTTTCTTGATGCGAAAATTTAATTAAATTTTGATTCAAGTATAAATACCGACAGAGTTCAGAGTACAGTCTATGTTTGTGTCTTTTATATCTTTTATAAACGCATGTGTAAACATGCCTGCAAGTAGCTGTGAGTGTCTGTGTGTTATGACTGTCAGCGATTTTCTGGCAATAAACCACAAAATTCTGCCGTAAGTTATTATTGGAATGTTTGATTGCCTACAAAACCGCAAAGATCAGTCGTGAATCAAAATATATTAAAAAGGCAAAACTTCATGAACCACGCACCGTGTGTCATATTATTTTTAAGTTGTACGTGTCATGTGATGGGAAACAATCAATTTGGCCAGCTAATTGTGTAAAGAATATCCCAACAATACAAAAGATTACGACAGAAACAACAACAGAACTGAAGGTACAAATTAAGTGTCTCTTGTTGGAATGAATATATTTTGTATTGTATTTAAAAAAAAAAAAAAAAAAAAAAAAAAAGACAATCAGATGCCATACTCGTATGGGAAACAGATTTACAGATTTTATTGCCGAATATTTATTTAACCCAGATATGCCGACGGGCAAACTAGTGGACCAATCTTCGTAGTTTTCCAAAATAGATTTATTCGGACAGATTATATTACAAAACTGAAGAGAAATTAAAAAAAAATATTTTGTAAATTGGATTTTGAGCCCGTACTACATGTAGTACGCTCGGCACATATGGTAGCAAAATACAGTATTTTCTTCCGATTTAATTAAATTTTATGGCAATGATTACAACGTAGCTGTTTACATTTTCCGTCGCCTTGACGTGTGTTCTCAGTAAATAAATGATATTTTCGATCAAATCTGATGTCGCATGATAATCCTTATGGAAGCGTAGCTGAGCGTTTCCCATAAATATATATTAGCAATGAGGCAATGCGCCGACGAAAAGGTAAATGGTCGATTTTACCTCCCATATGTCTATGAAGGTGCCACGCATTGTGCTCTATAAGACCAATGAGGTGTGTGAATATTGGGAAACACCATTTTTCACCCCGTATAGATACAAGCTTCCCCTTTCCTACTTCCTCTCCTTTTTCCTCATTCCCTTATTATCCTCTCACTCAAAGGACGTTTTTGTACAATGGGTCAACTTGACCTCCGGGTACTGTACATGTCAAGTACACGTCCTCTAACCTAAACCTAAACCTATAGATACGCGGTACAAGCTGATATTTTGATCTGATCGATCAACGCCACCCATGTAGCGATTATATTCATGAACAAGCCGTGCTTGTTGAATATACATATACTATATATAAAAGCGTTTTATCTTTTCGAGACCAACGTGAAATATTTTTGCCTGATTCAACTGGATGGACGTTTGAGGCAACGTTTACTGTACCCCTAACTTTTTCGAACTTTTCTGTTTTATCAAAACTGTTGTTATTCACAAAGTGCTCCCTTCTCATTGCGTTCGACACAAAGGAATGATGAATAACCCTATCATTTGGCAATACGTTCGGCGTCTCGAAAGAGTATTGTAGACACTCAGTAGCATAATTCCAATAAAAATGTCGCAATAATTTTGCGAAAACTCTTCATTACTTTCCTCTAAGCCATTTATTACCTCATTTTATGTTAGAAATCTGATTAAAAAAAATTTTTGCTTCCACCATTTTTACACACTAATGCCGAACGTACTACATGTAGTACGTCATCAAATACATCAGCTAAAATCACATATATATATATTTTTTACATATAATTTTGTTCCTTATTTGTTTTTACATCTATTCTAATTAAAAAAACATAGAAACGCGACAACAATAAAATATACATATGCAACTTTTTCTTACAAATTACGTGACATCTTCGGACTTTTGCCAATTTCATAAAACTGAAATCTCTGGTTCAAAAAAATACTCATAAGCAATTACCCTAGACAAAATTTATCTAGGCATGAGTTGTTGACTGTTATATTCTGTAGCTCAACAACAAGTAGTTTTGAAAATTTAAAACACAGTAAACTCAAAAACCTGAACTTAACAGGTGTACTACATGTAGTACGGTCGGCATATCTGGGTTAACTTTACAGATGAAAATCTTTCTCTTTTTTCGGTTGTTTTGTTGCCTGCATCCGTATCTTTTTCTTTATCCGTTCTTTCTTTTAGTTTTCTTTCAAGGAAGAGAAATGATTCTTATAAAAAGTTTTATTATTTTGCTTAAGTTATTGTTACCAATTGAAAACTTTTTTCCCTTTGTCTATATTCTTCCTTTATTTTTGGTTTTTGCTTTTTTATTTATCTTTTTTTTTTTTTTCTTTCTTGTGTTTGCAAAATATGTATGTATGTGCGTTGATGTTTTAACAACTTTTTTAATTATCTTTTCTGGCCAACTATGAACAAAGCAATAAAAAACCACTTGTTTAACAGTATAAATAAATTTTAATAGTTCAGAAATTTACAAACTGCTCAGAAAGACAGACAGATAAACTGATAGACGCACATTCTGATTGACGCATACGCTGTTAACATCTGAAAAAAGGTGGGGGGGGGGATGTTCAATAAACCAGATGCGAACGAATAAAATTTCTTAAAAAAATCAACAAATGTTTGAAATATTTCATTAGAAGTTTTACAAAACCTCTTAGGAGATGAGAAGCTAAAAGCACCTTAGCTAGTGGTGTTTAGAATGTGTTTTTATAAATTATTAGGATTTCAGACCACAGTTGTTTGTGTGTATATGCAGGGTGTATGTGACGAAATATGCTATTATCTAATAAATATACATATGTATACTCGTATAGTCGTAACATTTATTACAAAGAATGCTTGTACGATAGTTCAGCGTTGAGTTCATGATGAATACCTCTGCATACAAAGATAAAAAATCTTTATGTTTTCAATTTAACAGTATTGATAAGAGTAATGAAACATTTAAATTTACGTGCAAAAATTAAAACAAACGTTTTATCAATAAAATTTGCAAAACGAATAATGTATCTGCAACTAGACGAGAATATTGTTTCAAGTTTATAAAAACTTAAAAATTCATCTCTCAACATCATACACACAAGCTTTAAAATGTTGGTTTTTTATTTCTAATGATTTAATATGAAAAAATCATAGCAAGACAGTACGAAATGTACACACGCAAATCCACAATAAAACTGAAGCAAAAACATAAAAGTAACAACAGACATCTTAATAAAGAATCTGTAATGCAAAACCACAAACTACATCCTGCCATAAATGAAATCGCCTTCTACTCTCTCATCATAAGGCAATGACTTGAGCTTTCATTAACAAACTGCATTTAACTTTGAAACTCAGCATTTAAATAGAAATACCACTTGCATAAAATAATCTGAAGTAATTCGAATTAATTAATCGCTGAAAAAAATAGTTGGGTTTGTTAACTCTTTTTATTGAATTATTTCAGATTCATCGCGAACTCAAGGAACTCCTTCGCAAACAATGATTGGAAGAAGAAAATTTCATTGTCATTTATTCAACTGGTTTGTGAGCATTTGGATCATTATATCCGACATCAGTTTAAATGGTAAGTAATTAATATTAAAAAATAAATTTTCTATAATTAATTATTAATTCTCTGAAAGACAGGCAAAAGAGTCATATAAGTTGCCAAAAAAGTCCACTTTCGAATCCTTTTATTTTTATTAGAAAACTTGACCAAATAACTGAAAAAATAATGCCAGAAATATATGGTGCTATAGCGTTGTAAGTTACGTTAAGTCTTCGTCTACTAACTGCATCGCAGCTAGCCAGTAGCTCACATCCGCACATAAGAGTTGGTAATAAATATGTCTTCGCTAATAGCATTCGAATATTAGTTGGTGTAAAATACTGTGACATCCAGAGAATTCGAAGCATCGCAAAAGTTTTTTCACAGTTCATTTTGACGTGATCCGACCAGTTTAGTTCCCTATTCAGAGTTACGCCAAGATTTTTAGCTGTTCTAACAAAACCTACATATATTTGGTCCATTAATTTGAATTGGAGGTAGATACCCGATCAAATTTTGAGGTGCTGCTATCAGTAATGCCATTGATTTGTTAGGGTTTATATTTAGATCATTTGCAGATGCCCATAAATAAATTTAATCCAAATTTTCTCAAGGATCAATAAATTGTGAGGAACATACTGTATTTATTTATGCGGCTTCAGTATAATTGTGTAATCCTCTACTGACTAGATAAATAGTTGGGTCGCATTAAACATTAAAAGAATACTACTATCTAGCATTCACGTTAAGTATTTTCTTGCTGAACACGACCAAGATTTGAATATATTGACATTTCTTAATAACTTTTGTTATGCAAAAAAAAAAAAAAAAAAAGAAAAAAAAAATAGAAAACTAAATTGAATATTCAAATAAACACAAGGAATGAATCAACGTTTCGAAATCGAAGTATTTAAGGATTTTATATATTTTAGTTGAGTTAAGCTCTTAAAGCAGACACATACAGTATCTATACCACTACGGACCGTATTGAAATATGGAAATTAATTTCATCATTTCATAGCTGTGATTGACACCTCATTAAAAATAAAAATAACACACATCCTCTATTAACAATAAAATCAAACAACCAACCAGCCCTTCAACCATCATATTAAATTGATGTAATCATTTGCTTATACGGACATAAAAATCACTTAACACTTAAATTATAATGATGATGATATTTTCATTTCATAGTACAACGATTATAAAAACCCTTTCGAAGCAAACGTCATACGTTTACGTATTATGTTAGTGTGACGAAAAAAAAAATAATAATAAATTGGTCAATAGAATTAATAAATATATATTGGCGCTGACTGTACGTACCTGTGTTTTATTGTGTGTTATTAAGCCAAATTTATATGTATAATATCCATTAGCACTACTCTCTCTTTCCAACCTCTCATGAATCGTTATATTTAACACAATGTCCTGAATGAAGCGGGTCTGACCCCTGAGTGTTGGTCACATAAGAAAAGAGACAATCTGAGAGAAAATGATGACATAAAATCGGAATCATTTCGAAATGTCATATAGAGCTTCCTACAAGTTAACAAGCTAAAAGTGACGGCTTTTAAATTTAACAAAATCCTACATCACTTAGAAACTAAACCCTTTGATAAATGAATTTTAATTTTTAATCTTCAAACTTGATAACAACCTGCGATCGTCCACGGACAATAATAAATTTGTCCAAATAAAACGCAGAGTGACGTCAGTATATAACTGTTTTAATTTTCGCTCAAGCATAGATTCGATGTCAAAAATTTTACAACGAGACATAATACATTACTCACAAGTGAAATTATAGGGAAATATGCTAATATGAAAACTAATTGGCTCACGTTCATTCATTCTTATGATGATCTATACACGTGCGAGTAATATCAACAGTTATTAATATTCTGATTCATTTTGAATGATATAATATGAATATATGTACATATGTATGTACATATGTGTGTATTGAGGTAACTTAGATAAACATTTTAAATATTCCATTCAAAAATATTATACAACATGCTGCTAAAATTATAAGCACATTTACGCTACAATATTATATGGCTTATAAATACATACTTATACACATGTATACATATATTTAAATTAAAAATTAATGTTTCAATTGATTCATCTAAAACCTCAATAATACACCAATGGTACAAAACTCTTAGTCCGATTTTTTTTTTGTAATATGAAATGAACTATTCTTAAACAAGCGATACTATTAATCAACCTTAAAGTTATCGATACAATAAATCTCTAAAATAGTGGATTTCAAAAATAATTTCCAGTTTATTTAAGCACCGAAGAATACTTGGAAGTTGTGGGAATAATTGCCGAAAAATAAATTTAAAAAAGTAATTATTAATTTATCACAATTGATACCTTTAACTAATTTATATTAAAAAAAACGTAATAAAAGTTCATTTCAAGCGGCCAGCAGCCACCAGCAAGTCACCTGCGATTCACCTCACCACTGACGATTTATATTCTTTTCTTTCCAGCAGGTTTCCTTTTTTCATTTTGTTCTGTTGGCATGAAATCCAATGAAATTTATTTTATTACAATTCTTTCTTTATATGAAACATTGTTTAATTGAAAATTCAATTATTGTCGTTGTCAGGCCAACTCTGCTCTGTTCGCCCCTACCTATACTACTACGATGGTTCCATACTTACATATTTATGTATGTATGTATGTATGTATGTATATACATATTTTGGTGGCGTTATGTATGTATATGTGCAGTGAGAATGTGTAACAATTGAGAATTGTCCATGAACTGCAGCAATAATGTAGTTGCAACATCACAGATCGAGTAGTATGAACATAATTTTTTATGCTGATTATTATTACGATTTTATTTTTATTTTTTATTATTTTATTTTCTTTTTTTTAACAACTCCAACCTACAACTGCAAACTAACTGAAAAGAATAAAAAATAAAAATTCCAAAATATTAAATGTTCAAACAAAAAACACATTCAGAGTTTTATAGATTCTATTTTTTTTTTTATTTTTTTTGTATTTATTCTGTTTAATTTAAATAAACGAATGAGAGCGAGTACTTTATTCATGTATTTATTTGCATTAAATTTATTGCCACATTTAATACATGCACGTGTTTTTGTATGTGTATTTGTTTGTATGAGTTAAAGTACTACTAGTAGTATGTTGTTGCAAATTGTTAGTGGAGATGTACTTTAACTCACTATCAAGCAAAAAAGGAAAAAAGTAATAATTATTGTTAAACAAATCCACTAATAAAGAGAAAAGTTGTATTAATTTGCATCAAATTTATGCAAAAACGTTAATTTCTACATGTGCGTGTGAGTGTGTGTGTCTGTATATGGACAGAACATGTTGTGCACACATATGTACATATGCATGCATATGGCGCTTGCAGGCTCTAATAGAAAGTAAATACCTACATAAATGCATATGTATATTTATATAAAAATTATACTTTTATTTAAAAAAAAAATATTTAATGCAAATTAAAAAGCTAGTATTTACAATATTTAATTCTTTTTTTTTTAATTATAATTAAATACTAGACTAACTTTGTAGAGATAAATGGAAAGCAAAAATACTAAATACCACTCGGGCAGATAGCGTTCATTAATCAATTGCAAGTAGAGAGAGAGAGAGAGTGAGAGAGAGAGAGAGAGAGAGAGAGAGAGAGAGAGAGAGATTGAATGAATTGAATAATAGAATAGATAGAAGAATTTTATTTGTAACTTTGCCAATGCTGTTAAATTTTATTGAATAATATTGTACCTAGAAGTATTACAGACATTTAATTCGTATTAGTTTTGTCTACGTTTGCACGTAGCAGCAAAGAAATGTATTGTGATAAGCTATGTATATTCTATATAGATTTTGATATACATACATACATATTAATATTAGCGAATTTAACTATCTAAAGCTATATTGTGCTTGAAAATCAAACCGATAAGGCATCAAGTTGAACTATCTTTCAGAATAATTTTCTACGCTCTTTACTTAAACAAATAATTCAAGTGAATGAAAATCTGTTCATAAACGGCACATTATTGACAAATAATTTATTATGCCGCACTTAGTGTACAATTTTGTTCTCTTAACCCTGGACGGTTACTCATTTACACTTTATCTCATATAACTCTTTTATATTTGATCAAATTTCGTTCTTTTTTTCAACAACGTTATTTGATAATAAAAGCTTGCAATGAGTAGACTTCAAAAAAATTTTTTTTTTAATTCTTCGTCGATTCAACGAAGAGTAAGTAACCTTATTGTACAAAAATGACCATCCAGGATTAAAAAATGGGTGGCCCGGATACGTTTACTCACTACAAGCTTTCGTAACCAATCGACATTGTTTATAAAAAGAGCGAAATTTGGTCAAACATAAAAGAATTGTATGATAAAGACTAAATGAACTTCGTCGATTCAACGAACAGTAACCAATTAGGGTGAAAGTGTTCGTCGATTCAACGAAGAGTTACCTTAATGTACAAAAGAATAACCGTCTAGGGTTAAAAAATAATTTCAGTAAATGTTGTTAAAAGTAGGCGCTTAGTCTAGAAGGTAGAGTGTTCGCTTATGCCGGGGTTCGAGCCCCTGGCCAGACATCAAAACGAAATATGAAAAAAAAAATATTTCTTCGTCGACGTTAAATTGTAGGTTCCGCCACTCAAGTATAAAATTAAGGCACACAACATGAGTGGTGTGATAAGCTAGGCCTTAATCCTGACTGAAGGGTTGTAATGGCCAATTATGTCCAGTATGTATGTTGTTAAAACAAAAGTAATGCGAAGCTTCTTGTCTTACAAAAATCAATTATTAATACAATTGCAAAAATATCTTAATATCTTACTTTACTTGTTATTTCCATAGATATCAAATGAAATTCTATATTTTACCAGACTGAAACGACGTATTCATGGGGAGATAGACGGTTAAACGTAAAAATTATTCTTTCTGCATTTATTTTTACAAAATTCAACTTAGTAGTATTTAATTTACTATTGATAAGGTCTTGTTATTTAAACTGCTTGTAAACTCAAGAAGCAATGTGATGAATTACATGTCCTGTACTATTTTTTTTTTTTTTTTTTTGATAATTTACGAATAATGTTTTTAATGAAATTTTTCTTGTCTCTAATCTGTTATTTTTATTTTTGTTTTTTCTCTATGCGAATGACGTTGCTCTTCAGCTGATTGTCTCAAAGACCTTAAAATTTTCGTCCCAGATGCTGTTATTATGGGTAATGCTGCTACATTGTCATGTCAGTATGATCTGGAACAGGTAAGTAAACGACAACGAGCCATTAAATCAAAAGACAAAAACTCGCTTCACTATAAAAAGAAATACCTTTCTTACACTGAACTCCATTAAATAGTTTTCTGTAAAAGGCGAAAGAAAAAAAAAAAACCAAAACAAAAATAAAATTATTTTAAAAGTTGGCCAACAGCCCAGACTAAGGGCTAGAAAGCATTCTGGCTACCTGCCTTCGAGTATAATCATATTGATATACGTATATATGTATGTATATGTTGGCTTGGTATCGTTGGTAAAAGATATCATCTTTATCATCATCTTCGTTCCAACGAAAAAGTCCTAATTAAATTAATTGCAAGTGAAATTGTTTCTAAAAACCTTGTTGTTCATCTTCATTTTTCATGCATTTTCATTTTTTCGTTTTTTGTTTTTTCAATTTTTATTTTTTCTATCATACTGTTATTGTTGCTTTTGTCTTTTGTGTTTGTTTTTGTTCTTTAAAGTTAAACATGTCCTTTTAGTGGAAAATTTGCAAACGTCCATGTGTAATAGTGTATGTGTATTCATTTTTGTTTCAGGCGGCCTTGTATTCAGTGCGTTGGTATTTTGGTACAGAGGAATTCTATCGTTTCGTGCCAAAGGAGACACCGCCCACACTTGTATTTCCCGTGTCTGGAATTAATGTTGATGTAAGTTTGTAAGCTTGTATTTTATTTCTAAATTTTTTATGTGATTGTGTTTCTAATTTAAAGGGTATGACTACAGGTAAGCGAAGAGCTGGTGAAGTAGATGACTGTTCTTAAGTGTTCAATATACATAAGTATCTATTTAGTTCACCCATCTCTGAGTATAAAATTTTATTAAAAAAAAAACATTCCTCCCACTGTTGGAGTGTGTTGTTCTTAATGCTGCTACTGTTGAGTAGAATTGTTGCATCTCGCTAAAAAATAAATAGTATTTGTGAATAGTGAATTTATTTCTGCATGTTTTCATTGCAAACCAGAGAGAGAGTGTCAGTAGAAGAACGTTTATAAATCATGAACACTCTCTGGCACTCTAAATGTTGGAAAACCATTTTTTATATTTAAAATATGCTCTAAGATATTTTATAATATGCGCCCAGGGGATCAATAAGACCGAGACATCTTGTATGAGTCAACGAAAGTTTTTGGATAAAGTCACAATATTTTTACACAGAGTCTACATTTTTATCCAACATTTTTTGAATTTTATTTATCCTTCTCTAAAAAGAGTGATTAATGAGAACATGAAAATTATTTGCTTCGCTCTGAAGAGAGGAAAATTAGCAAATTATCATAATGAAATAAGATTAAGAAGAAGAATAAGAAAGGAAAACGAAAAAAAATATTAAAATTACATTTTATAAATTTTTAATATAAGTTTACTTTGAGCATTTGATAACAATTACTTTTGTATTAGTTTACATCCACCAGACATAAAATCAGGATCTTTATTCCTTTAACGCAATTGAGTACTTTTCGATAATAGTTCGTTTACATTTTTTCTTTACCGATTTCGATACATCGATAATTTCTATCTTTCTACTGACATAGCCTAAAATGAAAAAAGAAAACCAATATTCATTTTGATCTACTGGAATACTTATTAAATTACTATTATTGTTATTAAAAATACTTTTAGATGATATTATTAAGAGATCGCATTAGAACAACCATTTCCGAATGAGTTTTCTAAATTACTATATAAAATTTAAATGTATTAATTATTTGCAACATTGAAGGCTAATAAATAGAAAATATTATTATGCACACACTTAATGTATCGCTTCGTTTGTGTTTTTACACAAAAAATAAACCAAACTATACTTGAATTTATTATTTATTATTATTATTATTTAATTTGTTTTTTTTATTGTTGTTTTTTTGATGAATATTTCATGTATTTTTTGCATAACAAACAATTCTAATTTTGTTTTAAAAATGATTTCGTAACTCATGTGTTGCAATCAACGTTGCTAAACCACAATTTGGCCAAAAGCATGCGATTCGTTTGTTTACATCAGTCTGCCAAATACCCTGGCCGCATCTGATCAATAGCAAAGTAAGTTACACAGTGATTTAAGACGACTTGTTTTGAAACTGAAATTCTTTTTTTTATATTTTTGTAAATAGATTCCACAAAAATTCTATATGTCTATTCGTCTATTATTTTAACATGTTTTTAAAACTTTAATTTCAAATAAAACATTTAAGCTTCATTCTTTTTTCTAAATATTATACAAAATCAATACAATATGATGTATGATCACATACATATGTATATGTTGTGTCATGAAATATACCTTATAGAATAACGATGTAATGAAATGATAACATGCCATATTACGCACTGAAATACCAGTCACCGCAAACTTAACGAAATACATTAATAAGGTACACATATAACATGATATGATATAAATCTGAGGTTATCGCCTTCTGACTCGATTTGAAACTGCTTAACACCAACTTTTTCGAGGATTTCAAATATTGTTCAGATTACGTTTGTAAAATTCGATTTAAAACTGAAAATTTGTTGTCAGATTTAATCAAATCAAGGCAGTTTACTTACATATATCCTCGGCAAACAGCAGCCATCAAAATTGAAATTTTACATTGAAATATTATAACGAATTCGACGAATGAAGTTTTCTCTGTTAGAATAGTATTGATAAGCCATGTAGTTTACGTTCAGCTTAAAAACTGTAATACACCCCTGTGGAAGAATACTTTGAAAATTAAATGTCTGTTAACCAGTGTGCAACGTGAAAACAGCAAATATTATTCCAGTACAAACCGTCACTCCACCAAACATTTATATTCAGATGGAATGCATCAGACATACATTTGTATATAAGTTTATATGTTTCTATGTTCACGTATATAACGAATACATTTTTCATACATATGTACATATCTATGTACATACATACATATATTCTATGCCCATGTTTATGGAGAATGGCTAATAGATATTATGAAAACAAACATTCATAGAGATTTTGTCTACACAGCAATCGATTAGATTTTATAATTGCAACGATTGGATCATAAATTTTAGAATTATTTGTAGAATGATTATTTGCAGAACTTGGATTCTGTTTAAAAGTTTAATATTTTATAAAAATCTGCATGCTATGAGTATTTTTTATTATAAGGATAAGAAGTAGGAAAAAAAGTCGTACTTTTATTTTTAATAAACAAATCAGAGCGAATGCATCATTTTTATTTTGTATAGATTAAGGGAATTTAAATCTCCAAACGGAGTATGAAAAGCATATTCCTTCGTCGACTTCCGAAAGGTTTCTTAAAAAATAATCTATCGTTCGGAATCGACGTTAAACTGTAGCTTTCGCCACTCATATATAAAAATAACACACACAACATAAGTGGTTTGAGAAGCTACATACACACGTCGTAATATTGACTCAAAGATTGTAATGGTCAATTATTTACGAAAATATGTATGTATGTTAGGCAATACTCTACAGATCGACAGGTGATTATAAGATTCAGAAAAATTTCAGCTTCAAAGTGGGCTTGAACTAAAAAAGGCAAATATTATTTTATTTTTATTTTGTCGATATTATTTCTCACGAATTATAAAAAAAATAAAAAATATTTCCTGTATTTAATCACTCAAATTAATCAACAAAAAACGTTTTCTATTAAAGAGCTGCATCTGCATACATACATACATACATATGTATGTATTTGCACATTTAATATGCCCACATTCTCACACAGAATTACGTACATATGTATGTACAATGTATATGATGAGTCCAGAAAATACTTTCAGAAAAATTTATGCTTTATAATGTGACAAAACATGATAAAACTTCCGTTGTGAAAAACCAGAAAAGAGCGACATTTTTAACAAATTTGCAAAATGACATAAATTTACAAAAAACAAAAAAATAAAAATATAGGAACAAAACAAAACAAAACAAAAAATAGCACAAGAAGAGTATACAGTCAGTCAAATATTTTGTTAAAAATATTGTATACAAAATTAAAATTTTATACATATTTTTTTAACTGCTGTCACGCAAAAAGGAAAACCGTCCACTGTGTCCAAGTGTGAGTTGTGACGTCAACAGGACGCTTCTCTTTGTGGTAGCGATTAAAGTAAATGAGTGGTTTCCGTTCCTTTTTTTTTTTGCAAATCGCATTGTTTCTTTATGTATGGCTGTGTGTGTTTGTCGTTTTCTATCCGTTCTATCCGTTGGTTTTGTGAGAATGAAAAGAAGTTATTTTTTTTATTGCGGAAAGTATTTCAGTTTGTTTAGCTTTTTTGCGATTTTTTTCCGTTTCGTTGTGGTTTTTTCTAATTTAATTTTCTAACAATACGCGTGAGATTTATGCTTAATTCTCAGTTGGGAGAACTAAAAGTTCTCTAATGAATTACTTCCTTTTATTTTTGCGCTTAGTTATCCTCTAAGTGTTCATATGAATGAATATGAACATGAATAAATGAGAGCATGTTGAATGATTGCGAGCCCTTGTACTATTAGGGTTGTCGTTTTAACAAAAATAATTCGCTTAATTGTCAAAAAAAAAGTTTTATCGAACAGACAACGGAGATGAATGATAAAGTGTTTGCGGATTCGTTTGTCTTGTTTTCCCAAATGAATGTCCTTAAGAATATTCCAATAATATTTTAAAATTAATCTGCAAATAATACTCGAGTTTAACGGATTTTATGCGACCACTGTAAAAGAGAAAACCCTATGTTAACCCTATGTTCTAGGGAAATCATTTCTTTTAAGGGTTGTGTGCCTAGTTGACGATTTGTCGTTCTCATTATGACTACGTATAGAGTGTGTGAGTATTGCAATTTTTTTTGTGAATTGCTTTTATGTTTTAATGATAATTTTTAATATTTTAATGGATTTTACATATGACAGATACACAAACGGTGGCACAAACAGAACACGTAAAAAATAGGAGAACATGTGCAAACGAATAATTTTACATATTTCAACTCGGCAAATATTTTTCAGTTTATTTCTACATTTTTTTTTGTTATATATATTTCCCCCCTCCCCCTTTATAAGAATAGAGTTAAGCTTCATTATGGTTTCTCACAGGAAAAGTAGCAAGAATACCCACACATTTGTTTATTTTTTACGTTTGTGTTCCTGTGCTAAACAAACCACACAAATTGCTGCCACACCCAAAATTTGTGTATTTGCGATGTGCGTTTAAAAATTATTAAAATAGCAACACTGAAGCTAAACAAGTGAACGACAACATTAGACAAAATTTGCTACTCAACATATAATTGTATACGATGTTTTTTTAATTTTTCCCTAACACCTGTATATCACAGAGACATAATTTTCAATGTTTCTTAAATTATTGTAGGAAGAACTGTAACGTAAAATACATTACTTTTACACTTTGAAATATCATAATGGATTATTAAGCGAATTTAATCATTAAAACAAATATTATTTCTAGGAGAGGAAGTCGTTGCATAAATATTTTTTTCATGGTTCGTTTTGCTGTCTGGCCTGGGGCTTGAACCGTGGCCTTACGTCTAATAAGCCAACACACTACCTACTAGACTATGGCGACTTGAATTTGTTTACTTTATATTAATAATTATTTATTATAACATGTACTCTAATGAATTAAAATATTAATAAAAAAAATTGATAAAAAAAAACATTACTATTACAGCATAGTACATACACACACATATGTGTGTAACTGTTCTGTTGAGAACTTTTTAAAGTCACGTAAACTGTGAAAGCATTGCATTATTTTAAGTGAGATGTTAAAAAATCAATTTGAAAATTCTTTTGCACAATTCTTGTAAGATTACGAGACAATTTATTTTCGCAAACTTGCACACGTTAATTGCACAACACATAAATCATAATTTTTTAAATAATTTTTTTTTATTAATAAATCATCTCACAAGTTTGCTAAACTGTTTAAGTGGAAGAGGATTTTCCTGAAATCCCTTACTATTATTTATAAAGTCATTTAAATTCGATTAACATCAACTAAAACGGCTTAGAATTAAAAGGACAACAAAACAAAATAAAACAATATTTTACAATACATTTAGAAATGTACTTGAGAGTTTTTCCAATTTTACAACTGATATTTCCAAGTCAAGATCGATGTATAAATACTGAAATAAACTTATTATTTGAATTTAAGTTTGGACAAAAATAATAAATAAATTTTCGTTAAAAACATATCCGAATAAACACAAACATTTAAATAGGCTTGACTATTTAATTTTCTCTCTCTCTCTCTCTCTCTCTCTCTGTCTCTCACTGTATATATAAGTATGTGTATCCCTTTCTCCCTCTCTCTCTCACTCTCTCTCTCTCTCTCTCTCTTACTTCTCGTTTTGAATGTGTTCAAGTCGTTAAACGTTAAAATGTGTTCATTAAAATTAATTAAAAAATACCTCAAACATTTATGGCATTTTAAATTCAAATGCCACCGTTATAGCTTTGAGTTACACTCCTCTTTCGCTTTTTCAAGTTCTTCCCCCTTGTCAATACGATATCCTCTTAACGTTTGTCACATGAACTTCTTACCAACAGAGGTGCAGATAATAACACCGCTTAAATGCAATTCAAGGAAAACCATTCACAAATACATCATACTATACATAAGGACACACATTTATAATTTATATTGTACGTATATATGTACATATATATGTATATATGTATGTATGTATGTACATATGTATATGCGTGTATACATAATATATATTTGAAATCCTGTAGTCGAGCCTGTGTCCTTCGCAGAAGCTCCATTGCGAGTTGGGGTGTATAACTGTCATTGTACTGATGTATACGTATACATTTATACATTCATACACATATACATACATACATACTAACATGCATATATTTATGTAAGTGTGAGCGTGTTAATGACTTTTCCATAAATTTGCATTTCCAATACTGTTCAAGTGTAGACTACTTGTATCACTACTACTTGAAATCAGATAAAATGTCACTTGACAGCGGTAGATATCAGTTGCAGATGACAACAACAAAAGTAACACGAGACTCGACATTTGCACAAAATGCAAATACTGCGCATTCTTATAAGCAGTTTGCAACAACAATAACAATAACAGAACAAAATGCTCCACGTTTTCATCGCAACGTAAACGTAAGCAAATGAAAATATTCACACATTTATTAAGAATAATTTATTTTTGAATTGTTTCCTTTACTTCTTTATTCACTATTTTTTCTTTTCTTTTCGTTTCGTTTCATTTCGTTTCGTTTTTTTTTTCTATTATTTCTGGAATTTTTGTCTTCATTTTACAAGTCCATACAGTATAAATGAAGTGTCATTTAAAATTTTATCAAATATTTTTAATATAAATAAGAATAAAACTTTAATATGTTAGAAATGATGCCTGCCTGTCCGTTGAAATAGAAATGGATAGAAATGAATCAAATTGCGCGAAACATAAATATGCACAATTCTTTCTGCATTCGAGCATTATACGGTTTACAAGACATTTAAGTAAAATAAGAATATTTACGTTATTTGTTTATTTTCCAATTCTTTTCTTTGTATAGATATGTACGTCATAGATTTGGGTGAAAACTGGAAAATTCAAGAATATCAAAAATACATACATACAACCCCAGATATATTGGGTTATAAAGCAGTTTTCTCTTTGACTACATCTCTAAGGAGAAAGATTCGCGCGAATTGAAAATGTTATTCATTTATAAAAAAAAGATTTCATCATAATTTTAATGAAACATATTTAATCAATCACTTGCATGTACTTATGTACTTGTATAGCCTACAATTGTTTGTTAACATTTATTTATAGTCTGATGATTTTAAAATTGTATAACATTTAAGGTAATTAATTCTGACTGAGAATCACAAATAAATAATGTCCTCTATCTCTACTTGTGTATAATTCCTTCAAATATTGATTTTATTAGACATTTTGGTAGATGATGATGTGCTGGTATGAAAAATAATATCCTATAACTAAAATGAAGAGTTATGGAATAAAGTCGAAATGCATTTGGCTCAAAATATGGCTTCAATTTGTGTACATCCTTTTTTTAGCATTTGTATTCAGAATATTGCCGTAGGAATAGTATTTGATGCAAAGCGGATTGTGTGCATAATTTTCATATTTTGAATGTTTCTCTCTTTTTTATTTTTTAGTTCATTTTAAATTTTAAAGGAAAAACATGTTCCATTTCTTCACTACTGTGAACAAACGCCTGTTGGCATTATTGACGTCGTTTTTTAGATTGGTTATACGATTGAATCTACATCGAGTCTCATGATTACGACACAGCACAAAAACCAACAAAAACATTTTTAAAAGAAACACATGCAGAATCTCAAAAATATTTTCGTTTCATATTGAATCAAAAACATTTATTTTTTTTTTGTAGTGGAAATGCACATTTTTTGCTTTCCATATCAAACGAGCATGACATTTAGAGTCCAGTTTTCTGTTGATGTTGCTGTGGCTGTTTCTGGTTGTATTTTTTTTTTATTTTTTTTTTATTTGATATAAAACCTGATGTAGAAAATATTTGGTTCGTGTACGCATAGCTTTATGGATACCACTTATGTGGCTCATTCGCAATCATCGACAAAAAGGGTGGTTTACGATTGACATTTTTAAAATACGCATAAAAAAGCAAAACGCAAATACGTACAAAAAAAGGGGCAACAATATTGACCAAATTTCAATTTGCTTTAATTAAGTTATCGAAAATTGATAAAGGGTTCGTTCGTGGTCAACACACATTTGAATAAGTGATGCTGTTTGTATTTACACACATATGTGTGCATGAGTGCATAAATATGTACGTGAAGGTGGTTGCGTACAGATCTTGTAGCCATCACAGTCAAGCTGACCGTATATTTGTGAAGCTTGACGCATATAGTATGCTCAAAAATCGGTTCAATACCAATCTTTTAATTTTAAATTTAAATAAAATTCTAATTTGAATCGAGTAAATAAAAACACAAATTAAACAAAACATAATAAATTATTTATAATAAAAAAAATAAAAAAGAAAAAATAAACATTTCATACATTTTACAAACAACATTATTTGCTGTTAGTCGTATACATAGTTAAAAAGAAATGTTAGAAATTGTATTCAAAAATTCTTCCTTCATATCGTTGCACAAGTTGGTTTTACCATTAAAAGTTTAACAAGCGAACTTATTGGCTATAATTTTTAAACTTTACAGTTTTCAATGATTGTTTGTTGCGAAACGATTTTCTCACACTGTAAAAATATTGGTACCATCAATATTAGAAATAAAAACCACAGAAATTCTTAAAATTTCAGTCTAATATTGTTCCATATTGAGCTGGCAAATATTAACAGATTTAGGAAGACACTTATAAGCTGCAAAATATTTTGTAGGCTTTAATATCACGTTTAAGGTATAAATTAAAATGTTCGCTTTACCACAACAACGTTGCATACAAAAATAGAACTCGAATATATTCAAATGATTATCTTAACAACTGAATTCACTTTGATTTTTGACTGACTTTAGTCAAACATTAATATATGAAATGCATAGAAAGTATTGTCAAGTAATACTCTTCAATATACGCAATTTACATATATTTATACGCTTTTTAATACAATTTTCTATGATACTATAATGGAAATAAATTTAAAAAATTATAAACTTATGAAATTAGGAAACATTTTTGTTTTGTACAACAAAATTGTTCACTCAACTCCAAGGTATTCGTTCTTGTTCGGATCATTTTCAATAAATTCACGAATATATTGTACGTTAATAAAATGCACTTGAACTACACAAAGTCCTTCTTGCACAATGGGCAAAACGATTAAGCCTTCTGATTAACTCTTCTGAGTATGTCTATTAATGTGTTAAACAGGGCTTCCAGTCATGGTACTTAATACAACGTAAATTTATTGAAATGAAACGAAAATGTAAACAAAAATTTTCATAAAAATTAAAAACAATGGAATCTATTAACGGTCTGCGGCAACTGTATAAAACTTTTTCTTTCACACACACGCAATAACACATACACACACTCGTAATAAATATATTAAATAAAGACGTACACATATGCAAGTATGCGAAAAATTCAATTGTTTGCATATAATAATTAACAGAAAAACAACAATAACAACAGCAACAACAATGACAATATTATACAATAACACCACTACCAGCAATAATAACAATAACGTCAATAGCAAAAACAAGACAATACTGAATACTAACAATAATTATATTGGCCTAGAGGTGATGATGATAATAGGCTTGAAGTACACAAATTTTTAATTAATTTTAATATTGTTTTTTGTTTTTTTTCCTTTCAGCTGACGAATTCAGATGCGACATCTGTAACACTAAAGGGAGTAACAAGAGAGTTGACGGGAAATTATCAATGCGAAGTATCAGAAGATGCTCCTCTATTTCATACTGATATACGCTCCGCCCACATGCAAGTTATAGAACTGCCCAAGGACGATCCCACCATGCAGGTTGATAAGAAAGTCATATCGGCGAACGACAACTTTAAGGCCGTTTGCACGATAGGACCCTCGTATCCAACAGCAAATATAACGTGGTATATAAATGGAAGAAAAGTAAGTTAAAATTCCAAATTCAAATTTATTCAATTTCATTTTTATAATACTATACATACACATCCATATATATGGCTTTATAAGTTAATAATTCATGAATTAATAAATATATTCAAAATCCAAATATAATGCATAAACCATTACAAATTATTATACGGGTCAAAACTAGTTTCTGGATGTGTTTCTGCGAAGGATTCGTCTGAGGATATGTATAAATATATATATATATGTATAAATATATATATATATATATATATATATACATATGTATGTATACAATTACAATTGTATACGAATTGTGTATTGCGATAAAATATTAACTTTAACATTGAACATAAGATTGTATTGAACATTGGATTCACGTTCTCATTGCATTGTTGGATTATTGATTTACGAGAATAAATAAAATTCATTTACAATTTTTTGAAATAAAATTAATTAGTTTCATATTCGAAATTTAAAACAATTATTAAAATTGGTGTAATATTTTTCGTAAAACGTCACACAATTCACTTCAATTACAAATAATTGATATCGTCAATTAAATTCTTTATAGTATTTTTACTACATCATCCAATTTAATTGTCACATAGCGAGCCATTGTTATCTGTTTAATTTTTAAATTAATTTTCTAAAAACTATTTTCACAAGAGTATTTTTTATTTTTTACTGTTTCAGGTTTTTAAGACACCATTTCAACGTATAACACAGGATACATATGAAGGGTCTGCCACATATTCATCGCTGGAAATTTATCCACACAGCCAGGTGCTGCAGGGCTTCTTTCAAGCCGTTCCCAAATATCAGACCAGTATTCTGCTCTTGTGTGAAGTATCCATTTTGCATGTATTTCATAAGAATGTACAACAGCGTTTAATGCTGAGCATAGGACCGCCTACAACAATATCACCAAATCTATTGGGACTAGAAGGTTCAAAGCGCTTAAATGGTGATCCAGATAATTCGGCACTTACGGGAAGAGCAAGTAAAACAATATCATTCTCAAATATGCTGCTGCCGGTGGCTTTACTCTATTTAAGCTTCGTCTGTAGCAGCTGGAGTCACAATGGTTTATCAGCAATTGTAACACATTCAAAGCGACATCAACGACGTCAGCTGTGACCAAATGGTCAATGTTTATAAATATTTAAACAACACATAAATAATAACAACTACTAGAATATCAACAAAAACTATGTTGCTCAATTTCGTGTTGTATAAAATTAAAAAAAGAAAAGAAAAAGAAAAAGAAAAAGAAAAAACCAAATACATAATTAAAAAAAATCAGAAAAATAATAAATTTAATTAAAATAGAAGAAACGATAGGGTATAGGGTAAATAACGTACGTACACATAACGCAAACACACGCATAAACACACACTGATACACACCAAAAAAAAAATTAATTATTAATTAAAGAAAAAAATAAAGAAAAAAACATACAAATACACAAACAAATAAACAATATGGAAACAAACAAATAGATTAAATTGTGAGAAAAACTTAAATAAATAAAACAATTTAAATAATAACAATAGGTGGGAGAGGTTTAAAATTAGTGATATAATTTATATATTAATGCTGTTTGATAATGATAAATACGAATTAAAAAAAAAAAAAAACAAATTAAATTAAATAAAAAATATACACATATTAATATTAATAACATTATTATTGTTTTTACTTGATTAAAATTTAAAATTGTTTAATTAAATTTTATACATAATATGCAACAAAAAAAAAAAAAGAAAACAAGAAAAGAAAACAACAAAATATGTAAATTCAACAAGTGATCAAAGTATTCAATATGAAGAACTAAACTGTTATTAATCAAGAAAAATGTCACCCCATTCAACCGACATAATGTCAATGCTCAATCCACTTAAATTTTCTTTCAATTCAATTATTTAAAAAGAAATGCCAAAACATTGCAATTGTGAATAGGTTTAGAAGAAACAATTTATACACAATACTGAACAATAGTTCTTGAGTCGAAAATGTCTTGAACTTTTCTCGTTTAGAAAATCGAATTTAATCGAAACTCGAAATAAAATCTATTTGGCACTTGTTAACCTGGTGTTTTAATTAAATATAAAATATAATTTGCCAAGCCAAACTTGAATGACTTTCTTTAGAACAGTTTCTGCTTTCATAGGGTGTTAATATAATTGAAATTCAACCACAAATAGTAATAATAACCGTCTGTTTTAAACATTTAAAAAACAAAACATCCACTTGGAAAAAATGTCAAATTGTAAAATAAAAACAAAAGAAAAAAAAAAACTGAATAAACTATTGAAGAGTGAAATGCATAGAAAAACAAACAATTAAACTAATTAAAATATAATAAAAATAATACAAATAAAATAAAAATAATAATTATAATTCAATAAAAATATTAAAATTTTTAAGATCGACAAAAAAAAATAATACAAATTTAAATTCAAAAATAATAACAAAACAAATAATTAACGAAATCCCAATTAGAACATAAGCTTTTGTATGTACATATATAAATATAATTACGAGTATAATAATATTGTATAAAAAAAAAATAATTTAAAAACATAACCCAAACAGACATAAACCCACAACCCATATACATACATACATACATAGATACATACATATACATTCATACATGCGTATACATGCATATATATATATGTACTTAATATCACATTGTTTATTATACACAGCCCCACAAATACTATAATATAAATACAGACAGAGACGCATGTAAATAGTGTCTCTTTTTTGTTTTTTGGTTTTTTGGTTTTATTTTTAGTCTTTACAATTAAATCGCCACAAAAATAATTAGTTTTTAAGAGAAATAAGAAACACAATAAAAAAGAAATGTAAAAAATAAAATTAAATTAATTAAACAAATTAAAATCAATAAAGTAACATAATAGTGTAATAAATTAGTGCATACGCGGAGTATAAGAAATACGAGAATAAATGTTATTGTGAATTATTTTGTAAAAAAGTTTAATTTGTAAGCATTTATAGATGAAACAACCTCCTTTTTAAGGTAATCAGCAACAGAGAAGAATTTGAACAAATTAAAAATACAGAAAATAAAACAAAACAAAAACAAAAACAAAACAAAATGAATGCATTTATTAATTATATTTTTTTAAAAAGATACTATTTTTAGGTTCACATCTTATTTGCTTCCTTGTTAAACAATGTAAACAAAACAAATGCCATCTGGTGTATGGCGATCGATAAACATTTGATTATACGTAATTAATACAACAACAAAAAACAACAACAATAATTATATTAAAAAAAAACATAAAGTGAGATCCAAAATCAAATTATGCAAACGAATTAATCAAATATTTTCACAAGAATAATCGAAAGAAACAAAGAAATGTATTAAGAAATAAATAAGAATAAAATGAATAGAAACACAATTAAAAAATTAAAGAATTAAAATCTAAAATCTAAATGTAAATTAAGAAATAAATATAAAAATTAAGACGTGAACAAATTTAAGAGAACAGAACAGAAAAATACTACAGGTGAACAGTGAACAGAAAACATAACTAAAAACAAATATTTAATATTTCCATATACAAAGATAAAAACTATACTATATTAAAAGTGAAATACCCCCTTTCCCCCCCCCCCCTACCATAAATTTCTCTTTAATACAAACCCCCTATTCTAGTCACGTTATTTGTATAAGTAGGACAAGTAATTCATAAATATATGGAAAATAAAAGAGAAAATCAAAAATCAAAAATCAATTATAATTAACAATGATGCAAAAATATAAGAAATTAAAAACAAAAACAAAAACAAAAAAAAAATATAAAACCTTTATTTTTAAGTTGAGGATCTTGGTTAGAAATAAATGTTTGCTGCTCAAAGTGGTTAGAAAAATACAACAAATCAGGACTACTTTTTCATTCATAAAGATGATTGTGTGCGAAAAAAAAAAGAACAACAATAAAACAAACAAAAACAAAACAAAAGTATATGTTCAAAGAAAATAAAAAAAAAAAAATAAAAAACAAAAAATATACATATAAAAACTTAATAAAAGTATGATTATATAAAAGAATTTAACAATCGTTTTACTTGAAGAGAACTAACTGACTAAGAACTAAAATATCTAGATATCGATGATTACACTCAATGAAGGATATACTTATACGAGTGCGTACTTCTTATTTACACTTACACTTTCTGCAACGGAACAATAGAGAATGAATGACCCGACTATTAAATTGTAAATTGATTACAACTGGTGTAGTTCTATCAGATGTTAACGTAACAAACTTGCTAAAGTGTTGGTTGAGAAGCTTTACTGTGCTGTAAAGCTTGCATTACCCTTTAAGAGTTAGAACTACATCAATATTGCCCCATAAATGATATGCTTTTTGATAAGATTCCTCTTTAAACTACTTTATTAAAACAAGTCTTTATACTTTAAATTACAATCAATCTTAGTGAGGATGTCGAATATCTTGTCATGAACTTAAACTACGTTGGTGTGGTCATCTTTGTGGTAAATTTTAATGTCGTAGAATTTAATGTTGTCAACATTAAAGTAGTAATCATGCTTCACAGGACGATTGAAGGGGAATCCGAATGGAAGATCATCCACAAAACGACTGCCTGAACCGATACCGCATGAGATGACAGGGTCAAAGGTTGAGTACTGTTGAACGTGGGGAGCGTGGTAAGGGTAAACGATGAAGAAGAACTGGAATGGCATGCCTCCCTTCTTGCCCTTAGGCAACAAAATACGCTGAGGAACACCGCAATGGGCTTCATCTTGGTTAAGAGGGAACTTGTAATCACTGTTGGTAGCATCCATGACCTTTTTGTAGAGTTCTAAGTAGGTAGTGCGATCGCTGACGTACCAAGTAAAATCGTTTGAATTGCGCTTCAAGTGATTGACACCAGGAACCAAATCAACAACATAATGATCCAATTCGAAGAAGTTCATGTAATTGTCTTCCAAATGTATCAAATGACCGTTTTCATCGTATTTAGGACCAATGAATACCTTAACGACAGCCTTTTGGCTCTTGTCAGAGTTAACGTCCAAAGTATATTCGAATGGTTTGTGGTTCAAGCGTAATTGGCGAGCCTTGATTACATAGCTTTGGCCATGAACCTGAGAGTTGCGACCGAATTTAAAAATGGCATCAACAGATCCTTCAGTGTTGGGCGTTTCAACGTTGACGGCATTGCTTATGTCGGCGTCAAAATATTCAAAGTAAGTGGTAAGTCCTTCCGGCATATGAACGCTATCGATTTTAACACCGGGGAATACCAAATCTTGGGGTTTGTATTCGGGATAAGTTTCCATTAAGCGCCAATAGTATGAAACGATGTCCTTATAGATGGAGTAAAATAATGGATCGCGTAAAGATGTTTCGTAGTGCATAAGAATAGCGGGCAGAGTTTCACCATACTTGCCGTAAGAACGACCTTCGTTAACTAATTCGCGATAAATAAGGTCCAATGATCCATACTTGTGGTAATCGATGGAATCGGGATTGCCATGAAGTATGTTACCCAATTTATTAACAGCAGCCTTGTCGTCATCTTTGGTGGTATCAACGTACTCAGCAACACGGAAGCCGTAATATTCGATGTCCTTTGCATATTCATAGTTATCTTCATAGTAGAAGTTATAATGGTTGTCTCGATCGGGGAAACTTACGCCTTTGTAGTAGTGCAAGTTGCTGAAATAACCGTGTTCATAAGGTTGATAGATATTGAAGGAAGGAATTTCACCCAAATCATTTGACAGACGTTCCAAATAATAGCGTGCCAATAACTGCCAATGCAAGAATAGGTAGAATTCACCACGACGATCCTTGTTCAGCTCATGACCAACTGGTCCTTTAGCCCAATGAGGATAATCGACATTATAATAGTAATAGAAGGCATTAAAGCCAATATCTTCCAAGAAGTAGGCCAAATTGTGATCGTAGTTAACATCGCCGTACACGTTGCTGTAGTTTGATTTGATGACAACGTTGTAAAGATTGTCTAATTTCTTGGCATTATGGAAGCCGTGCATTCTATATTTCTCGGCCAATTCCAAAGTGTCCACATCGAAGAAGTGCCATGGATGGATTTCGTAAATAGCTGGCAAAACAATACCTTTCAAATCATCGCGATGAATACTTGCCACAGTCAAGGCATAGATGAACAATTGCTTGTTCACATGCATGCGTGCCCAGTAAACGGCATGGGTAAACGAATTCCAATCCTTGGCAAAGTAGAAAACATGCACCAAGCCCTTGGCATACTCAGCGTGGCGCAAATAAACTGGCGAAAATATTTCATCATCATGCATTGGCTTGTGTTGCCACAATTCAAAGAAACCTTTCACCATATCGACATCGTGGTAATCCTCCAAATGCTCCCAAGGCTTATAGGTAACGTAGCTCTCATCATATTTGTTCACAAACACATCATCCTGATAGACATGCTGCAAAATGTCCAACATGAACTTTTCCTTCACCAAAAAGTCTTTATCCGCAACTTTAGACTCGATGTGCTTGGACCAAGCCAACCCACAAATTGCCAAAGCAACTATTGCAACCGCTGTGAACGACTTCATCTTTCGAAATCATACTCTCTACCGGCACAACACCCCATATTTATACTGCACATCCATTAGAGGTTTATCAGACATACATGACCCTTATGCATTGCAAAACAAACAGATGTTCCATAAAGCCAACACCACCAACTGCATACAAATAATCACCTTGAGATTCGTCTGCCGCACATCTTATCGCAACGAGCGTCTTTCATGCATGCACTACTCATACTCATGCATACTCATTATAGACCTGCAGATCTCTAGAAAAACAATCAACCACACCTTCAGATCGATCTGAATGCCAGTATACACTATTCGTGTATTCGAATATACAGTGAAAAAAAAAAAAAAAATTGACACCGACAGTACTTTTCCAAAGTAAGCCTAAGTTTAAGATCAGCATGAATGCATTTCAAGAAAACCATAAAATGTTCACAGATAGACATACAATAATAAAAAGAATAAAAAGAATAAAAATAAATCATAATAATTATTGCAAAAATAGCATAAAAATATGACCATTATCAACGCAAATACTCTTGGAGTTATCTTGCAAGACCAACAAACAACAACAGCACTACGAATGAAATGGAATGGAATGGACTGGAATATCGAAAAAATTTAACCTATAGGTCACACGTAAATAACCAACATATAACATACTTATGTACATACTTGTATGTATAAACATATGCTGCAATCAATGTACATACATACATATGTATATAAAATATTCGCCTAAAAGCAACATTCTCAAAATAAATACATATTTTCTTTTCTTGTTCATTAAATTGCGATTAAATTGATTTTTTTTCTTTTCTTTGTCTTCAGATACGAGTATTTATAGAATTGGGATGAAGTTTAAATTCTTAAAAATTAAATGAAAATTTCATTTTCAACAACTCGTAGCCAATTTCTCTAAGAATTAAACACAATTAAGGACAAATGAATAACAAAAGTGTTACGGAGTTACATATAAAAATTTCACAGGTGTACCAAATACAAATTCTTACCTCCTGCCATGGCACTCGGAAACCAACGTTTCCCGCTGTTTCACACTGCCATTTGAATTCTTATATACATTGAGTGAATATTTGAATAGGTGAAGGTGGAGGTAAAGGTAAAGGTAAAGGTGGAAGTGGAAGTGCAAATGTAAGCTGTACTAGTGTAGGTGTTGGTGTTGGTGTTGGTGTAAGTGTAAGTGTAACATATGAGGTTCCAACATTACATGCATGTTTATTTTACCGTTTACAGAAAATTTTCCAGTAGCACCAATAATATGAGCACTTACAAACAAGCATTTACTTCTACAGAGGATTGTAAGTGTTGCAAGTGTTCTTCCCTTATTTGTTGCAAAACATCTGCGTACACGAGTGTACCTTCGAATAAACAAACTTATTTATGAGAACCTAGAGTAGGAAAGCTACAGAAATAATATTAAGGAAATGGTCGATATGCAAAATACCATATTTTGAATAGAATCGGTGGAACTTCTTAAGCTCGAAACTTACTGTCGTAATTTGCCCTGCAATATTTAACTAAAGGATAGAATAACTATCCACGTGTATGTGTACTTCCGAGGCAAGTAGGACTCGAAAGACTTTCTATTCATGCTTAACCGGCTTAGAGATGCGCCTACCGAACTGCCAGGAACTTACTTCGTTGGGCCTTCGTGGACTCAAATACAGTACCGCGCCTTTACATACATACATAATTGGCCATTACAACCTTTCAGTCAGGATTACGGCCTAGCTTCTCACACCACTCAAGTTGTGTGCCTTAATTTTATACTTGAGTGGCGGGACCTACAGTTTAACGTCGACTCCGAACGACAGATTTTTGAGAAACTTTTTCATGGCAGAGGTAGTCGCCGAAGAAATATTTTTTTTTTTCATATTTCGTTTTGATGTGTGACCTGGGATATGAACCCTGGCTTTTACGTCTAATAAGCGAACACACTACCTACTAGACTACGGCGACTATACCGCGCCTTTATCCTTTCAAATAGTCAGGTATTGGGGATATTCTAATTCAGTTTATTTCAATAATCTTATGTACCCTCGTACAGAAAACCCATAGTATTTGGATGACAAAAAAAATATATATCTTTTGCTTTGCTTAATACTGAGACTTAAACTGCTTATTTTATTATTATAAAGCGAAACCTAGCTCCAGATTCATATGACTATTACCTTCACCAACCAAGGGGGTATATCAAGTTTTTACCAGCATAATGATCTGAAGATCCCCTGGATCTGTTTACACCACATCTTAAGAACATAGCGAGGTATTCACAGGTTAACGTTGTGTGACTTTCTGCGCATGGCGCCTTAGAAGGTCATGACTTAGCTAACGCACATACGAAAGCTTATATATTAACTAATTCAATATGAATCAGGATATTTTGTTAAATGATAACATAAATGACTTTCGACAATATCATTAGGACAGTGAAAATCATTTAATATTGTTCGGATTAATCAGGTTAATGAGCATAGCGTACATAATTTCAAAAGGTAAACATTTTTATAAACCAAAAATGTACGTATTACAACAGTAATATGAATTTGCATGTAATTTCATAATTGCACATACATGTGTTGTCGAAAAGATTATGACTGCTATGTTCGTTTATTAACAATGCCTGCCTATTAACAACACACCTTCAATTTAAAAAGAGAAAATATATTGTTCTACCAAACTCGTTAGTTACCCAGTATTTGCAATAGAAAAGCATTTATTTTTAGCTTTGGCCTCTCTAAATATGCGAATATTAATCAATCCTGTATACTACTATGAAACGTATACTACATGAAACGAATCGAACAAACAACTTCGATCATGAGTCTAGAAGTGGCTCGCTCTTGTATGTGTGTGTGTGTGTGTATGCGTACAACACTTTGAATGTACAATAATATATGCATGTATACATACATATATTTATGGATTTGTAAAGTACATTCGTATAACTATAAATATTGTGTTGCGTTACAACAAACTTTGATTTAAATTTGTTGGCTGACGTTATAAACTTTGGATTGAAATGCAAATGTATCCAGTCGAGTTATTCATTTTGAATTCAACTGTGCTAAATACTTTTGATACTGTTTTGTTTCTTACAATTCTATTCTTACAACTATCTGTCTGTTTTCTTATTTCTTAGTTTTGCTGCTTTTGTCAAGTCGCCAAAAAACAACCCGAATTGAATACAACAAATGCATAAATTCAATGAACAATGTATCACTGAGATGCCCAATGCAAGTTTTTCACATCGTCTGTCAGGAAATCAGGAGGAGATTTTAGCTGCAAAATTATTGCTGTTCCTGCTGTTCTAGGTTTCTTCCATCGTATTTTTATAATTTTTCAAATAAAAAATTATATGAAAAGAAAAAACAAAAACCGAAACAAAAATAAAAATCGAAATGAAATCATTAGAAAACGTTAAAATAAAAATTATTTGTTCATCTTGTAAATGTTGTCGTCGAATTGTGTTTCTATTGTTTTGTTGGTAGTTGGTTTCACTTGGCGTTCTCAGAGTTAGCGTTGCCTCATACGTACTCTGACACAAAATTTTATGGCGTCATTTATTTTGGCGACGTATTTTCCATATTGGACAACTACAATGAAGGAAAGAGGCAGATTGAATTTGATCCTCTTGTTTTGCATTTGTTTTGTTTTCCTTTGTTTCAGCATATTTTCATTTGTATTCAAATAAACAACTTTAACGAATTTTTGGGCCAAGAAACTCCGCAAATGAAGGATGTTATTAAAAACAAAACAAAAAAAAAAAAAAAAACACTGCCAAGATAAACGCCTACACATTTTCTAAATTAATACATGGGTGGAATTTAAATCCCACACCAAAATCGTTCTATAAAATCCAAATAGCTTGCATTGATAAAAGTCTGCATATTTATGAGATGTTCTGCTTTTATTTAATTAAATTATATCTTTATTTTATTTAATTTTTCTTCTTTCTTGTTTCCTAAGTGATATTTCACTGAAGTGATACTGCAGTCTAACTGTTTTCAAATCAACCACAATAAAGCAAAATTCAACCTACATTTCAATATTTCGTGGGCATGAATTCATGCCTACTCTCTAATTATAAAATAAAATTTAAGTAATGATTTGTTTTCAGTTATTAAATTAAAAAAAAAAAAGAAATAAATAAATAAAAACTAAACAAAAATAAATAATATTCTGATAAGAACAGAAACCGATTAGAAAATATATGTATGTACAGACATACATACATATGTATATACAAATAGATTTGAAAGTATTATCAAGTGACTAATGAAGGGCATCTAATTCTAGGCTGTGGTAAACAAGAAAAATTTCAAAAAAAAAAAAAAAAAAAACCAAAATAATCATACAAATTAGCAATGACGTTCAATATGTGCAGGGGGCATTTGAAATTGTGTAGACACATTTAGGGAATATTCTACAAAACACTTTCAATTTAATTAGTCATTCTTTCTGTCATTTTGTCAGTCAGACAGTCATTCAGTTCATCATCAGTTTAATCGCCAGTCAGTCATTTTGAATTTCTTATCATCTGGGCGACGAAACATTTTTTGTTTGACTTAATGCGATCCCTGTGGTAAGACTTTGAATGTGTGCGACTCTGATGATAAGAAGCAAAGATGCATAAAAGTTGCAAAACTAAGCTTAGCACAATAACTTTTATTGTTTCCAATGCGTTCTCTTCTTATTATAGATTCTCCAAACAAACAAACCAGGACACACAACACACAGTATCAAATGGTGAACTCTGTTAGGAACAGAGAAAGGGCATACGGAAGTTTCTCGTGCTATTTTTTACTTGCCGTATGAAAACCGACAAAAAGCGTAAAGTTTTAAATCCTAAAGAAAGAGAAAGAGAGAGAGAGAGAGGAGTAGAGGAGTAGAGGAGTAGAGGAAAAAACCAACCAAAACTCAAATGAAAAGCAAAACTCTCTAAAAAGATTACTTGCTAGTCGTTGTTCGTGTTGAGTGCTGTGCTGTGTTTGATGTAACAACTTTTTCCGAAAATTAAATGTAAATTAAAAGTTTTTAAATGTGCCAAAATATAATGGCAACCGGCAAAGAAACTCACAATGAAACGAAAACACTCTTTTCACTGCCACGGCAGTTCATAACTCCCAACCACTGGACTTTAACTGTTTTAAACTACTTTTTAAGGAGAGTTGAGTCTATTTTAATAAGAAAATGAAATAACACTCTACGACAAATTACACTACCTCCATCTCTAAACTTTAAATTTTAAATCTTCGAACCCCTTAAATATTTAACAAAATGTAATTAGTTTCTCGCTTGAACTCTAATTCAAGCTTAACTCTTTGCTTTTTATTCGCCTTTCTTTACAATTACCAGTACATTTATTGCAAACAAATTGCAAACGTTAAGTCATCAACAAAATTTTAATTTAATTTCAAATAAACAAATAAACTGAACGATACGGAGGATGGTGGTACATTTTGAGCTACGAAAAACACCAGCGAAAACACAATAATTATAACCGCTAACACCTAAAACTAACAGCCACAACGAAATTCTATTAAAAGGCCAGGGGAGGAAAATCTTTTAAGAAAAAGTTACAAAAGCACCAGTAACGCAACAGCACATGATAAGAAGAGCAATACTACACTTTAGTAGGGGCTTCAACAGGCCACCAACGGAACCTCTGATGCAAAAAACCATTATACATATATGCTACATTACACTATTTGCTGTTAACTCATATGCTTTGATAAATTATTCAAAATTAATTATTCTAATTATGACAAGTTTCAATCGATGCAATTAATTTATACATACATACATATGTATTTGTTTTTGTTCTTATTTTTGTTCAAGTGAAATCGCTCACTCGTTCGTAGATATATAGTGTGCCTGAAAGAATCACCGATGCTGATGTATTTTGTAAATTTCCCCTCATAGCTGCCGTTACCACAATTTTAATAGGGGTTTTGTCTTAATTAATCGCAAAAATTAACAAATTACCAAAGATGCCTTGTTTACTTGAAAACACACAAACACACCCAGCAAAATATTATATCCCACTATCCGGTTGCTGTTGTTTCTTTGTTTCTACTCGTACTTGACAAGTAATCAAAGAATCAAAAGTTCAAAATACATAAACAAGTTAATAAACCTATACATATACATACATATACATACATATACATACATACATATTTATTAAATTATTAAAACAAAAAAAGAAAATAAAAGAAAATCAAATTAAAATCTGAAATTTATGAAATTTATAAAATAAGAAATAAATGGAAATAAATTGTAGTACTTAGCCGAGTATTAAAACAAAACAAGTTCATAATACTGGGTTAATTAGTTGATTGCCTTGTTTAGTTATTGGATGTTGTATTTTTATTTTATTTTTGTTTTCTTTTGTTCCTTTTTTTATTTCAAAATATTGTTGAAATGTTGGTTTTTTTCTATTTTGTTTTTTGTTTTCATTAATTTGGTTGATTTTCATGCGGAACATTGTAATCGCTCAATTGAATGTAAATTGTTAAATAACTTTCTTTTCGGTTCTTGGTTTTTGCTGCTTCATTCAATCCATAATAGAGATTTGAAATAAAAGAGATGAGGATATAATTTTAATACAATATTAAATGAAAATATTTTCTATATATATTTTTATAATTAAATAAAGCAAAGCAAATTTTTTAGCCGGTTGCATAATTTATGAATCCCAAACTGAATGATGATATATGTATAGAGTTTGTCAAATTAAATTTAAATTTTACTCTAAATGCAAATATGTTCACAGTATTAGCATTTAATTGAGGAAATTTAGCCGAGTAATCGACAACTCCTTTAAATTAAATCGCTATAATAGTTCTGTAAATAGTTCTTTGATTTACTAAGTGAATGTTGACGTTACGATGCATGTCGTTGTATATATCATCTTAACAAAATAACGGAGAAAACCTTAGTTCTACTCTAACTCAAAGACACAAGAACCAAACAAAAACAAAACAATTTTTAAAATACAGAAAACTAATGCACTTCATTCACAGTTAAGCAGAAAAGTAAGTTTGCGAATCAAAACAATATAAAGAAAATCAGAAAACTTTAAAACTATTTGTTGACTTTTTTCCAAACAAACAAAAAAAAAAAAAAACACAGAAAAATCACCAGCAAAAAAAAAAAGGACAATGCCAGAATTATTGTTGGTCAATAGCACTGAATCAAACTGCTAATGAACCTTTACTTTTATGGCCTTTGTCACGAATAATGGTTCACTAAATAAAGGAATAATAATACATAGTTATTATTAATTACAATAAAAAAAAAATTAAAATCGTATCAATTTTTGAAACCTGTCGTAGATATCTTATTAAATTATTATGAGTTGATTTTTTGTTTTGCGGAAATTGATTTTTTCCTATCAATTTACACTCAAATGAGTATTTAGACTGCAAAGTGCTTTAATGCTTTCCCTTTTTTATTTTATTTTATTTCATTTGTGTTGTATACTCATCCTCTTTTATGGTAGAATTTTATTTTAACAAGAAGTTAAACACTTGATTAGATGCAAACATCAGACAACAGAGAACGAACACAAACACTTTATTTCAAAATTGTTTTTCCAACACAATACCAGGTACTCGCAATGGAAAACATTGTCGTCAAACCATCCTACAATGTCTGCATCTGTCAATCTGTCCACATATTTCTGTATCTGAATTGTGTCATTCCATGCTTTTAGATATTTATTCTAGTTCATCATTTTCTTTTTATCATGTCAATATGTACTCTTTCCGTTGGTTGGTGCATTAAAAAATACAAAAAAAAAAATAAAAATCACGACTTTTCTATTGTCATTCCACTTTTAATTTATTTCAAGTTACAGCATTGAAATGTTTAATTTGTAAAATAAACCGAATTTTAACAAATAGACGTTCCGTCAAACGTAATATTGCAGACGTTCGTTCTCTTTTCTATAAAATGATATGATAAATGAAAGATTTGTACAGATTTGCGCACATTTTTACAATTTTCTGAACAAATTTGTCTATTTTGGCAAAATAAATATTACAAAAATTAATGTATTCAGTAATTCACACACCAACACACCACCACACCATCAGCATGTGAAATTTCTGTATTGAATAAAAAAAAACATCAATGGAATTCTGAAAAATTAATGAAATTCAAAGAAAATTCAAACTAAACACATCATAATGTGATCTTGTTAATGAAATTTTGTAACAACAACTGTCGTTTGTATGCAATTTGTATGTATAACGGTCTAAGCTTAAAAAATTAAAATTTACTACTTACAATACATATGTACATATTTGCCATTATTTACATATTCTGTACAATTTTATTTTATTTCGTTTTGTTACATTTGATTTCTCTCATAATTAATTCGAATTAAAATGCAGTTTGTATTTCTTTTCGTTTAACATTTCGTACAATTATAAACATCGTTAGTAGATGTACTGGGTTTATTTAAATGGCAAATATTGCATTTAAATTTTGATAACTTCTTTATGGCTGAACACTTCAGTCTTAGTAGCTTATGTATGAATTTAGTTCAACTCGTAATGAAAACAAATTGATTTTTTTTTTTTTTTTGTAATATTACGACTAATTGATGGAAAAATATAAACAAAATTAACGTGCTTACCACAACTTACATTCTACCACAGCACTTTCAGTTAGTTCGGAGAATATTAAAATAAACAAGAGGAATAATTTGCACTACACTAGGACAACGGCGGACCAAAAAATAGCACACAAAATTGAAATCAATATTCTTCAATGGTCGTATGGATGAACTTATTGTGGTGAAAATATTCGTCCCTTTTACTAGCCTGTACTCTTGTTTGTACGTTTGTGCTTAACTGTAAATGGATGAGAGGACAAAATTTTGTTTAAGCACCTGGTATTTTTGTTAATTTAAATTTGATAATGATTTAGAGTGCATTGTTTTATTTTGGGTTTCAAGTGCACATGGTGCTTCCACTGTTAAAGTAGAATACAATGTAAACTCATGTACACAGAAGGTCACAACTATATGAAACTGATCCAATGCACACACACACACACACACACACCATTGCAAATCTCAAAAATGTTCTCCTTCAAACCTAGTCCCCTTGGCCAACTATGCTCTTCGGTATAGCTTTCTACCAAAATTATATTTTAATTATTCGAAAAAAGAAAGAAACACATACACACATAAACACAAAGTATACTTATGTATGTATGTACATATTATTACGATGAACTTTTACTCTTACATTCTGCTCGTTGTCGTTGATTGTAACTAGAAAAAGAAAATACCATTAAAGGTTGTGAATTAAAATATTATTTCATAATTACATACGTTTGTGTATGTTTGGAACAAAAAATATTCTCGTTCAAAAAGACAGACAGACAGACAGAATAAACTGTTTCGAATGCCAAAGAAAGGCATCGATTCAGACCATCAATAACAATGTATTTTTAAAACCATTATAAAAATGGTCAAAATGGCAAAGACAAGCAAATAAAATTATTAAAAAAAAAGAAAGAAAAAAAAGAAAAATAAAGACATAAAAGAAAACGTGAAATAAAATAAAATAAAATGACAACAATTGTTTGTTCTACGGTTGTAAAGGACAAAAGCCGTATATTGCATGGAATTTTTTTACGCACGATATTAAAAGAAAACAACACAATAGATATTCATTATTACCATGTACGCTCCCTTTTGACGCCATTCGTAGAATGAAAAGAAAGAAAAATTGGAAAAACAATAACAATAACAATATTTTTAATACATTACAGGGCAAGTCGGCAGAAGAACAATAACTACGGTGATGAGGATGACCTCCTCGGGGCAAACTTCGGTAATTAATTGCAACGATGAAAAATTATTTTGCGGCTTTAAACAATGAAGATAATCAACATCAGACCGAAACATACACGAACTTTTCCGTATATTTTTCATAATAGAGACAGAAAAGAAAAACATTAAGGCGGTCCCAAAATAGGTAACAAAATTTTTTAATCACCTGATTGTTGGAATAAATGTGCTCTACTCAATTCAATGAATTTTAAAATTAAATTTAATACATGAAATCAACGTGTATTCGATTAGTTTGGCCTGTAATAAACCAAAACTCTTCAATTTTTTAGATTTAAGAAAATTCATCTATTTTTTAACATTCATTTGATTGATGATTAAAGCAATTATGGAGGAGCCTTATGATAGAATTTAAAGCGTCAAACATGTTTCATTGTGGTCGAAAAGAAAACAAAAGCAAAAATGTGGCTGGTTTAACAATTACATTTGCTGTGAAAAACACAAAAAAGAAATCGAAATTTACACAAGTGAACGTATGATTGCGTATTGACACACGTTTATTTATGTATTATAGGTAAAGTTATGTGTGTTATGTGTGTATTCGTTAATTTTAATACGTCTTTCTTTTCTCTGTCTGTATGCGGACGTGTAATTTTTTGACAGAATCAAAATCAACTACCGTTGAGCCATGTAACTAGTTGCAGTATATGTGGCTGTAATTGTAGTTACCATGGTCCATATACACTGGATCTATGATGTATATTAATACACAATATTTCATATACACATGTAGTATATAAAATATATGATATTTGCATGTCTTTCTGGACATCATATACGGAATACAGGGATATTGCAAATTGTGTGGCTGCCTGAATGCCTGCTTGTTCGTCTGTCTGGCTGTCTGCCGTTGATGAGTATCTGAATTAAGAAGAAAGAAATTTTTTTTTATATTTATTTTCATCATAAATTTAAGGCAAACTATGAATGGACACACGTCACATTCGTTCACATACTTTCATACATATGTATACTCGTATGTGTATAGAAGTGCGTATGTACGTGAACATACATATGTATGTGTGTGTGTTTTTCGTATATTAATATAAATGTTCTGGTTATTTTCAGTTTTTAATTTTACAATTAAGGATGTTTGCGCACTCATATACACACATGCATTTCCCTGTTAATTCATGTGTTTTTCGTTGGGTGTAAGTGATTGCGCAAGTGCGTTGATATGTACATGCATTATCGTGGGACGGGACAAATAAATGTGAATCGCCGAATGCGTTAAGAAGTGAAAGCATGTTAAAAACTTCATCAACTCGTACGTGAATTTCATATGAATTTTTTTATTTTTAATTTTTCCAATTTCTGTTTGTCCTCACTGTGCATATACGCACAGTGCACCTCAAAATGAAATTAAACATCACACGTTATTTGAAAAACGTGTGCGACTATATTCAGAAAATAGTGAAACATAAGAAACAAACAGTATTTCGCAATTGATTGTAATTTCGAGTAAAATTCATTCTATTAAAGTCTGGTAACATTGTTTTGTTTTTTATGCGTGCACATTATTATTTTAATTTTTTAATAATTATAATTAGCAATATGCCAAAAACGGCTTTTTGCGAAAAAGAACTTTTTTATTGTTGAGAATGATTCTTTAGGCCTTCAGTAGCAACTTTTGTTTTGGGACTTTTTCATAATTCCGTTAATTACAAAATTACCGTTATTTTTATGTTATTTAAGAAAATAAAAATTTTGACCCATAAATTTCCAAAATTCGAACAAATGATGTTTGCAACTTTGTACAAAACCCTTTGACGAGTATATTTGCTGAATATATGAACTCATAATATTTGCAAATACAGGGTGTTACGATACATTTGTCAATAAAAAAGAAATTTTTCGCCATCTAGCGGCAATAATTGGTAATACCTATATTCAGCAATTAGACAGATAATTTGAATACCTTTCGATCAAAAAACAAATTTTGAAAATCGGTTGAAAAATGACCAATTGAGAAAGAAAAGAGCTATAAAATAATAAAATAGTTTCAAATTTATAAAAAAAATATATACATACATATGTAACTTAAATTCATCATTAAAGTTTTTTAATTGCTTACATTTTTAGTTTCGCGAATAAGATTGCATTTATTTTTATTTTATTGAACAGACTACCTTTTATTTATACTTTTCGAAACATCAAGTTATTTTTATTATTTGCATTTTTAGAGGTATACATAGGAGTGTAAATTCTTTAGTTTTTCTTTGAGTTGGGACTTTAAACCCAAATTTGTTGTTTGCCAAACCTTTTCACTGTGATATTTATAATTTAAGCGTCTTAAAATGTTTATTTGCTTTTTAAGAATTTTAATCCGATTAATCTGTGCATCGACATAAGATAGTTCATGTAATAAATTAAATAAGTCCATAGGCTCGTCCATATCAATCAAATTTTGAAATAGAACTTTACTCTCTGTATTTGTATTTTGTATTTATTTATTAAATTTGAATTTCTGATACAACAAGACATAATATCTTATAATTTAAAGTATCAGAATCTGACAAGTTATATCTGTTATCTGTTCTGTATCTGTTATATCTTTACGTCTTTTTTTTTGTTTCTTGTTTGCTCTCTATCTCTTTCAATCTCTTTATTCGTTCCTCAGCATTCCATTTTGTATTTTCCTGAAAAACCTTCTTCATTATTTTAACACAATTTCCCATATTTTGCTTCGTTGTGTGGAACTGCTGAATATTTAAAAGGAAACGAATACATTTGTTTTGCCGGGCCTTTACTTGCTGACATCTGGTGGTGGTATGAGGTGCCATATCCTCGTTCCTCTTCGATATTGCAAAAACTCTCTCCACATTGACATTACTGTGAAATGAGTATACATTATCTGTAGGTCTATTGATATATCTTTTTAACATTGAATCTTTTGCAGCCGCTAAAAAATGTAAAGATTTTAGTTTAAAGGACATATGGGAGGTGGGCGTGTCCTTGAGCCGATTCTTTTGAAAATCCAAATTTTTCTTAATTAAGGGCGTTCACAACAGTACACCAAATTTCAAAACCCTATTTTTCATTCCTTCTATTTCTGTGCCGTCTCATCAACATAGTAAATGAAATATAAACTTATTTACTTAACCCATGGAGAGGAGTTTTGTTTCCCAATGTAAAACCAGTATCTATAGTCTTAATTACTGACGTATAATTCATTTCAGTAACATAAATTTCAGTTTTTTACAGTATGCACTCTATTTTTAAAATTAATTAATAAAATTTGCCGAAAATAGGTTTTAGTGTTTTTTAAACGGCACAAATTGAGCTGAATATTTTGGCTTGAAAGTCAGCATAGTTGTTGACGACTATAATGTGGAAAATTCTGCGAAGTTGTTTAAAGATTACATTCCTACTTCAAAAGTTATATGTGAATGAAGTTGAAAAAAGGGATTTTTTTTTAATTTTTTCGCATTTTTTTTAACATTTTCCACATTTTTTTGTAAACGAAAAGTGCGATCGTCAAGCAATTTCGCAAAATTTTAAATTTTAAAGTCGTTAACACCTGTGTTGAATGGCAAGACATAATATTCAGCCCAATTTGTGCCGCGTTAAATGTTAGCAGTAGTATTTTCTTACTACCAAGTTTTGTTGTTGTAATTTTTTTCCTCTCAGTGTATTATTACAACAATACCACAAAATGGAAGATTAATAGCCCAACTAACTATCCATTAAAAAAAACATTGATTTTTTAGCTGTTAACATAAATAATGCGTTAAATTCACGAAAATTTAAAAAGCCCAAGTTTGGAAGGCAATCCTATATTTCCGTTTTAGGGCAAGTGAGGGACAATCTAATTAGCAATTACGGTAGCTGACTCTACCCCCGAAGCATTAAAAATAATTCGGCATTCATAGCTTTAAAATGAAAAAGTACATTTTTTTGGCATATTGCTAATTATAATGTGAAATTTTTAACAAATAAATTTGCGTGTTTACTTTCCTTTATCGCTCGATGTATCTGCATAAGTTGAAGTATAAATGCCAAGAATTATCGATCTCTTGATCGTTTATCTAGGGAATTGTGTTTAGAGTTATTATAATCTTCATAGATATATAAGTAGGGCTATTTATCCTATGTGGAAGCAGGACCAATTAATAAAAACTAATCTGTATTCAAAAAATTTGTAAAATTTTATTATTTCTTTACGTTATTATATGTTTTGTTATCGTATGTATATTATTAAAAAATTTTACCTGTATTGATAATATGGTGTTAACTGTTATACCAATAAAAATGCAATAAATAAGTACTACTTTCAGTTGTATATATGTAAGTATATATATACATATATAGTATATACTATTATTAAATATTTGTTTCATTTATAGCAACGTATTTCAGTGATCTAAACATGTGTATTGTTTTTACAGGTACATATGAATTTCATATCAGTAGCAAAGGATACTGTATTAGCCTCTTATGAGATAAAATATAATTATAAATTCTTAATGAGCTTTATAGTATAAACAATTAAAAATAAAAAAAAAATAAAAACTTAGTACGATATAAGGAAAAGTGCTGATTGCATCCAAATAACTGGTGTATCATTTTTCATAAATCATTTAAAAGCTAAATGCCATACATGATTTCAAATGTGTTCGATATTGGTTTTTAAATATCATAAAATGGCAAATCGAATATAATTAATGAGATAAGATTGTCTTCTAGTTCATAATTATGTATTCAGGAACAATATTTTATAAATTTTACAATATGAATATGCCACTACCATTGTATTGCACAACAATTATTTTTTTTTATCCAACACTCAGGATATGATCTCTACACATGCCATACATACATGAAAGATAGCTTATAGGAGGAAGGAAAAAAGACGGTATACCTTCGTCGTTTTTTTAATTGGTTTTAAGTAATAATTCTCACCTTCTTTTTTCAATAGTGAGTAAGCATATATAATGTTCGACATTATTTGTTAATTTGAAATTATTTGTAATCGCTACGCTTTTTTCGGTCTTCATCTAAACTACCATTTGTGTTCATCTAACTAACTAACTTTAGATGAAAATGCAGCATGGTTTTACAATGTTAATTCTGCAATAACCACATCGAAAATCCTTCACAACCTCAACATCATCATTCCTATGCATAACTAAATGCACTTATATGTATGTATGTACATGACTATACATAAAAACACTTGCATATACATATGTATGTACATATACATTTGTAAACACTTTGAAAAAGAAATAATAAACAAACACAAAATTACATCCCAAAAATAGACAGAAAACAAAAATAAATAAAATAGACTAAGAAAACATACATACATAACAAAGTTACAAAACAATACAATTATTTGTTAAAAAATTTCGGTAGTTGTTGCCAAAAGTTTGCAGAAATGGTACATCGGAGAAAATAATTACACACACAAACACTCAATAATATTTAGATTAACAGTAAACAAACATGGTTGTAATTCCGGTATCCGTAATGCATTCTAATAATACGTAAAATAAAATACAGAAAAAAATTTTATGATTTGTTTTCATCTTCCTTCCATTTTTAAATGAGTAGATTGTCATATGCAAACTTCACCCACAATTATTAAGAAATTATTTGCAGTCCGACTATATGAATGTACAATTGCGTACATAGTATGTGTGAACTCCAATTAGTTTTCGGGCTGGAGAGTAGATTTTTTTATATTGTCAATAAAGTTTTGAGGATGTCAAATGCTATTGAACTTCCGAATGGGATGTTGTTGATTCAAAAAAACTACAATACAAACAAACAATCATACAAATTTACAAACAAATTAATTCTTATAATTTTGTTATTAAAACACAATAAACGTTGTCGCCTCAAGTCAATGCAATCAGTGCAAATAAAAAATAAAAAGAAATCAAAAAACGAGCAGGGGCCAAAAGCACAATCATGTCGAAATCTTACATGTGTAAACGTCATTATATTCGTACATGTGTATGTTTGCGAATACATACATATACACATATGTATATACGTACGTAAAATACTGCACACATGTAAAAGCACACACACACACACACGAATTCTTGCATTCCAAAATGAATAAATCGAGTTGTGTGTGTATATACATACGTATAAGAAGTGTGAGAAAGCATTAGAGTGTATTCGTATTGGTTAGTCAGTTGCTTGAGGTTAGAAGGTTTTGTTTACATCTACAACACTTTAGTGTTTCCTTCAAGCAGAACATGTTTATTTAATAACTTTGTTATTGTTTTTACAATAGATGAAGAACCGGAGTGCTGAAGAACGAGCACAGGCCATAAGCAGACATGAATGCGTATCTGCAATGCACATGCACCTGCACATTCAGTTGCACATATCCATGCATATATGTATGTATGTACATACTACGTGCACTTACGATAGTAAACAAGTGAAAGGATAAATCGACATGCATGATGCAACATGTTGTTCTTTTGTTGTTTGAAATTTGAAATATTACCACTTATTGTTCTTTAAAGCCGACACCAACCACCATTCACAAAACTTTTGAATGTTTCAACTCAACACACACACACAAATACGAAATTAAACAACGAATTGTCTCCCTTTTAACGGAAATAATACAATGATGAATATTTATGCTTGTATCTTTGGATGTTTAATGTTCGCAGAAGCTTAATGTTAAGTAAGTTTTTTTTTCTTTTTCCATACCAAGAGTGACAAATACGAATATAATATTTCAGAAATATATAGTACATATATGTACGTAATATATATGCACATTATTTTCATAACTTTTTTCTTATCTAACCTATATACATAAATGTAATATATGTATGTATGTATGCAAAAGCTATCCTTTTTTCCGTATCGGATAAAACATATTGAACAAAAATTCCTTCGTCTTGATTTTATTTGAGAAAGAATAAGATAATTATAGACTTTTGAGCATTGAACTTTGTTGATTTCAATAGTTCCAACATGGGTAGAGATAGACATGCAGTGTTATGGCAAGTGGTTTCTTTTTAGCTGACATCTTATCACCTTTATAACTTGTCCACATGTTTCGCTCTCTCATTCATGACTCGGATCTCAAACATGACTGAAAAAATATATTTCGTACATATAAAAATTAGACAGTAAATTATACCATTTCATGTTGTTTCATTTTAAAACTACTTGCGAATTACGAAAGATCCGCTGTCTTTTCTAATTTTTATTGCAAGTTAAGCTGGATTCACTCGTGCTATTGAGACAAAATATTTGTCCACACAACATTTTTTATGTGTAATTTGATATCTCTCTTTACTTGAAGAATAATTTTCAATTGGAGACTTACTACCGAGTAAGAATACTGAGATTTTTATTTCAGTTTACTATTAATATTCGTAATAAAAAATAAAATTATGCCAAGGACTGCCTTATAAGAAATATGCAAAGACCTGTAAGTATCTAAAATAGGGTCCCGGCTAAGGTTTTAAAATCTTAAAAATATTAATTATTTCAGTTTACATTACAATAATTCTTGAATTTCCAAATGAACGCAACATGAAAATGAATTTTATTTATTTCAATTTTGTTGTTAAGTAAATATACTTCCATTTATATTCATATTATATGGAAACAGAGGCATACTAGTATGTATATCATATAAGCAAAAATGTTGACTAAGACCATTAAGTACTCAGTTTAATACCGTTACAACTGTGTCTAAGCATATCTACGCCTTTATCAATTCGATTCAATTCAAAATTACGTACATATTGTCAGAAGCTTTGAATGTGTGTACAGCAATTTGTGTTTTTTATTATTTGTGTGGAATGACTTCCTTGCTATTTCATAAATATGGAGCATTTGTATTTCATAATTGTCATATTTTGGCTTTTGGCTACAAAACAATCAGTATTTGATTTACAAACTTAATCAAAATACAGACATTTATTATGTACACACATAAAATTTCCATTATATTCGTTATTAATTTTTTGTGGTAGAATGCAAATATTGACTTGATGCCACTTATTCGCTTGTATAGTACCTAGCTAGGTAAAATTATAGCCTCATAATCGCCTCCATTCCGAAATAAAAATCAATCAAGAAGGACAATTAAAATATTGTTATCCTATATCGTATGTACATATATACATACATATATAATTCGTATTTAGTATAATTAAAGGAGGAGTCTCGATGTAAGAATTAAATCTAAAAAATTTATACGAAATACAATTTATTATAGATAAGTATTATTATAACATCTATATTATCGGAACATCTACACTATTTTAAAAGTACAAATTTAAATAAGCGACAGAGAACAGTGTAAGTGGAAATGTCCTTACTGACTTTCTTTACAGTAAGTAGTGTATCGTACCATACAAATTTACATAAGTTTTCTTTTACTTTGACTACAGCCGATTATTAAATATATAAATTATTGGCATTCCTTTCGGCATTGGTGGCGGTGATGATTACGAGTTCACATCTTTTCTTTCAGTAATACATATACATATGTATACATATTAACAAGTGCTCTTATGTATGTTACTTGTACATAATAAGTATGTACATCATCTATAAACACATCTCAACATGCTTACTATTGCTATTGTATTATAACCTCATTCAATATATGAAAACTAAATATTGAAACATGCCTTCGATTTAATTAGTTTGCGAACAAAGTAAACTATTTAGTATGGTGGATGGATGTATAATGTAGGAAGACAAAGAAAGGAATTCTCTTTAGTGAATTGTCTGATTTTGGCAAATACACTAACCACTTTATTGATCCATTCGATATGTTTTAGATCAGATAATGCAATATAAAGACTCTGGATTTACATTTTGCTATGAACGAATTTATAATTCTATTTAAAATGAAACCTTTAAAAGTATACGATATCATACAATAATTATTGAATCTCTGAAGAAACTATGGTTTCTGCATACAAACACACGTACGCAGAGTACATGTCGTACTTGTTCTAGATCAAATGCTAATTATGCAAATATTGATACATTGATGTATTATTGTTAAACAATTTGATAATTTATCAATAAAATATATTTTTATTATTAGTATTTCAATTTTAAATTTATTTATTTTTTATTCATTAAAGAAACAGCTTACAGCAGCTGTGTGTATATTGTAATATGTATGTATTAGCAAAACAGAAAAATAATTAACTGTGCTTAAATAATAAAACATAATTCTTAAGGCATTCTTTATATGCAGGCATATTTTTTTTTGTTGTTGTTGCATTTGTTTACTATATTTTGAAATATTAATTTTAAACAAATGAATCATTTTAGTATTTTAGGTAATGATCGTAATAGATATGTCGTGTATTCACTTTTTATTAAAACAGGACATATTTTTTATGAAACTACATGTATGTACCTGTACTTTATTATTTAAGTTTTGTAATTCAGGACAATTGGTATAAGATTGGAATTTAAAAATATATTAAATCATTCATCTATAGATATAGAGATATAGATTAACTAGATATGGTATTGAGAAACAAGAGCTAAAGTCAAAATCATGAATGTAACGAAATATGAAAATATATTTATTTGGTGACTGCTTCACAGCAGTCTTCAGACAAAAACTCTGAGAGTAAATAAAATTGGCATGAAAAGTATCTTAAAAATTTGTAGTTCGGAGTGGACTTTAAACTGTAGTTTCTACTACACATGGGTAAAATTAATACACACAATATGAGTGGTGTGAGAAGCTATGTCGTAATGCTTACTAAACGATTTTAATGACCAATTAAGTGAGTATGGCTATGTGTATGTAAAAAGTTGAAATGAAAGTTATTTTACGAAATTATTACTACTTTTGCTTTTAAAATATGGATTGGTTAATAAATATGTAGCATACTATATATTGTTAGTGTTCTGCAAGCCGCATTTAATAAAATTATTAAACAAAATTTCGGTTTAGGTTTCTTGCCTGTTCCGTTTTGCTTTTTCTTAAAAAAAATTATTTTGTAGCAATTAAGTAATTTACATCAAATCATAAGATCTTTGGAACCGTTTTTTATTTATTTTTTGCAAATAAAATTATATTTATTTGCATATAAACGTTAGCACTAGAATTGTTTTGTTTGTAATATTATGATAATTTAAGCAGAATATTTAGACATCATTATAATAGTACATATGTACGTCATAGTATACATGTGCCCTATTACAAAAGTCTAAAAAGCCTTCAATCTCTGAAGTGGGAGTAAAACTTGAAAATTTTAATAGGAATTTGCAGTAAATTTGTATGTGTATGTATCTCCATATAAGCATACGAACACATAAACGATGCCGTCGATTTGTACTGCTTAAAGTTTAAAATTGTGATCGTTCGACTATGTGCATATGCAAGTTACTTCAGCAGGCACTAGTACTTGCACTCACACGTACACACTGATGCAGTGTGGGATACGAAAATGTTTAAAAAATTAAGAGACACAAATATTCATGCATTTGTATTTGTGGTATACTCTTATGTACATACATACATAAGTGGCTATGTATATATGAATGTGGATATATGTACATATATGTTTGTATATACATATGTATGTACTATATTATATTCGAATGTGTATGAATATACATACGTATATCGGATCTAACTGTTGCATGACATCCGAAGGTCTTATGCTTTGGTAATTTTATAGTATTTTTAGTATTGCTGTTGCTACTTTTGCTGCTGTTGTTGCTGTTATTTTAACATTTCCATATCAACCATTGACAAGCTCTTTAAAAGTCATTCCTGAAACTCAAACAAGTTGATCTACAGTAGACAGAGAGCAATAGAGACAAGGGTCGGAAAGAGAAATCCTTAAAAACGCAACAAAAACATCAACAACAAAAAGTACACACAAGACAAAGCCCTGTTTATGCAACAGAACAATAAAACGTTAGTTAAACTTCAAATAAGACAACCGAAGAAAAAAAGAAAGAAAAATAAAAATAAAAATGAGACAAATGCATTCAACACTACATATTCACAGTGTTTGGCCAAATTTAAACTAACGATTCATTCGATTACGATAAATATTTAATATACTGATGCTTTTCAAATCAAATACCAAAATCAGTTTACTTGGCACGGTAAAGCTCCAAGGCACTCGAATCGGCAAGTTTTGAAAGTGGTCAACATTAAGGAGATATTCGGCGAAAGCTTGAATAGTTAATGTTCCCATGTACTGTTTTCAATACGTTCTCTATGCATGCATACATATATGTGTATGTAAATAGAAGGATTTATGTACATGCATATATTGTCAATGTTTTCACTGAAAAGGTAACATTTGAACATATATGTACGAGTATAGACTTAATCATGTGAAAAACCATTCTTTATGAGAATACAACAGTGTTTCTATAGCTTTCAGAAATACATCAGCATATGTTATCATGTTTCTATTGCACTTCTTGTCCTGGCTATGAAAATTAATAAACTCTAAATTGATTTATTATTAGATTTTAGTATTTTTATTTATAAATTATAGAATATTATGACAAGTGGAGAAATTTTTATTTATTAATTTGCTCTTGAATCTTGATCACTATATTCTACTCTTCCCTGATCCTCAGAAAGCTTTGAATAATGCTAGTAAGACATTATTAAATTGGCTAATAATACTTGTATGAATAAGCCATACAATAGTAGAATGAATGTTGGCATATTAGACTTGAGGGGAAAAACTCTGAGTGCAATTAAAATTGCCATGAAAAGTTTCTCAAAAATCTGTCGTTCGGAGACTACAGACTTTAAACTGTAGGTTCCACCACTTACATATGTATAAAAATAAAAACAAAGTTAATCATCTCAAATTTGAGAACATTTTCAAATGCTTACCTTTCGAGTTGTTCTACCGACATTTTAACAGGCTGCAAGGGTTTTCATTGGAAAGGGTATTCCAAATCAATCCACAATCTCCAGTGATCATATAAAACGCATTCTACTCTTTTAGTAGACTGTACACTATCTTTGAAGATGAAACCTAACATTCCTTGGTGCTTAGATTTTATCTGGAGGAACGTGTTATGGTATTTCATACGAGATCTCATATTCATCTGATGCGCCTCCACGTCCTATATTGTGTCTGTGTTCAGTTAGTTACAATGTATTTTAAATATTTGTATATATGTATGTATGTGTGTGGATATATATACATATAAAATCTGAACAGTTAAGAAAATCAAATTGACATGAAGCGGCGATGCACGTTGGAGACGTACATTCGTTCTGTTCGGTATTGTATCTGGAATTTGTTGTATATTTCTTTTTTTTCCTCGTGTCAATGTCGACGATAAGGACGATTCTACGACGATGAGAATGAAGACGAGTATTGTAGATTTATAACTTGTTTAGTTGTTCCATCACATGTCGAGTAGCTTTTCATTCATTTTTTTTTTTCAAATGTTGGTGTTGTTTTATGAATGATGCATGCGTTGGTGGCATTCCAATGTTTTCACAATAAAGCGCAATATTCTGCAAATGATTGTTTGTTGTTGTGGTTACGAATACGCTCATGGTAACGTAGCTTATGTTATTGGCGCTCTGTTTGTATTTCCGTTCGAGTGCCCTGTATGTATTGTGTTCGATATTTGAATTTGTTATTCAACAGGGTCGTGTCACTTAGTTCTGAACGTATGGATTATTTTAAAAGTAATATTTCTCTTACTGTTGATAATTTAAAATCCTTGACATCAAATAGTTTATTCTTGGTGTGTCTTCTCGTACTTGAAACAGTGTTTAGATTATTTTATTATAATTAATTTATTAATTTTTATTAACCACAATATTTACCAATCATTTACCTTTACAAACCTTACTGTAGGTTACAAATGTAAACTGTAACTTCAAATAATAAAATACATTTTTTTGCCACTAATAACCCCCCAATATGGAGGGCTCCTCAAAATCGAAAGCTGACTAATGCTTTATCCCACTCTTCGACTAGAGAATATAATTCCATTGTTTAACATCGCCACTGCGGCCTGCAGCATACTCTGCCCACTTTCACTCATACTTGTGCAGAATTTTCCTTTTTTCTCAATTATGGATTACGTCTTGCATCCAAACGAGGTAGTTGGTCTGACAATACTAAATTTGCGCATCTTAAACAGGAAACGCTCTATTGTCTGCGGCCATTACAAATGTTTTCTATTTCGTTCTATCTAAAGTCAAGGTTTTAACTTGCAGCCGATTAATTTTCTGGTATATCATCGCTTGTTCTATTGTCATTCGTAATTGTATGTCCATTCTAGTCTCATAGTCTAACTTTTATTAATGGCAAGGCTCACAGTCTTTGCTGAACTCTCGATTTTTATAAATATCGCATAAATACGCCTCCGGTATTTTAAAAAATTGTTAACGTTCGAAATTAATGGCATGACACTGTGTTTTATTTATTCTCCTTCCGTGTATTTCAACATTTATACAGTCGTGGTATATTCTGATAGAACGAGTACGAGAGAACAAAATCTAAATTCTAACCAAATTCGTAAAAGGTGAAGGCTAGAATCAAGGGAGATTTGTTATTTAAGTAGAGTTGACATTGATAAAAAAAAAAAAATTCCATTGAATTTAAACAAAACTTATTTGGTCTCTAGTGTAAGTAAAATGTGTTAGAACGTGTGACGGCATAAGTCAATAAACAAATGCTACGGCAACGTTGGTTTTAAAATTTTCCCCAACGAATTTGACTTTAAATAAATCAAACAAAAATAAAAAAAATAAACGAAAGAAAGCAACAAACAAGAAGCGTTTAAATTTTCCATTTTTAAATACAATCAAGGAGACGTTTATATTGTACTCACTTTTGAGAACTGATTCCTAAAAAAAATATCAATAAAATCAGAATTTTGGTAAGAATTAAAAATAATTTAAAGTTATTCATTCAATTGTGGAATATTCTGCTTGAAAATTCTGTAATTTTGGCTAATCTACTGCAATCAATAATATTGGTTTTTTTCCTTTGGTTTCTTTTTTTTTATTCTATTTTGTTTCTAAAAGTTATTTTTGAAATTCTTTAATTTTTATAATCTGCATTAATTTCTTTGTGTTTAGTAAGAGATAAAGGATTTTAAATCCATTGAAATACAATTAAAACTGAAAAAAGAAAACTGAAAACAACAACAATAACAGCATTATTAGAGGAATATAAACGACAACAACGGCAGGCAATATCATTAAAGTAATCGAAACTACAATATTCGTCAACAATCATTTTGCATTTCGTCAAGTGTGTACTCCATCTGCCGTTAGCGTTTCTAGTGTCGTTGCGCAACACTGTGGTGTCTCTTACCCCAGCAACTGTAACAACAGTATCGCTATCGAGCTCACTACAAACTCGCACACACACACACATACACGTATCCGAACACATCCAGGCATCTACATACGTAACACCATCATTGTTATCGATATTATCAGTTGAAGAAGAGAACGTCCAAACGTTCATCCGTCATAGAGCTCTCATCCATCGTGGTTCACTCACATCACATCAGACATGGAGGATAATCGTATTTTATGGCTCAAGTGTACCATTGCGAACATGCTGGGTGTGTATGAACCTGAATATGTCAATTCAGCCATCTACGAAAATCTAAAAGATTTCAAGAGTTTTTTGGATGACAAATACACCAAAAACGAGGATATCAACAAAATTATTTTGTACGTTTGGCGTACTTTCTACGACAAGTTGGTCGAAGAGGAGATTACCGTATTGGAAGAGGGTGAGTAAGATCTGAAGTACATTGATGAGTGCGTAATTTAAGATATTTTTCTGCTTTCCTATCCCATCCAATGAGTTTAAATAACAACCTTCCCACCCATGAATTCCCCAAACTTGTTTAATTGTGACAGGGGCAAAGTGACCAGAAGGGAAGCTGAAAATTGAGTGAAATTTAATTGAATTCATAAGTAAATATTGTAATTTAGAATAGAAATTTGATTTTCAATGACTATGTTTTAAAGAGCTCTTGAGAAGGAAGATTTATAAAAATTGTAAGTCCCATGCTCTTCGCTAGGTGTTACTTATCTTGCTTAATTTTAATATAAATTTCTATAAAACATAAGAGAATTAGACAAATGTAGGGTATAATTAAAATGTAGTGTTCTTTTAAGTACATAGTAAACAAATAATACAATTCAAACATTGAATTCAAGAATATTATTCTGATGCCTTATCAAAAATACATTGAATTGTTTTTTTTTGCTTTTCGCGATTAAATTTTTCTTCTCTAAATACTTAAATAGTTTCTCCTCCATATAAACATAGATAATAAACTCAGTTCTCTATTTGTTATCATCTAAATTTACATATCCCTAAGCCTGAAAAACCGAAAGGTAGTAGTATATGGAGAAAAGCGTCATTCTTAAGCTCACTGTCAGACACAGATATGTGTACATGATACACAACAAATAAATAATAACTGCGGCAAATTTTGTCTGATTTCATTAAACAAAGTGTCAATCTCTTTGTAAGAATGTCAACACTTAACCGATCCAAACTCATAACATTCAAGTTAGAACAATATCGCCATGTACGGGCTTTGTAATGGGTTTACAAAAAAAAACTTTGAATTTTCAAAATCGGTTAGAAAATATTTAAGTAATCGATAAATTATTGAGAAAAATTTAAAAACGACACTGAAAGTATATAATGAATGCATGTGTTCATTTGTTCTATTTTATAGTGCCACCAGAAGTTCCTGCTGAAACTGAAAAGAAAGACAAGAAAGGAAAGAAGGGTAAGGGGAAAACAGTTGCCAAAGAAAGTAAACCAAACGTAAAAGCAGTAACTGAAAACGAAGCCAAGGGTAAGATCAATACTTTCAAATATTTAATCACATAGAGATTCTAAAGCATGATATTCCGCAATCACATACAAATTAGCTGATAAAAAACTAACAAAAACAAAAACCAAATCTGTAACGGAGAACACTTCAGATAGACAGAATGCTGGAGATGATGCCGAAGTACCAGCTGCTGCTGATACGGGCATAGAGAGTGCAGCTGATGAAATGGGCATCGAAAGTGTCAAAAGCTCTGCTTTATCTGGTAAACAAAATAAAAAATTTCATTTGACGTTGATTATTTCTTTTTCAAATTGTTGTTTCCTTCAAATAAGTAGCAAGCGATGATGAGGATGACGAAATCGGTAATTATTTGTACTCCGCCTTTAGAACCTTCCAAAAATGCACCAAAAAAACTATTATTCGCACGTTAAACAATGTTTTTGCTTGATGACGGCAGTCATTATCATTTTGGATTTTCATTTATATTAAGATTTATTTGAATTTTCATTTCATTTTCATTACATTTTCATTCGACTGATATGCTTTATCTACTCGTCCTTCAAAGGATAAGAAATGATTAATGTGGCAGCATGAAATTTTATTTTTGTAAGATTTCCTTTAATTGTAAAACTTTTATTTCGTTTCATTTCGTTCTTCTTTTGCCGTTCATAAATATTTAAAAGTCTCACTAATGCTACTGCTATAGAGCCAAGAATACTTTTAACCCTTTAAGAACCAAAACTAATGCATTTTTCTATTCACAATCAAATCATACAACATTTATGATGTCGAATTAGAAGAGATTATCCCACTTTTACTCAAACTTTAAGATGAATTCAAATGAGAATTTTCATCTCAATTCGTGGGGCACCACTAAAGTAGTATTCGTTGACATGCGGATTCATTTTCGTTTGCATAAGAAACTGAATGCTTATCTGTGGTGACACAAACGTACGGCTCACAGAGAAACTAAAACAGAAGTAGAGAAAAAATAAAAAAAAAGTAAAATTAAAAAAAATTGAAGAAATATTCACAAAACCTCATTAATTCGAGAAAGTTTTTCTATTAACGTTCGTATTTTTCTTCATTTTGCATGGAGTTGTGTGATTGCAACTGTATGTGTGCAATCTAACGCAGTTCTGTTCATTTTTGAATCAGGAATAAATCAGCCCATCAACTCCAATTTTCATTTCATCCTTTCAGAGTATACGAGTATACTCTTCTAAGAAAACAGTTCATTTTTTTTAAGTATTGTTTTCCACTTACGACTGTTCTGTTAAATAATAAGGATGTGCTTTTTTCGAAACTTTTATAATTTGAATTGTAATTATTTTCTTGTTTTTTTTCTTTGTTTTAGTTCTGTATCCTTAGTTTTCTAAGGTTAAAATTAAATTTCTCAAAGCGCATGGAAAATCAATTAATAGAAATGGATTAAAGGCATTTGGACACTTGTCGGCTAAGATATTTTATTGGTGCTCCCTATATCTACAGGGTTGTTGCTTCACTTGAAGAGTTAATTCACTTAGAAATTGAAATTCTGATCTTGATTATGATTATAAAAATAATGAAATACTTTAAAAGTTCAGATCGAATACGCCTTAGAATCATATTCTGCTGCCTTTAAAATTTCGAACATATTATTTGCAAGGCTATAATACATTCTATTCATCATACACAAACCATCAGTTTGGAAAGACAGAACAAATTCAATGGTATCATAGACGATTACATATTTTATTTTTATTTAAATTCTTATAGATCGGCTGCACTTGGCTGCACTGTTTTTCAATCGATAAAGAAAAGTTTACATACAAGGCCATGAAATGTTTTGCTTTCTACAAATCTCACCAACACCAATTAATTTATGAAAGCAATAATATTCCAATAAAATATCCAATAAAGTCGTCTATGATGCTTCTATTTAACGCTTAACTACACTAAAAATTACTTTTTTACTTTCGCTTTGCAAACGAAAAACTTGATCAATGGGAGAAACTTGTTGTTGATTAGCTGTAGTCTTTTAATGATTTGTTTACTTTTGAAAGAAGTGGATGCGGAAAATATGTCCAGCCAGTATGTGGCAGCGAAAGATGTTCAAGCTGAACAGAACTTTTCATTTGTATTAAATTAAAGAGAACTTTTATACTAACTTGCGCCCAACGATTAAAAATTTTTGAACTTCTGTTAAGCGCTTGGCGGTATTCACCTCGTATAGTGGCTGAATAATAAACAATGTAATGCGCAAATTCCAAAATTATTATTTTTTAATTTTTTTTTTTAAATTGAACCATTTATTATATATATACATATATATGTACCATATGTACCATATTGAATTACAATTATTTTTATAGATTTGATTTCTCTTTTACTAAATATGTATGTAGTATATCAACATTATAATTTCAATAATATTAATCCGATAATCGAATTCATTCAACCATTAATCAATGATTTCTCTTCAATTATACCCACGTATAGGCTCAAAAAAAAGTGGCAAAGAAAAAGGAAAACGAAAGAAAAAAAAGTCAATTCAATTACCCCCACCTGTTTACGTTGAAGTCAAGGTAAGAATTTAAACACCATTTAAATATCAAATCTTATTACTTAAAGAAAGGCTAGTGTGAATCGCTTCTCATTAACAGTCCCAATGCGTCAATTTTCTTGCACTTCCGCAGCGATACTTAATTTTTGAATAAACCATACATCGAAACTTTTTCTATCGAGATTTTTCTGCTGGTTTCAAGTTTGAATTGAATACTCGACTCTCGAAGGCTATTCGAATATCAGTACTTAGGCACGCATTACGTAACTGGCACAAGATGTCTGTTAAGTAGATAATTGGAGATTTCTAACGCCACCAAACTTCATCTAATCACACTTATGCTAAGCGCGATACAGATTATTAGAAATGAAAAATTTCTTTACGGAGTTACGTCTCATATAGTATTTCAAAATATTTATTACATAAATATTAAAATTAAACACCTTCTTAAGTATACATACATACATGTATAAAACATATTTCATATATTTTTTTAATATATACAAGACGAAAATTTCAAAAATTACAAAAAATATTGTCGTTTTAAACAGAGTTTAAATTAAAATTTAATTAGAGCTTTTGAAATTAAAATGGCCAACGTAGTATATTTAAAATAATTCAAATTGAAAGACTGTTATAACGTGTTTCGTATCTTAATCGAGGTAAAAAAAATTAAATTCAACGCACATTATCTCTTACTTCGATAAGTCTTCCCAATTGAACTAAACAAGTGATTTCATTTTATTTCGCAATTTATTTGTCGTGTTAAGCATCACAAACTTGATTTGTCGGTATGTTCATCTTGTTATGGTTATATTGAGACTCAGTAAGGCCGTTTTCATCTCCAATTCAATTGCATATGATCGAAATTGTGCAACAGCATAGTATGCATAGTCCGGAATTTCGAATGTCCAATTTCTGTAACGTTCGCCATAATGTTATCAATGGGCAACCTTAATAAATAGCGACGTCCATACTTATGGAACTCTTAGTTTCGAGAGACAATTTGTTAAATAAGTCTCTCCAGTATTTTGCTGAAGCTTGGGAATATCAACGCATGGCGATTCCTCTGTTTTCGTATTGTCATTTTCAAACGTTTTGGGTATGCGTAGACTCTGTGATCAATTTTAGATTTGCTAACACGAAAGGTAGATGTCCATTCAGTGCATATCCTGTTTTTATGGCAATCTGATATGCGCGAAGTTAATAAAGAATTGTATGTAATTGTATTGTAGAAATAAACACTGCAACAGACAAAATAAAGCCACTCTTTCTTTCTTTCATCTTCTGTATTCGTATGAAAAGTATAATTTTTTAAGTTTTTTTTTATGTTTTCTCTCTTTGACAGAAAATAATACCAACGTTTGTGAAGACCCCAATATTACACTGTCACTTTGGTGAATTGAATAGTACATATTTTGATAGTAACATCAAGTTCGTGTACATGATACGTAAAGAAGTTAGCGGAATACGTAAGTACATCCTTTCAACTCAACGACTAGTCTCTCAAATTTAAGTTATTGCTCTTTGAAGTGATGGAAGTGAAAGCAATTACGGAAATTAATGTTGAATGTGTATATTAAATTTTCTATCTCTCTTAATTCAATTCTTTCTCTCTCTCTCTCTCTCTCTCTCTCTCTCCCTTTCTTTGATTATTTATTTGTTTTAGCACATTATACGGATATCAATAAATGTTTTGCCGAAATGCCGCAATATTTCATGTTCGGAACAGTTCGAAGCTCATTAATAGAATCTATTCGATTGGATTTGGAAAAGGTATTAAAATTTACTTATTTCTAATCTATTGATAGCCACACAACATGAGTAATCCTTAAGAGAGGTAATTTATAGTACGAAAAAGAAACATGTGACAATTTAATAAAATATTACTATAAATAATGCAATGGTCTAGATATGTGGCAACATAATAAACTCGTAGAGGATAATTTTTAAAAAAGTTTTCTCCTTAGTTATTAGGACGAAAGAGTGTTTGTTACAAGCCTAGGTAATCTGTATTCAATTTAGATCCCTTAAAGGTATTAATAAATTCATTATTTTTTTCGCAATTTATTTTACTTCAACGTTATAATAGAGTGTTGAAATATTGTAATTAATTTCCTACTAAGATCCTACTTCTTACACAAAAAAAAACTACAGCCAAATCAACTATATTAACAAACAATCTATCGCAATAGCTTCAAGGCATTTCAGTTTTCCACTTGAAGGAACATTTCTCAGTCAAAGAGCAGGCACAGCGAACCACCTCCTCCTCACATACTCAAAAACAGAATCGGGCAGGAACGGGAGCACTTATATTGCCATCATTCTTCTCTTACTTTATTCAATTTTTTTTTTTTTTGTTGGTTTTGTTTTGTTTTCCTACTCATCGGCCTTAACTTGATGCTCATTCATCTATACTGGTACAGTTTTCATCATTATTGTTCTTTTGCTTTACATTAACATTTTGTGGTTGTAAACCCTTTTTAAGTTGTATTTCACTGCTGCTCTTTCGCCTTCACTAATTCCTTCCTGTGTTTTTGTAGTAATTTATTATTTTATTTAACATTTTTGAGAATCACCAACTAAAAGTTGAAAGTGATTTGGGAAGAATTTTTGGGCAGGAAACCAAACAAACAGGAGTATTGGAATATTGTAAATTATGTGTGTATAATACATATACGTTATACATATATAAATATGAAATACATATTATACATACATATATCATGTACATACATACTTATCAGATTATGAAAACTAAAACTTGAAATCTTCTAATTGGTTTGTTTCATCATTTTCAGATTTTTAAAAATGCCATTGAATTTCAATTTAATGAATCAAAAACCATGGAAAGCAAGCAAATGGAAAATTATGGCGATCAGTCCACAAGCAATGGTGCTAATCTTGCAGCAGACTCTACAGAAGTTAAAGATGCTACTCCTGGTCTTCTTGAACTTTCGAAACCGTCAGAATTTCGTCTGAAAGCTCTCAAACAGAAAAAGTAGGTAAATTCTTATGCTCATGTAATCTGTCGATACGTTGTCTGTCCCACATCATTTTATTCTATTTAGGTTTTGACTTGGTATCGTCTTGTTTCCTTTTTTTTATTGTCTTGATCGTTTTTTGTTTTTTCTTCTTCATTGTCGATCAATATATTGTATACGACGATCATATTTTATATACTAACTTATGTTGATGTTATAGAATATCTTTCGCAGAGTCTCAAAACAATGCTTTCACAAGTGCGTGCAATACTGAATGAATTGATTATTGTGTACGTATTGAATGAGTGGTGGATTGATTTAGATTGATTAGATTGATTACGTATTACAAATAACTCCTTCAATTGCTTTGTCCAGTTTACTTACGTAAGTATACATATATATGAGTATACATATATGAAAGTCATATTAAATATGTATGTACATATGTATATGTATACTGAGAACTGAAACGTATGCTGTAATTAAAACAATCAAATATGAACGTGTGAACTGTATGATTACATACGTATGCTATTTACATATATATATGTATGCATATGGATGGTATGATATGATCAAATCAAGAATATTACAGAATTAAGAATTTTATGATTTATCGATATATTTATTTAAACTGAATTTCTGGAAAATTTTATTCCCATTACAAATATGAGGAAGCACAACTCTATGTCGTTTTGAAATCCTTCCTTAAAGGCGAACTCGCTCTCCACTTGACAATGTGGTGGTATGAAGGAAAGAGACTCTTTGCACATATCGAAAAACATCGCCTTCTTGTCCTTTTACAGAAACAAATCATCGTGGTTCTTCTTTTATTTTCCAACGCCGTGTATAAATTACAATAAACCGTCCGATAAGGGAAAGTTGCTTTTCAGTATTTCTTTTTTTTTTTTTTTTGTTTTCGCCTTTCTTTTTGCTTTATGGCATTTTTTTTCATTTTTATTTTTTTATTTTTCATTTCTCCATGTAGTATTTCATTTTATTTTTGGTCTTGAGTTATTTTTTAATCGGATTTTTTCTACTCTTTTGCAATTAAGTTTTTCTTTTATTTTGTTGGTCTTTGGGAAATTTTTCAACACAAAAATTTCTTTGTGAGATTTAAGTTGCCATGTCGTCGAAAAGAGCAAAAGCATGAATGAATATTGTTTGTGAGAGATTCGTAAAAAAAAACGAAAACAAACCAACAAACCTAGTAGTAACTCATCAGTACGGGCATTCGTCCGAACATAATACATAACCACACTATTGTTGGTCATAGCTGACTTCCTAAAGTATTGAATAAAATTTTAAATTTAAATCCTTTGTGTTCGTATTATTATCAATACGCTTTACTATATGTATAGTATTTTCCATAAGTTCGGTTGCAACCGTGACTAAAGGATTTTAATGACTAATTAAATATGTTCACATTTCACTCATGTATCGTTCATTTGTGAGCACATAAATACGAAAATTAAGAAGTATGAACTCATGAAATATGTCGGGATATACTTATGTACATACATATGTATGTATGTATGTTCATAACGTTTGGAAAATACAAACTTTCTTGCATGTAGACAGTACAGTAGATATACAATGTATGCATGTACATCTGAAGCTAAATGAATTCAGAATTTATACTGACATATTCATAGAGGAACACAACGATCGCTTTGTGCATCAATTCGTATATATGTATGAATATCCGCTCAATGTAGATCTAATGTTATCGTTTTCCCTAAATTAGAAAACAAAAAGAAAAAAAGATGGAATGTTTTAATACATGATGATACATGTGTTCGTCTATAACTCCTCCTTCGCTAATTTTGCAATGTCCCACAAAAGAAAATTGTAAAAAATGAAAAACTACCAGAATTTCTCTCCAAAATTCGTTTTGCTTATCATCATGGGCTTTTTTTTTTATTACTTTTGTGTTAATTTTATATTTTAATTTTTTTTTTTCTTTTCTTTTTTTGTTTTCTTCATATTTTTTTCCTTTTGAATTTTATTTATTCTCTCTTATTTACTCGGTTGTTTTTTTTTTTGTATTTATTTTACCCATTTTAATTCATTTCCCTCTGGGTTAAATATTTTTCATGTGCCTTTGTTAAATTGCTGGCCCTTGTTGGTTATTTTTTCCCATTTCGCGGGTAAACGTGTGTCCGTCGGTCTGTAGGTTGTGTCTGCTTGTTGTCGACAAATAAACCCTTTTTTCACTGATTTAACAATAATTATTATTGGATTGTTTCATGAAAATGTTAAACAAAAAATAAAACATCTGAAACGAACCAAAAAACAAAAAACCCCGAAAGAAAAATGGAAAAATTAGCTGCAAAGAGTAAAATTGAAGCAAGTAAAAAAGCGGCAAGAAAAGCTACGAATGAAACTGCGACCTCTCAGGGAAGCGATGGTGGTGCTCATGCCGATAAAGAGGATGAAGAAGAGGACGAGGAAATGGAAGCTGATGATGCAGCAAAAGATGTTATTTCTGTACTCTCCTCAGATGAAGATTTAGGTAAGTGTGAAAATATTTCAACACTGAAGGCGGAAATCTAATTATATTGAATAAAGAAAAACTCGCTTGCTTTTTTGTGTCAATAACGAATAACGAATGATGAAAAAATTCAAAAACAAATAAATTATAAAAACAATAAAAAAAGGAAAATGACCAACAAATACATCAACATTATAATGTAAATACAATATAAATACATACATACATACATACACAAACACATATTTACATACCTACATACATTAAATTAAGTAAATTAAACAAAAAAACCGGAAACATGGGAAATTTACAAAAGACTTAAACAATAATTGATATTAAATGTCGCTTTCTTGCTTTGGTTTGGTTTTGTTTCATATGCACCCTTCTTCAACGTTATCAGATGAACAAGCGGAAGTTAAACTGTCCATTGCTGAAAGGTGGGAGAAACTTCTTAAAGAAACCCATGAAAAGGTGAAACGCCATCGTATTGAAAATGAAAATGTAGTGGAAAAGCGACCACCGCACCAGGAAGCCTTCTTTAATCAATTAATGGACTTTCAAAAGGAAATTGAATGGACAAAGAGTCATATTGTCTGGGCATTTAACTTGCCCACATCGTACACTGCTCCCGGACAAGAGGATATCGAATTTGAAGAATCCAAAGTACGAATACCAATTGACGTTAAGAAAATCAATCTAATACCCACATATTCACAAGAACTATTGGAAGATGTAGTGGACGGCTGGATAAAATACATTGAGAAGAGAATAAAAACTTTAAACGAAAAGGTAAAAGAAGCATTTATTATTTGTCTTTTTTCAGTTATTGATCTCTTTTGATGGTTATCCAAAACGATAAAATGTCTTCTTTTAAAGCCATTGGATGAATTTACTCCCATGGCAGAATATCGACTTTGGCATTATCGTGAAATTGAGCTAAACACCGTTTTGGAACAACTGAAATCTGATTTTGTCGTGGCTGTTTTAGGTGAGTCAGCATACCTAGAAACATTCTCTTAAACATTTAACAATTTTCATTTTATTTACATTTTAAGATACGCTCAAATCAAAACAATCAAAAATTCTCGAGCGTTGGTCAGAAATTCTTACAAAAATAGATGAGAAATTTCGTTTGGCTAAAGAAAATGCGGATTATGTTGGTACCATCACCGACTACCTCGAGGTATTTTTTGCGCACATTCATAACATTCACATGCCATTACATCTCTGAAAAAAATTTACTTAACTCTTCTCAATTCAAATTTTTCTTATTTTTTATAGAAAATACGTTCGTATGAGAGCTTTAAAATGACTACTCTTCTCATACCCAACGTTATGGTCGGCCTACGTCACATTTGGACCATGTCAAGTTACTATTGTTATGACGATAAAATGCAGATTTTACTGTGTCAAATTTCCAATGTCTTTACGGATAAGGTTAAAAATATTGTGTGTTTTGAAAAAATATTTCGGTAAGTACTTTAAAAAAATATATCCTTTCACAAAGAAACAAAAAAAAAAACAAAAAATACAAAAAATCTAACAAACAAAAAATAGATAAGAGAACCCATTTTGCTTCCTATGTGCACATACGTACATACGTATATATTCGTCTCATGTTTGAGCACTTGATAAGAACCTATTGATTGCCTACCACATACTCTGTGAAACATACAAAGTCACTTGAGTTAAGAGTCCTTGAAAAATTTAACTCAAGTTAACGTTTTCATTTTTGTTTTTGTTTTTGTTTTCATTTTTCCCTATCCTTTAAAGCTTTTAATATTCTAAAAAACATACAAAGTTAGATGAAAAAATGAAAAAACTCAAATATACATACATCCTTGCATTCATACATACATACACAGACTACGGCACATTCAATTTTATAAATACAAAAATTGTATACACAAACATACACATGCACATACCGATGCATGGAATCTTTTGCAAACATTACAAAACTTTTTCTGAAACAAGAGAATGGACGTTCTTGAATGTTTTCATTCTTCCAAGCAGCATATCCTACAGAATATAAAGACTGGCATCACGTTAATTTCTATGTGTTACCAAAGTTACGAACGTATTAAAAGAGGACATTTTATGCAGATTTCAAAAACATCACATAATGCTTATTAACACACATTGTAACGTTTATTAATAGAATCGTAACATAATATAACATTACATAACACATGATACTTAACTGTAAATTGTAAATTGACGAAAGAAATTAAAACTCCTCTAAAATGTAATAATCAAACATTGTATTAAATAAGAAGCTTAAAATAATTCTTTTAGACGTTCTTCAAAATACACTTATGAAACGGCGACTAAGTGTGCCAATTTGTTAAAGTGCTGGAAGACCGCCTATTTAATGAGCCGCAAACATATCGAAGATTCAGGAGCTGGCTCACGTTGGGAATTCGATCGCAATGCCCTCTTTAATGAAGTTGATCACATAAGTAGAATAAGTCGAGATATTGCTTCAATTGGTCGCGTATTTATTCAATACGAAAATCTTTTCGGAAACCGTCTCAAGGGCCTCATAACTGACCCATCCCTAATTGACAGTTTGATGCGTAAAGTTTATCGCCTACTTGATGGCATGTTGAACGGTGTCGATTATGACATCTTTCGTCCAGGCAATTGGGAAAATTGGGAACACACACTAAGTACATTTAATAAACGCTTAGAAACAGTTGAGATGGAAGCTAAATTGGTAATTGAGAAAAGCATAACGATGTTGAGATCTTCTGATCTAGGCCTAGCCTTAATCAGAGACATTAAATATTTGGATACACGCCAGTCCCTAACAGATTTCATATCCATGAAGCATGAAAACCTGTTACGTTTCTTCGTTACTGAAATCAATGCTGTCGAATACGAATTTATGGTAAGTTTTTCTATCGATTCAAAGTGATAAAAAAAACATAAAATTATAAAAAACAAACAAACCAATTAAATATAAACATTAAAATACTTTTACCAGAAACGGAAAATATTTATTAATGATGCTGTTGCAGTTTTAAGAAATTGTGTACGTTTAATTGCAGTTCTTTATTTAATTCAAGAAGTGCGTCATTTTGTTTTAAATACATACTTAATTTAGATAACACAACGCTAATAAACTTTACAGAACCCTTCATTTAAAAGTAACAAACTCCCAGCTTTAAACGTTACGCTTTTACTGTTTAACTTCTCGCTGTTTGCTCAATGGTAACTGACTTTCCCTTCGTTTAACTTATGCGGCCTCAGTTTATGTCAGGCAACTTTGTGATATTTCCATATAAAGTTGTTCCTGTAATTTGAATTCTGTTGTGATTCTTCTTACAATTTGTCGGGATTTTTTTATTCTCTTTTGGACGTTGTCATTAAATCTGCCTTCATTGAATAATGAAATAATTATCTGTATTCATTTAATTAATAGATAAGTGATACGGGGATCAATTGTAAATAACCTTGAATTGCGTTGAATTTGTTTTATTTTTTTTTATTATTTTTAATATTGTATTTAATATATGTGTTGATTTATTTTTTAGAATAAAAAAAAGACTCCACCAATTGGTAAACATCAACCAGCTAAAGTTGGCGCCATACAATGGACGCGTTTATTAAGCGCCAAATTGAAACTGTCCGTGCTTGCGTTTAAACGAGTAAGTGATTTTCATTTTTACTTTTTTTTTCTATTCGAATTGAGTGAATTTTGTATCTGGCTATTAGCGGTAGGTTGGCACTCCTTTTATTATTTATTTCTTATTGAAATTTTATTTTTACAAATATTATAAATTGGTAGAGAGACGAACGGTTAGCAAGGAAGAAAGAAAGAAACAAACAAACAAAACAATGAAAAAATAAAAAACATATTCGACAGAGATGCATGTAAATTAATATTCAAAAAAACCAAAGGCAACAACAAAATACCAATAAAAAGTACACACAGGCACACACCCACGCACACACACACCTGACACAGTTGCTAACGGGCCACGGATGTTATAGAGCATATCTCTATAAGTATGGACACGACGTAGATGAAGCATGCCCAGAATGCCGTAATGAGAAGGAGACGGCGGAGCATGTTTTCTTTACCTGCCCGCGGTACGACGATCAACGAATTTGCCTGGTGAGGACATTAGGATCCCAGGTAACACCCGATAATGTGGTTAGGCTAATGCTAACCTCAAGTGATAACTGGAACGCAGTATGTGTTTTCGCGAGGAGGGTTTTGATGCGGCAAAGATTGGCTGAGAGAGCAAGATCAGCAGAATTTGAAGGCAGCACTCGCTGAATCTCCACCCCCCCGAAGTAATACTTGATTGTGGTCCCGGGGGGGGCAAATGGTTGAAAGTGTGACGAACGAGGTTGGGTTTAGTACGCAGGCGCTTAGCAAGCCGAGAGTAAGTCTTGCGGCGAATCGTGCACATTGGTAGGCCGGGCTACCAATGTCTTTTGAAGATTCCCAACCTTTAGCTCGTAAAGCTATAAAAAAAAAAAAAAACACACACGTAATATATGATATTTTATCTATAAACAACAATAAACAAAATATTCATACAAATTGTACATACATATATTTTTGGTTTAGTACGTACATATACGCTTATATGCACATTTATATTTGGGAGTATGTGTATGTCCGTGTGCGCATTCAGTTAAATGATTCTACTACATATTACAAAACTGACCCTTTCTATCGTACGTATTTTCTGATAAAATGGATATGTGTATGTGGATGTGTGCATTTAACACAATACAAATGCGTGTTTTTATATTTTTTCTCCTTTTTATTATTTTTAATCTCATTGTATACGAATACATACATACGTGGCATTTGTATTGCTTTTGCTATTGAAATTGGTATTGGTATTGGCGCGTTAGTGTGTCAGTGAGAACGAGTGCAATTGTGATGGCGATGGTAAAGTTGGTGGCAGTGGTTTTTGATGATGATATTTGGCGAATTGTTGCTGTTTGTTATTTGTTTTTAAACTTTGCGTTGGTTATTCATTCGTTCATTCGTTCATTCATTCATTCACTCGGTGAATACTGCTAACGTTGCTACTTTGCTTGCTTTGTAGTTGTTATTTGAAATAGTGTTTTATTATTATTGTTGTTGTTGTTGTTATTTTTGTTTTTTTAATTGTATCTTATTGTTACTTTTTACACAGTAAACTCATGTATGCATGCACACACTTACAAAAACTCATATTCCCTTCACGGAACCAAACAGAACATCATCGCCTCATAAGAATCGCTTTTTAATTGAAATTGCAATTTTGTTATTTCTCTGATCTTCCTTTTTTTTATAAATTTTTTTTCCATTTTGTTTTTTTTGAAACAAACAAAAAAAAAGCGAAAATAATTTGTGTGTTGCAAGAAAAATGCTCAAAAAGGATATTCTCTGATGGTCGGTGACTTGCACTGACTGACTGACTTGACTGGCTTTTGAGGCGGTAAGCTAGTCAGTACATATATTTTAATAACATTTTCGTTTGTTTTAAAAAAAAAATTTTATTTAAGAATTACTTGCTGCACTATAAGTATTTATTTTTTTATATTGTATATACTACATATGTATGTATGTATGTATGTATGGATGTATGTATGCTGTTTTTATTTAAGCAATTTGTATATTTGCACTCCAATTCTTTGTTGCATCAAATTGATGTAAAGAAAAGAAAACTAAAACTGAAATTGAAAACAAAAGGAAACAATATTAATTAACGCAATGATATTTGTTTGGTAGTTTTTTTTTTACACTGGATTCTGTATCGCTTGGTTTAATGAATTTATTTGTGGCCTTCTATTTGCAGATGGAGAATGAACCAAATCTAAAGAACAGTTATCTGAAAAGAAGTGCATTTAAATCGTATTTTGAATTGGTAAATACTATGTATGCCTATGAAAATTCGCTTTTTGAGCAATACTGTTCTGAAGCAACGTACATAGTTAATGTGGTTATGAGAAAGAATATTTTAACAATCCAAATTTGCAATATGGACACATGTAAGTTTTAACAGTTATCTGCAATAGAAACTATTAAATATCGTTTTACCCTTAAGTATTGTACATATCCGATGCACTCGAAACGATTAAATTAAAGAAGGGCAGATCCATGGAGGCCGTTGATAATACTGCTACAGTCGAACAATTATCACATCAAACGCCTACCGGTTTCATTAGAAAGGTAACAAAATTCACTGTTATTGCCACAATGATACAGTGGCTTGTTGGTCGCAAAACATCAGCGGATGCGCACATTCAAAAGGCTATACAGTATCTACAACTAATGAGATCAGGAAAAGTCAAACCAAACGAAAAGGATAAATTTTGTATTAAGCAATGCGAACGTAAGTTTCAATTTCTTAGTTTTAGATTTATACGAAAATGGCATATTTTTTAAATTTATTAATCACTTTGGCTGTTGGGACTTGTAACGGATTTAGGAGAATAATGATCAGTTGTAACACAATGTGTATAATGATGAAAATTTACGAAAGCGAGAAGCGAATGCGAAATGACAAGAATGAAATATAGAATTCTTTTCTTTGTTGCTTTACAGGGAAATATTCTTTGCACTCACTAGACATTGTTCCCATTAGTAGTTGTCCATCTCATTCCATTGTTTTACTTATGCTTTTAAGAACCAATTTTGTTTCCATCATAAAATATTTCATCTTGATTTTAAGTATTCCTTTTTAGTGGTTTTCAATATTTCTTTCCACACAAATAATGAAATGGTTTTTATATTTATACATACATACATATAAGATCTAATTTTTTTATCATCATAAAGAGGAAAGGAAAGAAGAAGCGGTTTTGGTTTTATGACTAAAATAAGATGGAACTGTGATTGAGGAAACATTTAATGGAATTTATTGGCTTCAGTCAAGCGAATCCTCTCATAAAACCAACCAATGACCAGCAAAAAAATGAAAAACTGGAGAACAAATTGATGGAAGCTCAGCGAAAGATAAAAGTCTCGAAAGTAAATAATTTTTCCCCGGCACAAAAGTGGCATAAGGAAAAGAAGAAGAAACAAAAATAAATCTGTATAGAAATTTGTTAAATAAACCAACCAAATATATTATAATATAATCATACTTATTATTACCTCATTGCCTCTCCCAGCCCTCCAGATAAATAGCAAAGGCGAAATGTTAAATTTGTCTTCTTGTAGGTATAAGGGTCTGCATTTCATTTTCCTTCATTTTCCGTCTACGTTCGGACTTACTTAGGTTTATGACCTGAAGCCTAATCATTCTTATTTTCCATTAATGTTTTTTCGTTCATCTTTTTTATTTTTTTTTTCATCTACTTTATGAAACACTTGCTATTGAAAGAATAGAAAAATAAAAATGAAACTTGAAAAGGGCAATAAAATTAATGATAACAAAATTTTTTTTTATTTAACCAAATAATGTTTAACCAACAACAAAACAAAAAAACAAAAAAACCGAAAAAAAACTACACAATCTAATCATTATTATAAATAATACTAACCAAAAATCGTCATCTGTAGTATTATCGTTATCGATGTTATCATTTTCATCTTCATTATCATTAATAATATTATTATTATCATTATTATTATTGTTATCCTAATTTAAATAGAAAAACAAAAAATTAAAAGAAAATATAAAATAATTTACTGAAACAATTTTCCAGTATTAGTGAAGGCAAGCACTCAGGAAGGACTGCCCACTTGGCGTCACCTAGTGGGCGAACGCATATTAATTGAATACGAAATGCAATTCACAGTTAACTTAAAAAGAGGTACGAAATTCCATACAACATTCACATTAAAGAGAACTTGCAGACCCAATTCATTCTTATTCTTATGATTTCTTTATTCTCTGCTTCCCCGACAAGATATATTCAAAGTTATGTTCGAGGGACAACAGTTTGAACATTTTGGGTTTCAATTGCCATCAGTATTGCGAACAGCTATAATGAAGAAAGAAATGCTTTTCAACGATTTTGAAGCAGTTTCGGAGGTCATCAACAATTATAACTCACTGTTAAATAAATTATCACTATCAGAGGTATGATATGATTTTTGCCAATGACTTTGAAAATACAACATATTCGATATTCACCTTGTATCGAAATCCGTGGATAATTGATAATTGCTCTTAACTTAGGTAAACTTTTTACGTGACCACTTGTATGAAACAGAGGTAGCTGTGCAGGTTGGGGTAGGACGTTACACGTGGCAGTCATTTAACATTACGAAATACTGTTCAGGAGTAAATGCTCTGATGCGAAAATTACAATCGATTGTCAATCAAATCAATTACATACGACTCGATATACGGAAACGCATCGATCAAATTAAAACTTTCAATATATTCGTTATAGAAGAAATTGAAAAAAATTACGCTAAAGGCACCGAATCGGAAATGGCTGATGTTTTACAGCCGTCAAGTTCTGTGGAAACGGAAGACAATGTAACGAAAGTGAAAATAATACGCTTACAGGAGTCCTCGGAGAGTATAGTGAGTAGTAAAAGGGAATGTGGCACTGGGATCTACCATTGCCAAGGATACATGGAACGCTTGGAACAGACTAGAACCGAAAAGTGTTCGTACATGAAGAAAATATACGACTCCCTTGGTCCGGTTCTCATTAAATTGGAAAGTTTGGTTTTGGGCACGTACACGGGTCGTTCAGAGAAAATGAGGGAATACTACATTTTTTGGGAAGAGGAAACATACAAATGTATCCTAGAGTAAGTGATGTTATATACAATTGTATACTCTACATATTGATTTGATACCTACACTCATATGTATGTAAATGTATTTTAATATTTGTTGCCATCAGTTTTACGTACAAGAATCTAGAATGCCTTCTAGACCGTCTTACCGGCAAAGATCCAGTGTTTGAAGTCAATGTTATACTGGTGTTATCTGAAATTATGTTGGAACCATCATCCAACGAAATAAAAAATATGATTGTACAATCCGCTAAGGACTTTCTCGAAAGGTAATAATCATAGCCATACAATCTAACATTTGAATGTACTCACCAGTCTTTAAAAAAATAGATTAAAAATGTTCACCCGATGGATGGATGGCACCTGTTTGCCTTGTTCGTCAATTGAAACATCCGGCGGATCGAAATACACTTTTACATTTTATGAAGATGTTATTAAGGTGAGAATACGGATATGATATATGCGTATGTACATATGTAAGTTGATTGATTGTAAATATTTAATCCTTCAGATAAAAAGTATTGGCGGCTTTTTAATTAAGGTTCAGGAGCTGGCAAATAGAATCGTCGATGATGCTAAAAAATGTGTTAAAAAGTAAGTGTCAATAGAATCTTTCGTTAAACACAAATTTAAATATTCATCACTCGCAAATTTTTCTTTTGTTTTCTTTACGAATTATCATCGTAAAGTGAGAGATTTTTTTTTTGATTAAAATTTGCATACTCATACATATAAAATTTACATTCAGAAATCAAAGAGACCGTGGTTTAAAATAGCGACTTAAGAAAAAAATCTAAAATCTACAGATGATTTCGTCTTTATTTAGTTGCTTTTATACCACGTATAGCACATATGTATATAACATATTGCCATTACAGAATTGAAAAATTGAAAATATCTGCATACAAATCAAGTAATAATACACGTTCACAGATAATTTCTAATAATTACTCAATATATGTATGTATATATGTATGTATGTATGTGTGTTCCCTGTATTTATTATTTATGTACGTATATCTAAATTCAGATTCATTCCGTGTTATACGATCTTCTTAGCCTTCAGTAGACCTCCGTATTTAATTGACCAATCCACGTCCACTTATTTTTATCATTTCATACAAAAACCTCCAACATACAATAAAGTTCCTATAATACCAATTATTATACGTATCGTAAAGCTAAAGGTCGGCCATTCATTTTGGGTAAAGTAATCATACAATATACGATCGCTAACTGATCACTGAAATTGTCTTTATCTGAATACCTAATAAATAAAGTAAAGAAATAAAAAAAAATAATAATAATTTCATCAGTTATATCGTATATTTAATTAACGAGATTAATGAAACTTTAAAGCGCTCTGGTAATTTAGCGTGTAGTGTGCGTGAGGGTCGTAGGTTCGATTCCCATCAGATACTCTGATTTGTTACACTACACAGTGCATAAGGTCTAAGCTAGTCAACTCGTAGTAATTATAGTGTATGTAATTTGTAATTGTATTCTAATTAATAAATAATTAAAAAAAAAAATAATATTTAAAAAAAATGAAAGAAAATAAAAGAAAAAATTTTGTAAAATTAATTCTATCAACTTGTTTACCGGTTCCAATAAATTGAAAACTTCTTTTTCCCTTTATCTTTACATTGTTACATTTTTCATACAAAAATCAATTTTATCGTAGTCACCCAATATAATAAATTATTCCTACTTTTATAAATAATTTCAACATCGTACAATAATACTTAATTTCAAAATGATAGAATTTACAATTTACATTTACCTTTATTTACAACATATTCCTTCGTGTTCTTATTCCATTTCTTGCTGGCTCCTTATAGATTTAAAAAGTATTACAATCTGTGGGCATTCGATAAGGAAACAATTTGTGACAAATATGTAAACCGTGGTGTGCCGCTTGTGCAGCTTGATGAGAAATTTACATTTTATGCAAATATCGTGGATGAGTTGCAGCAGTTGCCAATGTATTACGATGTCCAATGTATACGCATAAATTTGAAACCATTACTGGACACTATTTGCCAACATGCTCAACAATGGCGTACAAAATTAGGTGAAAAACTTGCGGAGAGAACCGTTATAAACATGGACAAAATGAGGTTAGAAATCAAAGTAAGTATGAACAATAGTGCAAACTACATGCATACATATGTATATTGACCGTCACACCATTGAAAGGATTATTTTATGCTATTCATGTAACTGTCCAAACCTACTCTTACAAATTCATGTAACTGTGTCGGCACATGCGAACACATGCAACTAATTTTTCCACATTTCCACAGACCCTTAGTGAAAATCTAAACAAGGCTACAAAAGAACTCGGAGACTTTAAATTGGTCATGCAGACGATTTCGACGATTCAGACGACGACTCTTACGCATGAAATTGCTATCCGGGAACTTCAAGAAACCTATACTGTGCTGAGCGAGCACAACATCAATGTGAGTAAACCAAAAAATTATTTTCCGAAACAAGAATAAAAAATTTGATTTCATTTAATACGAACTCAATTGTGATATTTTATACTTAAAAATTTATTTGTATTTCTAAATGGACATGTAGTAGAGAACATTATAGTAAAAAAGAAAACATTGTTTCATTATGTTAAACAAGATCATATACCATATACTATTTGTATATAGTATACATATGTACATAAATATATATCTACCATGCATATTGCAAATGAATGTGGCGAACAAGTGAATATACTCCTCGTTCTTGTTACAGTGAAAATATTAAATAATGTTTGTAAATGTATAACAGATTGTAGATTGTGTTTTGAAAGCATTTGCAAATGTAAAATATACTGGGATCGACAATTCCCACTATCCCCCAAGTGTACACTTCAAAGAACCAGACGCACATAAGTATATGTATGTATACATATTTGCACACACATACATAGATATAAAAATGTTATTTTTTTTCGTTTACCATTTCATCGTTATTTTTTTTTCTTTTTTTTTTTGTCTTTTTATATTTAACTTTTCATTTTGATGTCATGTGAAATTTATACTTATTTTTTTTGTACATTTTCTCTACACATTGTAGTCATATGTACCAAAGTCATGCTGGAAACATTGGCTTTAAATGTCCTTTCTCGACTTAAAATTTTGAGCTGTGTAAACTCTTTGCCAAAGTTCTTAGTGAGTTTAAAGCCAAAATGTGATGTGATGATATAAAAAAAGTTAAAAGTTCCAAATAAAAACGAATGCGCATTGCATTTCTAACTAAACACATACACAGGATCTCCTGCTGTACGCGGGATTGATTCCGAATAGTATATTTACTCGGCAATAGTAGGGCTAGGTGGAACTAAGAGAAAAGTTTCATAATAATTTAATAATCGTGAAAGTAAAGTCTTTCTGTCTCATAAAAAAAAAACTGTATTTAAATTGAGCAGGAAATAAAACAAAAATATGTTTCATCAATTATAAACAGCCTCTATTAAAAATCTGACAAATGTTAATTTTCTGTAATGAAATACTCTCTATTATACATAAATATATTCTTATTACGAAATTTTAGTAAACCCAAAATACTTTTTTGAAACATTCGCTTAACTTAACTATATCCAGGAATGCAAATAGTTCACAGGGTGAAAAATAATATAATTTCCAATGTATACAAATATTTTTCTAACTGGTTTCAGGATTTAGTAAATAGTTAATGATCTTGTACGGAGATAGTCCCCAGAAATAAGAATATAAAGGACTCAAAGTAAACTTAGCACACACACATAGAATGATGCCTTTATATTAGGCAACAGTTACAAATGTCCGCAGTCGCTTTTAAAGGTATAAAGAATTTTTGATTTCGTAGTTGTTATTGTAGTTGTTATCTCAATACGGTAGATGTATGCATATAAATTGATAAATACATACATATACATACATACGCACATCCATACATACATATGTACGTTTGTTGAGGTAAAAATTGTTACACATATTATGTAGCCACGTACATATGTGTGTATGCATATAATCTTTATTTCTATTTAAAATATATGTACATATAAACAGCTTAAAATTTCATTCAGCATCATTCGACATTATCTTGTTGGTGATACCCAAATTATTCTTAGCTCTTCACTCCATTCGGTTTCAAAATTATAAATAAAGAGTCAGCTTAGACAACCCCACCCAATCCTATGATACTCATGTAATAATATAAAATGTTAACGTTAATTTAAGAAAGTTAAAGTTCATTTAAAATAATATTAATTATGACCTTAAGGTTGTTGAAAAATAATAAAATTAATTAAATATTGATTAATTGATTATGTATGTATGAATGTATGTATGTATGTATGTATGTATGAATGTATATGAAAAGCTAAAAATGCAATGATTATTCTAAAAAGAAAAATTAAAAAGATGGAAATACTTCTCCATTGATACAGACCACCCTGAACCAAGTGATGTAGGGTTGGCGGAATTCAGAGCTAAAAGAGATGATTTAGATTATGTATAAGTTATATGCAGGTTTGGTTGGAATCTAAAACAACATGTGCCCATGCGAAATTGTCTCATATACAGGCAATAAATACAAAATTTTCACTGGACTTATATACACTAGTGACACAAGCTATAGCAATGGATTTAATATTTTAACATTTCCACACCATTTTTATAAAAAAAACAAGCCTGAGAACTTTATAGCAATTGCTATTTCAAACTATTATATTTATATTTATTTATTACAAGAAAACTTCACTAAAAAGAAATGTTTTTAGTAAAAAAAAAAATAAAAATAAAAAGTAAAAACTTTTCCATTTCGTTGGCATAAATTGAAGTCACTAATTTATAATTCTTATTAAATTATCTTACATATATTCACGTATCTTAAAAATTAATGTACCAGCCATTAAATTATCGATTTCGATTCCTGCAACACTTTTTAATGATTCTATTATTCGGAGCAAGAAATTTCGTTTATTCGACGCCTAATCACGTTATCTTTTTCTATCCACCATGTCCCACAGATCTTCTATAGTATGTATTTAGGTTGGACGTAATGCATTACGAATACATTGACCAATCAACTAGAAAGATGAATAGTATATGAAGAAATTAGATGTTCAGGAACAAGTATTTTTAGTTGTTTAGGTTGTGATCTAATGAATAAATAAACTTGGTTGTCCTACTGTCATTATAATAATACATACAGCCATGGACATTAAATTAGCACAAAACTTCGTCATAAAAACAATCATATTTTTTATAGTATTTTAGGTCTACTCATAAAAAATGTAAACATAGGAACTTAAAATACATATTCTTCTTTAAAAAGAAACAACAAATTTTACGATATTGCCAGTCGTCTGCTCATTCAGACCTTCAACATATCAAACGCCAGATTTTAGCTGGACAGTAAAATAGCACAAATTAAAATTTCTGTAATAAAAATGAGGTGATTTTTTAAATAGTAAAAATATTAATGTTTTCAGCTTATTTGATTAATATATAGTAGAGTAGCCAATATTTTCAAGCGCCGCGTAGCATCTACGGGACAATGTTCTTCTGGAAAGTTCTTTGGGAATAGAGTACCAAGTGTACCGTATTCCAGTGCACAAATCGTCCAAATTTTTATACTTTTGTTGAGCAATTGTACATTTCACATCGTTCTAGGGGGTTTTCAATCGAGTTTAAGTCAAAACTTTGCGATGGCAAGTCTAAAACGGGAATGTGCTCTTCATAAATCCAATCCTTTACCTGCTTAGATGTGTGTTTGGGGTCACTATGTTGCATAAATATGAATAAAACTGGCATGTATTTAAAAGCTTATGGTTCCATTTTGTTCTTTATATTGCCCAAATACTGATAACAGTCCCTTTTTTCATTAATTTTTACAATGGGACTTACACCGTGCCTTGAAAACGCTCCCCGCACCATTGTGTTTCATCGAACATGCGTTATGGTCCTTTGAGCATAGCTTGAATTGAATGTCTGACATTTTGACCAATGAACAACCACTCTACCATCCGGTCCCATACGATTTACCTTTGTTTCATCACTCCAAAATATTTTTTCCAGAATGGGAGGTCTTTAGCATTGTGGATGCGAGCAAACGTTATACGCTTGAGTATGTTTTTCTTTTCATAGAAGTGGCTTCTTTCGGCAAGAGCGTCCAAAGAGCTTTTTGTGATTAAGACGTCGTTATAGGAGCCTGTCCGATAAATTTAACCTGAATTGGGATTTAATTTCGTTCAAAATATCGCGTGACGACATGAAAGGCTCCTGCTTTGACTTCCGGACAATAGCACGGTCAACGATTTCGGTTTGTTTTCTTGACACGTGGCCTTCAATTTCTGTTTTTAGCAACATTATTATGTTTGGTTTGAAGGAAATGATGACGTTATAAATCATTTTTCGCTAGCAATTCGAAATTTAAGAATTTCAGCCAGCTTTTTCCCATCATGCCACAAGTTAACGATAATGCGCTTCTCCTCTGGTGAACAATCTTTTCCACGTACCAATTTTTTCAAAAATTATTTCAAATGCCACAAAATTAAAAGAATATACCGTAAGAATAAAAATACTCAAACAAAACTTGTACCTAAAATACTTTTAGGCACGTTGTGCTAATTTACTGTCCAGCTCGAATTTAGGTACCTATACAAATTAGCAATCAAAACAAAAAATATATATGATAATGGTAATATTTTTTGTTAAACAACAGTTAGATGTCATCGTGCAACATTGCACACCAAAACAATTGGCCTAATTACGATACAAATGAGAAAAAATCACAATCAATGTATACATGGATTTTGTGCTAATTTAATGTCCATGGCTGTATATATTAAATTTGTATTGCATTTTGACCAATAGCAGATCAGATGAAGATGAAATATTTCTTGCATCCATAACATCAGCAGTTTCTGGCAATCCAAAATTTGCACCACCAAAGTGAAGATGTGGCCTTGCTTGTGCTAAATTCGATATGAGTGTCAGATAAGAGTATTTCATATTTTGTATATATATATGCGAGAGAATAATTAATTGCTTGGTCCGTATTAAAATCTTTTATGCAACATGTGCGTTATACAAACAGAGAACATTGTAAAAATGTCGTCTACATATACGTTAGCTTTTGCAATGAGTACAACCTTATCCGACTGATACATACATACATAAAGATTTTCTCCAATTTTCTCTTTTTCTTTCAGTTTAACTTTGAAGATATGTTACTGGCTCACCACTTGGAGAAAAGATGGAATCGTTTGTATCGATCTTCATTGTATCGTTTGGACAAATTGCAGCCGATCAAACAGAAGTTCGCCGATATGACTTCCGTAGAAATATCCGGTTTTTGGAAAGAGGTAAGTTTTACAAAATTTGGCTACCATTACTCAATTGTTAATTGAGGCATTCGTATGTGACTGTTGTAATCAATATGAAATGGACATATTTTAGTACAAAATTGTTAATATTTTTTTTTTATTTTTACATTTCATTCCGAATGTAATGGCAAAATGATTTTTTTTTATTTTTGTTGTTGTTATTATGCTTTGTTTCCTTTCCGGATCTTTTTAATGGTTATTCTATTTGTATTTGCATTTTTTTTTTGTACTTCAATTCAATGGGATTTTAATTGGATTTTATTTTTCACAGGCAGTAAGCCAAGGAACAAAGGAAAATACTAAAGCATATTGCAATGTTGCAAATAACCACTACGATTAACTCTTCCCATGATACAATATAATAATGTACACAAATCTCCCGTTTTCTCCTCAACTCCATACTCTTTTAAATGATGTCAATTATGCGAAGGAGCAATAGTGTGGTTTCTATTTCGACATTTTCGTTGTTCTGTTTTGTATTTCTTCTCATGCTTCTAACTGTGTAAGCCACATCCTTATCCGTTTTAGTTAAACTTTTAGCAAAAGAGATTCCATATAGTGAGGCAGAGCATTATAATGCTCTGCTAAAGCCTCTCTACTATATTTTGATTTCAGTTGCGTATTCATGCCAGTTGTACAACAGCTGAAATAAGAATGAATAGAAAATAAAACAAAAAAAGAAAGAGGAAAAAAAGGAAAAAAAGAAAAAAACTTTTCTTCTTTCTTTCGAGTTGTTGATACCAAGAAAAACGAATTAACTTGAAGTGTTTATTATACGCATTAAGATCGACAATCACATCTGCTACTTGTACGAGTACTACCAAGAAACGTTACTGAAGATGCGGCAGAGTTAGCATCAAATTCTGTATGTATTCTCTTTCCTCTCTCGCCCATATTGTCCGTCTGTATGGATAACTTATGCGTATTGGCCGAGTAACATTTAAAATAAAATTCCTTTCTTCTCGACAGTTGTTGTAAAAATTTTCTTTTTCTATTTGTTTCTGTCTTAATGCTTTTGTTCTGTGGATACAATTCGTTGACGCACTATTTCATTTACTGTTATCGCTTCCACCCTCACCTTCCTCTTATTTTTAGTAAAGAAAACAAACTTGGTTATTCATTTTACTTGGCCATTACGACTCCAGTTGCAAACGTTCAAGTTTAATTTGTTTATTTTCGAAGATATTTTTGCATTTTTATGGGCAGTTCTAATCGTATACTAAAATTTCTTATTGAATGTTTTACTGTCTCTTTACTTTAGCTCGAACAGTTTATAAAAGAATTTGAAACAAATGGCCCCGGAGCTGTCGGTGCTGATCTAGACAGAGGGTCAAAGTTAATGGAGTCCTACGGACAAAAAATACAACAATTGGATGTGAGACGACAGGAATTGGGTATGATGTTTTAAATTTTATATTTTTATTACGTTATTATCTAACTGCTTTGAGTTGTTCCACGTATTTAAGATAATACGTACGAAAAAATAAATCTAAATTTCTTTAAGTGAAATGCGATATGCTTGCTCATAATATTCATCTTATTGAAACATGCTAAAAAGGCAAACTCTGATATTGTTCCCTTTTGCCCTACTTTGTCTATATATATGTAATGAATTCTGAATTCTGGTGTACGGATCATAATTCCGGTCTCCGAACATAATTATTAGACTTAAAAGTTGAGTTTCATAAATAGTAGCATTAATTTTACGGAGCAAATGAACCTATCTGTTATAAGGGATCATAACAAAATTATCTCATCTTATCAAATGGGTTGTCACAAGAGTAATGTAATCTAAAAAAATGGTTAAATGGATAATGCTGATAACCTTAAAAATCTATTAAAAATAATTTATGAGGCCTATCTACGACTACGAAAAAATAAAACCTACATCAATTGAATTACTTTTATGTTGTGGTTAATACTCGAACACTTTAGAGAAGCAAAAATATTCTCATCATGGTTTTCGAATTTATAAAATTAGTAGATTTTCTATTCTTAGGAACTACTTGTGCTAGCTTCTAATAGTCCGGATCTGATACATACCAAATGTTACTATCTGTTCGTTTAGATGAAAAATTACCTTCCTACAGCACACGCTAATGAAAATCGACTGTCCCAGTTTCTAAGGCAATAGGTCGTGAGTTATACAATATTATCAAAATGGTAATAACAGTATCGAACAAAACCTTGCATATTTTATTAATTTTAGGATAATTCTAACTAACTAAAATGAATACGTATTTAGGTTAGGTTAGGTTAGGTTAGAGGACCTGTACTTGTCAACTGTGACAAGTACAGTACCCGGAGGTCGAATTGGTACATTGTACAACGTCCTACCTACTCACATCACTCGTGTTGTGTGCGTTAATTTTATACTAGAGTCTCTCAGAGTTTTTGCTAGAAATCTGCTAAGAGGAAGTCGCCGAAGAAATATTTTCATATTTTCGTTTTGACGTCTGACCTGGGATGAATGCGTATTTAATTTAAATGCAATACGAATATATTTTTATAAGAAATAATAAAGTTCTTAATTTAAATTTATTATGTTACTATTTATTGTTATCTCTTTTATCTTCTTATATATAAAAATGAATGTGTGTTTGATTTTATGTTTGTATGTTTGAAGTTTATAGACGATTAAACGGCTGAACCGATTTTCTTGAAATTTTCACAGTATCTTCCTGTATGTCTGGAAGGAGTTATAGGCCATGCCCACGTATGCTACATACTACATACTTAATATTTAATTGCATTTGAAATATATTACTCATACGCATAGTAGTTACCCCTACAAGTATGCTATCTGTGATTCTTGATGTATAAAACCAAAGAAAATAAAGTGTGAAGAACGACGCGGGGGGAAAAATAGAAGGGAAAGAAAAAAATTTTGTAACCAACATTTGTGAAAAAATTCACCAAATAAGAAAAAATATAACCAAAATTAAATTCGTAGACTTTTGTTTTATTTATTTTTTTTTTTTCAAGTTTAAATTATCTATATATATAAAAATGAATGTACTTTATGGAATCGTAAACTATGCATTTAATCTTTAGCAAAGTTGTTGCGCATGAGCCGACGAAGGTTTCTAAGTTGGTATAACCAATTTCCGACAGGTGGCGCCACTGAAAATTCTTCGAAATTAATTAAATCGTAAACTGTGCATTTGATCCTGTGTTGAAAAGAAAAGAAAAGAGCATTACTAGCCTCAGAATCAGCATTGAGACTGAAAAATCTTCGAGTACATGCCGCACAGATCCGTTCGCATGAATCACTTGAACAATGAATCACTTGATCGAATGCGTACTACTCAGGCCCGTTCGTCTGAATCATCTGGACAACGGGAAACAAAATCAATAAAATGATTCAAACTTAATTGGATATTTGTCTAATGTCTTTCCTTCAAATTTATTTTATTTTGTAGTGCAGCAAAGCGCGCAGGGTACAGCTAGTTAATTATAAGCTTATGATCTTATTTGTGAATTATACATTTAAATACATTTGAAATTCATAAATAACTTAAAAATTTCATTTTGCATTAGGATTTTAAGCGTTGAATAGTTATAGTTGAAATTGTTTTATTATTTATTAATCTCTTTTATTCACTGTATTAATTGGGACACATTTACTAAGTATGGATGAAAAAACTTATTCACTGTCAAAGTGATTGACCACTTGTACTTCCAACAGAGAGGGCGTGGGCGTGGGCGTGGGCCTGTGTGTGCAATATTTTGAATTGGCAAAACTTTTTATTTACTCTACTCATTGTATTATTTTTTTTTTGTGTTTTGTGTTTTGAATAATCTTTCCTTTTCTTCTTGTTTATTTCAGCCAACGCAGAGAAACTTTTTGACATGCCCATGCAAGATTACAATGAGTTTTCACGTATTAAGGAGGACTATGACGGAATGCAAATTGTAAGTTAACAACTGCACCTCTTGTCATTATTTTTTTAACTGCTACTTCTACCAGTATATATGTATGTATGTGTATATATGTGTACATGTACATATAAAAAATAAAAAACTTGAAACCAAGGACGAAATCATTTTCTCCATTTAGCACACAGATAAAGTTTAATTTTTCAATTAAATTATTTGCGTAGCTGTTGAGTAAACTTCATCTGTTATGCTAGTTCGTCGTCTATTGTTCTAGTAGAGAATTGAGCCACAGGATATACGTGAGAAAGTCGACTTTTAAGTGAACTATAATTTACTTTTTTAAATTAAACTCTGTTTTAAAATTATTGATGGGAAATTAAATTTTGTCATTACATAAATAAATAGATGAGTTTAACATTTGAATCCACCGACCACATCTAAATTTTAAACCGATGTAGGGCTTAGTTAGGGCTAATAACTAAAATTTTTGATTTACACAAATTCCAAATATTCCAAATAGAGTGATGAAAATAAATCGTTATACCAATTATATTAAAAACTTTTAGCTAAATTGAAATGATGAAATTATTTGAAATTTTTTTTATATTCAAAACAAGTTGCGTATTTTAAAAATCAAAAACTTAAAATTGAAGTACACATTTAAATTTAATTTCATTTCATGACTACAATTTACAATCTTGCAGCGTTTGCGTCCTTCTACATTCATCCATACCAACTGAGCACCTTAATCTACGTAACTAAATTGACGTAATGTGTCCCGTTCTATGTTTCATTTATACTTCTGACATGCCAAAAAGTATTACTCGTTGCACTTTAAATATTTGTTGCATGAAGATCTACGGCTTACAATATTTACTATCTCAAGTATTTCTGTTAGAAAAGTAGAGAAGAAACAATTAAATTATATAAGCGAAGGTGCACAATTCTAATGTTAGGTAAAGAAACAAGACGCTCTATTCGAATTAATGATTAAGCACTACTGCAGCACACAATACAAATATATTAAATAAAAAAAAATTTAAAACAAATATAGTGCTATAGGATCAGCTATGAAGAATTACCTGGCAAGTATAGCCCTGCTGTCACATGGTAGACATACAGAAACATATAAAGAAGTTCAACAATCTTCATCCAAAACTTCTATTACGGAGGAACGAACAATTTCACTCTTATCTAAAGACGACAATGATATTTAAAGGAGTGAAGCACTGTAACAATAATACGCATAACAGTTTTTTTTCATTACACTGGTTAGATTTATTTAATTGTGTTTAGTTTGAGCATTTTATTACTCATTATTGAGTTCATTAGAAAGCGATAATAAATAAATACATGTATATGTACATACATATGTCTTTATAAATCCCTATCTATTTTACTTCTGTAGGGTGAAAAAAGAATACAAGTTGAAAATGATTGAACATCACCTTGTTCTTCAGTTGTTTTTCTGTTTAATTTAATTTATTCATTCATTTACTTCTATCTCTCTCTCTCTCTCTGTATCTCTCTCTCTCTCTCTCTCGCTCTCTTATTTTTCTTTGACGATTCTTTACTTTTATTACTTTTTAAATTTATTTTAATTTTAGGTTTACAAGTTATACAAAAGCCAAAAGGCAGCTCGTGAAGGGTGGTCGAAAACTTTATGGGCCGATCTAGATCCTTCTGTCTTAACTGAGGGTGTAGAAAGTTTCCTAAAGGAATTTCGTAAATTGCCAAAACAGGTAAGAAGATTTTTATTGGCACCAATGCCAGCCAGACATTGCAACATAACGGAAATGAATGTTGGTTGATGTCGATGGACTAAGTATTTCTTGATGCCAATAAAACTTTCGTAATTAGTTTACAAAACGAAAACTAACTAAAGTTATTTTAGCAAATACCCACAAAGAGTTAAAAGAATTAAATATTTAATTGAAACTTGATTTATTTTTAATGCAATTTATTTTTGATAACTGCACATACATACATACATACATATGTACCTATTCGCGAAATTGGACAACGTTCGTCATCTTTAACATTCGGTCACTTTTCTCATATTGTTTAAAGCGTTTCCAAATTACATACTTATGTACATATGTCCTCGAACAGCAGATAACCAGATATGTATGTAAAATAATTCATATGCATATTACTGTCATACACAAATCCAAAAACATATCATTTTCCACATTTTATTTAATTATTTTTATTTCTCTTTTTCTTTTTTGTTTTTTTTTACACAAATTGTGCGTTCGAAAATAATTTGAAAATCACATTCGTTGTTGTAAATATTTTGCCACACATATGCACAAATAACAGCACATTTCGTGTACATACCATATATTTTGATTCTATTAATTGAAGTCTGTATTACAGTTTTGTGATATCGTGGGTGTTGTTGCATTTGATAGGCCGTAGAAATGGAAATTCTTTCGCGTACACATTTACAAAATGTTGTTTCGATTTTCAGGCACCGAATAGGGTTTCCTTTTGTCAAAAAATTATTTACAATTTTCATTTAATTTTTTTTTTTTTTACAATTAATATTATTTCATAATTTCAAAATATTTCGTGATCCATAGTCGTTCCACAATAACTCGAAAGAATAATCGATAGAAGACTACAACATCAGATCATGTTATATCATAATTACTAATAATTGAAATGTATTTAAGACAATACGTAGATATATGTAAATCGGAATCATTAAAATGTTCATTAAATTTATTTCATTGTTCATTAGTTTCAGTTCCACCTTTCACTCTATGTTAAAGTGTGTCTTTCCTCCTGTTAGTTATTTGCTTACCGAGAGTTTTTCCCGCAAATTATCTGAAGGGAAAACTCTAATTCCCAATGATAAAATCACAAAAACATACTTGTGTGGTAAAAGTGATTAGCTTAATTAAAAATAATTCATAAAACAAAATTTTATTAAATGATAAAATGATTTATGTTCACGTTGATTATGTTCCGATAGAAGTGCATTTTATAACGCTTATTTCCCAAAAATTATTTCACTCGAATACTACAATTAGCTATGAACCGATAGTATTGGAAATATTATTTGTGATACACTGTGTAAGTAAATTAATCATTATTGGAAAAATCAGTATTTATGTTGCGCAACTACATATTTAAATCGACTAATTCTGCTCTCACCAACACAACACTGTTGTATTGCTATCCGTGTTCCTCCGACTTTTTGCATTTAAATAATAACACTTTGCGACCAAAAACATAACAAAACAAAAAATTAAATACACCCGAGTAACTACAGAGTCTAAGTCGTATGTTTAGTTGAGTAAATCTCAAAAATACTTTTTTCATACTTCTCGAACCCTACCTCCAAACTTGTTTTATTCGATAAGAAGATTGTTTTTTTTTAAGTTTTCACACAAAATTATTTATTCCTGAAATAATTAATATTCAACATAAGAGGAACTTAAAGCGAAGAAAATTCAAAAACCACAGATAAAAATTATTGTAACGCAATAGAAAATGTTCATCCTACAATAATTGATTACCGATTACTAATTACTACGACGTTGATTAAATATTTTATTGGATATGAATTGTCTTAAATGATCGATAAAAACTGGAAATCTTCAGTTCAATGATTACCATTTTAATTCTGATCTCAGTGAATTAATAAATCATAAAGTTTTATAAAATTAAAAATGTTTCTTTTTTTAATTGTTAATCTTGTCAGGTACGACAGTTGCCTGTTGGTCAAATGTTGGAGCTACAAATGAAACAATTCAAAGGTACCGTTCCACTGATGGTCAGCTTAAAGAACGAAGCATTACGAGAACGCCATTGGTTGCAGTTAATGGAGAAGACGGGGCAGTACTTTGATATGACACCTGAACTATTCACCCTTGATAATATGTTTTCCATGCAATTGCACAAATATCAGGTAAGCCCAAACAAAGATTTTCTCATATGCGTCACATGTTACTACGAATTCTGTGTATTATTGTTGTTTGTCTGCCAACAAAGTGCACACAACAAATGCATTCGATGATCCGACCAGACTAATACATACATACATATGTACACATTCATGGTGGTTACGTGTAAAAACACTAAAAACAACAACAATAAACAACAATTATCTAAAGTGTTTCGCAAGTATCATTGTTACTGCTACTGTTGTAGTTGAAATCATGGCACGTTTCTGTTTGAATAGAAGACCGACAAAAGGACGGACGAACCGAGACATTTGAAGTTTTCAAACGTGAAAGTCTCTGGACCATTGAAATCAAGCATAAAGTAAGGATGTGATCCAAACTATTCGAATTTTATTCGAAAAGTTATTGTTGTTGTACTATTGTTGCTGTTGTTCCGTTTGTGACTCAATGTATTACCCTCAATGATTGCATTATGTGTCTATTTTGTTACTTGGCCGGAGGCATTCTTTATTTTCTGTTCAATTCTGTTCTCTTTCTCTTGTTTGTTTTTGCTTTCTTTTAACATTTTCATTATCGTTGTCCGTTTTCTTTTTATTTTATTGATTCAATACATGTTGGTATTGGTATGTTTGCATCATTATGGGAATGTAGTAAATATATGCGATTGCTTTTATTCCATTCCATTCTATTCCATTCGATAGGAAATAGCTGAGCAAATCCTAAATAATGCCATCAAAGAACTGGCAATAGAGAAGGGCGTAAAGGCAGTCGAGGACACTTGGGCCGTCATGAACTTTAAAGTGCACAAGCATTTTAAAGGCAGCGAAGAACGTGGCTATACATTGGGTGCTGTCGATGAGATAGTGCAGGTGCTCGATGATAATTCAATGAATCTTCAATCAATGGGAGCGTCACAGTAAGTACAAACTATCAACATCCTCTTGTTGCTACCCACAAATACAATCAGCAGGATTATTTCATGTCCTTTACTTTCTTTTTTCCTGTGTTTCGTAGATTTATTGGCCCCTTTCTTGAGACAGTGAATCGTTGGGAACGCAATTTAGCTCTCATCTCAGAAATTATTGATGAGTGGCTATTAGTACAACGTAAATGGCTGTATTTGGAAGGCATTTTCATAGGCGGTGATATACGTTCTCAATTACCGGAAGAAGCCAAAAAATTCGATGACATTGACAAGGCTTATCGCAGAGTAAGCTATAATATTTCTTTCTATCCTACTTTTATTTTATAATTTTGTACTTAAGGTAGTAACAGAGTAAATGCTGTCAGTATTTATTTATTTATTACAATAAAATAAATAAATTACGTTTAGTTTAGGTTAGGTTATTTCATTTACTTTTTATTCTTTTTTTTTAATAATTTAATCTCTAAAGAAATATTGACTACTCCCAATATTCTTATTATCTCTTGAAATATCCAAAATAGATACCATAGGAATAAAGAAAGCGTACTTGTTAACATATTCAAACTTTTACAATATCTAGATTCATAGATTAAAAGCATTGAACTAAGCCCACATATATTGAAAACTTCAAGAATACTACAGAATGTTTTATTCAATTTTTTTTTTTTTTGTTTTTTTATCATTAGAATTTTCAACAAATTTCAGGTTTTTTACTTCTCTAAACGATATACAATGTATGTGTATAAGTGTATGTATAAGATCAGTATTAGAAAGTTTAAATTTTTCGGACCAATTGTATTTGACTCTTTTCACTGGATACGATTTCTTGTGGTAAATTAACAACGAATATACTAAGTGAACAGAATGTATTGCAACAAATCAGTGATATAAGAGGGAGAACTGCCTTCATTTCTTGTTTATTTATTATAATATTGAGTTTGGCACTGATTTCATTAGATTTGCAACATTTGCCGCAATGCTAAATCAAACATATACAGATGCACAGACACACACTTGTGTGTGTATGTTATTTTTGGTATACCAGGGAATGATGATGATATAAACACATTAGTGACGAAAACGACTGCTTTGATTTATTGCTCGATTTTGTGTATTTTCGGTATTTTATTTTCGTTTTTCATTTATTTCGAATATTTATTTATTTATTTATTTATTTTGTTGTTATCACTCTGTGCTTTATTTAGTTAGCTTGGCTTTGAGTTAGTTTTTTGTTTTTGTTTCTGTTCTGTGTTTTCGTGTTACAACATTTTGCTTTGGTAAGATTCTCTTATTGACTCTGTTTTCGTGACACTTAGATAATGTTGGATTGTGCCAAGAATCCATTGGTGGTGCCATTCTGCACCATTCCCGGCAGGTTGCCTGAGATACAGGGCCTGGGTATTGGATTGGAAAATTGTCAAAAGTCATTAAATGAATACTTGGAATCGAAACGGAGAATATTCCCAAGATTTTATTTCATTTCCACTGATGAATTACTATCGATATTGGGCAGTTCGGAACCATCTGCTGTACAAAATCATATAATCAAGGTAATAGCAATACAATACAACAAACTAAACAAAATTTTTATGAATTTTGGAAAAAGAAAAGTTATATTATATGTACATTCATTTATACATGCATACATATGTATGTATGTATCTATGTAAGTACTCGTACATTGATCAAGCAAATACATCTAACATCCAAGAACATTAAGAGCCATTTCGTTTCTGAAGTATTGTTATATGTACAGAAAAAATTAAATTAATAAATAAGGCTCTGACTAACATGACGACTAACCATATACATACATATGTATATGATTAATAACGTGAATATACATATGTATATTAAAGGACTTGCCGACTTTTGTTTCAAGTAAACACTTATTAGCAACACTTGTGTTGATGGCATTAAGTGTATTACGTTCGTAAAGCAGTACAATTCAATCCTTACATTATTCGTCAATCAGGAACATCTTTATTGCATTAGTTAAAAACATATTTTATTGTATTATCCCTCTCTCACTTAATGTGTATGGCGGGAAAAGTGATTAAATTTTAAAATCAAAATCATTTGAATATAAAATGAAAGGTAATTTGGTTTTAGCTTGGGTGGCAGAGTCACTACGACAAATATTAATGAATTTAAAAATAAACTTTGATTGTAATATGAAAGTTAATTTATACGGTCTGGAATATCAATCACATAAATTCATTCATTTTAAATGTAATTGTGAATGTTTATTTTAATTATTATTGTTTTAAATTTAAGAAACATATATTAAAATGTCACTATTTATTATAATTCATTACATATCATTACATGCATCAAGATGTATGATAATGTGAAATCTTTGAGGATTATTAAGGAAAGTGCTCATTTATTTGTCGTGAATGCCATGATTTCGAGTGAAGGTGAAGTCTTAGATTTTCGCCGGAATGGTAAGTACTACAAAGTAACTCAATGTTATATTAAAATGATAATCATTAAATTTACTTCAAATAAATAGTATGTCTAATAGTTGAGTATACACTGACCAATTTAAGATACGTTTAATTAATTTAATAAACATAGGCAACATAAAATTATTGATTATAATTATTGATAAAATTTGTTTTTCCATGAGCTTTGAATATGAACTTGACAAAAACTTTTTGTTATCGTTTACAATGGGTTCATGAAGGTAGAGAACTCCCTTGCAAACGAACTTCATCAATGTGCGTCAATTAGCATTTTCTGGCCATTTATTGAATTTGATGAAAACGGTTTACGATCGTTTAGTTAGTCAACCAACTTCTCATTCAATTGCGTAATTGTATGATGAGAGCTGACGTATGTACAAAAGTTTTGTGTGCTTTTAGTCACTGAATTGCCTGGAAGACAATCATAATTAGCTCAGTATCTAGCATAGTGTTTAAAATTACAATGAATTTGGTCTACTCACAACAGCCTCTAGGTTTGAATAATATTAATAAAATAATTATTTATGAGCCATAATTGTGAATGACATTTTTAATAATCAATCAAAAGAGAAGCGGAAGTTGAATGATGAATGAGTGTAGAGGACAATAGCAATAGTAATCCAATTATTTTTTGATTTTTTTCCAAGAAATGTTAAGTCATTTTTGAATCATTTGTAGAAACAAACCAGAAATGGAAAGCAACGAATAATAATAAGTGTACATATCTATGCTATACGATATCAATAGAATTAAACATTTGACCAGTTGGCAATTGAAAGTTCTTAAATTTCCGGTTGATTCTTTTTATTATTAATGCGCCTCTTCTTGATAATCGAAGAAATATTGAGAATTCAAATAAAAAGCTTCAAATCTTGTGAATCCAAAAACAAACTAAAAAAAAAAATGAATTCCAAGAAGAAAAAAATCCAAAACGGATACAGGAAACAGAACAGAACGGCAGTAATAACGTTAAATTCAATAGCAATGATTGTTTTTTATGAGTATTTTATTTTTTATTTTTATTCGCTTTTTTTTTTTTTTGTTTTTTTTTTTTTTTTGTATCTTCATTCTATTATTTTTTTTATCGTCATTAATAAAATAAAACGAACGACTACGCAAAACGAATCTAAAGATGGACTTTTTAAGGTGGACGGACACAATAGAGAGGAACCGAGAGAGAAGGTATATAGCAGGGAAGCCAATAAGATTTTAACATTTTTGATTTTTATAACTTTATTGCCAGTCTTCTGTATGTCACAACATGCCCCTGTATTAAACTCGATTTAAAACATTTGTTGTTGATTATTTTTCCGCATGTGCACCTTACACTCTCCGCCAGTATGAATTCGCAATGTTGCATAATTTACTCATATTGTGTCGTTCGGTCGTTTGTTATTCGTTTGTATTTATTTTTACTGCCGTTAAACGATGGCAAACATATAATTTTTTTGCTTTCACTGACGATATATGGCTTTCCCTCTGTCTTCCATTTTGCGCTGTATCAGTCCGAGTCCAGGGTCGAGTGGAGAATTGGATGAACGATGTCTTGGATGAAATGCGCGTCTCGAATCGTTACTTAACCAAAAAAGCCATCTACGATTACGGAACTGACCTCGAAATCACAAGGTAAAAAAGAAAGTATTATTATTGTATTAAATTATACATATGTACATACATATGTTCGCAATATACATATGTAGTCGTAGCAGTAGTAGTAGTAGTTGTAGTAGTAGTAGTACTATTGTATGAGCGTTATGCATATAAATTAATTCACATATTGTCCGATTATATATGTATTTGAGTATGTGTGTGTGTGTTATGTGTTGTTCGGTGTATTTATGTACTCCACTGGGCATGTGTATATGTTTTAAATTATGCTTAAAACATTCAGTGTGGTAGCGGCTTTGCTCGTTGATACTGTGTGTGTGCGTGTGTGTGTTGTTTTTCTCTTTGTCGTTGTCGCTTATGCGCTATCTAGTATGGTCTGTTGCCGTTGGTAAAGATATGGATGTTGATGATGACGATGATATTGTTGTTGCAACAACGTTTTGTTTTTATGGCTTACAATGAATAATTTTGTCGTTATAAGCGATTTATCTTTTTATTGCCATCGATTAACCGCAAGACCAATATAACACTGTCGTTGGCAATAATAACAATCATGACGATGATGATGGCGACGACGAGGAGGACAACAACACTAACAACATCAATATAATATACAGAAATTTATTGATATCCTACATACTCACTCAAACACACAGAGATACATGCAGATGATAACGATTCTGCTGGGGCATACATTGTTGGCCACCACCGTGTCTTTTTATTAACATTATAAACCTCACTGAGACTGTGTATGTGGCTGTATACTACATACAGATTCGTCTACTTTTTTAATAGTCAGGTTCTTTAGCATAAAATTTAATGAAATCACCTACTCATACAAACACCTATATACATACATATATACATATATATAGCATATATACTCGTACATACATACATACATATTCAATATTTATGCCATAAAATTGATTCATTTAATATTAATATGCTTTATATAGACACTGTATTTTATTTTTATTTTTATTTTAATTTTGTTGTTCAATTTCAGACCAGATTGGCTAATGAATTACCAAAGCATGGTTGGCTTGGCTGCAAGTCAGGTGTGGTGGACAGCTGAAGTGGAGGAGGCATTTAATCAGGCTCAAAATTATGGCAATCTTAGAGCCATGAAGGACTTTCTGAATAAGCAAAACTATCAAATGGATGAATTAGTGCTAAAGGTGCGGTCGGATCTCACCTCTAATGATCGTAAAAAATTCAAAACTATAGCCACAATTGATGTCCACGCTAGAGACATCATAGAAGATTTTGTCAGAGATAATGTTCTCGATGCTGGCGAGTTCAGTTGGGAGAGTCAGTTGAGATTCTATTGGCTTAAAATGTATGACAACTTATATGTCATACAGTGTTCTGGACGATTTGATTATGGATATGAATATTTGGGTTTGAATTCTCGTCTTGTTATAACACCTCTTACCGATCGCATTTATTTGACAATAACACAGGCACTGCTCATGAATTTAGGTGGAGCCCCTGCTGGTCCTGCTGGTACAGGTAAAACTGAGACGACGAAAGATTTAGCCAAAGCCATGGCCCTTCTCTGTGTTGTCACTAATTGCGGTGAAGGAATGGATTTTCGAGCTGTCGGTACTATTCTCTCTGGATTGGCACAATGCGGTGCCTGGGGATGTTTCGACGAATTCAATCGTATCGACATATCGGTATTAAGTGTGATTTCAACTCAACTTCAGACAATTCGCAATGCCCTAATTCGTAAACTAAAGCGTTTTGTTGTAAGTACAATTAGATTACACTAAATAATGACTAAATTCTACGAGACCTACATAATTATGGTACTAAACAGTTTAAATACATATCTCGATACATTTGCTAAACTTAAACGGGGAATACTAATTTGTTATTCACTATTTAAGTCACAGTGTCAACTGCACCATCAAGGGAATACTTTACTACAATTTAAAACAACGGATATAAGATCTGGAATCCAATTACAACTTACGCATCCAAGACCACTTTCATATAATATTTGATTGCTATTGTCTGGACACTTGTTAATTGTTATAAATGCTTACTTATCATTATTATAAGGGTCCAGCATTCTATTTAAGGAGAGTAGGCAATGAAACAAGACATACATACGTATGTTCAGATTAAACAAATTAAAACAAATTTCAAATTGACTATCAAATATTGTTTAAAAACGAAATAAAATTCTTCAAGTTCAGAGATTTAAGATGCGTTTACTAGGAAAAGTAAAAACAATTTGTACGCAGTTGCTGGACATCCAAGAAGCCCAGAAAGATCGCTGATCGAATCTTCTTTTATGGAAAGGATATGTTCATCAACACACTTTTGTGGTGACTACATTAAAAAGAAAACCAAAATTAACTAACAAAGTTAACATTTATGCAAACCAAATTGTCAGAGATGTTGTTTTATACATAGAATTAGTACCGATTGCACAGATATTTAAGAAATTTAGGAAGAAACGTCTATTATGTGTATACTGTATACAGACTTCAATACAGATTAGTATCTTCTTAGTTTTCATTATTAATTATTTTATTTTATTAACCATTTTCAGTTCGAAGGATCTGAAATAAAAATTGATAATAAGGTTGGAATATTTGTTACAATGAATCCTGGTTATGCTGGTCGTACAGAACTACCGGAATCTGTGAAGGCACTTTTCAGACCTGTAACGTGCATCAAACCTGATTTAGAACTGATTTGCTTAATATCTCTCTTCTCTGATGGATTTTTGACGGCAAAGGTAATGAGATCAAATTATGAAATGTGTACGATTCATCCACATTCATATATGTTTTCTGAAAACTTTTAAAGGTTTTAGCAAAGAAAATGACTGTGCTTTATGCCCTGGCTCAAGAACAACTTTCGAAGCAGTGTCACTATGACTGGGGCTTACGCTCCTTAAATTCTGTTTTACGCATGGCTGGTGTAATGAAACGTCAATCTAGTGATTTGCCGGAGGCTGTTGTTTTAATGCGAGTTTTACGGGACATGAACTTTCCAAAATTTATTTTTGAAGATGTACCACTTTTCTTGGGCCTCATAAAGGTATACTAATACCACAATACATGAGTATAACACAATTCAAGCTAACTACTTGAGTATTCATCCATTTATTCATATGATTAATGTGTGATTTAAAATAAATTGTTTAAATCTTTACTAGGATCTGTTTCCAGGCATTGATTGCCCACGTGTCGGATATCCAGAGTTTAATGCAGCAGTGCGTCATTGTCTCGTCAATGATGGATATATTTTACTTGCAGACCAGGTAAAATCTTCTTTTCATTTAGATCTTCTCTAAATCTAAAAACGAATGTATGATTAAATGATAAACACGAGAAAGTAAAAAAAGGAGTAGAAAAATCAATTTTGCTACATCCTGATAATTAAGCACTATTCGTTCCTAGTTTTTCTGTTGCTGCTTTCTTTCAAGAAAATGGACCTTAAAAATGTTTATTTCACCCAATGATTCTCACTAAAAAGATCCCCTGCAGTAGTCGTAGTAGCCATGGTAACATTTATGGTATTGGAAGAGCAGTGGCGCTGTTAACAAAAATAATGTATGGAACAATGTAAAAACCATTGAAAGCATTTCTCTGAAAGTCTTTCCGGCATTGAATAAAAAAAAGGAAAATTTTTTTGTAATTGTATCTATACATTCGCATACTAACAGACATACACACCCTAACCTATAGCCTATAAGACATCATCGATGCAGTCACAGTTGTTAGTCGTACTTTATGTATTTATTGCTGTTGTTTTGGTTGCTAGTGCGGGTGCTGGTGCTGTTAACAACATTGTCATAATCTTGCCATTATTATCCTTGACATTTTACGATAAATTTGAAGCAAGCAGCAATAATAACACCAACTAAATATATACAAACATACATACATACACTTCTTTTTGTGCATCACAGGCGTAGACACTTTGACACATTCTAAATTGTACTTTGAAAGCATAGAATGAACAAAACAAACAAGAAATTTTCACAAAAAAGAAAAATGTACAACAAAATTCAAAGGACAACAATTCCATGTACATAATTTCATGCAGTACATCATTTATATTGCAAAAAGATATGAAAAAAAAAGAATCATGAAATAAAATTCCATCACTTCTTCAATGGGATAAATGCCAACAGCAAGTGCAACACCTTCGCATCGTACACAGATGTCCATGCGTACACTTTTTTGTATTCCGTAAAACTATTTGCTCCTTTAACATTTTTTAACCCTTTCTTTACTAAAGATTTTAACTACTTTATGTTCTCTTGTTGTTGCTCATTTTTTTTAGTCACCATTCTTTAACCAATGTTTGTGTGTGTGTGTGTGTGTGTGTGTGTGTGTGTAGTATTAGTGTTTGAGTAGAGTTGTTCCTTTGTGTTAATTGCTTGTGCTTTTAACACTTGTAATTGTGTGTCCACAACAACTTTTTATTCTCTGTTTAAAAATACATTTTAATTTTCATTCCTTCTATATTTTTTTTTTTTTTTTTGTGATGACATCTAGTGTCATTGCATTTGATTTTTTTTTTTTAGTTTTTGCTTTGATGTTCTTTTCTTAATCGTTTCTACAGGAAGATAAAGTGGTGCAGATGTATGAAACAATGATGACCCGACATTCAACTATGATTGTGGGACCAACAGGTGGTGGCAAAACTGTTGTCATAAATACACTAATTAAGGCCCAAACCTTTATGGGTCTTCCAACAAAGTGCATTACACTTAACCCCAAGGTAAGAAGAGAACGACGTCTTTACAAGTGCTTTCACCACATGGCGTATACGGATGCAATTCTAGCCATTTCCCAGCAAACATACGGACCACACCAAACTACCACATCGAACTACTTTCGAACGATATATGTACATCATTTATAATTACATCAGATTGCAAGACTAAACACTATTCTATTTATCAAATATTATTCAATTTTTTAATGAAAATTTAGTTATGACCTCGCAAAAGTGTTTTTCTTAAACTTTACTTGCCTCTGCCACACAAGATCCTAATTGTTTTCCTTTAAAAACTCCACATTATGCATAAGTTGTAGAATGATTTTGAATTAAAGTTCACTTTTAAAAATATGGTAAAATTATCAATCAATTTCAAGCAAATGATATCGTATTGCTGGGTTTACCATTTAACTAAATGCGCACAATGTTGAAAATATAATTTTAATAGAATAGTAGAAGTAAATGTTTTGATATTGTATTGATTGAAACAAGATAGTGTATGTAGAAATTGTTTCATGAATAAACAAATAGATAAGAAACGAAGTGCAGTGGAATAAAAATATAAAACCGCTCCTTAAAAAATTCCTTGTGAACACACTAGAATCATGTTAATTTTCCTATTTTCATTTGAAGAAAATAGAAGAATGAAAATGTCATAAGAAATTATAGCAAAAAGTCAAACAGTTTGCAAAATATAACTACATTTGAATAAAATTCCTGAAAACATGCAAGTCGCCTGGACACGTTCATTAATTTCGATCTGTAATCTTATGGCCTTCCAACTCTTGTAACGAAGCAATCTTTTTATTCCCATGGATCATTTTCAGAATTTTCTAATCTTCATCTAATTGTAACATTTATACCTTATGCGAATTCCTCCCAACAGTCCATCACACATTTTCTTAAAGATTTTGAATACATATTTTAATAAATTTAATTTAATTTTTGACTGTTTATATTCATAATAATAATCTTTTTTTTAGGCGTGTTCGGTTATTGAATTATACGGTTATCTTGATCCAGATACGCGCGATTGGGTCGATGGTTTATTTTCAAATATATTCCGAGAATTGAATAAGCCCATAGAGCGTGACGTAAGTATACAATAATTGTCAATATTTTTATTTATTAATATTACTAAGAATTAAAAAAAAAATTATACTTTTTATCCATTATTTGATAGTCATACCACTCAGTCCACTTTAATTAATTCAAATCTCATTCAACTTTGATAATTTGTGTATGATTTGGTGCACTATCTCTGCTATACCACAACCACCATAATAAAGTCCTTCAACCTTCGATATTTTATTTTTTAGTACTATTTCAGTTACATAAATAAATCAACACAACACAACAGAATATGACAAGTGAAAGTTTTGCCACTTGTTATACCTTAACACAAATAACAAATCCCTAAACAACTAAATGCGGGTAAATTTAAATTCTGAAAAATACTCAATCTGCACAGCCTCTCTCCATCTCCATCACCATCACCATCACCATATATTTTGTATACCTACATAAATTCACATTGAATACGTCGTATGTATGTACAATATTCAAGCCTTTAGTTATAAAGGCCATCGTCATAACAACGCTGTTACGATAATACCATCAGCTTGTAGTGGTGTTTAACGTACGGAGCGTTGAAAACTTAAACGCCACGATCCCATGAGTTGTTTCAGCATTTTATCCATCCATCTAATTTCAAAATATATACACAAACTGCTGTTAAGCTAACAGTGAATACAGACTTAATCCTCACAGACATTCACATGAAAAAAAAAAAAAACAAAAAAAAGTAGAGAAATCAGCATTGACATCAATATTATCATTTTTCATTTTGATAAACAGTAGTATGTTCAGTGCCAAATGCTTGTTCCCGACCCCTTTATATAAACGCATCCATATGAAACACATACATGCACATGCATCACTACCACACAACCGCAAAGTCAAAGTGCATTTTTGTAATGATATTGATGCATAATCATAAGTTTTTGAGTGCCTCATTTATGTTCATTCATATTTTTTTAAGCATGCACAATTGGGATGTATCCTCAGTATCATTTGGCAAGAAGTGTAATTTTAAAACTGTACGTCAATAGCACATTCAGTCAGATTTTTCAGGATACCATCCCAATAATAGTTTCCCCTTCCATTAACATTTAAAAACCTGAATAAATTGCTGGCGTACGTTAACACTGGTAATATCCCCCATGCCTACACTCGTTCTAAATAGTATTTGTAGGTTCGGAAATAAAAAGCTCTTACCGCAGATAAGAAAACCAAAAAGTAAAGTAAAACAACAAAACATTGAAGAAAAAAAAAGAATGAATCTAATACAATCTGTTTAATGTTTAATCCCACAGGAACGCCGCTATGTCTGTTTCGATGGAGATGTGGATGCACTCTGGATTGAAAATATGAACTCCGTTATGGATGATAATAAGCTGCTGACATTAGCAAATGGCGAACGTATTAGATTGGAAAGCTACTGTGCTCTCTTGTTTGAGGTAAGTTAGCAGAAAATCATAAAGGTAATCAATTATTAAACTGAATCCATATGTGGCTATAAAATACCCTACAACCATGCTACACCTCAAAAGAAAAGCTACCCTAGATTATAATTTATAATATAGACGCTAATAGTGCAGCTTTTAGAATATGTATTCTGTTTTTCTCAATTCGATTTCACACTTAAACATTAATACACTAATTGCAGCATTATATCATATCAAATCAATGGTATACAGTAGTATAGAGTAAGATTCCTTTGATACAATTTATAATACGTAACATCAATACTGTGGCAAATTGGATACAATTAAAAAGGATCGATCGTTGTATCAATACTCGACGATGTTTTAAACGACACAGCCGATCGGCACAAGTCTCTGCTGCTGTATAAATGCGACAGAGTAATAAAGTAAACAGACAAAGTTTTATTATTTTAAGACGTTTTTCGTGCCATTTGAAAATTTTAGAAAACTACCACAATATGACATGATAGCACACATTGTGAATCCTCTTAAATAATTTCGTAGCATATCAAAACAATTATTCGTAAGTACGTAAGCAATATATGGATATTACCAATGCATTGTAAGAAGCTCAAAATATATTGAATATAATATCTTTTATGATTAAAATGATCGAGGGATTAGTTCTCAGCGATAAAGAAGGAGTTAGCCTATCTTTAAGCATTCTGCTAATTGATATCTGAAGTAAATTGTATGCAAAGTCCCACATGCTCACAAACTGTTTGTGAATTTAAATTATTTAGAAAATTTTAATAACAAATATTTAAAATTAAAAAAAAAACAGTTTACGGTCTATTTTCAAATATTTGTTTCTCTTCAAGTCCAGCATGCCTTTCATTTCCGGTGCGCAAAAGGAAAACTAAATTACATAGCAAATGTAAAATTATTGCTTCGATTATGTCTTCCATAACAAATGCGTAAACTTTACTTTTATTTAATTTAATTATTTTTTTTTTTAATTTTTCTTAATCTTACGACATATGTATGTATGTATGTATATGCCCCTAGTATGTTTATCTGTTTAAAATTATTTAACACTATATTTATATAAGCCATTACACACAGTCTGAATTGGAAATGTTAAATAATTTTAGAAAGTTCAATTAACTAACTGAAAACAATTTAAAATATTTCGTTCATTTCAAGGTTGGAAATTTAAATTATGCTTCTCCCGCAACTGTTTCCAGAGCAGGTATGGTTTATGTAGATCCAAAAAATTTACGCTACAGTCCCTATTGGCAACGATGGATACTTACGAGACCAGAACCGCAAAGGGAATTACTGCAAGTAAGATTTTATTTAAAATTCTATTTAAACATTCAATATATTTCTATATTTCGCTCTCCCTCTTTTGCAGGACATGTTTGAGAAGATAATAGTACAGGCGATTGCATTCATACATGAAGGCCTAGATGGTACATCTCAGGGTAATCCTCTTAAGACAGTCATTATGCAAACCGAACTAAATATGGTTGTACAGTTCTGTAATATGTATGACGCATTGTTGCCGTCCTTTGAAAAACAAGACGATTTGTCATTTGAAGCACCACCTCCCGTACAGTACGATACGGACTCTCTGGAATGTGGCTTCATTCAGTGTGTTTATTCATCACTTGGTGCTTGTTTAATTGAACGGGATCGTATTGTATTCGATGAATTTCTGAAACGCATTTCTGGTTTTCCTTGTGTTCAGGACGCCAAAGACAAACCGGCATCAGGTGGACAATTACCGACCTGTAAGTCGACTCTATATGAATACTTTTACAGTCGCCAGTCATCTTGCTGGCTGGCTTGGGACTGGGTTGTGCCACAATATGTTCACGACCCTAATGCAAAATTCAGTGAAATTCTTGTGCCCACTGTAGACAGTACGCGAACTGTTAGCATTCTAACTCTTAATAGTGACGTAAGTAATAATTTATTCGTTTATGCATTGTATCTGTTTCTCTTTTCTCATTCTATTATTGATTTTAGATAAAGAGACCTGTGCTCTTAGTAGGCGAAGCTGGTACATCAAAAACCGCAATTATATCACAGTATCTGCGAAATCTTAATAAAGATGTTAATGTACGTTATAAAAAATTGCACATAGAAAATGTTTTTAAATTCTTTTATTTCGAATTTATTTTTGATAATTTTATGTTCTTTAAGATCATATTGAATATAAATTTCTCATCGAGAACATCATCAATGGATGTTCAGCGTACTCTTGAAGCAGCTGTGGAGAAACGTACCAAGGATACATTTGGACCACCAATGGGAAAAAAAATTGCATGTTTTATCGATGACATGAATATGCCACAAGTTGATGAGTGAGTAGTATTGATGCTTGAAGTATTTTTAAATGTATTCGACTCAATACGTAAATCCGTAAATTCTAATTGAATTAATATCGACTTAATTTTAAATAAATTGTCGATTGTCTTGTTATTAATTGTAGGTATGGTACACAACAGCCAATTGCTTTGCTTAAACTTTTCTTTGAGCGAGGTGGTATGTATGATCGCGACAAGGATTTAAATTGGAAAAAGTTTAAGGACTTGACATTCTACGGAGCAATGGGATGCGCTGGCGGCGGACGCAACGAAGTTGATCCTCGTTTCATATCCATGTTCTCCGTTTACAATATCGTTTTTCCCAATGATGAGTCGCTATTACAAATTTACACGTCGATATTTAAAGGCCATCTTCAATATTCCGGAAAATTTGATGACTTATTGAAGCCAATGGCTGACATTATAGTTCAAATGACTTTGCGTCTATTCAAGGTGCGTTTACCTCGTACTCACAAATTATTTTATCTGCAAACAATCCAAACAGAAGCGCATAAATCGAGTGTGTCTTGCACACTGTACGTGTCAGCACTATTTTCTACAGTCATATTAGTGTCTTGTTTCTTATTTGGTGTAGAAAATTTATGGCAATCGATTTACATATGCAAATCGCATCAATTTTTCATAACCTTTGCCAAATCGTTTATTTTACAATCGAAAATTATTCAAAGCCAAATAAAAATGCTCCTTCTCTTCTCGCACACTTGCAATATGTATGTATGTATGAAAATGTGAAAATATATTCGAAATGTCCTAACAGCGAAAAAATATATTTTAATACTAAATAAAATGTGGCAGAATAAAAAATATGGATTCTCCTCCATCTTTTTTCTATTTCCTTTTAAATAATCGATTACATACATAAATACAATGTGCATAATAACGCATGGCAGAACTTTTAGGACTTGTGACATTTCAAATAATTCAAAGAAAGAAAATATATAGAAAAGGACGAGAGCATGAAAGAAAAAAGAATGCTTCAATAATATTTATGTTCGAATGCCTTGGTTTTTATTTTTTTTTTTTCTTGTAACGAAAATATACTATTAAAAAATAAAATAAGCAATTTAGTGCATGAATATATATGTATATATGTAACTCAAGTATTTAACAAATTAGATTTTTGTTATAAACTTGGCCATTTAACGGAGGAGCAGTAGCTGACAAAGTTGACTCAACTACATAAACATTCTTTATGCCCATAAAGATGCACGTCATAGTTAGTCGCTGTTCACTGTAGTAGTTTTGCAGACAGTCTCGGTTTCAGAAAGACGTTCTATTTTAACACTTAACTATTGTCGACGCTGTTATGTAATATTATGACAGTTTTATTGCATTTCTTTGATAAAAAAGAAATATCTGAATCCAAAATATTCAAATAGCGATACTTAAAGTAAAAACAACATAAAATTGATTCATTTACTTAAGTATTCTCAAATAAGGGTTCATACATTAAAAAAAAAATATATGAATAATTGCCATTTACGTCATTGACAGCATCGCTTTAATTAAATACATATTTCATATTACTGTTTAGATGACATTTTTGATTGCCTATTTCTAATTAATTATACATTGAATTTTTTAATTTTTGATTTGTCTTCTTCCACTTTACTTATTTGTCTAGATTGTGATTGTAGATCTACCTCCTACGCCATCCAAATTCCATTACATATTCAATTTAAAAGATTTGTCGCGAATATTTGCCGGTATGCTGCTTATACACTCCAACATTTTTAAAACGCTGCGAGACTTGATACGTGTTTGGCGCAACGAATTTACTCGCATTATTTGCGACCGCTTAATTTCGGATACGGTAAGTAAGTGGATAAATAGGAATGGAATATACATACATACATATTATATGTGTGTGTGTGTGTATATATTTTACATACATACACTACCTCATTCCGGACATTGATTCCTAAGACAAACACAAACACATCGCAATTCAATCGTTTAAAAATTATTCGTTTACTCATACATATCTACATATGAATGTACATGTATGTATGTGTGTATGTATGTATTTAAATCATTTCCTTTGATTGATTTCATTAAATGATTTTTCCACATCCTTTACTACTTTGATTGAATTTATTTAATTTCAAATTATTTGTATACAATTAAGGTGCCACATTTCTCTTCTTTCTACTCACGCCACTGCCGCTACTCCCGCTTCTCCAGTCTTTGTTTTTTCGCTTTCAGCTTTTATTTATTCCAATGAAATAAATTCAAGAATGAAATATTGCGGGATACGCACCTGTGCTGTTACCGCACTAATGTAAGCAAATCTTCCTTTACAATTGGCAAAGAGAGAATTAATGACGACTTAAGTGATTGGCAGCAATCGCTTAAAGATTACAATCAATTACGTTTACAACTTAATATCATCAGTTTGTTATTGTTGTTGCTTGCTTTTGCTTGCCGTTTGTACCGTTTGGTACAATTTCCCGCCTCTTCACATATCAAACTGACTAGAGTCGCTAGAACGTACAGGAATCTCACATTCATTACGAAGAGTTATTATTGTTGTTGCAGTAATAAATTTTGACTTGTCGTTATTGAGCGACTTTATTTTGAGCATAAAAATTTTCAGAGAATTTTTAAACAAAAAAAAAAAAAAGTTAAAGAAAACGTTACCACCAAAAACACTGTAATTCGTTAAACCGCACATACATATGTATGTAAGTATGTATGAGTCAATTTTAAATAGAAAAACATACATTCGCACACTTATGTGAATACATATGTACATACGTATGGTATATAAGCGAATGTAAATGTGGTGTTCCATACATTCCATGTTGAGTTGATTTGATGTTCCATTTTCTTTAAGGACCTTCAACTGATGAGACGCCACATCGAGAATGAAATAAACGAAACGTTCCCTCCAAACTTTGAAGTTGAAAATGGATTCGTAGATCCTGCAGCAGCAGAAGGTAAATAAATGCAGTTGTCATTATTATAAATGGTTCACTGCTTAATGTGTTTGATTACCACTTATGGTGGAGTGAAATAAAAAATAATTCGTGATTATTCGTTTGGTGTTACCGTAGATGCCAATAGCCCGGAAACAGTTGTCGATGAACAGGAGGAAAAAACAGTTATAACACTAGTTGATCATGTCATGAGGGATCCATGCTTATTTGGTGATTTTAGAAATGCTACAAACGAGTCTGAACCGAGACTCTACGAAGACCTCTTGGACTATGAAGCCGTTTATCATTTATTTAATGAGGTGGGGAAATAGATTTAATCACACGATTTAGAGTTTGGCAACTAGCGAGTTCCTTCTACAGATACTTGAAGAATATCAGGAACGCAAAGGAAAGATGGCATTGGTGCTTTTCGAAGATTGCTTGGAACATTTGACGAGAGTACATCGCACACTCCGGATGCATCGTGGCCACGTTTTGCTTGTGGGTGTTGGTGGCAGCGGTAAGAAATGCATAACAAGACTGTCCTCTTTCACTGCCGAGTGTGAGGTTTACGAAATCACCGTCGCTAGGGGCTACAATGAGCAGTCTTTTCGAGACGACCTTAAAGTTTTATATTCTATGGCTGGAGTAGATCGCAAGAAAACCGTGTTTCTATTCACTGCCGCTCAGGTACTTTTAAACTTAACGTTGCTTATAAAATGCACGAAACCATGACTTGAAATTGCAAATTTATCAGATTGTAGAAGAAGGATTTCTGGAGTTAATAAATAACATTTTGACAGTGGGTCTGGTTCCAGCTCTGTTCACGGACGAAGAGAAGGATGGAATTATTAATGCATGTCGCTCAGCTGCCGAAGAAGAGGGATATTCTGCATCAAAGTAAAATTCAATGCAATTTCCTTAAATGTCGTTTACTTAGAATTTCTTGTTGTTAAAGGGATTCCGTGTGGGCATATTTTTTAGCTATCTGTGCTCAAAATCTACATGTCGTTTTGTGCATGTCACCTGCTGGTGATGCGCTACGTAACCGATGTCGAAACTTTCCTGGTCTCATTGGAAGTACTTACATTGATTGGGTATTCCCCTGGCCACGCCAGGCATTATCGGCCGTTGCAAAGCTATTTCTTACCGAACATACCTTAGTAAGTCAATGGTCAATGAGTACACTTGCATGCAATTGAATACATATTAAAATAAAAACTAATCCTTCCCAGATACCAGCCAATCATCGTGAGAATATTATGAATCATGTAGTCTATGTACACACCACCATGCAACATTACTCTAAGGACTACTTACAGAAGTTGCGTCGCAATAATTACGTAACACCGAAGCATTATTTGGACTATATTAACACTTATTTGAAACTTCTCGAAGAAAAGAACGCGTTTATAACAATGCAGCGGGATCGTCTGAAGGAGGGCATCCATAAAATCGATGAAGCCGCTAAGCAAATTGATGAGCTTCGAATAATAGTCACCGAACAAAAGCATAACGTAGCTAAAGCATCGGAAGAATGCGAACAAATGTTGGTTGAAATCGAAGCTGCTACTCAGAAAGCTAACGTAAAAAAGACCGAAGCTTCAGAAAAATCAGTTGAGGTCGAAATAAAGGGAAAACAGATAGCAATTGAGAAGGCAGATGCCGAAGTAGCTCTAGCCGAAGCCTTGCCCGCTTTAGAAGAGGCTCGAAAAGCTCTATCTGAACTGGATAAAGCACAAATAACTGAAATTCGATCGTTTGCAACACCTCCGCCCCAAGTCCAGGTGGTATGCGAATGTGTTGCCATTTTAAAGGGAATTAAAGAAATCAATTGGAAATCGGCCAAAGGAATGATGTCTGATGTTAATTTCCTAAAAAGTCTCATGGAAATGGACTGTGAGGCACTCACTGCAAAACAAATAAGTCAATGCCGAAATCACATGAAAACCCAAAATCTTGATGAAATGGAAAAGATTTCCATTGCTGGTGCAGGTCTCTTAAAGTTCGTTCGAGCTGTTATTGGCTTCTACGAAGTCTACAAGGAAGTAAAACCTAAAAAGGAAAGAGTCGACTTTCTGGTACAAGAACAGGAACAGCAGATAAAATTGCTGAACCACTTGAACAATGAAATTTCAAAATTGGAGGCCCAATTGGACTCACTAAATCATAGATATGCAGAGTCCATGACTCAAATGAAATTATTAACTGAGATGATGGAACAGGCTGAACGGAGATTGGTATTTACTTTCTCACTTATTTTGAAGCAATATAAACAAACGCTTTGAATTCAAATTTAAATTTCTTTCAGATTGCATCCGACAAACTAATAAGCGGATTGAGTTCCGAACGGATTCGTTGGAGTCATGACTTTGATAAGTTTGGCCAGCAGCTGGTGATTATGGTTGGACAGTGTCTATTATGTGCATCATTTTTAGCCTATACGGGTGCGTTCTCCTGGGAATTTCGAAAAACAATGGTATTCGAAGATTGGTATGAAGATATCAAGGAGAAAGACATTCCAATACAAATTCCATTTCGTATTGACGAAAGTCTCACAACAGATGTAGAAGTTTCAACATGGACTTCAGAGGGTCTTCCACCCGATGAACTCTCCGTGCAAAATGGTATACTTACTGTCAGATCATCCAGATTTCCACTATGCATAGACCCTCAACTACAAGCTTGGACTTGGATAAAGAGGAAGGAGCATAGGAATAATTTGAAAATTTTATCGTTCAATGATAGCGACTTTCTCAAGCAGTTGGAAATGTCCATTATGTACGGCATTCCAGTGTTGTTCGAAGATGTCGATGATTATATTGATCCGGTAATAGACAATGTATTACAAAAGAACATTCAAATAGTTAGCGGACGAAAGTTTATCATACTGGGTGATAAAGATGTCGATTATGATCCAAATTTTAGACTGTATTTAACAACAAAATTCTCAAATCCAAAATTTGATCCTGCCGTATATGCAAAAGCAATGGTCATAAATTATACCGTTACAATGACTGGCCTGGAAGATCAACTGCTCAGCGTAGTGGTTCGAGCTGAAAGACCAGATTTAGAGGCTCAAAGGGAAACTTTAATTGCTCGTACAAGTGAAAATAAACAACTTTTGCAACAGTTAGAAGACTCTCTGCTGCGAGAACTTGCCACCTCCACAGGAAACATGTTGGACAATGTCGAACTTATTGAAACACTGGAGAACACCAAATCCAAGGCAGCGGTTGTAATGGAACAGTTAAAACTTTCAGCAGAAACTCAAAAAGACATTGAAAAACTCCGTGATGGTTACAGACCAGCTGCGAAAAGAGGCGCTGTTCTTTTCTTTGCTCTGTCGGACATGTCGACGGTAAATGCAATGTACCAGTATGCATTGGCTGCATATCTTGATGTCTTTACGTTCTCACTGAGGAAATCTGTGCCAGACACTGTTTTGGCCAAGCGTTTATCCAATATTATAAAAACTCTGACAGAAAATGTTTATTCCTATGGCTGCACTGGTATTTTTGAGAGACACAAGCTCTTGTTCTCTTTCCAAATTGCCACGAAATTGGCACAGAGAGACAATATCCTCACACAGGCCGAACTGGACTTTTTTATAAAAGGTTCTGTAGTGTTAAGCAAAAGTGAACGGGCATGCCCAGCAAAATGGCTACCAGACAAATCTTGGGAGGACGTTCTCAGGCTTGCTTCTGAATTCCCAAAATCATTTGAGACCCTCCCTGATCACTTTTCTAAATTTACTAAAGAATGGAAAGATGTAAGTGTCATTAGAATTTTCCGATTCATATTAATCTCTGTAAATGATTTCGATATTTTTCCCATTTAAAATCATTCGATATCAACAATACAATAATTTTAGTGGTATGACCTGGAAAATCCCGAAGAAGTGCCTTGTCCTGGCGAATTCAATATTATTTGTAGTCCTTTTCAGGTAAGTGTTAATCTTTCTTTGAAAAATTCGAAATTAGAAAATAGAAAACATATATGTACATACGTATGTATATTAATTTAATCGAAATGATGTTTAGTAATGAATGACCCGTTTTATTGTCAGTCTGTCAATATCTATTCGTTTGTTTAATTCTCTTTATAGAAATTAATGTTTTTGCGTTGTTTCCGTGTCGATCGAATTTTTCGTTCGATTAATCAATACATTGTCGACACCATGGACGAATTCTTTATTATGCCTCCCGTTGTAAGTTTCTCAGCCATATATGAACAAACAACGTGTCACATTCCGGTCTGTTTTATATTGAGTGCTGGCTCTGATCCTACCAACGATTTAATGAAGTTGGCCGAACAAGTCGGCGGAGGCATGGGTAACTTTTGCCACATTTCATTGGGACAGGGACAGGAAAAGGTAAGTAACTCACTTGGTGGTTTTTTTTTTTTTTTTTTGTTTTCAGCCTCATTTCATACTCGCTTTGACCACTTTATTTACGATTACTACTGCACAAACACACTCACACTCCAACACTCCTTCACAAAGACCTGAATGGCAATCATTCCCCTTCAACATTTAGAAAAGTTTGTTCGTGTGTTTGAATGAATAATATTGGGAACAACATGAGCACAAGTACACGTCGCCTATTGTGTCAATTGTATTTGTGCTACTAAAGCAAATAAACACTGGATAAACAAACCGAGTTGTTGTACTACATACACTACATGTATAGTACAGCATAACACAAAAGGCAACACAGAAGTGCAAACAAACAACAACAACAACAAAAGACGAATAAAAACGTATGTAGTATGTAGGGTTCAAACAGCCAACTAGACAATCAAATAACTGAACAAACCTGCCAACTATTATGTCAGCTGTAAAAGATACAAAACGAATCTAATCGAATCGAATTGAATTGAATTCAGTTGAGTTGAATTGAATTGAATTGAATTGTGTTGTATTGAATAGAATCCAAATGATGAAACAAAACTTTTCTCTTATCTTCAGTACCCGACATCAGGATAATAAACAACATACACACTGTACCCAAAATAAACTCATATGTGTATAAACATCCCATATATACATACAAAGATATTTAATTTTTAATATATACATACACATATTTATATATATGTATATGTATATGTATATGTATGTATGTATATACTCAAAAGATGTTAACAAACACACAGTATACGTAATAATAATCAGAAATCATTTTAGTCACGAACTTTCTATTCAATATGTTTTATTTGATCAGATCTAAAGATATGGTGGAAATTGAACCCACAAATACATAAACAATTTACATGTAACTGTATACAAAATTTCCATCTCGGCTCTACTTTGTATTACTCTGTACATATGGCTGTAACATCTAATTGAATACGGGCACTTTCTAAACATACAAATTATTGTGTTTTTATTTTCTTTTTAAAATCGAAATAATATTTTAAAAATATATTTCAAAATGAATTACTAATAATTGCGTGTATTTTTTGCAATTGGTAGGCCGCAATGAATTTACTGGACAATTCCATTCGCCAAGGCATGTGGTTAATGTTGCAAAATGGACATTTGCTTATAAGTTTCGTTCGGCAATTGGAGAAGTATTTAGAAAAGATAGATGCGCCACATCCAGATTTTCGTTTATGGATTACAACTGATGCCAGCGATAATTTTCCCATTGGTATTTTACAAAAATCTTTAAAAGGTAGTCAACTTAAATTATAAGCAGGCTTTCATTAACTCAAGTCTATACTGCTGTTGTCCTTTATCTTCTGTTGATTTACATTTGGTTTTATCCTTCTTCTTAGTTGTAACAGAACCTCCGAATGGTTTGAAATTAAATTTACGATCGACATTTTTTAAAGTTCGCCAGGATCGCCTAGAGTGTTGCCCTCACAATGCATACTTGCCTCTCGTTTATGTCCTCGCTTTCTTTCATGGCGTTGTGCAAGTAAGTATAGAAATACACAAAACAAATACGAGTACACAAAAGAATTTATACATACAAAATAAATTTATTCTTTTGCACTTTAAATTATTTTAGATTGTCGTACAAATCACTTTCTGTACTCCGTAAAGGAGATCTAGAATTTAGACAATCAATTCTACTCTCAATTCGTATTTTTTTATCACTCTAATCAAACATCAATTAAATTAGTCATTCGTTTATAATACTGATTGTCTGCATATTTCTTACAACTTTCAATGTTATTTTTATCGTACATGTATGTACATATGTACGTAGAGCTATTCCATTAACATTGAATAAGCCAATAGACATTTGAAAAGATGTCTGTATTGTATTTTTTAACATGAACATGAATATTCTCAATAGATTTCCATATTTATTTCCTTTATTTGTTCATTAATTTCGTTAATTGAAACTGCAATTGATGCAATTGTTATTAGGATTTTGTATTAGAATGCAACTTATTGACATCAAAGATGACGTCCAATCTTAAATCAAACACCAATAATAGTAGTAAACAAATAAAAGAAAATACCTTTTTTATCACAAATTTCAATTGAAATTCATAAAAAAAAATAATCCCCTAATGCAATTGATAGATACATACAAAGGATGGCGAACAAGTGTATTTTCTGCATGCATGATCATGTCAAAATGCATTTAGAACCCAGATGAGTACATAAGAACGTAGTCGCAAAAACTCAACAGATACTCAAATGTATAATACATATAGAGTAATGCATATCTTTACGTATCATTGTTGGCCCAAAATCTTTCAGTACAAACTGCAATATTCGATTATTTTATGAGCTTGAGCACATGTGTGTTGCAATACCACTCAAACGGTTAAATATTTCTGTGTTGTATTTACTTATTGTATTGTACCATAATGCAGCATTAATTTAGAATGTCCATTCAAACGATTTGCTTTTCCTACATACTACACTTGTTTTTGTATTTGAGTACTTTAATTGGATCGATTGTTTTATAATAGGAAAGGCGAAAATATGATAAATTAGGATGGAATATTTGCTATGACTTTAATGAATCCGATTTTAATGTATGCCTGGAAATATTACAAACGTATTTGAACAGAATTAAGGATGATAAAGTACCATGGAATAGTTTGAAATATTTAATTGGTGAGGTAAGATCATAAAAGCTATTGCGACTTATTAACTTAATGCATTCAATAGTAATTTATTATTGTTTAGGTCATGTATGGAGGACGCGTCATTGATGACTTTGATCGTCGTATAACACGCACTTATATGAATGAATATATGGGTGATTTTCTATTCGATTCATTTCAGCCATTTCATTTTTATAAAGACGAAAACACAGATTATTGTCTACCTGATGAAGAAGTCGTACTGAAGGAAGATTTCATTGGTAAGTATTTACAATAAACATTTGAATAATATTCGCGACTTTTGTTTTATTCCACATTATATCCTAGCTCATATTGATAAATTGCCTTTGGTTAATAAGCCAGATGTCTTTGGTTTACATCCAAATGCGGAAATTGGCTATTACACGCTCGCAACCAGAAGTATATGGAACTCTCTCATAGAATTACAACCCCAAACAGGTGAGTAAAATTAATTGCACTTAACATATTTCTGTTGCTTTTTTATTCAAACGTAAATGCTATTTTAACTGCAAAATTATGCAATTTGTAATTACTTATTAGCCACCCAAACGCAAATTATCTCCACTTTTATTTTATTTTATTTTTTTTTTTTTGTGGACAGAGACAACAAAATAAATTAAAATACCGAAAAACACATATAAAAAGCACAAGTTCAATTCATACATATTTTATAATAAAAATTCAATTGAATTAAATTTAATTAATTAGTTGTGGTTTTGCAATTAACTTTATTGCACATTTTACACCAACACTACTACGGATAGCAATGCAGCACTGCCAATTCATTCACCACATTCTATCACTTCCATACACATATGTATGTATGTATGTTGGTATGTAATCACATACATGCATATACTCTTCCATACAAACAAAATAATACCGACCGACATACAATACAACAGCCACTAAATTACTTTCATACACACATACATACACGTATTCATTTTAACGAAATTTAAATAAAAAAAATTGACAAATGGTGAGATATACTCCACATTAATCCATCATCACCACTAAAAAATTTTTCTTCTCCTCTCGTCTCTTTCTGGCTTTATACCAACAACCCATTTACAGTATTTTACTCAGTTAACACATATTCACACATAAGAATTGTACCCTATAATGATTTTATTATTATTTCTGAAACTGATACATCATTCACAATCGATGCAAATACATATGTATATGTACATACATATGTAATATGTATGTATCTCTAGACATGAAAATTTATCCTTCAACTACCATTTATTGCTAATATTTATATGATTATAATAAAAATGCCATTCGCAATCTATAGTGGTGCTCGACAACTCTTATTTTTTGTGTAGAATTTTGAAGACCACAGTGGTCAGACATACATATGTAATTCATAAGCGTTGTGGTGTTTAACTCACAACCAGCATGCAACCAGCAACCATTACCATATATTTACGAAACAATTTATTTTTACTCCATTTCACTGTTCTCTTACATAATATGCTGGCGATGCTCAATCATCTTTGACTCGATTTTGTCTAGAATGAAGACACTATCTTTTATATCCAAATATTTCAGAGCCGATCCTTTTTACGGCCATTTCATTACCATTCAGTATTCGGACACAGATTTCACCCTTGTTATCAAAGAGCATTAAAAGCTCTAGAAAGCCGTCAGTTTCGGCTGTTAGATATTTACTCCATGTAAGGAGTACGTTCAGTCTGAATGGTGGGCGATTTTTTGAAATTTAGTTTTTAAAAATTACACAAAGGTTTGCCATTTCACCATAAATTGATCAAAAAACGATTTACGTCTGGATGTCATTAAGTGAGAAATGTTTTCGCGCATCTGAATATTATTTTCAGCGCCGAAGCTATTTTTGGCTAAAGGGTAGAAGATTACCGAATTTGGTATGAAGAATAGCCAGAGACAGTTCTAGAGCTGCATATGCTCTATGCATATGCATTGCTTCGTGCGAATTGTGGGACTTTGCAAAACAGATTTGCAAAATAACATGCAATAATTACTGGCCTTCGCAAACTGTTGGCGTTACTATTTTTTTTTTATTTTAAAACTTACGTATTAGAAATTGCCCGTTATTTTATTTACAAAATTCATTATCTCTTCACCGTCTAAATTCTAATACTGCAAGCGTTTGATATAATCATTATATTCAAAAAGCATCATTTATCCACAAATGTCCGAGTCTATAATAATTCCTACCACATCACGTCATGTTTAGCTTATTCTGGGTTATTGGACAAAAATTCGCCAAATGCCTTCCAACTGCAAAGATATGTTTCTCACTTTCGAATCCAATAGATTAATTGAAGTTTACAGTCTTTAATAAGTTTGCTTAATGAAACCTAAACCAGTTATCTCTGCAGCGTTTCTAACTAAAATTCAGGTAGGGTGTTGGCTTATTAAACATGAGGTCACGGTTCAAACCCCAGGTCAGACATCTCCAACAAAAGGAAATACGAAAAAAATACTTCTTCGTCCACTTCCTCTCAGCATATTTCTGGCAAAAACCCTTAAGAGTAAATTAAAAAATTTCCCATGAAAAGATTCTCAAAAATCTGTCGTTCGGAGACTACAGACTTTAAACTGTATGCCCCGCCACTCATGTATAAAATATACACACACAATATAAGTGGTGTGCGAAACTAGGCCGTAATCCTGGCTTTATGTATTTCTGTACCTATTCAAAAGCAATTTTTTTTTTTTTTTTTTTAGATATAAGTAAAAATTGTTATTGTACGCACAAGTAAATATAATATTTTTCACACACAAACACACCCCAACACACCGAAAGTTATGTATTAAAAAGAAATAAGTATGTATGCCTGTTCGTAATTTGTATCATGTAAGAATCACGTTGTTTGTAATACAAATAACAAATCTCTCTCACATTTAACATGCAAACAACTTATATACACAGCGGATAAATGGACGCCACTTAAAAGCGGTAACTATCATGATACAACTTATATGATGTAAAATATTTCAAATCACTCTTATAATTTTCGAATTAATTTATTGTTTTTACGATTTTTGCGATTTACTTGAAATCTAAAATATTTATCAAACCTAACATACACGCAGTTAGAAAAGGACTCTTACTTCCCCATATACTGTAGCGAAATAAGTTTTTATAATAATTAATGTCCATTCTGTGATGTAAATTTCGCCATTTATAAAATGATCCCATGTCCTACCCCTATTATAGTTTTTACGATTATCTATGTGAGTGACACATTTCAGATTTGAATCATATTTGAATTTCCTGCGCCTATTTAAATTTTAGCTCTTTCAGTCCAATATTCATGTGTACATACATACATAGTCGTAAGTCGTATATGCATTTGCCAGTATATCTTTGTGTGCATATTTTTAGTAAAAATTTATGATACATTTGAAGTATTGTTGCTTTTTTAATTTAAACATAAAATATATGTATTTCCATTCATATATTTAGAATATTTAATGAAATTCATTAGAATCTAAAACTGGCATAAATCGACACAAAATTTGCGAGATATTTCGTGACTGCATTTAGTGGAAAAATGAATTTGTAAAGTCTTGTTGTCATGTTGTTGGTTTTGTTCACACTGTGCACAGGACAAAGCCACACTACAATTAATTTGGGACTGTAATAAAAGAGTAAATAAAAACTGATTATATGGCAAATAAATTCATGTTCATTATTGAAGTTAAGGTCACTTAAAGCGTGTTAATATGGATATAAATTTAAAACGATTTTCGAAACTCCTTCACAGTTTTTATTTTAAAAAGTTTTTATATTTTATTAGGCGAAATTTCGGGAGGCATAAGTCGAGACGAATTCATTGATAACGTTGCTGCCGATATTCTAGAAAAGTTACCAGTGGCTTTTGAAACATGGCGTGTTAAGAAACAAATCCAAATGAGCTTGACTCCAACCGGAGTGGTGTTACTCCAGGAATTGGATCGTTTTAATTTATTGGTCATACGCATGAAGAAAACACTTGAATTACTAAGAAAGGCAAGTATAACATTACAGTAAACACCATCCCTTTCAATAGTTTTAAAAGCAAAATACTCTGTTTTATCATAACTTCATATCGGAACAATCAAAATTCACTAACATCAACAAATTCCAATTTTATTCATTTATTTATTATTTCGAGATAATCCAGTGAAAGGTCTATCAAGTAAAATGTGTTCCGTGTTTTGTGTTTTGTTTTGATAAATTCTTAAAGAAAGCTAATTACTCTCTAAAATCTTTTTGATGGTACAAAGAGTACAAAAACAGAATGCGGTTGGAAATAACAAGTCAAAATAAAATGGAATCATATATTTTTCGCCATTACAATAACAATTCATTCGTGCAAGATGTACCCCCTCAAAATGAACATTGGTATATTTTATGATGACATTTAAAATATTTCGGCTCCAGCTTTGACCTCTCGTGAGCTGGATCATTTTGAAAAAGTGTCTATTTTTCCATGTTTTGTCAATTTGAGAATTTGAATATACAGTATGGGTGTCATAAGAAAGGGTTTTTCAAGGCGCGTCGAACTGTGCATACAATTTGTCCAAGGACGATCATCCATGTCCTTTTTTTAAGGATATTCTGTAAAAAAAGAACAGTTTTTGAATTTTTTCTTCGGGGTTGTTTGTAATAAAATAACCAAATGGCATCTAGTATGATGACGGATTTAGTTTCTAGATGATGTATGGATGAAAATAGGACTGAAGAAAGAAAAAAATAAATGATCTACGACTTTTTCTCGGCATATTTTTTTCCCAAATTAAAAAAGTTATTAATTTTTTTTTGTTTATATTTACAAAACTATACTCAAAAAACGCAAACTAGGGCGAATTTCCAAAAAAGCTGAGACCCGTATTTAATTATCAATTAAATTATTATTATCAATTAAATCGACGAAAGATTAAAATACGTTAATTTGGTTATTTTATTACAAACAACCCCGAAGAAAAAATTAAAAAACCGTTCTTTTTAACAGAATATCCTTAAAAAAAGAACATGGATGATCGTCCTTGGACAAATTGTATACACAATTGGACGCGCATTGAAAAAGCCTTTCTTATGACACCCATATTGTTTATGTTGGTAAGGAACAGATTCTCAAATTGACAAAACATGGAAAAATATACCCTTTTTCGAAATGGTCCAGCTCACGAGAGGTCAAAGCTGGAGCCGAAATATTTTAAATGTCATCTTAAAAAAGTCCAAGGTTCATTTTTAGAAGGGTACATCGAGCACTTTTTTTTGGTGAGTCGCTCTAATATATATGTTTGTATAGGTCTTTATAGTGAGGATAATATTTTGCACAATTAAAAAACTCCCCTTAAAATGCTAATCAATTAAAAAAATAACAGGTAGATTCCTTTTTCACACCATTTGGAATGTGCATTCGGTTTAAACACAAGCTCAGACGTCTCGAACAAAAGGAAGTATGGAAAAAAAGATTTCTTTCGGTGACTTTCGCTCAGTAGTCTTTTTTTATTTACTGGGAGAGTAAGAAACATTGCTAAGAAAAGTTTGCCAAATCTGTTATTCAATATCAGCGATAAACTGTAGGTCCTTCAACATGTAATCCTCACTAACGGGCTATAATGACCAATTAAGTAAGTAAGGAAATGCGTGGCAAGTTTAATAAAAAGAGAAAAGTAAATTACTATCACACGACGCTCTCTTTAAACAATACACCAAATTCTCAGCACAAGAAATACTTTGTGCTATATTCGAAATCTTTAATCTTTAAGGTTTCCGTGTAATGACCTACATAAATATATTGTGTATTTAAATATTATATTTTTTTCCATATAATTTTTTAAAAAATTCACTTAAAATTGCATTAAGTTTTTCAATCATAATCTCCTGTTTTGAACTTTCATTGTCTGATATGTATCGAATGTTATATTTGTCGATATACAATGTTTGTGTATCAAATACAGCATTAGCATACAAGTATTAGCAAAATGATTAAGAATTGGATATTTTTCTTGTTTTTTTTTTTTTTTTGTTTTTTTTTATTAAAAACCCAAATTTAGAACATAAAATAATGATTGTCTGCTCGGGCATGTGAATAACATAAATTATTATGTTGGCAAAATGTCAGCTGAATGTGAAAATTCTATGGAGTAGTTCTAATTTTCTTTTTGAACATTTTGGTTAGGTTACCAGTAAACAGTCGCGATGATGTTTACATAAGCAAATGTAACGTAAATATGTACATGTAATGTAATGTAATAAGACATAACTTGACTAATGATTTCGAAGTATTTGGCGCATTAATAATAAATGTAATATCGCTGCGATTTATTTCAAAAATGTGCACTTTTCAATGCATATTATTGTCATCGAATAATATTCGAAAATTATTTTTAATCATTTAATACATTTTTTGTTTTTAATTTAAATAATGATAATTACATAAATTTACTGTTTGAAGCTTGATACATAACTTAATTGCATAAAATGGGAGTATTGATTTTGTAAAGTTTATATTTTCCATTAAATTTTAACTCTTTAGGCAATTGCTGGTGAAATTGGTATGGACAATATCTTGGACAATATTGCAAATTCATTATTTAATGGCCTTATCCCAAATGATTGGCGAAAATTGACACCAGCTACATGCAAATCATTAGGCGCCTGGTTGGAACACCTACAGGTAAGTACGTTAAACAAATAAATAATCACGCACAAAATCACCATCAATACTTTTATTACAATTCAAATCGGCTTTTCAATATCTAACAACGAAATATATTTTTTATTTAATATCTTAATATGTTAATATTTTATAGGGTATGCGAAATCTACTGCATATTTCATTGAATTTTTGATCGGAAATTCGAAAATGTCAGATTTTTGAATCGTGTAAATGCATTATTTAAATTAATTGTTACAAACAACATGAATACATATACATACATACATACATACGTATACATATCGCCATTATATATGTATGTATGTACCATCAATAGGTTCACCTAGACTAAAATATTAAACTTTCTTGAAAGTACTCTGTTTTATCAACAAATTTTAGTTTCGTTCATTTCCTATGTCGAGATAATCGTGTGTGTGAAAAGTCCAACAATTAAAATCTCTTGCATGCTAATTACTCTCTAAAATCTATGTGATGATGGTACAAAGAGTGAAAAAAGGATGCAGTTGGATATACATAACTGCAGTAAAGCTTAGCGAATATTGAGTACAAACAGAGATTTTTTTATACAAATGAAAGATTTTTGTTTTGTTAACTTGATTGACTGATCTATAGTTCGTCCTGTGTGACATTATTTGATCATTAATTTTTGCTATCATAAGTAATTTTTTAAAATTAGGATGAGAAAATACCGCATCGAAAAAATAAACGGCGGAGAGAAAAGAAAAAAATATATAAAATCAAAGATTACTAAACAACGGCAAGTTTAAAGTTTGTTAAATTTTTAATGTGCGGCTGTTGCACTATTCGGTCAGTAAGTCAATTTCCAGCCACTTAGCTGAAAGTGTGACAGTACTGCCGTCAATTGATTCCTGTTTATCAAATCTGAAGAATTGGCTCTTCAGAAAACGATTTGATTCCAACAATATCATTATCTTAGAAACATATACCTGTCTCGATGACGTCGACAAATATGTTTTGTTTTATTTGGAAGGAATAAGCAAGTTAGAGAGAAACATAATGATTTTTCTCTCCATTCAGAAAATTGTTTACTATTAAAATGATATTGGACTTATTGACCAAACCTCGTATATTAAAGCGCATTGAATGAGTGTACTTCTGTTGATGCGCAACAACATAAAAAGGATGTTGAATAAAAATATGTGACATGACAGTCACAGTAAAAATTTAAATTTAAAAAAAAAAATAAGTAACTAAATCATTATTGAGTATGATCAAAACCATTTCAAACAGACTTCAATGAACAACATACATACAACATACAACATAGAAAATTAGTCCTGCTCAAATTCCCCATAAAGTTTCACTGTAATCAGCACTGAAATTGTTGTTGTGTCTCCGTGGTTCTTTGTTTTTTTTTCAATTATTTTAAAAATGGAAATTTATTCAGAATCAAGTTTAGCGTATTGGAAAAATCTGAATGCGTATGACTGTCCCATTCGATAAGATAGCATTGGAATTCCATTATGTAACTTTTTTACGGGAGTAAAAAGAAAACTAAAACTAATATGGGTTTAAATCTTTGTCAGTCGAACGTGTGTTCTTAAAAACATCTGTAGTTCGAACCAATTGAATGTATAATGAAAGTTAAAAAAAAACGTTTTGAACAAAAGACATTTTGAAATCGAAAAACGAATATACATACACATAAATTAATATTCATTTTAATTAAATTAGTTATAACACTATAATTTTTGTTAATAGCGACGTGCAACACAATTCAAATACTGGTCGATGTCGGGAGAGCCTTTGGTAATGTGGTTGTCTGGTTTGCATATTCCACAAAGTTATTTAACAGCTTTAGTTCAAGTAAAATGAAGATTAAATTGATTGATTAAGACTTATTCTAACAGCAACATACATATATTGGTTTTAGATTGCTTGCCGTAAAAATGGATGGCCTTTGGATAAGTCCCAAATTTACACTTGTGTTACCAAATTTGTTGATCCAGATGATATTGAAGAAAGACCAACAACAGTAATAGACAAATACTCATATTAATTTTATTTTTATTCTTTCTTTCTTTCTTTCTTTCATTTTGTGTAACTTTAGGGCTGTTACGTTACGGGCCTTTATATTGAGGGTGCACGTTGGAACTTGGAAAGTATGCAATTAGCCCGTTCATATCCAAAAGTTCTTGTTGAAGAACTACCAATACTCTCTGTAGTCCCAATAGAGTCTTATAGACTGAAATTACAAGTAAGTTTCATTATTATTTAACCACCACCACTAATATAGTTCGGGAAAACTATTTGCCAAACTCTTATTTTAGAATACATTTCGAGCTCCAGTTTATACCACTTCACAAAGACGCAATGCCATGGGGGTTGGGCTCGTATTCGAAGCTGACCTGGCAACAACAGAAGATTTGAGCCATTGGGTATTACAGGGTGTATGTTTAACATTAAATAAAGACTGATTTGATTTTATACATTGCAATATATAAAATAATTTTGTAATTAAAACATTTTAATCGGATTTTCCATTTTAATTTAAATTTTCCAATAATCAAATTCCAATTAAACTGGAGTGTTATTGTATAATTGAAGTCGCCGTAGTCTAGAATGTAGTGTATTGCCATATTAGACGTATTGCTACGTTTCAAGTACTTGGTCAGGTATCTCCAGCAAAGAAATACGAAATACGAAAAAATATTTTTTCGTCGACTTTCTCTCAGCAGATTTCTGAAAATAAAATTGCCATGAAAAGTTTCTTAAAAATCTGTCGTTCATTGTCGACTATGTGTGTCGGTGTGTCGACGGTGTCCCGTCGCTCATGTATAAAATTAACACAAAGTGGTGTGAGAAGCTAGGCCGTAATACTAACTTAGGGGTTGTAATGATCAATTATGTTATGTTATGTGATTGTATAATATTGTATTTACGATTTTATTGTAATGTTATGTAAACGTCTAGTGCATTATCTCAGACCATCCGATTATTCTATTAAAACATTAGCAAAAGCTTAAAAAACAAACGAAATGAATATGGGAATTATTAACACCAACAGACACTTTATATTGTAAGTTTTCTCTACGAGCTCTACATTTTTTAAATTTTTCTTTTTTCATTTTCGTTATTACGTACCAAAATGAACTTCGATAATAAAGACGTACATTAATTATAACGAATTAAAACAAATATAATAACAATGGCAATGTGGTAAAAAGTTATCATATTTAAATTTTCCGAAATTTTTCACTGTAAGCTATTGAATAATATCCAATGCTGTGTCTATTATACATACATAGAGGTTTGTAAAATACTTTTGTGACAATCAAACCTTAATTAACACTTGTATTTGAAATGAAATAATTCTAATTCTAATACTAATAATTCGGTTTAAAAAAAAATTAAAAAAAAGAAATAATATCAATGAATAACAATGAATTAGGGACAGAAATAGGTTTTCATGTTTATTAACTAGATGGCTGAAAGCAAAAACATGTGGCTAAGTAGTCAATAAAATTCCTTTTTAAACGGGGTGTTAGTAATTCCAAGTTTTGCGAATCATTTGATTCTAAATCCGAATCTATTGTCATTTCTTGTATACTAAAAGTATCGGAGAGTTCTGCATGCCGTTTAGATCGTCCTTTAAGTTGTTGTTCTGGAAAAAATGATATTTCCTCGCATTCATCACTTAAAAGGTGTAGAGAAGTATACATGTTAGAATATGATTTATAATAATAAATAATAAGAATAAATACCTGTCCGACTTATAGTCCACTAGGGGCTTTTGTTCTTGATCTCCCGGTATTGGGAGTCTACTGATTGGTATTAATGTGGAAGACTGAGATTTACGTTTCTGTAATTTAACAAATTCAACAGGATTAGAATATAAATTATTTTCTATAGAAGAATCAACATGAACACTACGCACATTCGTCTCCTGATATTGACTATAATTCCGTTTTGCTCTCTCAACTTTAAGTTCTAGTTTTCTCTGAAGAATTCGACAAGTATTTGGTTGTTTTACCACGTCCTCAGTATCACTACTCAACTGTAAAGGTAACGAATCATTTACTTTTGAAACTTTAGACTGCAGTCCGGATATCGTAGGAGTTGCTCCCCTAAAGGTCACTTCTAAGTTTTCCATATGTTCTGCAGTATCATTTTTTATTCTGTTGAATTGTTGCAACTTAGAGAAGAAATATTTTTCGAATGGTTAGATGTTTTATCGATAAAGTAAAAAAACAAAAACGGAATGTAACTTTACTGGCTCTGAATCTTCCATTAGCAATGACGTCTTGTCTTCGCTCTCTATGCCGCTATCTTCTAAAAATGGCATTATTGATTGCATTCGAAAAAATTACTTAATTTTTATAATTTTAAATGTAATTTATATTTCCATGTACAGTGTAGTTTTGCAGAAACTAAAAACAAAAAAAACTTCAACTTTAAAAAATGATTACGTAGCCGATGCGCAGGCGTTGGTCAGTACAGCTGTACACAGCCAGAAATAACGTAAAATCAATAACCTGTATATGGTATTGCCAATGTAAAAAAAAAGAAAAACGTACAGTATTTAAATTCAATTAATTATGAATTACATATTTATTATTTTTTCTCTTTATTTACAATTTTATTTAAATGCTCAGATTTCGTTTATTTTTTTTTTTTTTTTTTTTTTTTTATTATAAATTATCATTACAATGTAGGAGTATTTTTTAATTTTTTTTTTTGTTTTTTTTTTTTTAATTTGCTTTTCTTAATACTTTGTCGTAGCGGCGCACCGCAGCGTTACCATTTATTATATTGACTCGGGCAATAAATAGGAACAAATTACTTACTAAATTTTCTTATATTAGAAAAATTCGTTTTTTTTTTTTTTACAAAATTCGTTAAAATTAACTGGTATTGCTTCCAGTACAATCTCACTGTAACACATTTTGGATTTTACGTTAAGAAGACTTATTTTTAAAACACTTACAATGGCCTGAGGATAATGTTTGTAGATGTGTGAGAACGTATTTATGCTATTACTATTGCTACTACTACTACAATTTATGAAAAATACAATTTTTTAATACAAATTTTCGCTTCTTCTTAAAAAAGACATCTGATAGACTCTTGGAGATTTACAAATGTGCAGCATCATTGTCTCGGCATAAACTGATTAATTCTCAAATCAGAGCTGTCCTGCCAAAGCACATGATCGGCAACAGAATCTTGCATAATATTTGTTTTTGCAATACCGTCCTTTGACGATAAGCTTACAGTTGGCAAAATGTTCATTGTCAATGCATTCGGGATTTAATGGAATTGTTGCTAAAATGAAAGTATAAAAAATCCATAATCGGTTTTATAGTTTTAATAACGTAAACATATGCTATGTACTTACATTGAACCGTTACACTTTCCTCACTGATACTATAACTAACGGCATTTGCAGCCTTGCATCCGTATCTACCAGAGTCATCCGCATTGATGTTGTTAATTACCAGACGGAAAGGTTCGGCTAAGAGAAAACAAATTTGTTTGAATGCAATTAAGTATTTATGTATGTATGTATGTATACATATGTACATAACGTATTTACTTACCGACTGAAAATTGCATTCGTTCGCTTGGTAACAATGGTAGACCATCCTTGATCCATGTTACATTGGGTTTGGGATAACCCTGAACTGAACAACCCATTTCTATTTTCGAACCGGGAGTATACTTGTTATTAGGATCCATACCGATAACTGCGCTAACAGGTACTATATTATCAATGTAAAGAAATAAATTAGTGGGGTTTGTGAGAAATGATAAAATTGTCTTTCATTAATTCTCTAATACCGAATCCATTGTAACTTTTATTCTGATCAAACTATAGTTGTCATGCAAATAAGCGTGCATGGTGTTTTTTTATTTGAATATTACAAGTCGCTTACCTGCTGCTAATGTAGGTACTACGTAGGGTGGAGGAATTGCTGGTGGTCTTGTGGGACGATACGGGAATGTTGGGCGTTGAGTTACTGGCGCTTTCGGTGGTTCAATAATGTATTGTAGGTATTGCGCATCATCATTTGTTATTGCGCGAGCAGGACCTACGGCTACCAATGTTACCTTAATTGATGCCGGACGTCTACCCACTACGTTCCATGCCTCGCAAGTGTAAGGACCCAAATCAGAAAGTTGAACAGATCGGAATGTTAAGGAATAATCTTCAGCGAATACGAAACGTTGACTATTAAGAGGTAAACGGTTCCGATTGCGCCACCAATTGACCATCGGAGCAGGATGACCACCAGCTGGACAACGAACAACTGCGGGTCTATTCAGAGTTACAATCTGAGTAACATTTCTATCACCATATATATATGCAGGCAATTTAACGGGCTCTAAATAGGTTAGTTTATAATGCAAATCAAGCAAATGCATGCACAAAAAAAATCACAATCATAATTTGTTAGTCCTTATATTACCAACACCATTTGCATTAAAGCGTTTATATGCATACCTGTAACTTGTAACTCTATCTCACGTCTGACAGGTTCCCCTAAGCCGTTACTAGCCACACAAACGTACGAACCGCTATCTGTCTGTCTCACTTGGACAATAGTTAAGTCACCGCTCGATGTTAAAACGTATCGTCCCTGATTTGTATCGACCTAAATTATTGAATAAAATTCAATAAATTAATGAAGAGTAACTTTTCGATATATCAACTCTCTCATGCGCTGCTACTCACGATTATATTATTGCGAGACCAAGTAACGTTGGGTGCTGGATTTCCGGTGGCGAAACATCTCAGAACAGCAATTCCACCCATGGGAGTTTGAACATCTAACTCTGGCTTTTGTTTTGGAACTAAAGAGGCTCGAACTTCACCAGGATAAACGATAACAGGTGCAACTGTTGTCGGAGCTGTTGTACGAATAGTGGGCGGTGTAGGACGTACACAAACAAAGCCACATCCATTACTGCAACACTTGTTACCAGACCTACAATCTGCGTCTGTATAACATTCACGACCGCATGCACCATCGATGGCCGTCAATTGTGGACAAACACCAGGCTTATTAATGAGTCGACACACCGGTATAAATTGTCCTGAAACCTCTGAAGACACATCAATTGCACACTGTTGTCCTTCGGCACAATTGTAATCGTCACATGGGTTATTACATTCACAACGATTGCATTCATCATCGATCGGAACTCGTCGAATTCCATATGGACATGACAACGAGTTGCATTCATTTTCATAGGCTTCACAACGATTTGGTAACACCTCGTTAGTGATATCGGGCTCTAAAGAAGAAATATTCAATTGTTAATCTTACAAACTGCACAAAACATTGCAATTCCATTAATTGTCATAATTTTTAGAGTGTTTAAAAGTAACTAACTACCATCATATTATGATCCAGACTTAAATTCTAATCACCATCCAATATATAAAAATAATGCATTTTATATAATATTACCATTACCACATTGCTAATAGCGTGCATTTTACTAACTACTTTATGAACGTGCTAAGAGAGGGAGGCAAGGTTACAAAAAATATAGGCTATTGAGGAATAACATGTGCGAGAGGATGCGTGAGGATGCTTGGATATGTATTGTACTATATGTGCTGATAAGTGTGAAATCGTGTTAATTGGAGCCCATACAGGCAAACTGGGCTTACTTGAACAGAAATTATAGCAAGACTCATAGGAACGGAAATTATTCTGATTGCCCGCACAACCCGAATAGATAAACGACATACAATTGCCGCGAGCATCATCATAATACCAACGACGTTCAGTCACTGACTGACCATTGCATCGGCCTACATCCACTTGTTGTTTGCAGATATCTGAACTCATATAAAATTAATGAAATTGACGTGGAATATTTGCATGTGTATATGTATTAAATTTTCTCTTATACCTTTGTTATGTGAATAAGTTGGCTCTTGGCCTATTATGCACACCGATTCACATTCACCACGATTTTCAAATCTATTACCAGTGCCCTGGCAACCGCCATAAGTGAATGGCTCACAAGTACGAGTTTGCTTATTGAAGAAATAACGTGTTTCCCATTGACGACATGGTCCGCTAGACACATCCTCATTACAAACGTCTAAGCGAAGCTCAAGTCAGTTACTTACCCGTTTCAAAAAAAAAAACATTAATTATATACAACTTACCCACTCCCTTAAACTCTCCACACTGACGTTCACACTGTTCACGAGATTGGAAGCGATTGCCATTGCCGCCACAACCAGTATAGGTGAATGCAACACAAATCATATTTTCATTGTCGTAGTGCCAAGCTGTAGTACTATTATCACATTCGCCAGTGTCCAAAGGTTGATCGCACACTGAATAAGACTAAATTTCCAAATTGACATACAGAAGGCATTTTGTTACATTTGCAAAGTATTATATATTTTACATTTTAAAAAATTTAAAACAAAATTGAAACTTACCGGTGCTGGAGATTCACTACCGCTACAATGGGACAAGCATTCCTGTTCAGTAAAGAAATTATTTCTATTTTCGTGGCAACCAGTAAATTCAAATTCGCTGCAAGTACGCGTGTCTTGATTAAAATACCATCTAATTAAACTTTCATTGCAATTGCCTCTTAAAGGTGGCAATACACAGGCTGAGTGAACGGGGAAACATTCATCTTCACACTCCTCTTCCGTGGCGTAATTATTGTCATTTCCCCCACAACCAGTGTATACAAATTGCTCACAAATACCATCAGCACTGTTATAGTACCAACGCACTGCATTTTCCAAACAGTTGCCTGTTTCAACGGGAAGGAAACATTTGCGAGAGTCGTCCACTTCACCGATATCGGGCGGCGTTCCGCAACTATTATTACATTCTTCCTCGGAAACAAAACGATTGTTGTTGCCACCACAGCCACCATAATAGAACATTGAACAACTTGAGTTTGCGTTATTATAGTACCACATCGGAGTATAGTTGTCACAATCACCAGTATCTTGTGGCAGTTCGCATATATTCTGCTCAGATGGTTGTTCAGGCTTTGGCTCCAGTTCAGGTTCAGTTCTCGGTTCAGGTGATTCACCAGCGCACTGATGTTTACATTCCATCTCACTACTGAACCTATTTCCATTGCCTCCACATCCTCCATAATAGAATTGTCTACAAATTGATTCATCCTTGTCGAAATACCAGATAAGAGTGTAATTTCCACAACTTCCAGGATCCGCTTTCTCTTCGCACACATTAACACCAACCGATGGTTGTTCGGGTTCACGCTCACGTTCAGGTTCAAATGGACTCGCTGGTACAGGTTCGGGTTTCTTTTCGCAACGCTGAAGGCAAGCTTCTTCCGTCGTAAATTTGTTTTCGTTGCCACCACATCCGCCATAATAGAACTGACGACAACGCTGATCTTTTGTATCGTAGTACCACATTGGCTGATAATTAGTACACTCTCCAACCTCTGCAGGAATCTCACAGATATCCTTAGCTAAATTGTATATAAAGAAAGTATGAAAAGTATAGAGAACGTTCCACATGAAAGATTATCACATTTGCGGACATCGATTTTATGCTACAACACTGACTGCTTTTATTCATGAATATGATGAATGAATGTATTAATGAATGAATGGAGGAATTGTTTTATGCTAGTGTTTTCCAATGAAATGGAAGAGGCCTTACCAACTTCTTTGGGACAATGATCCTCGCATGATTCCAAAGAGGGGAAATTGTTTTTATTTCCTCCACAACCGGAGTAATAGAATGGCATGCATTTCTTGTCCTTTTCGGAATAATGCCAACGCGCGCGCTTCTCGCTGCAATCACCGATTTTCTTAGGAAGTGAACAATAATCTGAGTGTCATGTGAAAGGGTTGCGTGTACAAAACACATGCGTTTTTATGCGACAATAAATGGGGCACAATTAAAAATAGCAGGCATGAAAGCAAGCAAAGTGCATAAAAGGAAGAGAGTAAATAATAGGAAATCAAATATTTAGCATTCCATCACCAACTTAAATTAAGAATTATGTAATATTTAATTTAATATCCATCACCATTACATGAGGCGTAGAAAGCTAATGCTACTTAAAGCTTATCAAATTTAATTGTAATTTAATTTTCAAACCTTTATGTACACCGGGTTGGCGACAATGATAGTTGCAAGCATGTTCCGTTGGATAGTTGTTCTTATTGCCTTTACATCCACCATAAGAGAATGGATGACAAATATCAGTTGCATTATCGTAGAACCAGCGTTCAAAACTACCTTCACAAGGTCCCTGATCCATTGGCTGTTCACAGGGAGCTTCAATTTTATACGTACATATTTAATACCGACATATTAAGACATCTTATTGTAAAAAACTTACGAATACTTTCACTAACGGTGCACAATGTCTGGCATTCCTCAAGACTGTCAAAGCGATTATTTGTGCCGTAACATCCACCATATTTGAATTCTTCACAACGACCACGATCAGCATCAAAGTACCACTTTGTAATAAATCCTGTGCATGGGCCTTGGCTCTTGGGTAATAAGCAAGCTTCTTTGCCCTTAAAGTCCTGACATGTGTCTTTGCATTCGCCTTCTGTATCGAATCTATTGCCGTTGCCCTCACAACCACCATACCAAAATTTAGCACACGCACCATATGACGTATCAAAGAAATATTTGATGCTAAAGTTTCCACAAGGGCCAGTTTCCTTAGGTAATTTACATGACAACTGGGGTGGCTCTTTAACATTTTCGCAACCTTCAAATTTATCTCCCTTAGCTGATGTAAGACCATCTGGACAGCAACCGTATTTGCTCTCCAAACACGTGCATCCTTCGTTTTCAGGACCCTTTGCCGGTGTTTTTTCGTCCGGACAACATTTAAATTCTGTTTGAGAACAGTGACAACCATAGTGGTGAGGCCCTTGAGCAATAGTAATGCCATCAGGACAACAGCCGAATTGTAAAGTATGACAAGGACATCCTTCAAACTTCGGACCTTGAGCAGCAGTAAGTTTATCAGGACAGCAACCGAATTCTGAAGATTCACAACCACAACCTTCACCATTAGGTCCACGAGCAGAAGTCTTATTATCTGGACAACAGCCATATGGGGAATATTTACAGTCACAGTCTTCAAAGTTGGGCCCACGGGCACCATTTATGTTGTCTGGACAGCAACCATATAGTGAATTTAAGCAACAACCCTCGCCCAAAGAACCATGGGCAGGGGTCTCGTTATCTGGGCAGCATCCAAATGGTTCAAATGTACAAGCAGGACATCCATCGCGATTTGGACCTGTTGCCGAAGTGCGGCCATCATTGCAGCAACCGAACACAGAATTTCTGCAATCCTTTGGATCCACCACATCGTCGCACCCTTCAAAGTTCTTGCCAGAGGCAATAGATTTACCATCTGGACAGCAGCCAAATTCACTAAAGGAGCAGGATTGTACAGTAACCTCAGGTAAAGCTGCATCGGTTGTGTCGGGTGTGTCGGTCGTGTCGGATGTGTCGGATGTGTCGGTAATATCTGTAACGTCAGTAATACCGGTAACATCTGTGGATTCAGGCATTCCAGAACTTTCAGATTCAAACATTTCAGTTGTTTCCTCAGGTATTTCGGTTGTCGAAGTAGGTGGTAGAGTTGTTGGTTCTGGACAGCCTTCATCATCTTCTCCTTCGGCTGGAGTAAATTTATCTGGACAACATCCAAACAACGTTTCCGCACATTGAGACTTTGGACAACCCTCAAAGTTTTTGCCAGTTGCCGGAGAAACACCATCGTGGCAACAGCCAAACTCAGTCTCCATGCATGTCTTAGCTATCGGACAACCTTTATCAAATGGACCTTTAGCAGCTTGTTTACCATCAGGACAACATCCATAAGCAGTTTTTTGGCAATCTTTAGGTTTCTTTGCCTTACATTTCTTAGGCTTCGTCTCTTTCGTTATGGCCGCTTCCAATGTATTCGGAGTACTCTTCTCAAGCTCATCTTCAGTGGTCCATATATCAATTGTGGTATATTCATCGGTAGCAAGCGAAGTGTCACCAGAACTGTCTGTTGTCGAATCGAAAATTGAATCGGATGAAGTAGACGCATCCTCTGAAGATACAGTTGTTGAATCAAACAGACTTGTTGTTTTTTCACTCTGATCACTTTCCACTGTTGTAGACATTTTATCAGTGGTCTCATCAGAGGTTGCACCTGTCGTACTATCACTTTCGGATGTAACGTTTGTTGAATCGCTTTCGCCTTCCGTTGACGACTCAGTTGAAGATGATATTCCAAAATCAGTCGATGTTTCAGGAAGTTCAGAAATTGTTGATGATTTAATATCGGTGGTTGAAATGTCCAAAGTACTGATGCTAGTATCCTCAGAAGATGAAGTGGAGCTTACTGTAGAATCGCTAAACTTATCTGTTAACGCTGATGAATCTGTAGAAGAAGAGGATTCAGTTGAATCTGTTGAAATAGAAGATTCAGTTGCATCCGTTGAAATAGAAGATTCAGTTGCATCTGTTGAAATAGAAGATTCAGTTGCATCCGTTGAAATAGAAGATTCAGTTGCATCCGTTGAAATAGAAGATTCAGTTGAATCTGTTGAAATAGAAGATTCAGTTGCATCCGTTGAAATAGAAGATTCAGTTGCATCCGTTGAAATAGAAGATTCAGTTGCATCCGTTGAAATAGAAGATTCAGTTGCATCCGTTGAAATAGAAGATTCAGTTGCATCCGTTGAAATAGAAGATTCAGTTGCATCCGTTGAAATAGAAGATTCAGTTACATCCGTTGAAATAGAAGATTCAGTTGCATCCGTTGAAATAGATGATTCAGTTGTATCTGTTGAAATAGATGATTCAGTTGAATCTGTTGAAATAGAAGATTCTGTTGCATCCGTTGAAATAGAAGATTCAGTTGCATCCGTTGAAATAGAAGATTCAGTTACATCCGTTGAAATAGAAGATTCAGTTGAATCTGTTGAAATAGAAGATTCAGTTGCATCCGTTGAAATAGAAGATTCAGTTGCATCCGTAGAAATAGAAGATTCAGTTGTATCGGAAGATTCCGTCGATGTATCTGTTGATGCAGAAGCGTCAGTAGATAATGAATTTTCTGTTGATGAGGAAGAATCCAAAGTTGTAGGGGCATCAGAAGATTGCAACAAATCTGTTGACACAGAGTCATCAGTGGAAGCGGTAGTAGCATCCGACGAAGTTAATAAATCTGAAGAAGTTGAAATTTCTGTAGATGACGAAGTTTCGCTGGTTACAGATGAATCAGTCGTACTAGGAATTTCGGTTGCAGCGGAGACAGTGGATTCAGTAGATATATCGGTTGTGGAATCTGTTGACACGGATGACTCTGTGGATAATTCTGTAGTAGAGTCTGTTGACACTGAGGACACTATTAATATTTCTGATGTCAACGTACTTTCCGTAGATTCTGATGTACTAAATGCGTCTGTAGATATCGAACTTTCTGTAGCCTCGGTCGAAACATCGGTAGATATTGATGACTCTGTTAATTCGGACGATATGCTTGAAGATGTTGTCGAATCTGTTGTTTCAGTGGATCCAGACACGTCAGTAGAGCTTGAAAAATCAGTTGATGAACTGGATTCAGCTGTATAGGTTGAAGATGATATATCCGTCGATTGGGACGATTCGGTTGTTCCAGACTCGTAAGTACTTGATGACTCAGGCGACTCATCTGTGGCCTCCGATATAACAGTCGAACTATCTGTAGACCTAGATTCTGTAGATTCCGAAATATATGTCGAAGTGTCTGTAACGTCCGTAATTTCAGACTGATCTGTTGACTCCGATAAGTCATTAGACGTCGTATATTCTGTTGATGTATCACTTGAGCTGACCTCGGATGAAACTTCAGTTGTACTATCTGTTTGTTGAGATACATCCGTGCTTAATGTACTAACTGATGATGTTTCAGAGTCATCTCCACTTCCTTCTGTAACAACACTTGACAACTCAGTACTTTCTGATTGATCTCCTGAACCCTCAACAGTAGACGAAGGCAAATTGGTTGATGTTTCTACGTCAGTAGTATCAACTGTTTGGGTACTATCGCTTAACATAAGGTCATCAGTCATTAAGGATGACATGGTTGATTCCTCATCTAAATCTATACCTTCAGATATCTTCAGATCTTCACTCATTTTATCAGTAACCAACCTTACATAATCTTCCTCTTCTTCTTCACAATCGTCTTCATATTCGTCGTCAGTAATAGGTTTATCAGTGCTTTCTACAGGCATAATTTCATCTTCAGTGCATGCTTGAGTATTGCATTTCTCGGATAGAGATTCGATTTTTGATTCATCACAATTGGTAGACTTTGTACCATTAGCTAAACATAAAACTTCTCGTTGCCTTTCACCGCCGCCACAATTCTTACTGCATGGTTCCCATGGTCCGGTAAACCACTGTCCAGGACATTCTTTATCTTCGCCTTCACATTCCTGTTCTGCTTCAGGTTTTATATCAGCATTGCACTGTGAATCATCGGTAATTTTAGTAATAGTTTTACCATCGTATTCACCACACAAAACTACGCGCGATTGAATTCCTTTACCACAAGGAGTAGAACATTTGCTCCATTCTGATGTAAACCATTGTGTTTTACATTTAGTCGATTGACATGGCCTTGATAGCAAAGGCACTTCTGGTGCACAAAATTCATCGTCGTAAATCTTTCCTGACTTTGATGCGCAAATTGCCGTTCGTGTTTCTACTGTTTGTCCGCATGCATCACACTGGGAATTGACGAAAAATCGAAATTATAGGACAACAATAGTAAAATCTCTAAAGTTAACCTACCCCGCTCCATTGAGATATTATCCAATCAACACCTTCACAAGGAGTCAACATACACATCTTTTCAGTTTCAGGCTTTTCCTCAATACACTCCTCGTCGTCTAAAACCCTTTTCCGGCCGTTTTCCTCGATGTAGCAAGTAACCTTGCGCACTTGCTTTCCTTCTCCACACAATTTGTCGCACTACAAATAAAGTTGTTAAAAATTTTTACACAATTAAGGACTTTACTTGGTTAACTCACCGGTGACCACGGCCCTAAATGATATTTGGGGCAATTTTCAACGTCACGATTACATTCTTGCTGATTGGCAGGCTTATTTCCAACCTCCTCCAAGCAAACAGCATCATCTTCAACTGTGTGTTCACCCGTTGGAGATATGCGCTCACACGTTACGGTACGATTTTGAATGCCGTCCGACCCGCAACCTTTGGAACACTTTCCCCATTCACCAGTTATCCAATGCGGTGCACACGGTTCTGTTGCACACGTTTGACTTTCTGCTGGTTTCGTTTTCTCATCACAGAAGCTGTGATCCACTTCTTCCAAATTAAACCGATTATTACAAGTTACTGCACGTGTCTGCGTACCCCCTCCACACGATGCACTGCATGGTCCATATTCCATATGAGTCCATGTGTACACATCGGGCGCATTAGAACTTACAGTTTGAGGAATGCTGTACTCATATTCAATACTAACGTTCTTGTCTTGAACCAACATCACTATAAATATCGATTCAGTAATGGGACCACGACAACTCAAGTAATCCGGAGCTGCAAAACCAGCCGGTTTTCTCTGATAATTCCACCATGAACCAGCAAAGAACATTGGTCTAGGGAAATCAATACGCCAATTGCCATTCAAATAATAATGACTACTCAAATTACGGCACGATAAATAATTATTAGACGGCACAGTTTCCTGTACACGTATGTTTGTAGCTCCACTCGGCACCAGTAAGATATCATTGTAACCAGCTGCTAGATTATTTGTTGTAAACCGGTCCGTAATAGTCCGGCACGTTTCACCATTGCCGCCACATTGGCGACAATTATCCTCTTTGGCTTCTGAACCTAACATCATATCACAACCTACAGGTTGACATTGCCCATCCACACACACATCCAAGCTTTGATCGTTACATCGCGTGCCATCAATTACTTTGGCCTTGTGACGATTATAAAAGCGCTCTCCTTTTGGCATACAGTTCAACTCACAAGGATTTGGAGCATTCGTATAAGGTACCCACTCATAAAACGTTCCATAGAATTCCTGATGATTAAAGCGCGAACATTGCTGTGCTCTAAAATCTGGTTCATCTTCTGGACAATCCTGTGTGTTGCATGAGAAATATTTTCTATTTCCACCTTTACATAAGGGCGCTCCATTTGCTCTAAAATTTTAAAATAAAAGGCACTTGTACAATGCCAACAAAAAAAAATGTTCACTAAATTAAAACATACTCTGTCCTCAGGCATTCTCTTGTTTGGAATGAGACACCTCCTCCACACGATCGTGAACACTCAGAGGGTGAACTCCATTCACTCCATTCGTTAGGGTCATCACCCTCGCCACCTGGTACAATCGAACTAGCAGGAAGGTACATATTTGCACCATTTTGTCTTTTTAATCGTTCACCAAACTGAAACAAATAACATTCTCATCAATTGTATTCAACGTTGTCAACTAAAACCACTTTTGCGGCCTATCAACTTACAAATCTCGATTGTGAACTCTGAATACAAAGCAGAAACGTACTTAGTAGAATCAAGGGCGGCAATCTATAAAATACAAATAAATAAATATACGATATACAAGATTTTGCATAAACTTTTCCATACTTTAATTAATTGTAGACAAAGGTTCTTCATAATTTCCGCTGAACAATGATTTCCTCTATTTTTAAAAATTATATGTACTTTTCTATTGAATTCTAACGTACAGACTTCTGATCTTTCGTTAATTAACACATGCAATTGCATATGAAAAGCAATTCTTATTGTAAATATCATCGAAGAAAACAATTGTTTGGCGACAAAACTTACCTCAATTATGTATGAACATCTCTTTAAATTTTAAATATTTTTAAAACACTTTTGTTTTGTGAAAATTTGATAACAATCGTTCGTATTTGTAGGCAAAATAACATTAACAGAATAATGCTCATGGCCAAAATGTCATAACTGATGTGACTTCTGTATTAATTTTATCAAGTATTTCAAGAACATTTCACGAAACGCGTTATTTAAGCCAAAATACTTTAAAGTGCTACTCAAAATATGTTCTCAACTTTGTGTTAAATGAAGTTAAATCAAGAAATTCGTATTCCGAGCATGAACACATTCAACACAGTCATAGGACACCTAAAGGACACTTCTCAGTTATTTAAACCATTCACAGACCTCGCAAAACAGAAATGTATGCTAATGTCGCCATACCATTGTGAATCAGAGCAACCAAGTTGTAACCAAATACATTTACCAATACATACATAGATGACCCAAATTCAGCATTAGTATCCATACATACATGTGTGTATGTATTAATTTTCATCTTAACCTAATTGAACTTGCTAAACATCAGAACTCCAGTTACTACAGTTTAACTGATCCGAACACACAATCATCAGACTTTTCTTAATTTGCCTAAAGTGAGAATTTACATTTGGCGATAGTATTTCTAATGAATCCATTTCCAATTTGAGTATATTTTAATAAATAATAAATTTATTTTCGATAAATTGCTTAGTCATTCTGTAATCGATTCACGAAATGTTCTATTATTTAATAAATTTTGTGAATATCGAAAAATAATTTTATCTTCTTTTAGCGGACTCGGTCTGGTACGTGTGAAGGTGATTTTTTTACTTTGTTCGTCATTTTCACCTTAATGCCGCAAGTGAAACATAGAGCGCAAAAACCATTTTTAACAAAACAATGAGTAAAAGTGAAAAGAGAAACGTGTAATTGCATTGTGGTACCAAATCAATGGAATGCTCAAAAAGCGATCTTCATAGGAATAAAAATATGACGAAAAGCTAACTGAAAAATCGAAACATGTGAGTAAAACGAAAAGCTTGTGAAATCGCAACGTGTATGGGCCGATTAAGACGTCAAAAAGATTTTTTCGTACAAAATTTATACCAATCCTGCGAAAGGCAGGTAACCGAGTAACCGAAATTATATAATAATGGCAAGAGCTTTCAATAGTTCATTTTATGAATATTAATTGGATTATATGCAATAAGGAAACTCTTCTTTGCCTTTGAATAACCGTCATTAGATATTTGAAATTAATAAAGAGTTTCATTGAGCAACATATACATAAAGAAACAAATAAGCAAATCGGTTACGACAATTCTTTCATCATTTCAACTATCAAAACAATATTACTGCTCAAGCGAAACAACGAAATAATACAGAATTACGTGTAGGTATGTGTGTGTGAGTGTGCATGTGTACGCGAGAGAGAGAGAATTTGGCCTTATTGTCAAAAAAAAAAAAAAAAATTGTGCAAAAGGATAATATGTGTAGTTAGATACTGGTAGACTGCCTGCTGAGGACAAGGCGTCAAAGCGTAATGTTATATGTCAGCAATACTATTTCATGGTTATGCCAGGTTATTCTATTGTCGTTTATGGTCGCGTGCCATTTGCAGTAACAACATTAAATTGGCACATTACCAAGACAACAAACTACACCCAGCGACAAACATTTAATACCAAAATCTCTTTGTATTGCATGAAGAAGATATCTCGTATTTTAACTGCTACCATATCAATTTGCAGCAGTGTGCTCAGAGTGCCGATGGTGATTGCAAATATTTAGCATTTTAGTCTCTTTTGTTTCATGGAATCTCGAATCTATTGGATGTTTTTCAATGTTTTTTTTTTTTTTTTGTTATTTCTTTTTGAATTCTAGTCTGGCGTCTTGTTGTCTATTATTATTGTCATATTATATTATATTTTATTATACTTATGCTTTTCTATTTATTCTTTCATTTTGTTTAGTTCTGAATAAAACTGACGACAGGGTGTCGTTTTCTATTCTATGCCTAAAATATGGATCGTTAATTCTCATCGTTATTAAGAGATTCTGTATGTGCTTCTTTGTGGCTTTATTTTTTCCGCTTCGATATTTTATTTGCTGTTAATAAAATTTCTTTTATTATTCTTCTTGTCAGCTTTTTAATTATTTTCTCTCTTTTCGCTACCACCAGTATTATAATCAACATTTTTTTTTGCTTTTTTTTTTTTGAGACACAATATCCACAATCATAAAACAGCCAATACATACTTGAATTGACCTGCAGTGTTGCTCTTGTCTAAAAGAAGCCTAATAATTCGTATGAAACTAAATTCGTCTCATCATAAGCGATGATGCACTTGTTTCAAACTATATTTGGAAGCCATAGCAAACGGAGCTTCATATGACTGCATATAAATATACACGTGTACATACCATATATTTATGTATGTATGAATGTATGCATATAAAAGAAGAAAGTAACACTACTAAGGTGATGGTACTATAATTCAGTTGGGATTTTATTGAATAGACAATGAATAAGACAGAAAGATTCTAAATAACAACTTCAATTAAAGTGCGAAAGAATTAGGAATTCATAATAAATATTACTTTCAGCAGATCAATAATCCTAAGCATACCGCTACTAATGTAAATATGTGACTTGCGTACCAAAATCCCCAAAAGCTTAATACTCTTCCACTAAGAGGGGAAAACTGTTGCGTAGCCGCTAAATCTTAACCAAAAGTCAACTGAAAAACTTTCTTATGATAGAATTGGAGCAAATCAACAGAAAACACAAAAACTGATATATCAATAATCAAATATGTTAAATGGATTGGAATGTATGTCGTACTCAATATTAAAGTGAATTTTAAATTTACTCTCTTGCATTCCTGGGCGTTTTAATTAAATTAAATTAAAAACATTAATTATTGCTTAATAGTCATAAATTTGCTTACAGAAGTTGGGGTACATAAACTTATACTATCCACACACTATACTATGTGTTTACATATAAACGTTTATATACATACTATACTATTAAGCATATACATACATACATATACATATATCCGTATCATCCGTAAATATCTTTTACGTAGTCTAAGTCCACCAAACTGTAGTACTGCTAGTACATAATCTTGTCGTACTCCTTCTTTGACTGCAATCGAATTAACCATTTATGTTTGTCAGGTCAATGATTCATTTTCAATAAATCGGTATTCAAAGTTATTTTTAAGCAATCATTGTAAATTTGTACAGCATATTTCCTAAAAATTAAAACGTTTTTGAATGAACCATCACTTCAGCCGAATACGGACCAGTGCTCCAATACTTAAAAAAAAAAACTTCACGAAAGTAATATGGATTCTTTGAGTCATAAAACCTAAACTACGAAAAAGAAAAGACAAATTTCACAAAAATACCAAAATAAACTTATGAATGTTTCGATGTTCTGCCCAATTATTCACACAAGTTGCATGCGGTCAGTGTTGTGTCGACAATAAAGCATACTGTGGGCCTCCCATAATTCAAAACAGTTTAATGAGTGTAAAAAAAGAAATTTTATTTTCTGTATCTTCACTTTTACTGCTGCTGCACATTTAGAAGGAACAGCACCAAAATAAAACTTCAGCATTGCCGTACGATCTAAAAATGCCAAGAACTTTGCGAAAGACAACGCAGGAAAAAATGTTGCGGCCGGTCAGTCATACATATATTTATAAAACGATTCTCAAAAAAAAAATATGGTGCGGGAAGAAAAATCGCACGTAATCCTATAAAGTAAAAACGAAAACATGTCGTAAACTATGAGAGGTAATGGAAAATATGTATTTGAAAATTGTGTGGGGATCATATGTTCCGCATTCACTCATATTTATTTAAAAAATATCTTTAAACGATAGACACAACATAAAAACCATCTCGTCGTTATGCATAAACAATTGGACTGCGTGCACGCGCTTCTCTTACTCGTCGTTTAAATTATATCGCATACAATACATACGAATATGAAATATGTATGTCGTTGTCTTTAGTATTATTACTCCATTTAATTTGTCTTTTAAATAAACTCTCACATACATTTGTTCGCTTATGAACAGTTAGGAAGGCACTTTATTATATTTGTTATACATATTTATAGAATGTTGGGGCAACCTCTAGGGGATCCATAAATTTTAGAAGTTGCTACTCTTGACTAATGAACATTTGTTACCAACTGCTTGTGCAGTAAATTGTTAAGGTCCAACAGAAAGACTCTCTCCACACTCTCGATTTCATTAATCGTAGTGTTTTAAAAAATATTTAACATTTAGGTTTTACAGAATAGTCAGAGACCCCACTAGGTTTTATTATATTAGTAATCCTATGTATATGGACATGTGTACGACGTATACATGCATATGTACATATGTATGTACATATATTCTTTCTAAAAATAAAAAAAAAGTATCTAAGAAAGGAAACCGAAATATGAATATACATAAATTCCTTTTATTTTAATGGACTGACTATTCGTTAATAGAGGAGGGAACATTGTGTAAGTTGTGATCTGCAGTCACTCACGACACAATTGCGGACTGTTAAGACGCAAAGCAATACATCTGGTAAATAAGTTGACAGAACTCAATTTGTTTTTGTTGTTGCAATTGAAATAAGGGAATTAAGGGAAAATTGAGAAATATGTTGTTGCTGCAGGTTAATTAAGTGACATGAAAGAGAATTTCTTGCCACTTGTTGTCTATGCAATGCAAGCAGATTTATGTGTATTTGTATATGTATATTTGTGTACATGTATAAAAACATATGTGTAAACATTAAGAAAATATGGACAAAGTCTATGTGTTTATGTATATTTACGTTAATATTAAGTTTTTATAGAAATTATCCTCTCAGATTGCTTCCCAATGGTAAGTCTGACTTATTAAAATGTATTATTTTACACAATTAATCAATCCACTACATATTTGTCCAATCTATTGTTAATTAATCAATTCATTTAAGTAACTTTATCCTTATATTTGTTTTGTTTTTTTTTCAATCCTGTGTGTGTGTTGTAATGTCACGCCAAAAGTTTCAACATACAACATGTCCCCTAAAGCTTTCTTTATACTTATATTGTTGGCTGCAATCTGTAAATACTATTATTTTGTAAAAACTATTGTTTTTTGTCCTTAATCCATTTAATTTACGTATATTAAGTACATTTAATAATTTAACAACTGATTAACATAACGTACGTTAGTAAACGTTCAAATATATATACACGTACGTAAATATGAATATGGATGTGTACATACAGTGATCTTAAAAAGAAACTGTACATTAGAAAATTACAATACATTAATAAATTACCGTTATTTTCATTTTAAAATTCCGCTATCGAAATGTGTGAATGAAAAAATGTGTATATGTTTTTAAAAAGTTGTGTTTGTTTCGGGTTATCAAATTGTTTGAATGCCATTAAATACACAATACAGCATAGCATTGAGCGTTCACAAACAAAGAAATGTATTCAATACAACATACACGATACAAAGTTGTGTGAATTGCCCAAATATTTTATCAAAATCAGCAGCCTAATCTTAGTGTTGTATCTATCTATTCCATTTAAGATAAATGAACTGCATAAAATATTTTGATTCGTAAAGGAGTTCTACTTTATCAAATGACAATTTTACTTATGAGAATACTGCTGAACAATATATTTTGTATTTCAAAAAACTCAGCCATAAATTTCATAAAAGTCAAAACATAGCACTGTTGTACCATGCCTGTGTCCCAATATATTCAGGTTTGTTATGTTTTTAAATCATCACTATTTCAGCTTGTATCTATCACAATGGAAAATAAGTCAATTAAAGCAATTATAGTATATTTTTCTCTTTAAGGTCATTGCAACGATTTAATCTATTTTGTCATACCCTGTAGAAAAATTCTTTTAAAGAAAACAGATTAGTTGGTAAGTGGTTGGTTTTGTATGGCAATCCTAAAAAATCTTGATTTTACTTTCGTTAAAACTATTATTTACAAGTTTAAAAAGACGGATTACTTATAAGCGTATTTTAGTTTGGTGTTTATTAGCGAATAAAAATTCTTTTAAAAATATGCTTGACCTTCAGGATGGTACCAATATATCGTAACCTTTGTTTCTATCTAAGTTACGTTTTAAAAGTTAAATGTGTTTCAAAAATCAATAAATTTCATGTATGTATATATACATACATATGCATATTTATATATAAATATTCAGAAATAGATATGCATATACCTGCTTCAAAATATTAATAACTTTTGGAACTTTCTAAGTTTGGTCTCGTTCTTTTACTTCTGTTGATTCAATAGATCCGGAGATTAAGTAGATCTCATAATTGGCTGTGTTATTTTGCAAGCAGTTCACACACGGGGAACATAAATTGAAGGATATCTTAAAGCACTTTTGTTGTCATTTGTAATATCTATTCATCATCTAAAATACTTTTATCAGCAAGTAACTGAATAATAGATTCCTTATCGACATTAAAATTTCTTACCCTGTTGCATAATAGTTGTATTAGTTAGTTAGTTTCCTTTTAACTGCTGCTAAGCATAATCGCTCTCTTCATTTGAGTTTAACATAAAAACTATGAATTATTGTTATTGCAAACTACTACTTACTGTTTATTAATTTTTTTTTTTTTTTTCTTTAGGAAGATCTCATGTCTGCATGCAATCGAGGTGTAATAAAAACTTGTAAACATTATGAAAATATTATTTACCTATTAACACACAAAATACTGAAATCGTGAATATTATTTTGCAGTGCAAGTAAATGCTGCACTGTGCCAAAAATAATTCTACATACAATTAGTATAGAGTTTATGTATTGTATGTCATACATCTTTTTTTTTTTTGATTTCATCGAAAAGAGTTATTTTTTTTCAAAATCATTAAATTCAACATTAAATTTGAATTCTTTTGATTTTATGGAAAATTTCAATTTAAATCATCGCATGCATGCAGAGGTAAATTTTTTTATTGAATTGAGTTATAAAAACTAAACATTAAAATTATTCGCATTTTTTATTAGTTATCTCCTCTACACAACACATTGAAATCATTTCAAATTCAGTTTCAATAAACATAAACCCAAATACATAAATAACAACAACAAGAACATTAATAAAAGTGATACAACAATATTTTAAGAACCTTTTCCGAAATTCATGGAAAATTAAATGAAATATGGCAAGTAATTGCTGTTCACTTTAACAATTTTATTTGATCCATTAATCTTTTAACTAAAAGTTCAATACAGTAATAATTATGTGCTAAAATATAAAACTTATTGATTGTTTTCCAAAAAAAAAAAATATATATATATAATAAAATTAAGCTACAATATATGTATGTTTCTTTATACATAGTTTGGCAGTGATATCTTTTCTTTTTCTTTTCCTTTTTTTTCAAATCTTTGAAATGCAATAAATTTGCAGACTAGAGTTCAGAGGAATAGTATGCGAAATTATACTTGTGGGTGGGAGTATGTATATAAACATGTACACAAATAAAACAATTTAAAAAGTTTATCAGCGTCAGCATGGTAGCAGTATCAACATCATCGGCAACATTATTATTACGTGATGCTATGCTGATATATTAAACTAAACAAAATCAAAAAAAAAAAAATAATAATAAAAAATAAAAACTGTGAACACGTAATTTATACAAGTTTTTCATGAACAAATTGGCTAAGCAAAATTCCTAGAAACAAAGAAAGGAGAAAATCTAAAAAAATCTTTAAAATAAACAATAAAAGAAAATGGATACATACATAAGTACCAAATACCAAGTACCATCGCAACATATTCACAATCATTATTATCCTAATCATCCTAACACCGGCAGTAACAATATCAACAGCAATAACAACACAACTAAAAACAATTATAATTTTGTCACTTAACATACTTAGGCACGCTTGTTTGACGAATACTTATTTGTATATACAAAATCGGGGGGTGTTAGAAAACATATATACAATTGAGTTTGGGCCACGTTCAAAGTATTGGCAGTGAATTTTTTTTATTTGTTTATTGCCAGCTACGATATTCAATTAAAGCTGTGAGTTATATTATAAAGAAAAGTCTGTTTTAATTTTAATACATTGTTTATTCCAATAAGACATCAAACTTACCATCTACGAGGCATTAAAATCGATTTAAAAAAATCACACATAAGAAATGCGAAATCAGAAATAAAAAAAAAACATAAATTCTCACGTAATGAATTATGTATTTAGAAAAGAAAACTTCTTTCGTACAAATACATACATACATAAGTGTACAGTGACTTCAGAAAGTCAAATAATTCACATTTGTGAGATGACTGACACACTTACAATTCATAAAGAAAGAATCACAATTAAAATTCTATTCGAACATCATATAATTTTAGGCATTCTCAAATAGATTTGTGCCGATATATGCATTTCATGGTGTCCTTGGGGAATATTAATTACCAAATTAGTTCCTAATACTGACTGAAGGATTGTAATGACCAATTATGGATGTATGTAATATTTATTACATGATATTATTTTATGCATTTCATTAAAAATTGAGGAAATGCAAGAGAATAATATGTGCAATTAAAAACAATTATACACGAAACAAATAAACACAATGTTTAAGAGAAGTCTGTGATGTTTTTTTTTCGCATAAATTCTTAATAAATTTAAATTTATATTTAACATTTATAAAGTCTGCATGATTCTAATTAGCCGCCGTTAATATTTCAGGATTTTCCTTGCTTAAAAGTAATTTCCTTTTGATTTATTTCATAATTAACTCAGTTTATGGTAACGTTGACTACAATGAAGATAATGTTGGCGACAACAATGACAATTATTTTGCAATTTGAAGGATAGTGCAAATGAGTACATACATATCACTCGCATTACATCTCTACAAATCCAATTAACCATTGTTTTGTTTCATTGCAACTGCAATTGCAATACGTACTGTAACTGTTTACATCCGAGGTAATGGTTTTTTGGCTCATACTCCCTTCTATTCTATAATTGTTTCCTTTTCTTTTTTGTTTGTATTGCAATAAATGCTTCATTTAGCATTTAACAAATAAACACATTATGCGAAGTAATTTAAAAAAATTGTTTCAAGCCAACAGCAGTCCGACTTACAATAATGTCAATGAATTAATTTCCTTTGAGATTCATTGTGTTCAACAATAGCAGCAAAATTTAATTTTTTTTTATCACCTATAGAGAATCCAGTTTGTTATTATGCCAAACTCGATCGTCAATGACTTACTCGTTGTTTGTTGTTGTTCGAACGTAATAGAGACGCTTCAAAATTCAAGCCCAAAACAAATTAGATATCGGCAGTGTGGTCGTGCAATTTAGAATTTCGGAAATAAAATTTCCGATAATCACCTGGAAAATTCGTCCATAAGTATGAAAATTAAATAGACAACTTTTTTTTTTTTTTTTTAATATACTATACGTTGATTTTTTTTTCCAAAGATTTCCGAATAATTTAGTTAACGCCTGTAATTTTCTATTCACTTATAATTTTTTATGCAGCATGAATTGTAATTGATATTTTAAAGATATTATTTGCAGAGGTAATTAAGATGTAAGATTTAAAATGCGTCTTGTGATGAAAGTTCTCAAAATTGTAGTGCAATATTCGTTTCGTTTAATTGTAATTCACACTGAATTGTTATTTTAATGTTTTCTAATTCATATTTCATAACATTATTCATAAGCCTCACATGGTGGTTAATACATTTACTATGACAATGTTCCACTTATTCAACTTTGTTTTGCTTTGTTAACGAGTTTTGGCAATCACTTTAAAATACGGGAAACTTAAAAAAAAAACGTAATTTCCTACAAACATTCAAACAATAAAATTCTCTTGATCTTCACCTTTGGGTAGGTTTTTAGTGGTTTTATTGTTTTTAGCTGAACATCAGACAGTTACATATACATACATATGTATGCCTGGAGTTTGTATCAAAATTTAATGTGCCTGAAAGTCTTTTGGTTCATTAACCTCATCTCATTTTTGACCAGATTTTTTGAATTGATTCTGCCATTGAAACAACAATCACATTCCAAAATCTGTATTGCACAACATGTGTGTTAAACAAGTTGATGGCAGACGATGCACAAAATGCAAGTAGTTTAGTACAATAAAATTGGATTTATTCGATTCTGAGCCGATAGAACGTACATAACGTATATATATATATACATATATATTGGTCCCAAATCCTATATGTTTTAACTTTAACTTTAAAGCATAAAAGAGCTACTGGTGTTACCGAACAACATATACGATCGATATAAAAGAAAAACTTGTAATAACATGTCAACACATAACCCTAGCCAGAATTTTTATGTTGCCAATGAAGAAGAATTTTTTAATATTCATGAATTAAAAAAAAAGACACACATGGGGACGACTGCGACTTTTAAAGTGCCACAAAAAAAAAAAAAAAAAGAACAACAATATACGTTTAACCACTTATGCTGTATTCATTCGATTCTCCATAATTTAGCAAATACTTTTCAATACAACAGTTGCGAAACATTTCGCATGAAAATCCTTTTTATCATTATGCTGCCATAATATTCGCATTGTGGAGAGTCCACATGTTGAAAGATTAATGATGTGAACGACATTAATTAAACGCATGATTTAAGTGACTGACTGTGGATTCATCAACAATGTGCAACATTTATGAATGTAGAAATGAATGCAATAATAAGTTCAGTTTTATCTCATAAAATGAAATTATAGTCTTGGTTTCTAAAGTTTAACAGACTCTTAATAGTTGTGTACGCACGGAAAAAAGATCTTTGAAGGCACAAAATATTTACTGTCCCACATAGTATGTATGTATAAAATGAATATGATTTATCAGAAAAAAAATATTTTTCCTGTACAATAAAAATTTTTATCTGCTTTATTTCATTTTTAATTTCAAAAATTATTTAAAAAAAAACCAAAAACCCATCAATCGTCTTATTGAATGATGAAATTCACTCCATATTAAATCACAATAATATACACGTTTTAAAGTAGAAAACAAAAATTAATTTGCGAATATTTCAGGTGCGGTTGAGGTCAAAGTAACTATTTCTAAAAGATCTATTCAAGAACATCATTTGAGAAAAATCCAAAATAAACATGAGCAACAATAAATTACCGGCATCAATAAGATCGATACATGTTTAGTTTTCACAAATATATTAACCCGCTGGATATCTAAGTACATTTTTCCTATGTATGAACGTGAATGAAATGTAAACAAAAACTAAATTATAATTTTTAACCAATATGCATGTACATATACATATATGTATGTATGTATGTTGGAAACTTTTTGTGTTTTATAAAGCATCTACACTATTTGGCCAACACAAAGTGAATCTTACAAAGAATTTATTATATAACGTATTGAATGCTCTTAACAAAATTAAAATAATACCATTATTTTTCTCAAACCAATCAATGTTGCAGCTCTATTTTAGTCTCCTTTTGGATATTTCTAAGTGACGTCCTTCTCAAGGATTACTTGGAAATCTTAAAAGTAAAATACAAAAATTGTTTGATCGAAACAACACACTAAGTGGCACCTCAAGTTACCCTCAAAAGCTGGCCAAAAAGGCAAAAATGAATTTTAAGAAATTTAAGAAACTGAGTATGCAGTTTGATAGACAACAAAATTCTGCATTATATAGTGAATTTTCACGACTTTAAGTTGAGATTTGTAGATTTGAGACGATGTCAAAGTCAGGAAAGTGAAGAAAATTAAATGCATTTTTTGGTGTTTTTTTGAAATTTTAATAGGTTTATATGATATTTTTCTGTGGCTAAACGAATAGAGGTTTTATATTGATTTTTTTTTAATTGAAAGTATATATATCTCATATATTAAATTTAAAATTTTTTTTTAAATTTAAAAATAATAAAAATTTCACATTTTTTTACCCTTCCCAAAAAAAAGATAAGGATTTTAAAGGTGAAAGTAGTTTTTAGTAGTTTAATGTTATACACCACAAGAAAGTATGAACCCTCTACATTCAAGAACAAAAAAAAAGGTTTGCGTAAATTTGCGCAATTTTTTTTGGCGATTTTTTGAACATTTTACTTTTTTTAAAAAATTAAAAAAAAAAAATACCCTTTTTCTACCAAAAAACGAAACACACAAGATTTTTAAAACTGAAAGTAGCAACTGCTCAAAAATTTTTATATACCGCAATAAAGTATGAAATCTCTATTTTCATCCTTTTTACCTGTAAACTGGGAAAAAATAATAAAATGACCCTTTTATATGCTGCAGTACACAAAAATCGCGAAGGAATAGAAAAGCATTTTCATCAGATACTATTAAATTACTCCTTCCTGACATTGATGATGAAAATGATAACGATTTTAACGAATGTATGTAGTTAGCTTCACTTTTTAAGTATTTTTAAGTTACATAAGTATTAAATAATGTAAAATAAATATTATAAATAAATATTAATTATCATAGAACTTTAAAAACTTAATTACATATATCGACTATTATAACAATATCTGATGTATGTTTGATTTTCTTAATGGGCCGTATGTGGTACCTGGGGGCACTTATGATTCGATCATAATAAAATCAGGTAAAATGATTCACATTCATATTAAACATGTTCATGTCGAATTTCATCGAGGTAATAAAATTTTTAAACCAATTATAATAGCTAAACATATTTTCTTAAGGGGCCCTATTTTGGACCTAGGGGAAATTATGGACCGACCATAGCAAAATTTGGTAATATGATTTAGATTTACAAAATACACGTTCATACCGAATTTCATCACGATACCGATGTTTTTAAGCCATTTATAAGCGCAATCGTGAATTTCTAAAGGGGACTTTATATGGGGGCTAGGGTCAAATATGATCCGATTTTCTCCAAACTTTACACCATGATTTCTTAGTACTCAGAACTGATCCATGCTAAATTTTATCATGATTGTTGCATAATTATCATAATTATGTGTAAATAATGGCAGTTTCGAGGGGAATTTGTATGGGGGCTAGGGGAAATCACGGACCGATTTGAATAAAAATCAGTTGGGTTCCTCCTTGGGCCTAATTATAACTAACACTATCAAAAAATTCCAGCCATTAATTCATAAAACACTTCTATTAATTTTGGCCAGGTTTTCAGGCAAAATGCCCCTCTGTGAAACAGTCAGAATACTATACATAAATTATTATCAATTTTATATACTATTTTAGTTAAGACACTCGGTTGGATAACAAACTTGTAAGAGAATATTAATAGAAAACATACTTTTCTTCTCTGGCCTTAAAAGGTCAGTGTATCTATTGACGATAACGAGTTTTGAAAATCTGACATTTCTAACCTTTTTATCGTCATTCTCACTCACTAAAGTATTTCAAAGTAAAGTGTTTTCTTTTCAATTTTCAATATGTTTTCGTACACTTATCGAATTACATTTCTCAGGTGTTAAAAATTAAATACATATGTACAGAAGTATGTATATTCAATATATGTTAATAATTAAGAATAATAATTAAATATATAATAATAATTAAATATATATGTACATATATATAAAATTTTAATTCGTTGCAAACTAATATTTCCATATAAATTTGACCAATTGCTGTGTTGTTATCCATCAACAAAAAAATGTATTTATTTTTTTTTTTTTCTTTTTTTTTTTTTTTTTGTTTGTTAATGTACATTTCTGTACAGTATTTAGTTTTTAGAAATAGTATTTACCAAAAACTTGGGAAATTTTAAGTTTTAAATGAATTTCATACCAAAACATACAAAGCCACACATACGCTCTCTATACAAATCAAAGTAATTAAATTGTTTAACTTTTTAACGCTTGGCCATACATACTTAATATAAATATTTATATTATCTACCAAAATGTACCAACAACAACAACAATAAAATCAACTGAAAATTATGAAAAGAAAAAAAAAACAAAAAAATAGTTTTTTATTCGAGCATTGTGCGTTTGCTCGCAACTACCGACTGACTGACTGCGTGACTGGCTGACTCATTTTCTTTCCTACAACAAAATAAACCACTTTTAATTACTTTGAAGTGACTGTAACATCACTTAGGTAAAACTTAAAAAATTTCTGCCTCCAGAAAATTAAATGTTTAATTTTAATGAGATGAGATGAGAATGAAAGCCTTAGAAACAAATGCTCAAACCGAAGTAATTATGTTTACATTATAATACGTTTTTACTTTTGTGGGCAGCAGTACTTTTAATGCGAAAGTGGCTACATGGGCCCAAAAGTAGCTGTGAGTGCCAATATTTTTGTAGTTTTCATTCTCTCTATTTGTTGTAACTGATAATGGCAACAAACTCATGTATCGTGAACTTAATGTAAAGCAGCGAATTCAAATTCTGAGATGCAAATAATTCTCATCTGATTTCAGTTCCAGAAAGAATTGTACATACACATGTATGTATGAATGTATCCTTTGTATTATTATTACAATAATAACTTGTGGCCACGTCATATGACCAGGTTTAATATCTGTTAAAAGTTGTGCAAGTAGTTTGCCTAGCAAATTTACAATTTTGTTTCTTTATAATGTCATATTGATATAATATAATAATATTTGATCAGTATTAGTTACTCTATTCAATTGAATTGTTTGTAGTCTGCAATTTTTAAATTTTTATCTACTTATGATACTTGGAAAAATCTTGGTCCAGATTTGGTTCAGGATTCGATTTTTCTTTAAAAAAAAACTAAAAACTAAAAAAATAGAATCATTTTATTAGTCTGAAAATTATTGCAAGATTCAAGCTTTCTTCTTTCAAATCTATTATTTATGGCTACGAAATATATTTACATGTGGCTTTCCCGGATTTCTTATTTTAGTTTTTTTTTTATCATAATATATATAAAGAATGTTTACTTCTTGCTTTTTTGTTACTAATTATCCGAATATTTTCACGTGGACCAACAGGTTCATTCTTAAAGTTAAGTTTTTTTAATATAAAATGATTTCAAGTTTGCAGTTTTTTTCTTTTTTTTATTAATTTCAGTATTTTTATTTAAAACTTGGTTGGATTTATTATGTTCATCTATTGCAAGCTACATAGAATTCCTGTATTCTCTCTCTCTTTTTGCTTCACGGGAAATTTCAATATCTACACGGTATAGAGTTATATCCATATTTACATATTTATGTGTAGTGTACAGATCCACTTGTACACATGTGTGTACATGTATGTATGTAGAATATTTGGACGACACATGGTACTCGTGTGTTTATCCAGTACATCGTAATAAAATATATATCATATGAAAATGAATTAACAAATTATATCAATCTAATCTAATCATACATATGTATGTATGTACATATGTACATACATATATTCTTGTATATTTATCAATTGCCCAAATACTTAATAGAACATAATATTTGACTTCATTTTGCATATACTTTTCACTAGATTTTCATTTTAGCCATTCGAAATTGTTAAAAATGTTAGAATGACGGTTTGCCCAAAAAGCACTTGAAGTCTGAAGTAAGCAAAAGGAATGGAAAGGAAAGGAAGGTAAAAAAAATAAAACTTATAAGAATTTCAATTGCATATTCATAATTTCAAATTTGTTTTTATGAATGATTGTCTTGATAAATATGGTCAACACATGACTTGTGCTGTTGTTGGCCATAAAAAGCACTGGCAAAATGAACAAACAAACAAATCAACATAATTCTATTGTTTTAAACCATACGTTCGGTTATTCGTCAGTACATATTATGCTTTTTAAATTCGTCCGCATGTTTGTTTTACACGTGTAATTGTTGTCACTATTTAGTATTTTCTTTTTTTTTTTTTTTCTTCGCAAGTTCGTTAACTTGGGTCAAGTAAATATCCATACATATGTATGTACATATATGTATATACATACATATATAATTCATATACATACAATATACATAATTGCAAAATTTAATTAAATTTCATAAGAAGTATGAAAAAGTTAAGAATAGAGTAACATTTTTATTACACAACGTTTTTTTTTTTTTTTGTAAAGAACATTAAAAACTGAATTAAAGAGACTAAAAAATGTAAAATATGGTTTTCAACAACACCGTGCCACAACGTATTCAATTATTTTCAATTGAAATTCAACGACTTTACAATCTTATATTATTTGTTACACAATATTTTCTTTAATCGCATAAATTCTAGTTTCGGAAAAAAATCTCATGATAGTTCCAAATCATAGCGTCTGTTTTGTAGCACTGTGTATTGTCAAGTGATCGAGAAAGGAAAAGGTTAAATGTTTTCATTTCTCTGTTGTTGTAAAACAGATCTAAAGATTATGAAACAAACTATTTTTTGAATTTTTGGATATTTTGTAGAACGAGTAAAACGATATGAGACATGAAGGAACTGAATGAAGTGTTTGTTTTTTAAGTGAGTTAAAATTGAGTAAACATTTAATTGTTATTTTTTTATTTACAATCTCTACACAATTTATGAATTTGAAGTGCTGTCTTAATTGGGCTGCAAATAAAATCAAATCTAAGCAGTATAAATATCCAAAGGGTAAACATTTTTCAAGTAATTTTTAAGTTTTGTATTGGGTCGTTAGGAGTACAATGTAATTCCAAACAATGGAATTGATTTCGTAGTAATAGTAATATAATTGAATATCAATTTGACAAATCAGTTATTCTTTTTTCTCGTTTTACTGGTGCTTATGTTTTCTGGTTTTCAGAATATTTTGGAATAAATTAATTATTTCATGAACATTCGTACATACATAGGTATATATGTAAGTGTATTGGATGGTACCTATAGCCATCCTATATTAGTTAAATCTATGATTTATGAAAACAATCATTTTAATTTTTATTTATTTATATATTATTATTTATTTTTCAATACTACGTTATGTTTTTTGTTTTTTATTTCTCTTTTATTATTATTATAATTCTTTTTTTTTTATTTTTGCAGGTTCTCTAATTCCGAGGATAAAACCAATTAAACTTTCTTTATTAAGCGCTTACTTTATCTTGTCACGAAAAAATGAATCACGTTAAATTTATTTCAAATTCAAATTATTTCACATAGTCCTCGAAGTAAATTGCGCACTCAGCAATTAATTAACTATGTATAGTTAATTATTCTCCACACATCGATTATTTATTATTAATTTATTAATATACATATGTACATATGTATGTATATTTGAATTCATAAAGTTCAACATTTTCCATATTCATTGAATTTTAAAATAATTCTCAGTTGTATTTAAAATTATTCTAGTTAGAGTATCCTTACCCGAACCGCCTTGATAATTCCATTTTTGTTTTTGTTTTTTTCAAAAACAATTTATTGTGTTCTTATTAGGTATGACACTTTTTCCCTTTCAACGGGAAATTAAACACGGCTTTAAAGGATTTCAATTTGTTAATTAGATTTACGTTAACAGTTATTTCAATTTATTTCGATTCAATTGTTCTATAAGTATTGAATTGTATATTCTTATATATATGATTTCAGTAGGTTAACATCCTTATTGAGATTACAGGATTGCGCGTTCTTTTATTTGAATTCAGATTATGTTTTGCATTTAATTTATTAATCGTTTATTAACTTTGCAGAACGCAAAACGAGCACAACCGTTGGGAAAGAGCGCCAGTCAGCAACTGACCCTATATGCCTTTGCGCACTCTAAAAGAAGCTCACAATCGCTCCTAAAAGGCATCATGCAACACGATCACCAACAGTAATATAGAACGAAACCACGAACCACAATATATCTACATACATATGTATATGCGTATACGTGTGTGTATTTCGATCGTCTGGCTATTCCATGCGAGTGTTTGTACAATCACATGCGAGTTATTAGCGCTTCCGCTTTTTCTGTTTGCTTCTGATGTTCGTTCACTTATGTGAGTGTGTAAAAGTGTGGCAATGGATGGATCCTATTGCAGACTGCAGAAATAGGCTCTTTTAAATTTTTGATAAAGGAACTTTTACATACGGACAAACACCAAATGCTTATCACCCTCAAACAATTACATATTAGAACAAAAATTATTCTTTTTTATTCAAATAATAAAATATAATCGTGTTTTCTTTCATATTTTGCGACTGTATACATAGGTATTTAAAATTGTATAAATTTAATACTTACTGAACTTGAATAAATAGCAAGCGAATAGCGATTTCATATGCAATTATTCTTCAATATTCGCAATTTCATCGATTAACTAAACTGAAAATATGAAGAAATTAAGATTCCACACGTATCTGTAGAAAAGCTCATCCATCCGTATACTAACAATAGTGTATGATTGTACATAAACATACCTGTACTCATGGGCCATACTCGAATTTACCCATTCATTCTTCATTCAGCCAACTATCAAGTATTCAGCCTAACAGAGCAAGCAACCATCCAATTCAGTCAGTCAGTCAGTCGGCCGGCCAGCAAGCAAGTTTTGACAAAAATTCACACGATCACTTGTTACTTTGTTTTGTAGCGCTTTTATTATTTGCCTCTTCTCTTCTATCTGTTATTGTTGTAGTAGTTGGTCTCTCTGTCGATCAACTTGTATAATACTTTTGATGTCTTCTTTTGCTTTTTGTACACATGCCTAATGTTTTGCACAGAATCCCAACAAACACACACACACATCCAACAATAAAATCAATACGTGAATTAAAGTAATTTTCATATAAAACTTTCTGCTTTAGAAAATTTTTCAAATAACTACATGAATATATATATTTAATATTAATCACATAGGATCTGAAAATTATTCTCTTCTTATTCACCGTTTTGTGAAAACAATAACAAATTTAACTTTTATTAACTTTCCTTTCGAACTTCTGCTGAATTGTAAAGTGAGATACAGAGATCTTCATGAAGAAGAATTTAAGAAAAATCCTGCTGTTATCCTATTTGAAAGACTTAGTTTTGCATTCGTGCAGCAAAAGTTTGTGCACAAGAAGTGAAAAACGTAAACTTCTGATGTGAGCACACAATATCAATATCTTTGATATGAAGAGTACCTACAGTACTATCATAGGCTAACAAACTTGTATTCATAAGAAATAAAATGAGATTAATTTTTGCCGAAAATATTCAAAATGTTTTAAAAATAAAAATAGCATAACATTTTGCTAAGATGAAAGTACATATTTGTATAATTATTAGAAACGATGTAATCTGCAAAGGTCAAAATGCCAGCAATGGCAACAGTTTTTAAACAAGTGGGATGTTATTTATATACATATATGTATATCGGTTGTGGAACTCATAGATTACACATCGATACTGTGAATAGAAAATATCCTACCACACCGTCGCTATTGTCATAACAATAAAAATTAAAACATCTCAACGACTATAAAGCACGTTAAAAAAATTTTACAACATAAAATCCACTAATTGTGAACATATGTGTTGGGTGCTTCTTTGAACTGCCGAGATATTTAAAGAGAAGTCCGCCTTCAACATTAAACGCAAAAGTCTTTATAAGAAAAGGGACATTTGAAATTTGTCTTCAGCAGAACATAAAAATAAAAATGCTACTCTTGTCAGAGCAGCAGCAGTAAGTCGAAGAATATTCAAGTGAGTCATTTTATCAAAGAATAACAATATACGTACATACATATAGAGGGAGGGATAAATTCAAATGATGTGAAGATCCAGTGTACGTTACTTATTAACATGTAAGGGATACATATGTAAACAACAATATAATTAACATGTGTACTTAAATACACATACGCGTACACAATCTCTTATTAAACGGAGAATATAAATTAAAGGGTCTTATTAAGTACAGGCTCATCGTGTGTAAGATGAAACCATATGCCAACTCATGCGCACTTGCCACTGTAAACAAAGTGCAGAATGCGTTTCTGAAATATTGCAGAATTCTTTTAGTTATTTTCAATATTTGAGTAATTTTTAATGTCAAACTCTGATATTGTTGGTGCTCTCTCTCTCTCTCTCTCTATCTAATCATCGCTTAAATTAAGGGAGAACAAAAACAACTCTTGACACGACACATCAATGATAGTGGATCGATTAAACAGTTATTTATGTTTTTTTCCGTATTCCTTATTAAATTTCTCTGCTATGTTTCAGAGGCATTAATCAAAACTTTTTTCATTTAATCGCTTACTTAATCAGATTTTAGAATCATAGTCTGTCGTCCTTTAGATACAACTCCTCCATATACATGTGTTGAGCTGAATTATTAGAAAATTTAGCTGATCGAGTTCTCTTTCTCAAGAGGTGGTGGTGGTGCTGCTTTCCTTTCAATTACATTTCTATTGTTGACATTATCCTAATAGTAAAGCAACAGTAGGCAAATTTTCTAAATAAATGTTATTTTGTTTGAAGAAGATTAATGCCGAATTCGAAAATCATGATATACATTTATTCGACTTGGGTTTTTAGTAGAGAACTTATATTATATCACTATACTGAGCTATCTTTGAATTATACTCAAAATACATTCCTAAATAATTATATTATTACCCATACATACATATGTATATTTCTAAATGCAATCTTATTTTCTATGAAAATTTGAAACTAAACTCATATTGAAATATAATTTTTCATATATCCCATAAGAGCTGTTTTTAACTGGTATTTAACCCTTTTAGTGCCACGGAACGCCGTCACGCTGCTATCGTTTGTTCCGAAAAATGCCAGCGTCGCGACAGCGCTTCTTTTAACAGTTCGCTTTTTGGCGCGCAAGTTATGTAATTTAAATTACAAAGAATTTTTTGTGTAAAAAATGTATTTGTGTGCATGGTATTTGTGTAGGAAAACACGTTTGTAAATAAATTTTCTTCATTCTTCATATACTTTCTGTAATTTTCTTGTCAATAAATATGTAGTATTCAATTTCTGTGTTTTTATTATCATAGTATAAAATCTTCTGAAGAGAACGTTGAAAAAATTGTGAATATTGGAGTATTGTAACGGAAATGGTGAATATTTCTCTTGTTCATATAAATCATCTATAAAAATGCAGTTTTTCACTGGCATTTTTCGCATATATTGGTAAAATATGTATGGCACTAAAAGGGTTAAGTAGTCCTTGGTTAAAAATTCGCATATAAAATTTATTAATAAAACACTTTTGTTATAATTCTACAACAAAACTATTTACAATTTCTTTTCTTTTTGATGGCCAAACTGCACTCATTAAAACAGGAAAGTAATAATAATACAGTAGTCTAGTCGAAATGGTAATCATTAATTAAAAATTTTGAAATAAATATTTTAACTTGAATATATGTACTACAATAACTAGATATGAGTCAATTGCATATTCCGGTAAGTTACAATTATTAAAACGTGTATTCTTTATTCATATTCATTCATATCCATCCATCGTTGTACACGTATTTAAAACACAACAACAACAACAACAACAACCTTAAATGCGTATGTGAGTGTAATTTCATTTTTAATGAAGTCATTTTATTCAAGACTCGTGTTAGGAAATTGTGGACTCAGTTATATAAACGTAAAACTACGCATTGGTATATAGCTTTTAAAAAGACGAAAGTTATTTTCAATCTATTGGACGTATAATTTCACTAATGCGATTAATTAAAAGTAATCTTCTGTAGTTCTGACCAAATTACTCACGAGGCAGAACTCCCGAATCCGAACTATTTTCTGTGTTTTTAATACCATATACAACAAAACAAAAACAATTGAGTGATTAGAAATTTTTAAATTTTTTTTAACGACTAAAAATTATAATATTATTAAATACACATGTAAAGAAGACTTCCGTTAAGATATATACATACATACATACATACATACATACATGCTCGTATAATAAAAATATTTAAATAATTATTTCTCACTTAAAGTTAGAATTTTAAAAGCGATAACAAGTTTCTAAAAATAATTTTAAATTAAAAAAAAAATCTCGATGAAATTTTTGCGTATAAGTTTGCAGTAGAAGCACAATTCGTTTATTTCATTCAATTTTCGGCACAGGAAAAATGATTATTCTTGAAGTCATTACCTTCGTTTTGTTAAAATTCGTTACTATAAAGCTACATAAAATTTTTCGGCTGCTTTTAACGAGACCATGTGAATAAACATTGTTCGTTTTTGCTTATTTCATTTTATGATTTTTAATGACCCATTTTTTGCAATAATTTCTACGATAAAATTGTTCTTTACTTTCAATGATTTCTTTCTCAATTTAATTTTTTTCATTTTGTACAAAAACAATAATTTTTTATAAGTTGTTCCTGCTTATCAGCTCTTAGTTCCGCTCACAATGATCTCGTTTTTGTTTTCTTTATCCCAAGCATGTGGGTGAAGGGTGACTAGCATTAGTTAGTTTGCATACTCATACAATAAATATCGTCCATGTCTCTTGGGCATAGTAAGAAATTTAATATATTTTAGTTTAATAATTAAAAATATTAAATGAATGAATTTAAACTAATATATGTATGTAGATATGCATATACATACTTACATACATATGTATATGTATATTTTGTTTGTAAACGCAAATAATTATAAACTATAAGCATCTCACACACACAAGAATACGTGCACATGTATTTGTTTATGAATTTTTCGAAACATTCATTTAAATACTAAATATTGTAAATTGTATTTTTATGTACAAAATTTAGAAATAGAAAACCACAGCAAATGTATGTTAATTTATAACCGGAAATATTATTTTCTTTTTGGAACTGGAATTCTAAGATTAAAATGACCGATACCAGCAACTAGTACTTACTTTACAGTGATTCAGTGATTTTTTTTTTTTTTTTTAATTTATTTTTTTTTTTTGCTTAAAAATAATGTAATAAATGTAACGTCTTACTAACAACAGACACATACATTTGAATTTTCCAAATAAAAAATTCGTTTATTAACCAATCGAATAATCAAAAAGATTTGAACACAACTGAAATGTACTAAAGTAGATAAATTTTGAATAGAACTTCTTTTCATTGCATTTTGCAATTGTTATAAATTTCGGAACTTTTCTTTAACTGTTTTACAGACTAAATTGAGACAAAATTCATAAAAGAAAATAACTTTAAATGTTATTTACTATAACACAAACATTTAAGGCCGAATTCCGAACAATATTCAAAATATAGCAAAATTGGTACAACTTTGGAATTTGTATTTAATAAATCCGTTAAAAACCTGGATCCCAGTCCGTTTTTTGTGGTTCAGACCGAGTTGAATAACAAACTATAATATCTCCGGCCTGTGGTATAATTTTAGCGTCCTTTAAGCGGAGGCCACATTCCACATCTTTTTTAATGGAATCTACTTCATTTTTTAAATGTCGCATTGACTCCAGTAGACCTGTGTCGAAATATAAATATAAAATATAAATACTGCCGTTCCGGAATTATAAATTATTTACCTTACCATCATATATTACTTCATCATTTCTCATCAAACGAAATTTTTGAGCTTTTTTTAAAACACCTTTAGTACAACGACATCCAGCGACTGGTACTTCTTTTCGTCCCTCTGTTATGAAAAATTGCTGCAAAACGTTTGCCTCGCCCAAAATATCCTCTATTTCGATAGGTGGTAGTTTACCACTTATTTCTTCTTTCAGATCGTCTATTAAGCGATAAATAATATTGCAAACACGTATGGAAACATCACTCATAACTTTTGAGGGAGGTTCAACAGCAAATGCATAAATTATTGCGTCAAACGATTTGGCTAATTCAATATCTGTCTCCGAAACATTACCAACACCATAGTGAACTACATCCAAACGACATTTGTCGTTATCACTGTAGGTCTCTAAAACGTCGAGTATTGCTTCAACTGAACCATGTACATCTCCTTTAATTATAACACTGACGCGAGGCACGCCATCATCTGCAACTGTTTCTTTTGGCCTGGGCCCATGACGCAATCGAAATCTTCCTGCTAATCGGCGTGCATCTCTCTCAGCCCTGTACTTTGCCAAATGTTCCTCTTCTTTTTTGCGTATCTCTTCAAGACTTTGTTCAGCTTTCTCCTTTTGAGCTTCATGCATCCTGTACCTAAGAACAGAATGGGCTTTTTTCTAAAAAGAAAAACCAAAAACATATAGTACTTAAAAGGTCCTTTTTATGGTTGTGTTTGGATATAACAACCTCTGAATCAACCTCCAGAATTAGATCTCCCGCAAGTGGTAACTCTCGCCAACCTAAAATTTCAACCGGGGTACCAGGTTCAGCCTTCTCCAAAGGTTTTCCATTGTGATCAAACAGGCCCCTAACTTTGGCATGAGCCAATCCACTGACTAACACCGATCCTTTCCGCAACGTTCCTCTTTTCACTATGGCCGTTGAGAGCTTTCTTAAAAATATTTTTTTTATTAGCATTATTATTATCATTACAAAGATTTTATTGTATAACAATTAAAAATTAGGATAATACAATAATCTGCAAAATTTATTAATTTCGAGGCTTAAGGCTTCAAAACATGATTAGAAAAGCATTGTGAATATTTCATATGTAAAACTTTTGAATATTGTATTGTTTGAGATATCAGTGATTACTAAAAACTGGATACATTAAAACCCTTGTTATCCATTATAAAATCAATAGAAAGACTTTTAGAGATTAAAAAAAAAAAAACAAGTTATGTAAAATTCTTTATTTACCCACGTCTAGGATCTGTTTTAGATTCTACAACAACTCCCTCCATTAGTCCTGAAAAATCGGCTTTCAATCCCATTAACGTTGCTTGAGTACTAACCGCTTCAGCCAACAACGACAAGTTGGTACCTTTTATAGCAGAAATAGGTATTACTTGAACATCACCGCCATACTCCTCCAAAGACAGTCCCATTTGTATTAATTGTTGCTTTGTTCTTTCCTATAACCAATTGATTTATTTGTTAAATAGTTCCTAAAGTAAATATTCTTATACTAACAATATTTGCCTCCGGTTTATCAATTTTATTAATTGCAACAATGATAGGAACTAAAAAATCAATTTGGTTAAATCATGTACGTAGATATTTTGCAGATGGAATTTATTATAATGTATACCTTGGGCTTCTTTGGCTAAATTGATTACTTCTTTAGTTTGCGCCATTACACCATCTTCGGCCGCCACAACCAAAACGATTATATCTGTGGCGACAGCGCCGCGAGCCCTCATCGAACTAAATGCTGCATGCCCTGGTGTATCTAGAAATGTGACTTTTTCATCGTTTTCTAAGCTGACTGTAAATGCTCCGATGTGCTGTGTTATCCCGCCTGCTTCGCCAGATGCGACGTCTGCACCTCGCAAGGAGTCCAATAATGTCGTTTTTCCATGATCAACGTGACCCATAACGGTAACAACAGGAGGACGAGGCCTTAATAAATCTGCTGGAGCCGGAGGTCTAGGCGTTACATCCTTATCTCTACTAGCAGCTTCTGCTATCGATGCCGTAGGAGCAGCAACAATACGCACTCTTGCGCCAAGTTTTTTAACAATTTCTTGAATGATTTTTAAATCATGTAACGGAGCGCTTGGTTCAATATTGTCAGCATCCTTAACAAATAGCATAGCTTCTTGAACATCCTCTAAATAAAACCACAATTTAGTCCTTAAAACGATGTATTTTTCAATTCTTTTTAACTTTAATTTATTCCATTTCATAACTTAATATTCACTCTACTACTACAAATTGTTTGAAATTTGGGACTGGTCTTGTACGGCCAATTCTTTGTGACTTGAATTAAACATTTTTATGATTATGCCTACTGTTAGCTGATAGATAGATTCTCATTTAACTGTAGGTAACATACAGAATTACAGTTAATGCGAAGCGAAATAGAATTCGACCATAATACCCTCAACAATTTTATAAGAAACAAATAATATGAAAATAAAAAGAAGCCCAGTCCCTTTAAAGTTTAATTTGTTTTAAATTATTAACGAAAGTTAAATCTCTACAATCCTGATTTTTCAGCAGATATTCTAGCATAAAAGACTTTTTCATAAGCCCTTATAAATTTGTACAGGATAGAAATCCTACCTGGCAATAAAACGAATACATATACCAAATAAATATGTATTTAAAAAATAAACTAACTAACCAAAAAACAGATGCTTGTCATTCTCTTACCATGTGGAATATGGTGAAGTCCAGGCGTGCCATATAGTTCTTAACAAAAATCCCTATATCTAAATTAAAAAAACACAACCAACATATCTTACTACTTCATTTTGTTTTCCGAAAATTTAACACCAACTATCAATAAAAATCAGTAACTGTAATGTATGGAATCGGATTAGCAAATCACCACGCTTAATTTAACATTGAGATCGTGAAATCTCTAATTCCTTGAGTCGAAAAAAAGTTAAAATAAAAAGTTGTTGTGCAACTAATTGTTTAAAACACAGCAAGTTGAAGATTTCTTTGGTAAGCCCTCAAATTATATCTTTGAGCATTCTGTAATCGTTTATTGCTTTGCCGAATTTACTAATCAGTTTCAAAATTTTAGCAAAGGCTAATCTTAAGTTAAAGCGAATTTAAAATTTCTCTACAGATACGCCTTTTGTAACTCCTTACCACTGAGTCGAAAATTTTAAGAAAACGTATTGTTTAATTGACCTTAAAGTTATAAACATATAAGGGCCATCAAATGCTTCAAATAGTAGTGTGACCATGCGAACTATTGTACTTCCCTCAAACTTTGTATGGTAAACATATAATGTCTGCCTCTTTCAAACCTATTATTGATTTCCCTGATAAACTTGAGGATACTGCTCGGTGTTAACAATGACAATTTCCCCCCTAGCCCTGATACATTTGAAAAAACTTGCTTCAGTACTAGTAATAACTCTTTATTACCATAGCGCCGGATTCGATAATGATTGATTGATTGCCCATATCTGTGATATCTGGCAGTTAGTTCCAAGTAAAAACTAAAAAATTTTGGAGATTTTATACAAAATTTTCTACGCAGCGTGCAGATTTTTATAATTTTTCACCATCTGTCAGATTTATTGCCTCTAATCAGCATTAGAGATCCTTAAAAGGTTAGTTTTTGTAAAACTACCACTTATCCGTTACTTGAATTCATAACATGCTCTGCACTTGCGATTTTATGAACATTCCAAAATATAAACACTTGCCTTTTTCTTTCATTTGCTACTCTAAAATATGCATTTAGTGCAAAAGCTTTAATATACATATGACCCTTTCGTATTTCGTATTGTATTGACTGATTTCACTAGTGATGTGCTTCCAAGACAAAATTTCCTACATACATACATACGCATTTTATTTTGTTCTCGGGTATCTTGGTAGTAGTGTGCAAGACTATTAGCGTGAGAGCTGTGGGTTCGATTCCCACCAGAGACTCTGGTCTGTTACACTGCACCGAGTATAAAGTCGAAGTTATTCAATTCGTAAATAATTAAATATAATTTCTAATTACATATATTGTAATTAACAAATAAATAAAGTAAAAAGAATACTTCGTGCTCAAGTTCAAGTGAAATTATTACATATTCATTTTTTTAAATATACACGTTTACCGTGAAAACTTCTTAAACATGCATACAAAGATACATAAGTTTTTAATATTAAATGTTAGAGCCGTTAATAAAATCTATAATATGTCGAATAAAAGTGCTATTATTAAATTAAAAAAACTGTGGTGGCTTCCCAGTACGCGCGAATATAAAGTACTTTTGAACATGAGAGACAAAGAGATCCCTGCTAGCGGGCTTACATTAAAAGTCAAAGACTCATAATAAAATCAAACAAATTTGTTTAGAATAGATGGCTTCAAACCTTCAAAAACAGATACGGAGTTCTTTTGTTACAATAGCAAAAAAATCCCAGATTTTTCTGCATAATAAATTTAAGTTTTCTTTCTGTTTTATTTCAAAATAAATTGTTGTTTTAGCAAACCCAAATTTATGAAATAAAAGTTTCTAAAGTGGAACTACATACTAAATGTAATTTACAAATATGGACAACATTGCAAAATTGGACTGGCCCGGCTTAATTACATACACATACATAACTGGTCATTACAACAACAGCCCTTCAGTCAGGATTACGACATAACTTCTCGCAAACGCTTATGTTGGTTGCATGAGTTAATTTCATACATGAGTGGCAGGACCTACAGTTTAAAGTCGACTCCGAACGACAGATTATTCTTGGGAAACTCTTCATGGCAATATTATTGACTCTCAGAGTTTTTGCCAGAAACCTGATTTAATTAGTTCATATTATCGCGAGCGCACTGTACGTCTATTCTACCTATTCACAGTGGGAAAAACTGAATTAATTTCTTCAGAATTTTGTCACAAGCAAAAATTTTGACTACATTCATTCATAACAATAGTTTTAATACCTAGTGAACGGCTTGTTGACTTGGATAGTTCTTCAACTGTCATATGACGCCATACTTCTACCACTTCGGATGCCGCCGCTGAATTTTTCTTCTTAGGCGAATATTCGATGATCTTGTGTGACTTCTACAAAAGCAAATAAATACATTAAAATAAATGAGTGAATATTCTTTTATTAAAAAAGTGAGTGGTACCTTTTCTTCAGCGGTTTTACGTCTTTTCCATCGGGCATCGCATGTCGAAATAGGCCTCGTTATAGAACATTTTTTAGTCACATTCAACAGAGACAGGTTAGGTGATGATGCAAACCGGCGAATCGAACATCTAAAAAATTGAATCAAAACTATGGTTTAACTTAATTTGCTTTACAACTTTTAATTAAATAGTAAGTAAGTAACTCCGTATTCCTTTCAGTTCAACAAAGTCAAATTTTCCTTTTTACCGTATCACAGTAGAAAACATTTTTTACGTAAAAATTATAACAAAAAACAATTATGCAGTAAACATATGATAAAACTTCTTCTTGCAAGCCACACCATTCACTATCAACTGATAGCTGGCCGGACAACATATGATGTCTGCAAACTGTACCCTCTGCACGTGCTTGAGGCATCCTGTTCCAACTCGCAAAATAGAAAAAACTGTAACCATTCTGTGGTCATCCGTGACTCATCCTGTGTTGGTTGTGGAATCAGGTTAATGGTTTCAGTATCAGCTAAGTACACAAATATCGGTAATAGCGTGCACCATTGTGGTAATACGGTTCAAACATATATGGTAATGCAGGTGTCGGTAATGCGGTTCTTCATTTGGAGTAACGGTTTGTGTGGTGAATAACTTTTTTATTCACCACACCCGAGAAACTCACCACACTTGCAAAACTCACCACGGCCCATATTCACCACGGTGTGGTGAGTTTGAAATTTTTTAAAATTTAAAAAAAGTAAAAAAAAAAAATTTGAATTTGATGTGGAAAAAATTCTGACAGACGTGTGGTGGGTGGGGGACGGACAGACAAGACAAAAAAGGGGGGGGAAAAAAATTTATTGGGGGCCAAAAAAAACCGCATTTTTTTTCTTTTATACGGAAAAAGAAACATCGCAAACTCAGGCAGGGGGTCGGTCGTCCCTCCCACAACGGGGCTTGCTTGATTTTTCAATTCTGAACTTTTCTTATTTATAAAGAAAAAAAAATTAACTGAATGAGAATTTTTGCGGAACGAATTTTTGACGAACGACCACAGCTGCCATATCACGGGGAAAAGCGTGTTTTAAATAACAAACAGTCTGGTAGCGCTTTGTTGAAAGAGAAATTTGCGGCTGAATTAAGAGAAAATACGAAACCGCTGTTTGTCTCGCTTGCTCACACACAATATCAAATATGGACAGGCTGCACAAAAAAGACCGAAAATATCACACGTACGCAGCAGCCTTCAAGGCGGAGCAAAAAGTAAACAAACATGGCCGAAAAATTTTTGTAACGGAGAAAACACAAACAGCACACACGCAGGCAGCAAACTGAAAATACGTGACGACGTGTTGCCATTTTCTTTCTTCTTGTTAAAAAATAGGTAAAAAAGAGTTGTTGTTGTTGGTTAAGTTCTGTCTATATTAGTTAGTATTATACACCATCATAGTTAGTTAGATAGTTAGTTTTAGTAAAAACGAACATATTTAGTACAAATTTGTTAAAAGAACTCTGCTTTTTTTCTAATTGTCAATGTCGATTAATCAATAAAAACTTCATTTGTCCACATTTGTTTTTCGTTTTCCTTTCGGAAAAGAAAAGATTTGCTTAACAGAAATGAACGAACAAAACGTACACTGTCGAACAAAATAAATGGAGTTTGTTTTTCCAATAAACCAATTGTTTTAACTACTTTTAATTGACTTTACTTAGAATTCGTATTTAAATAATATTTTAAACTCCAAGTATTCTTACAAAAATATGTATAAAATTGCGAATGAGATTTCCCTTCCTTCCAACATATTTATATATTCATTCGTTCATTCATTTTATTATGTCGTGTAATTTATGAAAAAGGAGACAGGCTATTTACAGTAACGCCTAGGGTACGTTCCATAAAACATAACGTTCCGAAACAGCACCAAATAAAGGCTATCCTCTTAACATGTAAATATAAAATTGGTTTGATATTAAATTTAATAATTACGTTTTTTTTAATCAAAATAAAACGAAAGAAACATTTATTTCTTACAAAACTAAAAAAAAATAAAATTTCAAGTCAGTCATATTATTCTGTGTTTCCAATTTTCTGCCTTTTTCGCAAGAAGCCATCTAAGGTAGTTCGCGTTATCCTTTTGCGTTCTGTTAGAAGTTATTGATAAATGGATAAAGCATCTATTATAACACCCTATCTTGCTTTTGAATTTAAAATTTGAATAATTTTCAACAAATTGGTCCTTTAACACAAACGCCATTGAAATTTCTTTTTTCTGTTCTTCGAACTCACTACTATTAATATTTTTGTTTTCTCCTTGCTCACTCAGTTCATTCCTTGAGCTCATCATTATAAGACTTAGCTGGTGTTTCTTGAACTATTTCTTCGACGCCTTTCACATTTACCTCATAAAGTGGATTGTTTCGATAATTCCACTATTGACTGAGTATCCAATGTAATTAAACGAAGTAGCGTTAAGCACGTCTTACTTTACATTCTTTCTACTCTTTCTGATCTCCTGTAAAGATTTCCTTTCAAAATATTTTCGTAGTGGTTAGCGGTCAGACAACACAGCACCATAAATGTTGCTTATTGGCACAACCCTTGAGGTGACTCACACTCAATAATGGGTCTTTCTCAATTCCTTCGTTGAAATTTTGATTCATTCAAACAGATAAATCCATTTTAAAATATGTACCTCAAATTCGAAATGCCTTCAAAATAAACTTCACCTTTCTTTCTGTCCGATTCTTTGGAACAACCAACTTCTTTAATTAAATTTGTTTTGCTAAATTATTAAATTGAATTATTTGTTTATTTTTATTGAATAGAATCAATGTATTTCTATTATTTGAGGAGTTGGCGAACAAAACTAGACATGTCCTCAGTAAATGGTTTTTTATTTGATTTTCGGACATTTCAAGTACAGATATATCTACAAAGCCACGAAATATTTTCACATAAAACCAATTCGATTCTACCTTAAAAAAACCAAAACTGACTGACTCTTCGAACAAAACCAGACAATTGTTACTTATTACTAACGGTTGAATAAAATTAAATTGGCTATTTATTTACAATGTTTAAAAAACGAAATGTTTGAGAAAATTATCCTGTGAAAAAAAAGAAAAATGCTTGCTATTCTCTGTCTAGGTAATAATTCTGTTTTATATTTGCATGTCCTGGGTAAGCCAGCTCCTCCATTTATTTATTCAAATTTAAATTGGAACCTTAAAACGCGTGGCCTATTCAACCAGGCAATTACTTCTTTTGACATTTGATATGTAAATACCCGAGTTCCAGCAAAGATCGCATTAAATTCTGTCTCATCTTTATCAAATATGTTCACAAATAAGCTAACGGTGTAAGAATGACAAGTGAGGTAATCGAAATTATTCGCACGACCAATCTGTGCACATTATTTCGCGAAACCTAGTAGTATATATGTAGGTCGTTTACTGCACGTGATGACCTTTACGTTGTTATTAATCCTACATTTATGAGTATATAAGGAAGGAGTAGTACCATTTCACCTCAATCTGAAATGGAATCGTTCGTTCGTCTCTGAAACAATTATTGAAGATTAAAATTTCTACAATTTTTACTTTCGTTGTGAAATCATAACACAGAATGGAAGTTAAAAAGTTGCTATTTTCTTCAATCTTTGTTTAGGATACGACGGAAATGTGAAACATTTTCATAAAAAAAAGAAACAATTGAAAAAATAATACATGATTTATTGAACATATCGACGCCTCCGTTCTATAACATTCTAAGTCGAAAAAGTGTGTTTTGAGTTATGAGCTCTCAAAGTTTTCACGCAACATACGACTATATGTGTATTCTAAGTAGATTTTTCCCTATAACTTCGGAACGGATCGGCGCATCTTAACCAAATTTTGACAGTATTTAAGTTAGAGAACGTAGAATTTAAAAATGCAAGAACATTAAAAACGTTTCTAAGTACACTTAGAACGTTATAGAATGGAGACGTCGATATGATTTTTCAGGAGAGCAGTTATGATGGGTATTCTATTAATATACGTATACAAAAAAATGTACATACTTATGTTTGTATGTCGCTTATATTACTACTAAAATAATAAACTACTCACTTACCTACTGAAGTTAAATGAACGACAGATATTGATTGCCACAGTTGCGGGAATTCCACACCATTTATCTGGCAATCACGTCAACAACATTTAGTGATCCAATTCTTATAATGCTGCGGTGTAATAATATATGTATACTTGCCAGAATTAAATGTGATATTTCTAGTTACAGCAATTCTTCCAAGTTCTATTTACTTACTTTGCCTTCGATGATGGTTAGAAAAATTTCAAAGAAGAAGACGAAAACACCATAACATTCTAGTTTCTGACGAATCTGCAAGTACAGCCAGTGAACAAACTAAAAATGCTTCACAAAAATTTTTAAACATTTAAATTGTGAGTAAGAAACGAGCATCCAAAGTGGAGGACTAGTGACTGGGCCAAACATTTTGAGAAACAGTTTTACGTTTTTGCCCGGTGGAAAAGTTACAGGAAACTTTAAAATTAAACAATTTCAGTGTAGACATTCGCAATTAAAGAAAAAGAGTCTGGCATCTAGATGTCTATCAAAAAAGCGTAGGTAGTTTCAGTATTGGTTAAAGGTGCACTACTGTCAGGAAATTGAAAAATTCTGTAAAGCACTGCATGAGCGCTATTATTAAACATCGGTAATAAAAGATATTTGGAAAACTTGTTGTCAGTAAGTAGTGTTGGCTGTATAATAAGGGTATAACAATTTTAAAATATGTTGATAAAAATGGGGAAAGAGTTGATTCGTCAAAAGACAGAAAATTTTACTCTCAAGTATTATCAAGATTAGTACGAAGAGAAAACATTATCTTTATCACAGAAGCGAATGTTTTTAAAACAAATTTATTAGATATACCAAATGTATATTATACATTTATATAAATAGGTTTTGTTTGTAATGTCTTGACGAATTACTTATTTTTTTAAAATTTTTTTTGAAACTAATGAGCTCCATTTGAAATTTATTTTTTTTTTAGAAAAACCATAAATGAAAAGTAAGGGTCTCCGACAACAGTAATGATGATTGGCTGGCTACTGCAAAAATTCTCAGCATCAATTGGACAATTTATTTATACCGATCTCTCAGATTAAGTAGCAGAATTTGTTTAATTTTATGCACGGTTCTCGATCGAAATTTAATTAATCTTGTATAAATTTCCGTTGCTAACAAGACCTCAAACAAATTGAATTTCAATTTTAATACACTTTCTGTTTTCATTACAGTTCATCACTTTTTTTTCATCTTTTTTAACTTCAGTGCAAAATAGAGACAAACGAAAAAGAAAAATTCAATAATCAATGATGACACAGCCTCTCGACAGTTCTCTCATTATTCAACTTATTGTATTGTTTTTTGTATTATATTGTTTTAACTGTTTAAGTTACTAAATACTTCCTAACTTAATTGATAAGCAAGACACTGCCAACAGGCGATGGAAGAGGTTCGGAACGAACGATCTGAAAGCCATTCATAAATCGTAGCGAGGTTACCAAACGTATTAAACTTGCAAAAACATTCTTTTACGGCAGGATGCTCTCTTCCGCATTGGATAATTAGGCTAAATGGAAGGTAATCTGCGACATTGGTATTCGTCAAAAATGTCATAATACTTCTCCCGATGTTGATGTAAACGCTATCAATGACAAATTTGTTAATATTAATTTTCCGACCACTATTAGTAACATATAGTACATATATATGACGACCTTTGTTTTGTTTCGCTAGAAATGAAATGCTTATCTTCGGTGAAATCGAATCGGGTTGGTCACCTAGACTTTTGCCTTATTTTACTCATTTATTCAATTCAGTTTTAACTATATCCTCCTTCTCTGATGAATGGAAACAGTCAAAAATCATTCCCATTCCTAAATCCAACAACGATTTCAGGCCAATTGCCATTCACATTACACAAATAGATAATTATCTCAAAGGTAATAATTTCTTATCTGATAAACAGTCAGGTTTTATGAAAGCTAGTAGCTAAAAGCTGCACTAATACTTTACTCAACGTAGTTGATGGAGCTTAGGTTGAAACTTAATAAAAATTACATAGCGTTTTTAATTCTTTGGGACATACCAAGGCTTTTGATACGGTTGATCATAGAATATTATTAAGGAAGCTACAGCCCTCTTTCATTTTTCTAATTGAATTTGTAGTCTTTCTTATACATTCTTATCTTATGAACAGTTCACAACGAATTTACCTGAACGGCAACATCTCGAACTCACTAAACGTTGTAAGATGTATTCCTCTTTTGTTCTGTGTATACATTAATGACCTACCTGATGTCTTGGATAATTGTAACTTTCAGATTTATAGGAGCACTCGTATTGAGAATATCAAATTTCGTATAGATTCGATCAACCTTGATTTACAGAAAATTGACAACTGGACTAAGGCCAATGGGCTTTGTATAAATCCCTCCATATCTAAATCTTTATTGCTCTTCAGAACTAAGAGAGCATTTGTTGTGCCAGACATAATTATCAGGTGGAATAAATTAGGTTTTGTTGAATCAGCATGCAAGCTGGGTTTTATCTTTAATGATCAGCTAACGTGGTCTAACCACATTAATGTCATCGTTGGTAGAGTTTACGGTATGCTTAGAAACTTATGGGCTGTTATAGATCCGAATGCCTTTGTCATTCGTATGCAACTGGCTAAAACATATTTGATTCCTGTTCTTCTATACGGTTCTGAAATTTTCACAAACTGTGATACCGATTATAGGCGCAAACTCAACTTGGCTTATAATAATATATGCAGAAAGATATGTATTTATCAAAGGACGTCGCAACCATATCTCACAATTTTCTTATCAGATATTTGGATTTGATTTTGATAATCTTAAATCAAAGTAACCAACATACATATTTACATACATACATAATTGGCCATTACAACCCTTCAGTCAGGATAACGGCCTAGCTTCTCACACCACTCATGTTGTGTGCCTTAAATATATACTTGAGTGGTGGGACCTACAGTTTAACGTCGACTCCGAACGACAGATTTTGAGAAACTTTTTCATGACAGGTTTATTTACTCTCAGAGTTTTTGCCAGAAATCTGCTGAGAGGAAATCGCCGAAGAAATGTTTTTTTTTCATATTTCATTTTGATGTCTGGCCTGGGGCTCGAACCCGGGCTTTTTTTTGTCTAATAAACGAACACACTACCTACTAGACATACATATTTAGCAGAATTAAATTTGTAAGATCAAACCGTAGTCTCTTTTGCCACAACGTCAGTTTTTTATACGTACCATCAGTCTTTGGAATTCTTTACCAAATTATACTCAGAACATAGGCAATAAAATTAACTTCATAAATGAGTTATATAATCTGTTTAAATAGTTTTTAACATATTTTCATTGTTTTTGTACATTTTTACTTTTTTATTTTGTTTTTATTATTAGTGGTTACTAAGTTTCATTTAATTTTCTTCTAATTTAGTCTTTAAATATCATTGTAAATTTATGTATGTATGTATGTATGTACATATTTATATTTTTATTTGTATGTGTATATTATTTTATATTTGTGTACACTGTTCTTTATATCTTTCCTATTTGTTGTTTTTTATCTTAATTTTTTTTTTTTTTTTTTCATCGATTCCTATAGAAGTATTCTTAGGTTATTATAACATGTTCTTATTCATTTTCATTTCAATATATTAATTCATACATTTCATTACATTTTATTAATCTTATTATGAATGATTTTTTTATTACTTGTTTTCTTTGCTGTGTACTCCCATAGCACTTTCATTTATAAGATTAATATCTTATTGTACTATGATTAATCAAAAATAAATAAATATGTAAATGAGTAAATACATTTCCAAACTAAGGTTATTCCAGCAAATTTCGCATATCGGTAATAAAGACCGTGAGGTTTTAGTAATTATAAAATGATGGGTAAACAAATTTCTAAAATTTTATACAAATCGATTTTAGAACAATTTTATAAATTGTTTATGATTCGTTCTACAATATGTTCCGTTGTACATATCGAATCGAATATCGAATATAGGGGGCATGTGTGTTCTAAAATATATTTTGCCCCGGACGCGGCTTAAGCTAGTTGCACCTCTGATATACACTAGACATATTTTGTTGTTATGCTGTTATGGCAGCTTAATCAATCTTTTTTTGTTCATGTATACATTTTTAAAATTTTCAAGTTTACCACCATCATCATCCATCCGTTCCAATAAATTGAAATATTTTCTATCGCCAGGTGATTTATATACAGAATTAATAAGATGCAAATGATGTGTATGTACGTACATACATGTATGTATGTATGTGAGTAAGTGAGATTATGTAAAAGTATTTAAAGTCATCAACATAAGTTTATAAGAAAAAGTGACTGTGGTATACATCATACTTACATATGTTTTCAAAGGACTTTTTAATGAAATTATAAGAAGTAATGCTGACAAACGACGGTAAGTAAGCGTTTGATGTGCTTGTTATTTTTGATTTTGATTTTTATTTATTTTCTAATTTCTCTTTTCTGCATATAATCACTTGAAAATCACAACCATAATAATTTTTAATATTCTTAAAAAACACTATGAAAGAGGAAAATAAATTTTAAATATTTTTGTCCGAATGTTGTTTTCGTTTATGTTAGCACAACAACAACTCCAATACAAAATATGACCAAACATACAGGTAATCATCATCTTAAGAACGACTCAAAGAAAATATTTACAAATGCGGCAAACATCACATGAGCATACGCAGTCAACTTCTTCTATATATTCTTGTATCCATCGGCCAGTTTAGGTTCAAATAATGAATATATTAAGCGATAGCGTTTAAGTGCTAGTGTCGCATTTACTGACTGCATCAACCAACAATAACAAAAACGTATCAGGTAAAAAATTCCCTTTGGAATCGTAAAGACCCGACTGTGTTTACCTATGTAAACGTTTTCCGTTTTTTTTTTCTTCTTTCAGAATCGACAATTATCCATTATAGAAATAAAATTTAAAAAACAAAAAATAAATTAAAAATCATCACCAGCACCAACACAATCATTACCACGTTCGTTTATTAAGGGTAAAAATAGTTGCCATTTCTCTCAGTCTACTAGTGATGTTGATGAGGATAAAATTTGAATTTGTTTTTAAAGTGAATGAAGGTTGTTGTTTTTAGCAGACAAAGTGATAAATTTCACCTGTATGCGTTGATTTTATGCAGGCACTAGACATAAAATCAAATTCAATAACTTTCTTTTCAATTCTGACAGCCAGACACAACAAGTGGCACTGCTTTAAATCAATACAAAGAATAATATTACCGGCATGTGATCTAAAGATTCTCATAGAGACCACCCAGTAAGTAGATGGATATCATATATGTACATACATATATGCAATGAGTTCTAAAACTGAAAAACCCTATGAAAATCAAATCATTCCCTCCAACACACATACAATACCGTTTATGTTTAATTTTTTTCTTTTCCAAAGCAACCAACACCGATTAAACAAAAATTGAGGTGTCAAATGCAATTAATTCGCATCAATTGTAAAATCTTTTCATGTTGTTATTCTTTGATAAAAAGCAATTTCTTATTCTAAATCGTTATCCAAATAATCAGCCCATTCATTGATTCATTATGTTTTTTATTTCGTTCATCTATTCATCGTACGATTTCGTATACAATGTAGGAATAAATTTCAGTTTTTATTAGTTTTTGTTACTATAACAGAGAGGGTGCGCTTAAAGTGAACAAATAAATCAATATATACACGAATGGATGTAAAACACATACGTCGTATGCACTATACAACAATACATCCATACATACATGTACACTCTGTATGTCTCTCTGTCTGTCTGTCTTTGGTTAGTGAACTAAGTACTCTTTATCACGCTTGACAAAAACAGATTCATAAAATTATGTATAAAACTAACAAAATATCAATCAACAATGCTTACGTGTTTTGCGGTTTCAACTCTCTCCCACCCTGCTTACCGTCATACTCCCTTCGTTCTCGCCACTTATGTATGTACAGCGAGCGACAATTTCAATTGTGGAAAAAATGCAACAATAAAAAGCAACAAACACTTGCCGCCCCGATAACTAACCAACACAATATTCATGGGTATACTTCTATTTCTTCTTCTTACCCCTGGCTTTTTACTGTCCTATTATTGTCCTGACTGGTTCTTGAATACGGTCGGAGGGTTTATTGTTAAAATATTGTTTAGGTTTAGTTGCTCAAGTACCATTCAGATAAATTGTTCGGTCTTCATCAGCTTTTGCTGTATGACGTTGACATCAGCATACACTTACTTTCCATTCATACACTCTCATACATACACACATACACACACACACAATCACATCATTTCTATACTAGAATAGAACAGCCTCAATGGAAATTATTAAAGAAAAAAAAAATATGTTGAATCTAAAACATAAATGTTTGCATGTTACTCACTCAGTCAGTCATTCGTCTATATAGTACATACACACATATGTATGTATGTTGATTTGGGTAGCTCCGATCCTTAGACGGCATCGTTTAATATCAAAAAAAAAAAATGAGTTCTTAAATGAAAGTTATAGCTTTTGTAGCCAAAAGCCGTTAATGGAACAACATGTAAGTAAATTGTACAATTAAAGAAAGAAATCAATTTGTTGATTGTATACGATTTGAGATGTACCGATTAATTTCGTTTTACAGTTTCTTCAGTTTAGCGGTAAAATACAATACTCGCCGTAATAAATACGATCATTTAGTTGTAAAATAATGAATTTGTGCCACAGTAGTTTAGTAAACAAATATTTAAACAACAGTATTGTTTATGCTAAAGATTGTAATTATTTTCATTTGAATATACTTGAGTTCAAAAAATTATTAAATATTAGGTCGTCATGCACCGGTAGGCTATTAGGGGATATACTTACCTGCGAGCGCAGGGATTGAGTGCTCCGTTCCTATCAGAGATTTTACTATTTTGTGTTAAATTTTCTTAAAATAAAAATTGTTAATTATTAACTCTGCTCAACTCACGATCTCCTGTTTACCAATGGGTCAATTCGACCTCCGGGTACTGTACTTGTCTTAATTGACAAGTACACGTCCTCTAACCTAACTCTGCTCAACAGGTAATAATAATAATAACATTTAAATAAATAATCCAACATCAACTTGTTGCGTACTACTCGCTGTCATTTCCTTCTCCTTACTTACTTACTTTCTGATTTTCTAATATAAACCACTATATGATCTTGGGATACCTCTGCACTTTGGTGTAGTAAAAAAGAATGTATCATGATACTAACATTTAGATGCTGATAAACTGAATGCGGAAGAAATCTTATTACTTAGGTTTATATAATAGCTTTAACATAGCAAAGCGGAAATTTTAGTTTTATACACATCCGACAATAGATTCTACGGTTCGATAGTCTAAATACTGTCTAAATAAGAGTACCTTTGACTTGGATGTGTAAAAATAAATTAAATTTAAGCGATAGCATTGTTTTTATTAAATATAAAATATAAAGCTACTGTTTTTTTTTTAATATTTTTGGATTCTATTCCTGTGTCATAGTGTCGCCGTAGTCTAGTAGGTAGTGTGTTCGCTTATTAGACGTAAAAGCCCGGGTTCGAGATCCAGGCCAGACATCAAAACGAAATATGAAAAAGAAAAATTATTTCTTCGGCGACTACCTCTCAGCAGATTTCTGGTAAAAACTCTGAGAGTAAATAAACCTGCCATGAAAAAGTTTCTCCAAAATCTGTCATTCGGAGTCGACAGTTAAACTGTAGGTCCCACCACTCTAGTATAAAATTAAGGCACACAACATGAGCGGTGTGAGAAGCTAGCCGTAATCCTGACTGAAGGGTTGTAATGGCCAATTATGTAGGTATGTATTCGTGTGTCATGGTTTAATGTTGATTACTTTAAATCATTGTAAGTATTTTTATCATGTATTATACATACATACGTACACATGTGGACATTCAAATTACTTCTATTATATTAGATGCTAAGTAAAGAGATACTGCCTTAATAATATATATTTATATGTTCACAAGCATTTTTTTTCATTATAAGTATGTGTAAGTATAACTACATGCGTCGTCATCTATCGTCTGTCTATTGTATGTGATGAAACTGTTGAAATTTAACACAAAGTTTCATTCAGTGTTTTTGTTAGCTTTAGTCATATTGTACAACGCCCTTTTTGCGAAAAGTACTTTGTATATGTATAAATATTTTCAACACTCAAGTATGTACTTAAAATAGTGCATCATCCCAGTTGAGAAGGGTTGTTTTGAGAATCTTTCCCTCGATAAACCTCCTCACCGCCCTTTACCAATATCGTTTACCCAACGATGAGGGCAAACACAATAGCCAGAGCTTTAGAACAACGGGGGGAATCACCACAATTTTAATAATAGAAGCTCTTTATAACAACATCTTAAACATAAACAATAAACACCACCAATAATACCACCACCACTCTACTTTGCATTAGTTATTAAAATATTTTTCATTATGTCCACATTTAATAACGTTAATATTTCTTAAGTGTTTAATATTATTGGTCGTACATTTTTTGGCTTTAATATTGTTTTGTTTTCATTGTGGGGGAAATTTTCATAAATATTCCTAATTTTCTATCATATTCAAACATTAACACAGTGTTCTCTTAGATCCTTTCAACGCTAAGTTGTTGTTGTTTTTTATTTTTATATTTTACGATAGAGATGACCGAAATGATCCATTTCAATAATTGTGAAAAACAAAATAAAGTTTTAGAAATTATAAGTTTATATAATCGGTACACATAATAGTGTATAGTATATGTATACATTATTATTATACCCTTGTCCATCGGTAAAACCAAAACATAATAAAAGTTTTAACACTCACATCAGTCATCGGATAGTCAGTCTAATATCTCTTTGAACTGAACGTAATTAATTGTACGAAAAATTGTTAACTTTGAGTATATGTGTATGTAAAATACATATTCACACGCTTATTTTAATCTCAGTGAAGTAACGGAACTATAAACGAATCATTCATTAAAAATGAAAATGGGAAATTTCTTAATTGCAATACTAAATGCAGTTAAAGGACCTAAATAAAGCACACAGTCTTGTCTATTCAGGATTTAATTGATGGATGATTGTGCAAGGCAACTACTCGGTTTCTCAGTTCGTCAGTCAGTCATTGAACGAAGTAGTATGAATCCATATTTTCATCCATTTATCCATTCTTCAAGCCAAGGCAGCTTGACTGTGTACATATTTATTTAGTTATACAGTTATGTTCACATTTGCTGCACTGATCACCATCATAATGCATACAAAGTTAAACACATACTCAAATATGCAACACACATACACAAACCATTCATATGAATATTTGTATGCATATGAACATACGTATGTATCTGTATTCATAATTAGGGTGTCCAATATTTAAAAGAAATTAACCCTTCATTTTGGCAAATAGAATATTAAACTTTTGCCTATCTTGTAGCTGTATTACTACTTGTTTCACTTGTAAATCTCAAATATTTCAGAAAATTTGTATCACTCGATACAAAGCTACGAAAAAAAGCTACGTAATAAAAAGTTAATAAAGTTAACGTAAACTGAAAATCAAATTAAGTTTTAAAATTAGAACTTGTACTTCATGGAAACTTTAAACAATTCTTGATAAAATAAAAATGCATGTGTTATATAATGATTTTTCTCTAAATAAACAAAATGTTTTCTATCTTTTTTTTTTCAGAGACTAAGTTAACTCAAAATATGTGCTAAATTTAAAAAAAAAATTTTTAATTTCTAAATTCATTACCTGAATTATTCTAAGATTTTCTACACACTTAAGACAACCTATAGACGTATGTATGTATGTGCGTTCGTATGTGATATGTATGCATACTCATATTTAAGGATGAATACAATATGAGAAATTAAGTATATACATATATACACGTTCATATAGTCATGTATACGCACACAGATTTATAACGTATACAAACACTTAAGCAAGCATAGACAAATTCTATATGCAAACATTTCACTTGATTTGCAAAGCGAATCCTCATTTTTCGTCTCCGAACAAACGAAGGACTAAGAAGGAGAATCAATGTACAAAAACAACACCAACGATAATGCAGCAGCTACATCAACAAATCAACGTTGATGAACTTACTAAACATGTGTATATACATACATACAAGAAAATGGGCACACACACTTAAAAAAAGTTATACCATGATATACATACGCGCAGACATACATATGCACTTACTCGCAGCTGAAGAAGCAAAAGCAGCAAGCTAACCCGTGTAGCGACTAAAAAATCTATGATAAAAATTTTAGTCTTGTTACTCATACGACTTTGAATGAGTACACAACGTATACACATTCGCATGCACGGAGGATATGTAAGATTGTGGGTATGTCGAAAGCTGAGCGAGCACTTTGTCAAGGACGAAGCCGATGAGAGGACTTACAACTCGTAGAGAGAGGCAGAGTGAGAAAAAGAAACAATAAAAAAGAACAAAAGTGAATAAAGTAAAATAAAAATAAATGTGAAGAAAAAAAGCAGAGAAACAGGAATATTTGCCTGGTTGCCTTCGGTTCTCATACAACGTCTACGACAATACTCTCGACAAATCGAAATTGTGTGCTCTGGCAAAATATTGGCACAAGAAATCATTTCTTCCTGTTGACAACATTCTCGCCGACAACAGTATTTTAATGTAACGTAAGTAAATGAGTAGTAACTGTCTAAGTAGTAGTGAGTGTGAAAGTAAGGTACATATCATCGGCAAACAAGGGTAGGATGAATGTCATGTAGGTGCACCCTGCATTTATTCATAAAAATACATAGTTCATACAATCCAACAATCTTACTTAAAATCAAGATTTCAAAAGCATCTGACCGAAATTTAATAGGATTATTCGTTCATTTTTATATTAAATTTGTTTTTTTTTTTAATTCAAATTATATCATATTTTATGTATGTTCTTTAAAAAAAAAACTCTGTTGTGTCTTTAGTCGCCGTAGTCTAGTAGGTAGTGTGTTCGCTTCTTAGACATAAAGCCAGGGTTCGAGCCCCAGGCCAGACATCAAAACGAAATATGAAAAAAATATTTCTTCGGGACTTCCTCTCATTATAAAAATTAAGGCACACAACATGAGTGGTGTGAGAAGCTAGGTCGTAATCCTGAACTGAAGGGTTGTAACGGCCAATTAGTATGTGTCACTAGATTTTACGATATTGTAGTATGAAAAGTACTAAATTTTGATGTTGATCAAATATCGTATCAATTCGATGATAAATAAATGCTCCAGTTTTGATTATTACTCTTTTTAAACGAAAAACCGAAATTAAGAAAACAGTTTTGCCTCTTAATAGTCAATAGTCTAGTTAATGCTTAGACCCTCTTTGCGTTCTTCTTAACATTTGATCCAATCAGTTGATTCATGTATGTATAACGTTTATTATTTTACTTCTTTTTCTTTTTCATGTGGGAAATTTCACTTCCTTACGTTATTTAACACTTCTTTCCAAGGCACCATTAATCATAATCAATATGATAATATTTTAATAATCAAAAAGATTTTTCTCAACAACAAATACAAATGCGATGAAAAAAACAATACAAATTTTAATAATAAACACTTAAAATTCTCATTCAAAAATAAAATGAATAGTTGAATAAAGGTAATATTGGATCAAGTATTCTTAAAGTATTACAATATTTCGAGAGACTGGACGACTAATATTCAAAAGCTTTACTACACGATCTTCTCTTTTTGCTTTTTTTTCACAAAAATTTTATTAAAAAAGCCCATATAAGAAACAGGAAGAGAAAAGGGAGAGGGCGAGGACGTGTACGTGGATGTAAACGTAGAGGAGGATAAGTGTATTGTTGTTACAACAATTTGCTTCTCCTTTTCGATTTTAATACCCGTGTACTTCGCAATACTTTTCATTAATACAAAATCACTGAAGCTCTATGGCGTCACGTGAGTTGTGTAAACAGTAGCATCATGCGTTTATTACGTTAAACATTATTTCCTTTTGTAGTTGCTTTATTTTTTTTTGTTTTTGTTTTTTTTTTTATTCCAGTTTTCTTAAATTTGTATTTTTCAAGTGTGCCTCTGTTGGCAAAAGCAGAAATGAGAAATAAATTGAACATGAGCGTGAAAATGAAACTGAAAATGAAAGCGCAACAGAACTGTAAAATGTAACGTAACTTAACGTTTGCTTTATATTCGGTATTATCCAGGGATTATTCCATCCTTTAAATCAACAAGGCGTGTGGATGGTGCATGTTGCTGCTGGTGTTGTTGTTTCTCTGATTGTTATTGCTGTTGTTATAATTGCAATTTTGATTATTAATGTTTTCCTAAAGCAAATAAAAGTTTCGCTTAACTGTACAATTAAAAATGTGTAAAAAAATAAAAAAAACGTCTCCTTTTTTGTACATTCCTTGTTCGCTTTTAGTCCTTCTGCATTGTGCTATACATGTGTGATTGTGTGTGTTCATGCCATATACAAATCGACAACAAATATTTGCCTTGTAGAGCTTATTTCGCTTTTGCCATCATCCGCTTAGAGATGGTAGACTATTGTATAAAAAAAAGGAAACAGTGAAGAGAAGAGACGTTTTGTATGTGATTTTGTACTTCTGCTACTGTCGTCAGCAGTTTGTCGCTGTGTGTTCCACATTTTGTTTGGTCTAGTCAACAGTGCTCATACACAAATGCACAAATACCAAGAAAAAGATGGAAAAACGTCTTGTTCTGCCTTTGAAAAGGCCTTTTTTCGATGAATGTGACCAAAAAGTGAATATTTTGATAAAAGCTTGTAACAGTTTAGTACGATATCTATAAAAATAACTGACTTGGATCGCATTAAGCAATTTGCAATCACTGCTTCTGCTGTTTCACATAGACAGCAAATAAATTTTTTTTTCAATTGAATCCTTATACTTATGATACAAGTAATTGTTGTTATTGTTAATATCGTACAATCTTAGCTTTTCTTATTAGACGGCCCCTACCGTTGAATCAACCGTTGGACATCTTCTTCACTTGTTGCACTTTTTTCAAACAAATTTACTTATAAATTGTTATTGTAGCTTCGTATTCTTCAAAACTTATGGTCTTCAATCAACCACAATTATAAAATTGTGCAACCAGTTGCAACGTGTAGGGACTGCATTATATCGAATCAGACTCCGACTTCAAAAATGTTTTTTGTTTTTTTTTTGTCAGTATGTACATCGATTTTGAAATGCTGACAGAGGCCTTTTAATGGGCAAAAAATGTCACTCATTTGGTTCTCTCGAAAACACTTGATGCTCATAAAGTAAAGTGTCGTCGTGCTCCTCCTTACTGTTTGTTCTTTCATTTGTTCATCTGTTTGAACTTTCTCCAGTTTCGTTTGCACTTGCAAATATTTCAACTTTGTTTTGTTTTGCTATGCTTTACTTCACTTCAGTTTGCGTTAGAGACTGACTTTGGAAGGCGTTAGCCACTGCAATTACTCTGTATGCATACCCAAGCAAATGTTTTTCATATTCTTCGTTCCATAGATTGACTTTTGCCATCGCTATAGCAGCACTAGAACAGCATACACTTTCTAATAATCTTCTAATGTATTCGTGCGCCCATGATTGTGGCTTCTAACATAGTGTGTGGATAGGTTGAGCATGCAATTTTCTGTTTTACCATCTTCATGCTGCAGTTCGCCTGTCTTTGTCTATCTGTAGATGAATATTATTCCTATTTGTGACATTCGGTTTCTGGCTTCTTCGGTCATGTTTTGCTTGTAAAGAAAAGCAACACAAGTGTCAACACAAAAATTATGCCTGCATTTGTTTTGAATCTGGAACAATTGACAGACCTCTTCTTCTTGGGCTTTGTTGGAGATGGAAAGCATGTAAAAATCGTAAATAAGAAAATTTGTTTACTTTTAGCACATGCTATTTGATTTAACAACACAAATCTGTAAAGGGAGTAAGGGAATTGAAAATCAGTCAATCCGTTAACATGACATCAATTTATATGAATTCGTTAAACATAAAATAATTCTTTAATTCTCCCGCACTAAATACTTCTAAAACTAACGTTCACATATTTTACTTTAATGAAATTCTTTCCATTATATTTTCTGGGTCTTGTACGGGATTAGACGAATATTATCCGATCGACGGTGAGCAATTTAGGTTATAGACTGCGTTGTAGTTTTAGACTGTGTTGCAGTTTGTCATTACCGTGGGTACTACTACAACTTTTTGAAAAACGGGTAATTCTACGCGCTCGTACACTATTCGATGTGGGCAGCAACTCACTCTACACTTTTGCAGTACCGTGTTATCGCTTGAATAATTTAAAAGTAAAAATAAAACATAAAGAAGTACATGTGTATGTGCATTTGTTACTGAAATTGCTTTTCATCCCATACTTAAAACTTTTATTAGAAGAAGAATTTCTTCATTCATTGTATCACATGATTTATAATTTGATACTCCGTTTCATTAACTTTTCAGTCACGCATATACATATATTAGATGCATAAATAATACTTACATTATATATACATTAATAAATACTGTTTCATAAACATAACTGTTTGTATTCGTATGTCTTTTATTTATGTAGGCACATAAGAAATATAATCAAAATAAAAGGTGTTTTTGATTAACCACAGATAACCGTCTAAATCATATCCTGTATGTTGCTTCTGATAGACCATGATCACCATTCTTCATTCCGCAAATCATAATTTTTTTGTACAAGATTCGTTATCTTTACCGATTTCAATTAAAGTTGAGTTTCCTACACTGTTAATTCATAATTAATCATATAATTGGGTGTAGTGGCTGAAGTGCTAGGCTATAAACCTCACGAATTCCAGGTTCAAACTAAACAGAAGACAAGCAATTCTTCGTCGTTGATTTATTATCATAGTTCTTTCGAAATTGAAAAAATAAGTTATCTAATCCATCTGTGAGTGTTCCACTGATTAAACTCAATTACCCCCCAAAATAAATAGCATTAGAAACGACGATCCGCAGCTTAACACAAGGGTCATTGTTTACCGTCCGAGGGTCTGCTACAATACTTTAATCATCAAACCGAAACTAATTAAAAAATATGATAAGAAGATTAGGAAGATGTTTTGTGATAGTCCCACTACGTTTCTTAATAGATGTGATTTAGAAATGGACATACGAAATATTGATGAAAACAAATTAATTGTATCGATTAATAAATTAAAATGTTTGATTCTTATTAAAACATATCTTAAGAATACAAATAGGGTATTAATATTGATATAGTCTAATGAGTTACTAGATTAGTTTACTAAATTGAAACTCGAGGATTTGAATCCAGAAGCTGTGGGGGTAGAAGATATCAGGGTACCAAAATGAGTTAAAGGGAAAACTTGCGGAAACTTGCAAGGTATCCATACAACCTAATTCAACCAATTACCTTCAAAATGGAGACTTGTTCATGGTCTGACCAAAAGAGGTCAAACATTTACTCATGAAATGTAGTCTTCATTTTTTTATACAGCATTACTGGTATTATTTTTTGCTACATCTTATATAATGCGTTCTCTGGGTAAATTTAAATATTTTAAGAAGTGTTGCAATTTACTCCAACTGCATCAAACCGAACAACAGATGAAGCCCAGATATGTTTGAACAGTTGTTCGATATTGTTTAAACATAAATCAACTTAGAAAAGTCATTGTGACTTTGAACATCAATAGCGCTGGCATAGTATCATATAAATTGTCTCTTGAAATAAAACCAAACACGATGATAGAGCAAATAATCTCAATACTAATGCAGCACAAAAGGAACATTTGTATCAGTCACCATTCAAACAATATCCAAAAGTATTGTGTTTCTATACGTACAATTAGAGCGATACGACAAGCATTAGAACTAAAAAAATATATTCTGTTTTCAATATTTTCTTTTTTTTTTTTTTTTGTTTTGTTGGCATATTTTTATCGGCCAAGTCATAACACACGTCAACTGATCAAATAAAAATTAAAAATAAAAGTAAATATAAAAGCTATACTAAAGATCACAATATAATGATCAGTAAACCTTAATTTTATGTATCATTTCTCAGTTTTTATTCTTTATTTCTATTTATTTTCGCACAAGAAAACCAATTGATGTTTTTTTTGTAATTTTTTTTTTTTTAGAAATGATGAACACAATAAGTGAACAATAGTGTTAAAACAATTTCTCTGAATAAGGGCATGACAATGTGAAATCTACACAATCCCATTTCCTATATCCGGCGAATTTTTATTGTTCACAGCCAAATGTTTTACTTCGTTTGTTCTTCGTTTCTGTCTGTTTCTGTCTATTGAATAATATTCTTGAATAGAAATAATAAACGTCGGGCGTCGCAGTAGCAATAGTGAGCGAAAGAAAGGACAAGTGCTGATATTATTAACTAAAGTATACATATTTACTTTTTTATTTATTTATTTTGTATTTTATGTATAAACGCTTACCTTTTTGTTTTACCAGTTCTACAAATGGAACCGAGTTGGTTATACACAGGGAAATTCCACCAACTGTTGTCCAAGAACTGTTTTTAAAGGCGCCACAGCGAATTTATAACAAATTATAAATACATTGGGAAAGTAATCTATGTACATACATACATACATATATATCTATGTATTGTTTGTTTTACAAACTGCTTAGAGTGCGAATGGAACAGTATTTCGCTAGTCTTAAACTCTCACGTTTTTGCTCATGTTTCATCCACTTATTCATTCAACACCGCGTGGTGTCAATGCGTAGAGTTTTTTAAACAATTTTGTAGCTTTTGGAAAATCGAATCACGTACGAAGAACGGTAGCAAATTTGTATTGTATGATCGAAGCTTCTTGTTAAAGATCAAAAATAAGTTGTCGGTATGCAAATCACAAGTGCTGTTGTATTGGATGATTAAACGTCAATACAAAAAAAGTTAAATAAATAGACCAAACACTATTCTTTGACACCCTTTACCACAATTCTATCCTAACAGCTGGAGCTTCAAAGTTCAAACACTTTTGTATGAAATAAGTGTTTGGACTAAATTCGATCGATTCAAAGCAAATTTTATTTCAAATCCAATTCTCATCTCTCCTATTTTAATATCAACGTTTCAGGCATGTACTAAACAATTAATTAGAATGCAGTGTATAAATGATAATGATTTAATCCCGGCTCTGTAAGTACACTTCATGAGAAATGAAAAACATATGAAACAGCCTTGACCGACTTCGGATAATAAAATATGTGGAATACATATGTACATACAACACATATTGTTTTGCTAAATAAACTTAATTACATTATTTACTTCTAATCGTTATTTACTAATTTATTTAACTTTAAAAAACATTTGTAAATCCTTCAGACTTCAACTGATAAAACTGCGCTATCCATTTTATTCTCGGTCTTCTCATCGTAGACCGACTGGCAGCATCGTTCTTCGCTTTCAATGAATTTTATTGTAGGAATTTTAATCATTGTTTTTTTTCCTTTTCGCGAATTTCTACGTATTTGTTAGTGTCATTCTGTGATCCGTTCCATGCATGTATTTTGTTGTTGTCTTGTTTACATATTTTCTTTTCGTCCATACTCCTCTGCGTAACAATATTTACATTCTATACTGTGAGAACTTCCTCATACTAGGCCCCAACATTGTCTCATTGCAAAATTATTATTTTTTTCTAACTATTATGATACAAGATAAAAAAATTACTAATCATATTTCTGTATAATGTTTTGACAAGTAAGTTAGTTTTACTACAGTCTTAATCATTTGACCAGGAAACGCTCGAAACTATAATTCAGATTTGATTTGTTTCAATCGTAGCAGGCAATGCTACTGAATCAACAGATATACATACATAGTTAAGAGGAGACGTTTCAAATGCATTCAGTTTAACATAAATATAACAGAAATTTTGATTTTACCAAGCGGATTATTGAAGAAGAATTCATTGTTTTAAATAATAATAATAATAATAATAATAATAATAATAAAATATCAAAATTAGAAGAAATAAAAAAATTAAATAATTTCAAGCAAAATAGAAGAAATTCTTTAAATTCTCGTATGTATTCTGAGCATTTCATGCTAAATGTTCGTTAAACCAGTTGTTTTCAAATACAATAACAAAGATTTGTTCTCGTTTTTATTTATTTATTTTTTTTAAATATGAATTTAAAAATTTTTCATTTTATATGTACAATTGTTTTTTTTTTTAATACATTTAGAAGACGATCTACAATCTCATCCATTATCATACAAGTTACAAATGACATTGAACTGATGCTCGTAATTCTGCGAAGATAACAAATGTGTTGCTTTGCAATTTCTTACAAAACAAAACTCCCTCCTAAAAACGAATCTTTAATCTGGAATAGAAAACAAACAAAGAGCAGTGTAAATAGCATGTATGTATGTATATTATTCGGTATTTATACAAAGACCCATTATTTAATGATCTTTGTATTTTGACGGGACAACGATACCATGGACACCAAGATTATTAGATTTCGATCGTTGAACACATTCCAATTGCAGATGTCCTGCTGTTAAACAACGGCACTATTACAAACCATGAAACCCCTAATCACTTTATAACATCCATGTGCCTGTGTAAAGAGAGCGAGAGAGAGTGAAGAAGAGAAAAGTCAATTTATCCTGGTCGTTTAAATGGTTTGTTCTTTTTTTTATTGTACGTACGTACACACGACAGATACATTATCTAATTTAAAAGGCGTGTAATTCAATTTGTTACTCTGCATTGTTTTGAAATTTTCTAAGACTCTGCGGGATACTTTCGCATGAATGGAATGAAATGGAATAGGAGTGAGGAAGAGATCGAAATGTATGAATGAATGAATGAAATTCAAATTGTTGGATGTGATTGTGTATGGCATTGACTTTTATAATTCCTACAGTAAAATAAAATCGATGTTAATATTGTTTTGAAACTTTGTAAACGGTTGAGGGAATGGTCGGAAAATGATTTCATTTGAAATTTTGACAAATCAAAAGTGCTTCAGCTTCCGTTAAGGTAGTATCAGTTTTCTCTTGTATACAGTTTTTCTTTGTCTCGATACGATTTTTGTTGTCGGGACAACGACAATGCATTCTGAGCAAACGAATGCGTTTCTCATTATTTGGATCCTGCATTTATCTTGGTTTTCTTTTTTGGGTTTTCGCAACAATTAAGAAAATAAAATATCCCATAAAGAAATTTTGTAAATATTTGTATATTGTTGTGTTCCAGATTCAATTGCTGCAATTAAAACACTGATCGAAACCTGAAAATACTTTCAATTGTATGCATGCTAGAAGAAAGAAAGATAGATGAAGAGGGAGCGAGTGATGAAGCATAAAAAGTGAAACAATTGTGAACCAAATTACCTGCCCTAATTAAAGATTTTAGACCCTTAAATGAACAAGTGATAGTTTGCATTATTTTATTTTTTTTTTTTTTGCAATCATTTGCAATGTATTGCTTTAACAAGAAAAATGCCATCAGTATTTGAAAAAAAAAAAAATAATAAAAATTCTGTTTGCACACAAATTTTTTAGACTTAATTTTAATCCTTTTTGTTTTGTTGTTATTGTTGCTGATTTCTTTGCCTCAGCCTCTGCCTCTGCCTTTTTATTTGTCCGTCTGCCTTTCAGTATGTCTTTATTTATGTATTTGTCGACATTCATAGGTTGCGATGATGGTGGTTGTTTTTTATCTCATATGAATGCCGCTAATTTGTATGATAAATCAAAAATGATTCAAACATAAATACTTACACTTTAACATTCAAGATGAGCACCCTCCGGATCTTTCGAAGCTTTTTAAATTTAATCTTATTTAGAATTTTTAACTTTTCTATAAACACGGCAAAGCGAATACAGAAGCGGTAGACTACAGTCATCATAGGACGAACGAGAGCAAAATGAAAGAAAAAAATCAGCACAGCTGGTGCAATTGTAATTCTGTGATTTGTTCTTACTTGTCAGCACTTGTAATAAAGGATATTACGGGTGTAGCCTGCAGTTATTTAACCTCCACTTGTAACTGCACCAGTGTACTGAAGGAGTGAGTACTGACTACATGACAGACATTTTGAATTTACGATGGAATCCCCTAAGCATTCGAGGTATGTTAAGTTTACCATCAAGAGTCGTTCCATCATCATTTATACACAAAAACAACATATTTCTGGCTTGTCTTTTGGTCACTGTGTATTCATTCTTACTTGCTTAATCCCTTTCTATTTCATTCTGCCCCTTCTCTTTAAGGACTTCCGATTGTATGGCTTACATGATGTTTTGAGGCTATACTTTGTAGTCGGGTTGATTCTTTCTTCATATATTTTATTCGTTTAGATATTAAATTTTTTAAGAATATCTTCGTTTACTTGCCAGTTTACCTACAACAACAAATATTTGTATTTTATATGTTATCCTTTTGCTTTTTTTTTTCTTCGTATGAAGATTATAGGCCTGTATTTAAGAATTTCTAATAAATTTCAAGCCTTTCGTCACAATTTTTGGTTCTATTATATGTATGTGAATATGTAAATGTATGCCATATTGGAATGTACCTATTAGATGTACATACATACACAGCCTAGCTGTGGTAAACACTGAAAAAATAAAATCCTTCATAATAAAATTGCGATAAATTCATTTAAGTACAAACTTTATGGGGTATCCATGCAATGAATTCTCCAAGTCGATTGCCTTGACAAATTTCAGAATGCTGCTCGGTGTCAACAATACCAATTCTCTTCCTACCACTTGATATGCACCCAGATGTTTCTTGCTGGAATTCATTAATGTCCCACAGGTTCTAAAATTGTGCTCCAATGATTCATTACCTTTGTCTCAGGATCTACATCTAGGGCTGCAGGCAATCCCCTTCTGAATAAGTAGACACTGAGTATAAAGCACCCCATGAAAATACCGCTTAGCAACCTTAGGTTACTCCTGGATAGTCTGATGCATGAACCAGATCTCCTCTTATCCTAATTTTCTTATTAAAGTGTCGGTTACAGCACATAGCTTAAGAGGAGCCTTTTGTGATTTGTATCTTTCTTTTCCAAATATCCACTCCCACTCCACAAGAAGGTTGCAGTCCCATCAACAGCGTGGAGGCTCATCTACTCGCAAGCTTGTCTAAGTGTTCATTGTAAAGAATTCCAACATGATCTGTAGCCTAAGAAATAATAAATGAAAGTGAAATGAAAAAATCTAATCGACCAATTAAAAATCGTGCTTTGCCATATATTCTTTGTATTTGTGATAAAATTATTGTGTTGATAATTGGCCTTCTCTTCTTCTTTTTGGATCAATTAAAACCTACGAAATTTACTCCGATATATTTTGATTTTTTTAACATTTCCTTGCCGAAATATAATTGAAAAATGTTTAAGACATACTGATGTGGTTATGGTGATTATTAAGCATTCTAAAAGGTACTTTTGAATTGTTAATAATAGGCCCATACTAGCCCTCTCCCTGCCGCATTATATTTTCAAATAGGCAAGCAAGCAATTACAGCCTAAGTCGACTTAGGTCATTTTGAGTTATGCATGTACTTTCATATTCTACAAGTAAAACTATATCTTTACGTGAAATCAACATTTCGTTGGGCTTTCCCTTTAAAAAGTTGTCCTTTAAATTAGATTTAACAACTTGAATTAATTGTTGTTGTTTTTCTAGTATTTTTTTATAATTATTTTCTCATAATTTTTATGTTGAATTTTTAATAAAATATTAAACTAATAATAGAATAAATAAAATAGCATCTATTTTACTATTCGAAATCTGAGACAAAAGTTTTGTGCCTTTTTTAAATATTTTTTAATCTCAGTTTGCAATGTAATCAATATGAGATCCTTATGATATACTCATGGATGTTCGAATTTTCGTTGTACTGCGATGTTGCTGTAATCACAAATTTGAACTGAATTGTAGAGTAGAAGTTTACAAGATAACTTAAGATATTGATTTCTGTCTATTAAAGAATATGTCTAACAGATTTGTAATTTATTTGTGCTAATTTTGAGGCGCTATTCGGTTACTCATTCAAATGGAATACATATCGTTTCCTTTCATAACGCGACAACATTTTTGTTTCTTCGCTTCTGTTCTCCATAGGTTTAATCATGTTTCTCAACGAGTGGGAGTTCAGCAGCGTGCTAACAAAAGCAATAACATCAGCAACTGTAAAATTACTATAATGGTACGTATGAAATGTATATAAAATATCAGACAGCTACCAAACTCTTGAAACACTATTCATGTCGTGAAATAACACTAAAATGACAAAAAGATTCCTCATGCTTTCAGTTCCACACCGGGAAATTCTTGAACAATAGTATTCTAAATATCTCAAAATTCGATACTCAGGCGCAGTGGTAATGGACACGAATATGTGTAAAAATTGTAGAAAATTCCATTTGATAGTATTTTGAAGATGTACGCGAATTCGAACTTGAAAAAACAGAGACACTTCATTCCATGTGCTCTTTGTATGTATTTTTATTACCTGGATAGGCATTTTCCTTAAGTGTATTTATGGTCGTCAATGAATGCATGATGACGCATATTTATTTTCATTTGACTTAAATAACCCCAGTATCAGAAGTGTAGTTGGGCGTGTGTATGTGTGTGTGTGTGCGTTGTAGCGTAGGTATGTTTGTATGTACATTGATTGCCGAGACGCAAATATTCACGTTGTTTGTTTAGCTGTCTTTGCATCTTGACTGTCTAACGGAAATGATGCTGCTGGCAGCCTTTGAATGGCTTTTGGTTGCACGCTTGAATACATCAAATACTTGGTTTGGATTGTTGTGGCGAAAGCTGTGTTTACTGACTACTCATATTGCTGCAATGACAGGATTGTCATAATGAATTTTTAAATAATGCCTACAACATCTAAAATATTTCTCTATAATCGCCTATACATACATATGTACATATATACTATAGACATATACATATATGTACATATGTGTATGTATGTAATATACAATATGAATGCGTTTGCACGTACATATGTATGTATGTAATAAGTAACGGTAAACTTGTTTTACATATGTATGTGAATTGTGTGTATATGAATTGCATTCCCAACAACATTGTTATGAGTTAAAAGCAATACAACAAATATCAACGATTATAATTTATGTTTTAAACAATTGGAAAACAATGTATGTTCTCATAAAAACATTCAAATCCAATTAATTAAAAAATACGTCCATGTTTAATTTATTTATTTTATTATTAAAAATTCTACCATAATATCCATCGAACAATGCACATACATTTCGGCAGGACGGAAAGGAGTAAGAAAGAACGACAGAGAGAGGGAAAGTTAGAGGGAGAGAGAGGAAGAGTGGTAATAAATCCACCAATACATTGGCAATGTATTTACATAAATACTTAGATTTATCCGCATGCATGCTGTATTTGTACGTATGTAGCTATACATACATACGTATCACTACCAATTCATTTTCATAGAGGCTCGATAGAGAGAGAGAGAGAGAGAGAGCATTAAGAATGATATGAAATTTATGACAAAAGTACAAATACATACAAATCCATGCCACATAAAGTCCAAGTCGATTCCAAATAAAATCAAAAAAGTATTATGATGTTTTAACAACAACAATAATATCATGAAAATGGTAATGATAATGATGATGGCGACAATAATGATGGCGTTATTGATTGTTGTCATTATATATCACAGTTATTAATTTTATTATTGTCACAATGTATTGAGGCGCGTTTAAATGCCCATAAGAGCAGCCAGATTGTGTTGAAATTGTACCTATATACATACATACAAACGTACATATGCACATATATGTATGTATGTATGCATGTGTATTTATGTATAGTATGTACATATAAACATGTGCATTAAAACAATCTGGAGAACGTAAACGTTGCGAACATAAAATATTTGCTGGACAGCTTTTTTGTTTGTGTTTGTGCAACGTATTTGTTATGATTATTTTTAAAAATTAATTACATAAACATATGTACATATAAAATCTGTAAAATAAATTTATTATAATTTATTTATTGATACGCATTTAAACGACATTTTCGTTCAAATATCGGTGCACACACTCCAATTCACATTGAGATAAATAGATGTGCATGCGGATAGCATTTGTGATGCTCACATTAAAATTCACACCCAAACACAAATGCAAACAAATATGTATGTATGTATGTATGTATGTATGTATGTACGAACACATATCCAAATACATACATATACATATATATGATTACGTGTATATATATAGCAGTATATGTAGCAGTGGCAACACGTACATATAATGCTTAAATTATACACATGACATCACGCCAAATACGTATAAGCAAACCTTTAATTGTACATTTATATGTTGCAATTGACCGATAACTTTATACATATGTATGTACATACATATATTTATTGTATTAACTCACACATACAAGTCCACAAACATACAGACATATCTATATAGCACATATACTACACCGCTTGAAGCACCATTATTATTATTTGATTTAATTTTAAATTTTGCAATCCTTTAATAAAGTCCTAAATAAAAATTTCAGAATTTCGACTTGAATGCTAAATTAAACCGGATAGCAACACGTCTGCACTTCCATCACATGCATCATATCATATTGCAAAAACTTTCTAATTGTTTCGTCGTCAACATTAAATTTTAAGTTAAATTTGTTAAACACTCACTTATCTTCCCTTGGATCTTGAGCTGTCCTTATTTGTATGTATGTATGTGAAATGTTGTATGTGCCGACAGCATTCAGTATATATGTACATATATATGTACGTTGTCCAAGAACGATTCCTTTTTTTATTGTTTCACTTATTGATTTTGATTACGGCTTGTCTTTGTTTTAACTTTCTAGTTTGAATTTGTTTGTTAATAATTTGTATGTTTTGAAAATAAGTGAAAATGTTGATTTTCTTCCCTGAAAAACGTATAATACACTGCGTCTAACATAATGTTGAACAGTGTTTTAATGAGAAAATATTATCATATCATCGCATTCATTTTTAATATGAATTTAATTTAACTCATACATATACATACAATATGCATGCACACATACATGTAGCCATTCATTTTAAAGGAAAATTCCAAGTAATAACACATTTTATTTATCGCTTTACAGAGTTCAACTTAAAACACTTTATGGAAAAGCATTTGGTAAAGGAGTTTGTTATAACTTTTTTTTCACTCAGACACCTTCACTACTAACCCAACTAATGTCACTGTTATTTACTTTATCATCAGTCTGCCTTGTTCATGCTATGACAATGCTAGTGACGCTGGATGTGGCCGATCGAAAGAAATTATAATCTTCTTATTGCAATTGATTGGTCCATTCCTTTCCCGAAAGTGTCTTAAAATGGTAAATAAATACTTCCTAAATGCAAAATAATTAATGCCCCAAAGCCGGTGTTCTTATTTCATTGTTTTTAATGCTTTTAAGAATTTTGAACATGTAAAATTCCATTTAACGTTTTATTGTTCTATTCTCTTTAAAATTGTTCCTCAAGCGCTACACAATTGAAAACAATAATAATTCGTTACATTTTAGAGTATGATACAGAAACTTTTAAAGGAAAACACAAAATAATTCATATATGTATATATGTACGTATGAATGTACAGTAGTTTTCCGATTTAACGAACCTATATGTTGTCAGGCCTGTTCGTAAAATCGAAAAGTTCGTTATATGCAGTACTAATTTAAATGTGGGTTTTTGGTATGAGAATAAGTTAAAAGTACATAAAATATTTTTTTTAAATGTATTTTATAAAAATTAATTATTTTTTATAAAAATAATACAAAAAAGGGAACAATTCATATCAGAAATTAATTGTTATTTTAAAAAATAATAATTCATATTACATTAGTACCATTAGTCCATTTATTGCAGCTTTCAAAATATTTGACTGCATCCTCGTGTCTTATTTTGGGATCCGTGTTTTCGACAACATCCTCCTCCTGCGCCAGTTACAGGAATATGACATCGCCGCTGCCTTTGAAACCATGAAAAGAGCCTGTTCTCCATAATTGGAAATTCGCCCTGCTTTGTAGACCTTCAATTTTTAGATCCAAAATTTGTTGTTTCCACAATTTGAATGAGATTCTCTTTAGATTTTAAAAATGTACAAATAGAGGACTTTTTCATTCCTTACTTATTACACAAAGCTGTAATACGTAAACAATTTCGATGGTCATCCACAATTTTTATTGTATCTTTTAAACACAGTCTTTTTCTTCCACTCATTTTGATGTTTTCATCATAAAAGTATGTACAAAACTTAACATCCAAAACAAAAACATCAAAAGAAACGGTGTATTTTTTAACTACACATTAGGTTTTTTGTTATATTTGTCAAATGTCATTTTATCTTCATTCAAATAATATTTTTATTTGTTCGTTAAACTGAGTACAAAAAGTAATTTTTGTTCGCTATTTAAGGTACTCAATAGGAAAAATTTGCCTGTTCGTTAAATGCGATGTTCGTAGAATCGAATGGTCGTTAAATCGGAAAACTACTGTATTAACATTTTACATTCAAATGTATAACTTTACATTTATGTGTACGTATGTAAAAATATCTGAGTAATTTTAAGTATAGGATTGCATGGATAAGGATTAATTAACCAATTTACTCACAAAAATGTTAGCGGAATGTCGATATACATATGTATATACATATGTATGTACGTAAGTGTATACATTAGGGTGGCCCCGTTTGTATGGAGAAAAATAAGGTATTGATGTTCCCGACTAAAATGAAAGTTTGATTCATTCTAAGACCACGTTTCTCAAAATTTTTGTCCTGGGCTCAATATTTGGTGAGCTGGATCAAAGGATAAAAAGGTCTTTTTTAGAGGTTTTTGGATTATTTTCATATTTCTTCCAAGGGAACTATATATAAATTTGGTATCATATGAAAGGTCTTTAAGAGGCGCTTTCAATAGGTTATCAGAATTTTAAAAAAAATTTTGATAATTCAAAAATTTTGAAAATTTCGGACAAAATTTTTGTTTTTTTTAATTTTTTCATAGAATTTACTTAACTAAATTGTTGAAATTTCTTGATTATAAAGGCCATGTAATTTAACCAAAATGGTTTTTTCCGTTTTTCAAAATTCAATCTAGGTCAATTTTTATTAAAATTTTTTTAAACCTAATTTCTTCTCTATCTGACAACCCCTGTTAACTCAATATGTAATGGGCATCAAAATAAATAAATAAATAATATTATAAATAAATAAATAATATAATAATAAATTTTATAAGCTTTTCATTGATGTATAATTTCTTATACTTTTATTTTGTTATACAACGAATATTTCAATTTAAACCAAAACATTTGCGATACATTCCGCTATAATGTAATTTTCTTGTTATTCCGTAATAATAATAATAATAATTTTGTTAATGTTGTTGTTTTTTGTTGTTTATTTTTAAAGTAATGAAGAAATTGTATTAAACCAACGATAACTAGTAAAATTTAATGCCAAAAAATCTCTTTTATATTTTTTACAAAAAAAAATCTTATATATAGAGTCAATGTTTTTTTGCAAAATGTGCCGTTAATGTATTGAATTTTGAAAAACGGAAAAAACCATTTTGGTTAAATTACATGGCCTTTATAATCAAGAAATTTCAACAATTTAGTTAAGTAAATTCTATGAAAAAATTAAAAAAAACAAAAATGTTGTCCGAAATTTTCAAAATTTTTGAATTTTCAAAATTTTTTTTAAAATTCTGATAACCTATTGAAAGCGCCTCTTAAAGACCTTTCATATGATACCAAATTTATATATAGTTCCCTTGGAAGAAATATGTAAATAATCCAAAAAACCTCAAAAAAGGACCTTTTTATAATTTGATCCAGCTCACCAAATATTGACCCCAGGACAAAAATTTTGAGAAACGTGGTCTTAGAATGAATCAAACTTTCATTTTAATTGGGAACATTCGCAACTTTTATTTTGGGGCCACCCTAGTATACATATGTGTTTTGTACCCGCATAAGGCGTGTAATTGAAATGTTTTTCATTATTATTTTTGTTATTGAAAAAGTTTGCTAAATGAAAAAAATCCAACGTATTGTAGTTTCATCACTTACGATGAGGTGTTTATACCCACAAACCTGACTGATGTGAGGTGGCGAATAGAGATTGGAAGCGTACATCTATTCAGGGCAACACACTCTTTACGAAATACGCGTATATACGTTACTTATATCCAAAGTATAACCGTATAAAGTGACTCCCTCTTCTATTTAGTCTACGCAGTTGTGTTCATTGACAGTCAAAACAAAAATTTGTCGTACTTCTTCGAATAGCATTTTTCTTTTTAGCATAAAATGCACTGCTATGTAGAAGAACTTTTGTTAATATCTTTATATGTAAGCGTATTCAAAAAGCTTTTTTAGACATAATACCTGTTAAAATTACATACAAAATTCAAGTTAAAATAATATTTAATCTGCATGGAACATAAGATAATATTTTTAACATACTATGGGCCATTATTACAACTTGTCATTAAACTTGGGGTTAGTTAAAGGTACCTTTAGCTAAAGGTAACTGGAAAGTTACAACTTACAGATAAAATTTTTCAAAAATATGGCAGTGCCGGAGCAATGTCGATAAAACTGTTCAATTATATAAGTATTTTTTTTTAACGCAGTGGCAACCGCAGGCTTCGTTTTTTTTTAATTGCATATGCTCATTTTGTTTACATTTGAAGTTGCCATAATGATGAAAATAATATATAATATGGAAAGTTCAAACATAAACGTTAAAGCAAAGACTATAAATATATATATATATATATATATATATATATATATATATTTATAGTCTTTGGTTAAAGGTAGGATGATCCTCCCTTTAGCTTAACGATCACTTCTATCTTATTGGCTACACATAATAACGCAAAACAATTTATCTGCCCATTAAAATCCTCCCTTTAGTTAACGGCAAGTTATAATAATGGCCCTATGTATGTTAATTTATTAAATTGTTGCACTCAGTGGTGTTCAATAATAATGTTATTTTTATTTATTAAATAAATAAAATAAATAAATTAAGGACAATAAAGTGGATACATTGGAAATAAATAATGTTTGACAATTTCATAACAATTTAATGTATATATTGGTTATCCACCGTGTTATTGCATGCCACAATAAATAGTAATAACCGTCAAAGCGATTCAATGAATATAATTCAATGCAACAAAAAGAAAAATGACATGATTTCCAGGTTACTTGGCAGGTTGTAAGCATTTCATTCAAAATAATAATGGTAATAATTTTGGAAATTTTACATTGTGCATTGACTTATAGGACATACTGTACACGAAATGCACATTGATTAAATGTTTGCATTAACATTTGCAATGTTGTTAGTTACTCGCGGCTTTATTTACGTATACAACAACAACATTCAAATTGAATTTACCAATACAAATAGCGAACAAATATTAATCTTGCGAGTTTCTACAAATCATATTTGCTGTTTGCGTGAGGAACTCTCCTCTCTAGAGGAAAATTTAAATGAAAACCTACTGAATTTATTACGTAAAATTATCAGATGGATATTCTTTCTGAACGCAATTAAATTGCCATTTATATAAATACATATATTTTAAAATGCAATTAATATATACATCAGTATATATGCACATATGTACAAAAAACCTATATTAAATTTTTTTTTTTTTTGCAAATTTAAATATTAGTGTAAGTGCAAATGAACAGCTGACTAGGAGAAATACATGTTTTCAATAAAAATAATTTTAAGTTAAAAATTTGAGTAAATATTTATTTAACACACCACAGTACATACTTTTTCAACGAAAACAATCGTAAAAATGAATGAAAACAATCTTGTAAAAATATGCAACAATCAATTGAGATGAGGTGTCTATAATTTTAAGTGCAAATTTATTTATTAATACCCAAAGACTACGGTATGTATGTATAAACACTACGTATTGGAATAGAACCTCAGAAACCGTGCACACTTTCCATGGATTGTATGAAACATTTTGTTGACTTAATAAACATCAACAACAGAAACAGAAACAGAAACAAAAACAAAATAAAGTGATATAAAAAAGAGAAAATGAAAAAACAACATACAACATACACCCCCACTAATAAAAGGACATTATGATATTATACTAATGCACACACATAAATATATATTCTACATATTATATGAATACACATGTATATATATATGTATATGTGTACATACAATGTATAATACATGAACTCTTAGCGTAGTTATTACATCATAGTCATCATAGTCATCACAGTCATCATTGAATTGCTGACAGTTCACTAAACAAATGTATTCTTTGGCGAACAAGAATGGTCAAATAAGGATAAATGACATCTGGCATCTGAGAGAAAAAGAAGTATAACAAAAACTCTATCTTGTGGCGACCCCCTCACAGCCGTCTTATTGCCATGAAAAAATAAACTTTTTAAATATGTATGTATATGGACAAAGCATGGATGGAATGTGAGGACAGGTAGTAATCCTAACTAAATGGTTTGTAGTGGGCAATAATGTATGCATGTACATCGAAACAAATCTTAAAAGACCTTATGGTAGACCTCAGCGAACATTTTTTTTTTATGTTCCAATATCTAACTTGTGTAATTTTCATCTCCTTTACTGTTTATCTGTTCTCGATTTCTTCTTTTTTTCCTCTTCTTGTGAAATAGAAATAAATATGATGGTGTTTGCAGCATACTTTATCAGATAATCTCCAAATAGAAGGTTTTCGATAAGAAATTATAATCAATCGATCGATCCAATGGGAAACTTAAATGTCAAAGTAACTGCTTTATTGTCTTTGCCATGTCGCAAATTGGCATGCAAATGAAGACGTAATTCCTTTTACATCCTGCAAGACATATTTATTTGTGTTTACATTTGAATTTGTATTTGGGTTTGTCAACATTAATGGATCGATTCGAATCGACTCCCTCCTTGCAGGGTGTTATGTGTTTAATGTCCTTTTTTCATATTAACTTTGTGTACGTGTATAGATAGATGTCTTTTCTAGTTTTAATTTTATATTGTCATAAATCAACATTTTTCCTTGTGAAATTAACGGCATAAATAAAAATTGCTTTTCATTATTTACAATTTATTTTCGTGGTCGTGTAATACAAGTTTCGATTCCAGTTGATCCAAAACAGCCTGACTTTTTCTTGCATTTCTAGTTTATCTTTTTTACCAATTAAGCCTAACTTTATATATATATATATATATATGTATATACATATGTATGGTAGGTATATACCCCTTCACAGCTAAAATCTATAATAATTATTAACTTTTAGATTTAACCAACACTATGAAACCAGTATGTATTAATTAAGCGTATTCAGAGACATTGATGAATAAATTTTGTAAAATTCATATTAACTCAATGGATCGCATAGTAAATTACTGCCAAACATTCTTTTGGACTTGAAAAAGTTTTTTTTTTTTTAAAGAAATACATGCTGCTATTGTATTCTGGTTTTCTAATTCAAGAATGAATATTAGTAATTTGTAATGAGAAAACGTAAATGGTCTAGGTGTATTGATCAACTAAACGATCAAAAAATCATTGCTTTAGTTTGGTGTGGTCATTTGTTTTAGGCGATCATTACCGAGGGTAGAGATACATTTGGCGTACAGTCAACCCTCCTATAACGCGGTCAGTGCGTACCGCGTTACATGGAAACCGCGCTATAAGAAACTCAGAATTAGTACAAATCCCATCATTCGTACCGCGTTATATGGAGACCAAGAAATACAAAAGGCAAGATAAATTATAAATTATTTATATAGAATTCAAGCGTTCATTTAAGGATTGCTAAAAAAAAATGAAATTAAAACTAATCTCAAAGATTGCAAGGAACTTATGGGATGTTATTGAAGGGAAACCGCGCTGTCAGAGTACCGCGTTATAGGAGGGCTCCGCGTTATATGGAAACCGCGTATTGATAGTACCGCGTTATAGGAGGGCTGTCGCAATTTCAGCCCCGCGTTATATGGAAACCGCGTTCTGAGAGTACCGCGTTATAGGAGGGTTTACTGTACATACTCGTATGTATGTATATATGTATGTGCTTATGAAAAAAGAAAAGAAATTCTTTTGAGCCAATAAAAACATTTGTTTTGTTTATTTGATTTGATTTCGTATTTGAAAAAGAATTTGTGGCATAGAAAAGAAGAAGTGTGCGACAGTCTATGTTTGTTTAAAGTAAAACATTAATGTGCACTTGTTGTACTTACTTATTCGAAAGTTTATTTGTTCTTGTTTGTGTTTTAGTTGTTGTTGTTGTTGTCATTGTTGTTGATTTACATATTTTAGTAAATAGTCGAGATTTTCAATGACCGATTATAGGTCGTCGATTAAATATTTGAATACGAAAATATAGATAAGAGATGCATGCATATATATATATATTCATTTCCCCTTTAAAGTAATTTATTATGGAAAAGATAAAAATGGAAAATGTTATTCTTTTTGCAACAATTACTTTAATTTAATAAATAAGTTCCTTCTTAGTGGGCAAAGAGTACAGAATAAAACAGATATTTAGAACTGGAACTAATGAATCCTTTAAATAAACGTTAAATACACTAATAGTTTTGTCAAGGCGAGATACATTACAAATTTGTATTATTCTTGTACAAGTTTTATAGTGTGATTCTTTTATTTATTTATTTATTTACTGCTTCATTTATTTGTTTTTCTTTTTTTTTTTAATTTTAATTTGACTTTTGTGATCTATTAAATTTGCAATTGTTTTACTCGTTAAAACAATAGAACGTTGTTGCAGATGGTGTCGTTATCGTTATTGTTATTGTGAATATACTGTTTTTATTGCCAACATCCATTAGAGAAAAATGCCAATAAAACGTTAGTCAGGCTAAAAATCACACCTTATTGGCATGTTAGTTTATTCAAGTGTGAGTTTATATTTTAATATTTTATAATTAAAAAGCTAACACTTTATGTTATAGTAAAAAAGCAACAACAATGTTTCAAATAATTTGCAACAAATGTTCTATAACATTCATATTTACATTCTGCATAAAGCACTTACTCACTACCTCGAATCCACAAATTGCTTAAATATTAAATAAATGTAAACGTAGAAAAAAATTCACTTGTATAAACAATACTATTACAGAGGACGTATTAGGGTGTCCAAATAGTTTGAAATTTAAAACTGTTTCTGTTTCTCACCTATTCTCTAGCAACCAATTGCGAACACAATACTCATTATTATTCAGACGATCAGCGACCTGTTGAATTTCATAACTCTTAATAGAGGGAACAACAATACAGATCTGCTTTTAGCAGGTATCAATCCATTGATTCCCGTCAAAATTTGAACAAGTCGAGATATTTATCAGCAGTTGCTTGCGAACTATCGCTTGATTTGAGAAGAAAAAGTTGAAAAATTCGCTGTATTCTCCGGATTTAGTGTTTCTGTTTTATTCAAAAAGACACTAACTCAACGACCTACCCTCGTATACATATATCGATAACATAATAATACAACTAAATTCATATACAAAAATTAATTTCAAACGAGAAAAATTAATTATAAATATTACAGATGCTCTTTGTTTTCTTTTTTTTTCTTTTTTTTTAGTGATTAAGAAAAATTAAAGTCAGATCATAAATATGCGGTAATTGCCAGCGAACTATTTGCTGACAAAGCTGATAAAATTTCAATAGAAGCGGTATTTATTAATTTACCATTGGATTCTAGTTGATTCCAAACAATTCCAATGTCACATTTATTTAAAACGAAAAGTGCTACATTTGCCGATAGTATTAGAAGAAACATATAATCATGGATTTGTATGTATGTATGTCCATCCATACATGTCTATGTGTATAGCATATATATGGCTATGTTATATGTTGATGTAGATATGTATGTTTGTAGGTTAAACTCGAGGTGTATATGAGTAAACAATAAACAAACAAAATCCTTTACAAATATTGACCCAACTCGCTGTTACACTTTCATCTACTCGTACATCTACGAGTCCATATACATACATACATACAAATTGTTTTTTGACATATGAAAATTAATTGTATTTGTAAATATTTTTAAAATTAGGTTGCCTCAAACAACGTTCCATTAGTAATGTCAGCCAAAATAAAAGTTTGTTCCCAAATAAATCATTTAATTTGTATGATAACACACTACATGGCAATTGTTTAAATATATTCTATACGTATGTATGTACATTAGAGCGACTCACCGAAAAAAGTGCTCGATGTACCCTCCTAAAAATTAACCTTGGACTTTTTTAAGATGACATTTAAAATATTTCGGCTCCAGCTTTGACCTCTCGTGAGCTGGACCATTTTGAAAAAGGGTTTATTTTTGTATGTTTTGTTAATTTGAGAATATGTTTCCTTACCAACAGATACAATATGGGTATCATAAAAAAGAAAGAAAAGAAAAATTTGTCCAAGGACGATCATCCATGTCCTTTTTTAAGGATATTCTGTAAAAAAGAGCGGATTTTGAATTTTTTGTTCGGGGTTGTTTGTAATAAAAATGCCAAATTAACACATTTTAATCTTTAATCGATTTAATTAAATACGGGTCTCAGCTTTTTTTTAAATTCGCTCTAGTTCGCGTTTTTTGAGGACAGTTTTGTAAATATAAACTATAAAATTTAATAACTTTTTTTAATTTCAAAAAAAATATGCCGAGAAAAAGTTGGGATCATTTCTTTTTTTCTTTCTTTAGTCCAATTTGTATCCATACATGATCTAGAAACAAAATCCGCTATCATATTATAGTTCCCACAAAATTGCATTTATATATGCCAGAGCACCGTTCAAAATGCATCTAATTTGCAAAAATCTAAATTATTTACATACAAAAATGTTGTCCTTGGCAAAAGGAAAAATTTGATACCCATATTGCCATATTTAAAACGAAGGGTTACCACCCCGTTGTATTTTTGTCAAAACGTTAACTGTTTTAATCTTAATATATGTAAGTGAGCTTATGGTGCCACCAAGTTAACCGTCTGCCCAAGTTCTCACCGAGAATACATAAATCATAATAATACTATTGTATAAGTATTGTTATTGGTAAGTATGTCGCCTACATAAAGTAAATGCTGTGTGGATGCATCTTTGTTTGTTGACCCCGATTCTTCATATATTCAGTTATCTCTTCAGTTAAAGAACATGATTCTCAACTCACCGTCATTCTGCTTTAGGACTTGCGTAAATCGTGATAAAAGCTGTATGCATAGTCCCCAAATATTATCGTATATATCAAGTATATAATTCAGATATGTAGGAGCATCAAGATATTCTACGTGATGATAATTTTTTCACAAGTTAAATAATTATTCAAGCAGATCAGCTTTTCTTTTTGAACTACGTTAGATTCTAAATCCGAATTGATGATATCGAATAGTGCTATTATAACAAATAAAAAGGACGCCACCAATTTTTAGAGTTTATGTTCGCAATGCCTTTTTCAACGTCCCGAAGCTTAAAATTATTCAATCAAACAAATGCTTGACGGCGCCTTGTGACAACCTCATGTTCCCGAAAGAAACGGAAAGAAATTTGAAAAGAAAATTAAATTACAAGTTAACAACGTAATTTGTTTGAAATCGTAAACATTTAATAGAACTTGTATACATGAATTACTCTAGAATAGAGGTTTTCCACGGACTCTCATGTGACATCACGATCGTCATCAGCAGAGTTAAAAAAAAATAAAAAAGTATAAAACTCGTCGTTTACCGTTAACATCAATTCAATACAACCGTTATTTGCTATAAAACAATATCTTACTTTCTTTTCGATTACACACGCTGTTGTTGCTTTGCTGCCGATTTTGTTATTGTCATCATAGGAAAGTACTCTTCAGAAATTGTATCTTTTTCAAACAGTAAAGATGGTAGAAAAAAAAATTAAACAAATAAGTAAACAAGGCTCTCTTTCTTTACTGTTTATACACTTAAACTCCGGATACATGAACAAAAAAAAATGTATACACACGAAGAATAGCAGAAAAACGGAAAATAATAAAAAATAAAAGGATGATGAGTAATAAAAAGATATACTTGTACATATGTATAAGACATCAACAACAACAATAATAATAACAATAAAAGAAGTACACAAAATAAAACTCTTCGATTAAATGCGGAAAAGATAATAATAAGACATAAAACAACACCAACACCAACACTAACAACGAAAACAACAGCGAACAATCTATGTACATACATTCTTACACAACTATATATATACATACTTACATACATACATATGTATGTATGTACATTTACAAAAAACGTTGTCGGCGTAAGTCCGCCATTGTACGAGGCAACCAAATATAGACGTTCATATACACTGCAACAACAAACTATAATATTAACAGAATAAAAGCTAAAAATGTATAATAAAAGGAACCAACGAGCATTTCTTTTGTAACTGTACGAACGAAATAAAATCCTAGCCTAAGGCTACTCAATTCAATTTGAAACATCTACGAATGCAATTTAATAAATCTGTGCAAATTTTCATATAAAATCAGACAATCTTCAACCCACAACCCACACAACATCCAACACCCAACGCCCAACAAGACTTCAGCACTCAGAAACATGAGAACATATCAACAACGACCATGCACACACTTACATGAATATTTTTATATAGAAATCATAAGGTAAACCGATGGTTGGATAGATGAATGGATGAATGACTGCATGACTGGGTAACTGGATGACTGGTTGATTGTAGAGTCTAGCACGAGTAGAAGTTAAAGCGAAAAACAATAAAGTGCTTATGTACATAAAGGATAAAGATGGTGAGTCAGTTCTTGTAAAGACCCATTTCGGTGTTGCACTACACTACTCACACACACACACACACTCACACACCGACATTCACATGTACAGGGCTTGGTCGTTGTATGATGAACAGCTACGTAATACGTACGGAAGCCACTTTTCTTAATAAAGTCTACAAAAATACTAAACTACATAAAACCAATTAGAACACTTTGAAATATCTTGAATCTTGAATGGGAAAGCGAAAGCAGTTCATAATCTACGGAGCAGGTACTTTCAACATACAATGATTTCTTTTGAAACAATCAGTCAAGCAGACTTTCGTTATGAGAATTGTCGGTTATGGATGCCAAGATTTATTTGGGAGACGAGTCCGTTCACTCAGCCACCCCCATCACAATGTTCGTTTAACAACCAACCCCCAGCTATAAAGGTTGGACAAAGAAAAATAAAGCTCAGTGCTCATACGAAGACCAATAAACAAAAGGCATTTAAAACGTTTGAGTAACGTTGGGTGTGAGTGAGGACTACACTGTGATGGTTGGTAACGTCAGGCAAGCACACTTTATTGTTTACCCAATGTCGTTAATTTGGCAAAACCCGCTTTCAATTATCTTATAAATATGAAAATAACGAAAATGAAATGCTGCAAGCAGCAACATGCATAACATTTAAATGAAAACAAATCGTTTATTTAACGTTTAACGTTGATTGACTATTTACCACATACACATCCACTAACATATTTGTACATACAAATTTACTTGAAATAAACTAAAATTTCATAAGAGTAAAAATATATATAATAAGAAAACACCAGAGTATCGTTTGTCAAGATTTCAATTAAATTCCTATTAAAACAACAAAAGAAAAGAATAAATTAAATGACAACTGAACGTCGAACTCTTTAGATCAATCAGGCAAAGAGAAAAAATATTGTTATCAATCACGCACAAGAATGCGTACATATACAGTCATGGACAAAAGTCTAAATACCCCCCAACATTTAGAGTTTTAAAAACCTTTTGAAAAAAGTAATGATACAGGTTTCATTCAAATTCAGTTAAATCAATAAAAAAAAAATAATAATTCTGTGACAAAAACTTACATTCATACATACATAATTGGCCATTACAACCCTGGACCTACAGTTTATTTACTCTCAGAGTTTGTGATGTCTGACCTGGGGTTTGAACCGAGCCTTTACATCTAATAAGCCAACACACTACCTACGAGACTACCACGCCTTCAGCAGTTATTATTAACAGTAATAGTCCAATTTTAGCATAATACGCCTGTAAGATCAGTTAAAAATTTAAGAAACTTATATTGATTATGGATGCATGAGAAGAATTATCGTGCGACAAAAGAAATTTGTTTGTTAAATTCAATCAAATAGCAAACGTCAGTATTATTATTTAAGAAGTGGAGAAAATCCCATGAACAGAAACCGAAAGATCAGCTAACAAAGTACATTAAATGGAAAAGATTTTCGAAGCAAAATCTAAATCTGTATGTTTACTTTTGTCACTGAATTTTTTGGTTATTTAATAATATTTTTTAACTTTTCTCTTTCGTAATTTTGTTTGTAAGTTTTTTGTTAATAAAAATAAGTATGAATAAAATCTGCATTAGTTTTTTAAAAGAATTATTGGCTCTCGCGACTTGGTAGAAATGTTGTGGGTACGTATAATTTTGTCCATGACTGTATGCATTTTTATATACTAATATACTAAATTTTGATTTAAAATATTCGAATGAAAGAGTAAATGGTCATGTGTGCTTAAATGATTCTTTACCGGATTATCTCTTTCTGATCGCTATGTGGGCACATGTCATAGACAAACGAAGTGTGATTCAAAAAGAAGTTGATACGAAAAAGTATGACGATGGCGTTTTCTTCGTAGATTGCATTTTTAATTTTTTAATTGTTTCCTCATTTTTTATAAAGTTGGTGCCAAATGAAATTTATAATATTTATTGATTGATCGATTTTTAAAAATTCTAAAAGTATTCATAGGGCATTTTTTAACTTTGGAGATATTCTTTCGAGTTAAAATTGTAAAGCGATGAAGAGAAATGCAACTGTAGGTTTCATTTCTGATAACTATCAAATTAAACTTTAATTTTCTCTTCTCTATCTCTCTATCCTCTCTCTCTAACGCCTTATTTTAGAATGCTTACAAACACTCTTAGTTAAATAGATTCACGGTAAATACTTATCGTAATCGGATGTTAATTCATACGAATAGAGTCTGCAAAAGGTGTAAGAATGCAATCCATATTATATCATGTGTAACCATTACAACTCGTGATCTGGCACAGAGGTCGTGTAAATATAATTACAAAAATAGTACTGGTTTCATATAATTTGAGTTGCTGTCTAAATTAAGTCATATACTAATGTATACATACATACTTGCGTACACACATATGGCACATATGTATATTCATACATCTCTACGTCTTTTCTGTGAGTGTCTCTTTATGAAATTGAAGCCAAAATGATTTTTTTTTGTATTAATTTGCCCATCCTACTATTGTGCATGTTTATCTGCACTATCCATGGGAGGTTGTTATGCGCATTAATTTATTAAACTTTTGCAAATATTAACCAATGAATAAACAAATAAAAAAATAAACGTTTGAGTGAATAAATAAATGGGAGAAAAAAATAAAAACATTTACTTAATGCTGCAATGGTACTGAGGAATTTTTGTTTGTCTAACATTAATTCTCGCCGTTGGTCAGCTATTGCTAAACTAATAGAGTGATAGATAAACCAACAGAAATATTTAATATGCGATCGTATAATATAAATTCCAAATCGAAGGTGCGTTCCATCCGTCATCTTATAATGATACAACAACAACAACAACAACAACAACAACAGAAACAAAAGCCAACATTAACGACATTAAATAAAATCAACAGCAAATAAAATATTATTGTATACAATATTTCCATGCAAGTACTTATACAACTATACAACTGTACAACAACCACAACAACAAATGTAATAAACAATTTTGTAGTTGGTTTATTGTTTTTTGGTAATAAATTTTGTTTTGTTTTCAAGCTATTTGGAAATGACGTACATACATATGTATGAGTGTATGCATGCATGCGTGTATGTGTGTGTATGTGTATGTGGCAAGAGTGCTAAAATGTTTATTTTTCAAAAAGGCATTTCATGTAACTTAAATTGAAGTACCGAACCGAAGTTAAATTTTATGTTAATTTCTTAAAATTTTTGGAAATCCATTAGAGGAAATTTCGATGGACAAAACAAAAAACTCAAAAATTAAACACAAAAACGAAAACAACAACAAACTTATTTAATAATAATAATTTTTTTTTTATTTTTAAGTATGCTAATGTTATTGTGCTTGTAAGTGTGAGTTTGTGTGTACATTTTGTGATGGTTTGTAGACACTTTCATCACAGGAAGGTACTAAGTACCTAATTTAGATTCTCATGTAGAGAAATAAGTGTAATCACGATTTAATATTTAACTTTAATATTTTAAACAAACATTCAATAACGTTTAACGTTTCTGCTACATTATCGAAATTCGTCGCATTGTGTGAGTGCGAAGAGTGAAAAAGGCTACCACCCGTGTTTAAAGTCCGTTTCAAAAATCATGATTTAATCAGCAGAGTGCGAATTAATTTACAAAAAGAAAAAATTATATTAATAATATGTATTTTTGTTGTAGTATATACATATACATACATGTAAGTACATGCATATACTACTTATACATTAAATATCGGTATACATATTATATTCATAAAATTAAAAAAAGAATTTTATTTTTTTCGTAAAAGAAAAAAGTAAAGATTAATCACGATTTCGAAGACGAAGGACGATATGAAACTGGCCTAGACTCAAACATTTAAAGTACACGCGGAGAAAGATAGAAACTTTTTGCTCTACATATTTATTATTCTTGTTTTTTTGTGTTTTATTCTTATCGTATTAAAATGTTCTTTCAATTAGGTGCTTAAATGCCTCAACACTTAAATTGCCCACCTCTAATCCAAAAGTCTCACGTTAAGGGTGATTATTATTCTTTATGTTCACGTTATTTTATAACCCAAACAATCTTTATCGTGCATTTAAATTCTTTCAGATTATTTACGTATTGAGAGAAGTAGGTATAAAATATTTGAAAAATTTCAATCAAGGATTTAATGTTACGAGTTAAAATATATCGGTTGGATTACAACTGGACTTCAGCTAATTAGTACCTGACAATTATTCGAACGTATTTATCAATTTGTAGACCACAGCGCCTACCTTTACAATCCTAACCAATTGATTGACCTTGCAATTATTTTAGATGTAAAAGTTACTAGCACATAGTCTTGATCTAGCCACGACACAATGGTGTTCCTATGAATAAAGCCTCTCTATGAATCCTGTGAATTGTATGAGAAGATGGTGGCTTGCGATAAACATCAATAAATTAAAGGCTATCTATTTGCTACTGGAAATTTAGATTTATGGTTATGTCAGCATCAGAAATAAGTTTCAGTTCAAAAACAAAAAAACAACAATGTCGTAAATTTTAGTTTTTCGTCAAATTTAGTCAAGTCTTGTAAAAATGCTAGTAATTAATTAAAATCACCTAAAAAATACTTTCAGTGTAGAATAAAAGTACGAACGGATGCATGTAGCATGTACATACATACATATGTACTTTATTTATGAAAGATCTGTATGCGTTCACGTCCTAGTGATAATGAGATGCTTGTCGTTTTGCTTATTTATTTATTATTTTTTTCTGTTTTTTCTTTTATTTTTTTTCTTTATTTTTGGCTGTGAAGTGTTTACATAAAATAAAGTTACATTTTTGGGTTAATTACGTGCTAAATGGGGTTTATTAGCATGTATCTTGTTATAACAACAAGGCAGTACCGTGAGTTTGTCGCCGTTAATCTCTGTGTTAGAGCGCAAATAATTGTGGACTACAATTTCAACTCCACATTTTCTGATTTCATCGTCTCATATCCACACTTCAATAGACAGTCTTAATTATTTATTGATGCCTTCAAAATTCATAAATCTGGAATCTTTGCATTCGCGCTTAGCTAAGTTTGAAAGAAACTACGTGTGATGAATCAAAGTTTAGGTCCAAGAATAATTATGATATTCAAGTTGACTTTGGAGATATTACAAGTTTTTCTTATCTATGCCGGTGTATTCACTGTTTAGATAAGGAAGGAAATATGTGCCGGCGGTTAATTTAAAATTAACTGCACCGATCAACAATTAAATGTAAAATTTAAATGTGTTGTGTAAATAATTTTATGAGAATGTTAAATATTATTCTACCTACAAATAATACCGCACAGACAAACACTGTAAATTGCTTCGTTGTTTTTTTGCCTTTTCCAAGGCAATTAATACAAATTAATAAAAAAAAACCGCTTTATTCTTGCATTTCGGTTTTTTAATTTAAATTTTCTCATTTGCTATCTTATCGTGGTAAGAATTGCAGATATTTAAAACTAAACCATATTAAGAAGCAGTTGTGTTCAAGCTTATAGCATTGCAACAAAACTGCGAATCATTTTAAAACATGAAAATTAAACGTGGGTTATTGCATGACGAAAACTCCGTATTGATGTCAATAAGTTATTTTTTAAACTGCATAATGATGCCAGAAGTTTGAGGGAAAATGGTGAAAACGTTAGACGAAAATCATCAGTTCAATATGTAACAGAAAGGTAACATAAGAGTAAATGTGAATGTAAAGTGAAGCAAATATGAAAAGTTTTCTTTGGATAGGATAATCGAACAAATAGGTGGATTGAAAAAAAAAACAATTCAATCTTAAGGATTTATCCATGTAACAAGACTTTTGTTTCACAAAATATATTAAAATTTTTATTAATTAATGACTTCTGATAAATAGTTATATTTACAAACAATAGTAAATTTAACCATTTTTGCATCAGATGGCTGCCGATGTAGTAGCACAGATGTTCGGTTGCAATTGAGGAACTTTAAAACAATAACTATTGTTTCGCACGCATCTGCATATAAGCGCTGTAGACAAAAATAATTTCCACTTCAGGATGAATTTTAAATGTACCGTCAAAGATAAGATATGAATTTTTAAAACTTTCTTTAAAGTCAATTGATTTCCTGTTCTCTCGTTTTTTATATTGTTTGCCAGATATTAGTTAGAAATAAATAAATAAATATGTTATGGATACATACATAAATAAATAAAAAATGTTAATTATTTTTAACGATTGAATTTTTGACCGTTTAAATTTTGAAAATTGAAGAAAAAACAGTGAAAATTTAAATGAAATATTTGTTTTGGGCGGTAAGCGATAGCCAGTCATTTGCTTCCAAAATATTTCAAATTTAGCGTACCTCTTCTAGTAATTCGTTCGATATCATACCAATAGCAGCTGTAGTTTTGTCTATCACGTCATGAATCTGTTTTTATACTGAAAAACTAAATAGCAAAACAGACCATTCATTAGAACAAAGAAAGGAAATTTTCAATATTAAAAGTAAAAATATTTTTTTCATTGCACTGTATTTATGGTATTGTATTCGAAAAAATAAATATATGTTGGGGATTCTTGAATAGAAAATTCAAGTTCAACGTCTTGTCCTAAATGAATAAAGTGTTTTACAATTAGAAACATTATCTAATGACAATTATAAAAATAATTGTCCTATAAATTTAAATTTACTATTATTATTAATTATTTTTAATTTATTATTAGCATTTAAAAATTGTTTTAAATATATTTCTGTTGTTACAACATGTTGAAAATACTCCTTTCATTATAAGATATAAGGTATGCCATCATGGACTTATCAAAGAATTTGTATCCTTCCTTATATTTTACGTAAACATGATGAAAATTGAATATTCAGAATTTCGAAATCATAATTCATTATGAAAATGAAGGTATATGCGTTATGTGTATTTTATTGGTCGTTTAATTCGAATAACAAAAATCGCTGCAATATCGCCCTATGCACCCACTAATAACCACGGACTCAATCGTATTCACAGTAATAATGACAAAGTAACCCCAAGAGGTTAATGACCCCCATTCCCTTTAATGACTCCTAACAAAGTAAGATGGCAATTACTATTGTTTTTCTTCTTTTTTATTCGTTTTTTTTTCGTTTATTTTAAAAGAAATTTAGGTCGCCTACGCGTTAATTAACAGCAAACGCCGTTGGTTATCAGTATTAAAGCATCATTAAATAAATATAAAAATACAATTGTTTTTATAAACCACCTCCAATACCATCACATCTGCCACGTTCCTTTTGCCAGTATATGTATGTACATACTTAAATACGATATACTCGTATGAACCACTTAATGATTGACAAATCAAAATCGCATGTGTGTCAGCCATATATCAAATGGGACAGACATGAAGAGACATTTATATACAGGCACACAAACTTTGATATAATGTATGCACATATGTACATATATTTATGTATTTATGGATATGTACATATGTATATGTACATATGTATGTACATATATTTATTGTATTTATGTATATGTATATGTACATATGTATATGAGCATAATTTATGGAAATATTTATTAAACTATAGTATATGGACATATGCCTAATATGAATCAAAAAAAAAAAAAGAAAAAAGAAAACGTTACCAACGATTAACACAGGATAGGAATAAGTAAGACACCCCAAAGGTTATGCCATTGATTTTTTTGAATATCTAAAATTATACTCTTCTGTCGAAATTATTCCACAAATTATATATAACTACGTACTATAAACCAAATTCAAATTGCAATTAATTTAAATCCACTTTGGAATCAGTCCACACACCGTTGAGTTACTCAACGTTGGTTAAGAAATCCTGAGATATGTATGTAAAACAATAAATTAAATTTGTGTTTTTTTTTTTTTGCGTGATATTCGGTACTGATTAACGCATTTTAAAGGTAACGCTCTGAATGAAGACGTTAATCGTGATATGAAGGTCAAACAGAACTAATCAAATTATATTGTCACATGAATCATAAATTGCGATGCGTGTAATAAATGAAAAATGTTTATATGTTTACCAAAATGTTTGATTTTGAGTACATTGAGTACTTACACAAATTTATAAATATAAAATATATATAAAGTTATACAGAAGTATAAATATTATTTTTTAAACACCGCAATTGTGCAAAGCCCTTAAGGATTTTAAGCACTAACCGAGATTTTCTGTTCCATAACTTGTGTGGAGGTGTGGTAATGTCGGGAAGATGGTGAACCCTCTGTCTGCCAAGTACCTGACATTCACAAAGAATGTTCGCTTTCACATAATCAAAAGACGTTGGCCTCAAAAAGAACAATTTTAATTAATCGGTACCTCAAGCTGCAAAGGCCGGTGAAGGACTTCGTTAAAAGACTTAAATCTGTTCTACGGAGGGAAAACAGTTTATTCGAGATCTCCCGTTACGGATTGGGAACCCTTATTGGGTCGTTTTTAAGTGCACAGAATGGCTTAGTAGACAAAGAATGCCTTTGTCTATTTCTTGGTATGTATTTAGTCTAGTTTGATACCTAGATATTCCGTTTCATTGGAAAATTGAAATGTCTTTTCAGTTTGAAATAAAACATTTAAAATTAATGCGTTTTTTCTTGTCCACGGCTCTAATGTAGTTTTTTACGAGTTGATGGAGAACGTCTTATATGCACACACACACACACACACAGTGTGAAATGGTATCCTTACGCCAGCCCCTTATGTACATTACAAGATAATCAGCATTGTAGAAACCAAGAACGGCCAGCTTGTGATGAAGTTCAAAGAAAATCACCGCACTAAGGCAACCTTCAGTTCAACATTGACTTTTTTCGACTCAGAAAACTCAAGATGACTTTCATAAAATTTCAAGTTCTAAATTTATTTCAAATGTCACCAACTATACGGTTCCACCAGAAATCATTCTTAGCTCTTCATTAAATTGGGAGAGAGAAAGTCATCTCAATTTAAAGTTCACTTATCATTGTATAATTGGTTTTTTTTTATTGCAATACAATTACAAATTTTATTCGAATTACTATGTTTAACGTACTATGTTAGCTAAATGACTAAATACTATCCAGATAAATAGAAAAATTTTGGAATTTAATTTAATTGATCCGATGTGAACGAAGCAATTTATACTGCCCTAATGGAAAACTATATGAATTTTCGATTGTATGTATTAATATGAGTACATGGTTGACAATTTTTCTGCAATCAGGTGTTTTTTTTTTTTTTGTTTTGTTTTTTTTTTTTTGGTGGTATTAAACTGTATAATAAGTCGCTGTTCTCGTGGGCAACAGTCCTTGATTGCGAGTTGAAAACTTACCTTTTCGTTCCAACGTTACGTCTGTCTACCAAATGATGTCGATGTCAATTCAGTGAAGTCGTTGATGGTGGTAATGTAGGTGTTGGTGATGATTTTGATGTTGATGTTGATGCCTGTATGCCTCTATGACCTGTTCAACTCAAACCGCGTGTAATTTCAAGTTTCAACAGCGATTTATTTTTCGTCAATCAATATTCGTAATTTGAATTATTCACAAGACAAATATGAAGCTTTAATGGCCAAACAACGTATTATTATTTTTTTTTTCCTTACATATAGGGTTACCAAATTTCACAAAAAATATCATGTTAGTTTTACGAAAATTTACTTTAAATGAAATTCTTAATTCCTGAAATTATTTTAATTAAAAAAAAATTTAAACAAAAACTAGAAAAACTTCAAAAATGTTGAAATTAGGGCCTTTTCAGTGATGAGGGCAATCTTGTAAAAACGAATTTGTATTTGGATGGCTTTATGTGAAAATGCCTATGAATGTTTGTATGTATGAATGATTGTGTATTTGTATGTGTATGTGTATTTAACGTGTACATTATAAGGCGGTGAAGGCGGGAGTTTGCCATGCAGGTAGGTAGTTGTCAGGTAAACACGGCAATTTAATGCGCGCTGCTTCGACGAGTGCAGATTGGATTGTAAGTCAATGTTTGACTTACGCTCTGATTGATTGATTGACTGACTGATTGCACAACTGCAACAACAAAAGCAACGGAATAATAATAATAAAAAAAAATGCTAACTATGAAATAGCAAACACAATGATGATGATGATGATGATGATGATGATGGAGATGAGGGCGATGTTGGTGGACTTTTCGCGCAATTATAGCACGAATACTTCTCTCACAGATACATAGATTCGTTTACATTTTCTTGAAATTTTTTACTATTTGTTTGTTAATGCACTGCCCAATTTACAGAATGGAACAATACAAAAAACAAAAAAGCAATACAAATTAAAGCACACACACACACACACCAAATGAAGAAGTAAAACCGACACAATTTCAGTTAATGCAATACAAGCACAATTTGTTAAAATTTATTCGCTTCTTTTCTCTTTGACGAAATCAAATAAATTTAATTCATATTCTTATGCGCAAACAAATACTGGCATTATGCAGTTGGTACAACAATCCTGGTACCATGGAGAGACATTAAGGCATGTATACGTTAAAAAAAATTCAAGTCTACTACAGTGGCTCCTATTGCGATAAGCGCACAGTTAATTTTAAATTTGCAATCATCTCTCTATCTATTCTATCTGTGCTCTACTCAAAACAAATTTGAACTCATATTGTGTATCTAATGAAGGACAATTTATATTGAATGTGTGCAAGAACCTATTATCGTTGTTGTCGTTGTTACCTATAAATCATTGCAGGTGAAATATATAACAAAACAAAAGAAAGTAAATATTCTTATAAAGGCATTATCTTAGGAAGTTCGGATTATGTTTATTTACATTTTGTTTCTAACTTTAATCGATGTATCAGCTTTAATAAATATTCTAAGAACTGTCAACTCTCTAACACAGCTCTAAAACAGTTTTGAAAAGGTATTTTGGAGTGTATTTTGGGCACCACAAAACAAATACTTTCTATAGGTCTCGATAACGTCTCAAACGACGAGCAACTTTTCTGTTCATTTAGATTGAGTTCAATAACTTTATTGGATACAGACAAGATGTTTCAATTGGATAACGCTAGCATCCAAGAAAGTTTTATTGAAGCCGTAGCCAAATTGTATTTCTACAGAAATAAATAAAAGTACTGCACCATTTCATTTATTATTTCACATTAAATAAATATGTTCCTATTGAAAATTAAGATGATGCGTTTATACGAATATGTCTCACTGTATACGTACTTATAAAACATTTCGTCAGTTTAACGTCAATCTAAAATTTTACTGCAATTTTATGCATTTTACTCGAATGTGATTGTGCCTGTATGTTAATGCATAGATTTGTTATATGTCTGTGCTTATTATCTTTATTTATTATGTTCGAGTATAAATATTCTATGACCCGCACAATAGATTCCAAAGCAAAAGGATAAAGTTTGTTCTCTACTGATAGCTAAACTGCTGTGTGTATAAGCAACATTAGATTTTGGTAAATAGTTTTACCACAACATATAATTGTATGCGTGCAGGTTCACCGCATCATCACATCTACTTAGATACATATTTATATATGGATGTACATATATCATTGTATCAGTATCTAATAAGATACTGATGTGATAGTGTTTTAAGAAATGTTCTTTTTTTTTGTGAGATTAATATCGTAAATTAATAATTACATTTTTGTAAATACTCCTCACCAACGAAGACAAAATTCTGTATTAATTATTAACAAACAAAAAAAAAAACAATTAAAACAACGCATAAACAAAAACACACTTAATAGGGTAGTAACAAATTTAATTACATGTATGTATGTATGTATCAAACAAAAATTGATATTAAGCTCTTCAAAATTTCTTTGAATTTGTTCTTATTTTTTTTTTTTGCATTTTATTGAAATGTTATAAATATTAAAAACATTTCATGACAATACACATGGCATATGCTAGCATATGTCTGCTTCCTTTTTATATATTAAACTTTCTTCATATGGTTATTAAAATATGAAAATAATAAATAAACTTCAATGAAAATTAAGCATTACGAATCTTATTATTGATTTTTTTGATTCGATTATTTTAATCTTCGAAAGCCGTTTGTTTCAGAGATGAGGCTTCTGGATTGTGTGTAATTGCGACGTAGGACTTTGCGGGGCAACCAGTTTTAATGCCTAAATTAAGAACTTGATTTAAGTAGACAGCCCTAGATGTCCTTTTAATTAACAAGTTGAAAGAATTTTGAAGAAGAATTTGAATTTGAAATTATTGCTATGCGGAACAATTTCCGAAAATATCTATTCTAATACGAATCAATTATGTTTAGACCACTAGCTAATATGCATGAATCATGCATATGTAGACGTGATTATTTTACGCAGTTTGGAGATTGACGAGTCCGATGTGTTAACTGAATTACCACTATATTCATGATTCGGCCAAGAATTCTACCTATGGCACATCTCCTTGAATTAGACGAAATATTGAAAAAACTTCTTTCTTTCTGTCTTACTAACAAGTCAATATATTGTAATGGAAACAATGATTTAAGTTAGCCGGGAAGAAACACTGCTAATCTGATTTCACCGATTTCTTGTAGTTGCTCACTATTCGATGAAAATATCTTATCGATCGTTGAATGTTATTAAAAAAAAAAAGAAAACAATCTGATAAGTTGGTATAGTGTTAGTTGATTAATTTTAATTATTCAATTAAATATTTCATAGACAATTTAAATCAATCATAATCATATCATAAAATGTATTCATATATATACATGCATGTATGTATGTATTCCCGATTGTATAATAGAAAGTAAATGAAAATTGCAAAATGAGTTTTGTAAAGACACTGCCACTTCGTTCATATGTACGTATCCGATTTATTTGAAATGATACACACCTGAATTCAAACGCATCTAACGGCGAATGAATGTTTGGGTTAAAACAAACTAATATTTTCAAACCAACTAAACTTGAATAATTGAAATGATTATAAATTCCGATTACGCAGCAGAGTTTTATTTATTTGTTTTATTTATTAAAAAAAAAAAAATTACGAGTTAAAATCAAGGACACTTTTCGACAGCTTCGATTCTAAAGTTAAAATTAAATCGAAATTAAATTTGTGACCTCTTTAAGAATTTTATGTGGACTTGAGACTTGAGACAGTCGTTGTACTAGAACACCACTAGTACCAGCATTATTCTCAGTCATATGAGGCGCATCATGCATTTGCTCTGTATATTTACACAATAGTTTGCTGCTTAATGCCTGACTGGCTCCAGCAACGCTCTGCATTTCAAACGTGTACATACAAATATATGTAAGACTGCGAACACTTTTGAAACGTACGGGCATGGTCATAGTCTGACATCATTTCACACTTTTCTGCCTCTCGCTGCCTTTACTCCTTACTGCGGCGTCCACTCATTGTGTGGCCCGGATGTATTTGGCACTATTCCAATAAGCCAAACTTAAACATTAAGTTTTAGATTAAATTAATGATTCAGCGTTCCTGCATGTGTATGCCTTCACCCTTTCTTCCAAATAACGTCCACTCTGAACGTCTATCTCAATACATAATTTTAAACGGATTGTTGTGTGCAAGACATTAACTATTAATGTAAAATGTTTAAAATTAATTTAATTTGATGTCTGTTGTTCTATGGAGTGATTACACAGTCGAGTCAGTATTGGTTAAAATTAATAAACAAAAATTTTTTAAAAATTTTCTTTCGTTCTTCTCAATGGAATGCTTTAGTTTGTTTCAAATTTGGGTAGCATATTTGAAATTAACAGCGCTACATTAGTTCCATAATTTAAAGTCACTTTAATAGATTGATAAAGATAAAAACGACAGAAAACAAAAAAGAAAACTTCTTCACTGTAAAAAAAAAAACTCCTTCGATTATAAACTTACATTAACGAAGTTACTCAAATTTTAAAGCAAACTCATTCAATTCGTAGAGGAAAATTTGCCAACATGTCAAAACTGCATGCATATGCATGGATTAAGTTTATACAGTGCAGTCGCGATAATATGAACACTCTAATATTTGAACACCCCAAAATATGAACACTTTTTCTTAACCATTGACTACTCTAAAATATGAACTTTGTACAAAGGTTTTAAAATATGAACAGTTTTTTATTTTTAAAGCATACAAATTTCAGTTACAAACCGTTAGAAAATTGGGAAATCCCGAGTTATTTATGTTTATTTTAAAATCAAGTCTTAAAAACCACACATACATACATACATAAATATGTATGTATATATACATATGCAGTAGAACAATTCTTAGCCAAACAAGTGAAGCCAGAAAAATCCATTCTTCCAATATGTAAGGCTCCTTCTCACCCACCTGAGGACCAACTAAAATCTGAAAACGGCTATATTTTTGTCATTTTTATGCCACCGAACGTGACACCTCTTATCCAATCCATGGACCAAAATGCTATCAGGATCACAAAACTTATAGAACTAGTCTTCTGGCTTCCATTGCTGCTAAAGGGGGTAGTTTAGGTTAGTTAAGTCTATGAAGATGATGCATCTGCGATATCCAAATGCTGGAATAATATTTTAAATGTGGTGGTTAATCAAGATGATCCTGAAGACGAAATCCGTTTAAGTAATCTTAGACAAAATCTACAAATGAAGAAATTGCGGCCAATATTTTATGTACCCTGAGACCCGAGGTTTGTGTTCTCTGTAATGTGCTAATGCACTGTAAAAGAATTGAAGTTGAATGTTAAAGAATGCTATGAGGAAATAGAAGAAATATCGGACTAAGATGATTGTGTGGAGAAGCCAAAGCGAACGATTAAAGACAGGGAAGCTGTTGAAATTTTTAATAATACATTGGAGTGGGTAGAAAGTGAAATAGTTGCAAAACGAGACTTAAATGTATTGAGACAGTTACGGGAGAAGGCTGTTTTAAATGTTCTCGTTCAAAAAACACTTTGAATACTTTTACAAATTTAGTGAGTTAAGTCCCATTTTTTAAATAAAACAAAAACTAAAATATTTAATGAAAAAAAAAGCTTTTATTTAAGCAGGAAAAGTGTTTACCTTGCAAGAAAGCAACATTTTTTTCAACAGTTTAAGCCATTTGTAAATATGAACAATTTCGAAAATATGAGCAGGCTTTGTTTTAATTAGTTCATATTATCGCGAGTGCACTGTATTGCGATATGTATGTATCATGTATTTGCAGTCACAATATATCTTTAATTTTTTTTATCGTCTGTAAGAAGTTCATTAAAGGACACTCCAAATACGTTTAAGATTGTTTGTCGGCAAGTTGATGTCTTGTATTGATATTGTCATTTAATAGATATGTAGGTGTTATACTATTTTCAACACTCATACATTTCATAGTGCCATTATTTCACGCCGTTGAGGCTATTTCTTATCCTTTGCATGCCTCCTTTACTTAAATTTATCTGGTATCTCTTTTGTACTTAGGGCAAACCATATGTATTTCTTCTGTCGAAGGGTATCTCGAAATCGAAAAAAAGGTAAATAGAGTTCAAATTGTGTCATATTCATTGTATTGTTCTATTATTATAATAATACGAGTCTGTGTGGTGAGATATTTTACATTGTGGCGTTCTTAACTGCATCAGCGTATGAGTTTAGCTGCTACGTGATAGTGGTCGGTAGTAATGTCTGCACTTCATAATAGTCTGCATTGTATACTGAACTCTTTAAATCCATTTTTTCACAATTCATTTAATTCGTGTAAGGAATATAAACCACCTATAGGAAGGTCATAATCAGCACATTTACAAATAAACAGTTTATCGTCTGAATTTCTTATCACAAAGAGAAATCTTGGCAGCGTTTAAATTTTTGTCTGCAGTGTGAAGAAAGTAAAAGTAACCAATTAATTTATTTACGTATGTATTTATTTATTTATTTGTTTATTTTGGATTAGGTTTTTTTTTTTTTTTGTTATCTCAACCTATATGTACATAATTATTTACTATCACCATAATCATCATCATCAATGACAACAAAAGTCATGCCAATACAACCAAAAGCAAATGATAACTGAATACGTTCGATTGAATGACAGACCGTAGCAGCATTAACAAAACGTATAGGACAACAAAAATTTAAACTAAACAAAAACATTTACAGAAAAAATACTCTCTCAGCTAAACAGAAAAGAAACCCAATGAACATTTTCTTGAAGCTGACAACTTGCTCCGAAATAAATACAAATGATATGATAATAATAACATGCCTACATGTGGGCATCAACAATGCTTTTTTTTTTTTGATAATATTTTACATCAATTAAAATCTGGTAATAGGACGTACAGGCTCTCTAATATCTCTATCTAATCAGAGAGTATAAACATAAGAAAAGGTTTTCTTAAAAACAAAATAATGTCTGTCTGTATGATTGCTGAATATATATACAGACAGACATTGTATATACTTTTTCATACATATGTATGTATGTATTTAGAGATTATTTGAATTGATTGTGATTGAATTTTTTGCCAAGTTGTAAATTATTCTGACGGAAATAAATTATTCACTGCCACTAACTCACTTAAACGTGCGTTTGTATGTGAAAAATAAAATCACAATCAAGAAATATTTCACTGTTAAAGTTTTTTTTTTTCTTTCTTCCTTAGTTGTGTCAATTTATTGTAAAGATACATATAAAGGGCGCGTATGTCTTCATAAATTTTAGAAGGAAAAATACTGAATATGTATTAATACTTTTTATTAAAATATGTGTCCATATGTGTGTTTGTATGTATGTGCTTCTAAACAGATATGGCGATACCGATTACCGATTGGATATTGAATTAATGATTTTCTAGTGTTACTTGTAATACGCCACAAGAAAGAAAAATTTAAATTTTGTTTTACAACAATGAGATTTGTTTTATTTACTAACTAAACGCTTATAACAATTTTATAAACATATACGATTCTTTTATAGAACTCCATCGGTGATTGAGTAGTAAATGATAACAAAAAATGCAGTATCATATGTTCCTCATGCTCATGTTTCGATAGAATTCAAGTTTCAGGAAGTCAGGGAGTTATTGCACAACCCAGTCATAGAAACATATCTGTGTTTGATAAAATTAAATCAATCAAGTCAAATCAAATCGAAACGTTTTGAATTTTGTTGAACAATTGGCCACCAATGAATTTAGATTACAAGCTTCTACTTTGCAATTTGCTCTTAAAACCTACATATGGATTTACAAATGCTGCTTCTTATATAGAAAAAATTCAATGATGCGAGAACATAATCTAACGTATGATTACGGCAACATCATAGTACGTCAAAAATTCGAACGCACGTAAGAATCTCAAGTGGTAGGTGTCAAAACCGAAATTCCACCCAAATTCTCTGGTTCGTAACATATTAGACTTCACCAGGCACACATATTGTACAAATAAGAGGGATGCTGCAGATCTCATCTCCATGTAAGGTAATTGTCGAAAAAAGAATTTATGAAAATTAAACTGCGTACGCTCTTCTCCTCCTTCTCACTTGACCCTCACCTGTCAGACATATCAGACATAATATAAAATTTCCTATTCCTTACACACATACATATATTACGAAAGTAGACATCTTTAATTGGTAAACGTGTATAAATATTGTATAATATTCATATTGAACACTTATCTATCGCTATTTAACAGTTTTACTCAGAAATGGGGAACGTAGACGGAAATCTTTAACGTAAAATAATAGAGAAAATAATCGATATATCGAAAAAGTTATGAAAACACTGAAACAAAATAATCAATACATTGGAATTGAACAACGCCATAAGGTCCTGATGAATTGTCACACGAATATTTTTTTCATCGATTACGAGCAAATGCGGTACCCGTCTTACAAAAAGTTTTCTCATACCAAGTGATCTTTAAAAATGTAAACCATACATACATATGTATGTATATGAGCATTGTAGTAGCCACACTTTTATTCTAGTATTACAAAAGTACCTATTTGACATGCATATCCACTTGTATAAAAATCTTTAACCAAAAATCTCTTTTCTAATCTTATTTAGAAAGTAGAAAATGGAAATTATAATACCATGTATTGAATTTTATATTTCCTTATTTAAATAATTATACTATGATTATAATTTAATTTAAAGGCTCTGCTATAATAATACTTTATGTAAAATTACATATCAGATCCCGATTTAGCACTTAAATAGTTCAGATCTACAGAATTATTACATATTTTCAATTGTTATTTCATTCACACATCTCCTGAGGCAAGGATATTTTATTTATGAAGGTAGAAAAATGTTTATAAGTTCTTTTGTTTATTTTATCATAAATCTTGAATTCATTACAAATATAAAACAATCTTCGACCATAAGATCAAAATCATATCTGGATATGGGGACTATATACATATATATGTATATACTTACGAGGATTATGAATAGCCAATAGTATATTCAAGAGTGTGTATGTATGTATGTATATGGATTCGCTTTCAACGCCTAATAGCATAAATACGTACTTATGTACATACATGTACATGTATACAATCTAATATTTGCTTTTAAAATAATCAATTCGAAATTTCAATTTACTCTGACGATTGTGATAAATTCGCCAATTCAAATTTAAGACACTTTAAGTGAACACGTGCTGTAACACGTTTTTATTGGCAACGGAATGAATGAATGAATACACTGTCGTCAAATGAATAGAATGTACATTGTACAAGTACAAGTTGTTTGTTTCTTTAAATATTTGCTACTCTTATTACTTGTAAATATTGTGTATACAATTTTTTTTTTTTTCTTTATAACCGTTGTTATATCATCTATTGTTATTGTACAAAAATATTTATGTATCTTTTTGTTTATCATTGTTATTACTATTGTTGTTATTGTTGTTGTTGCTGTTGTTGTTTTTGTTGTGATTATATATTTGAAATGTTTGTATTTTGATTTTTAGTTAAACATTTAATAAATACTGTTATTGGGTGGCGCTGATGATTTCTTCTTCTATTTGCAGGAACGAACGTACAAACAAACAAACAATATTATTAATTTTTTTTCTTTTTCTTTTTCTTTCTTTATTTTTTTTTTTTCACTATTATTATTATTATTAGCCATGTAAACAAATTGGTAAATATGTACGAGAATAAATATTTTCCGGTTAAATATTGTTAGAGAGTGAATTCATTTGTTTTCCATTCATTTTTATTTCCACTTTTGCTTTTTTGTCTCGTGTATTATTTGTTGATTTGTCTTATGGTGTTGGAGTTATGTTAAGAGGTCGATCGGTAATGAATAAAATCTTTAAGAGGAGTATAGTGACTGCAAATAAAACAATGCATTGAGGAATCATTCACCTGGAAACTAAAGTTTTTTGAGAAAATGCTATAAACCAATGTTATGTATACAGCGAAATGTTACATGTAGATATTGTAGAATATTGTGCATACATGCATACATACATATATCACATTCATAATGTTCTGTTTACTTATAAAATATAACATATGTTTGGTAAATATAAATTAACACCTAATACAACTATTTGCTGCAGCACTTGCTTCACCTTGGTTACTTTAAATAAATGACAATTTCAAAAGAAAGCATTTGTAATCACTTAACAAAGAAAAAAAACATGATTTTTAAAATGCACATGCATGGACAGAGTACGTTCTGTTCCGTACTAAAAGTCATATAAAAGACCATTGAAAGAGCAGGAAATCTATTTAAAAAAAATTTTTAACAATAATCTCCGAATAAGTTATTATTCCAATAACTTCAGTAACAAATAAATAATTTTCAGTATACTTTTTTCAAATTTATTTATTCAGTGAATCTCTCTCCACTTAGTTAGACGAAGCCAGAGTAGGTTTCTAAATCTCAAGTCTCTAGTTAGGCAAGCTAGGGGGCTTCTGCTGGTTCTGGATTGGGTATTGCATTTATTCTGATTGTTTGGTGGATTTTAAAACCTAAATTATTTAGGACTTTTTACTTCAGCAACAATTTCTAGTAAAAACGTGGGAAAGTTAAAAACCTGTTCGTTTGATTAAACGAGATGAGTCCATAAATACTAGTATTTTTAGTAATTTTTGTTTTATCATTGGTCTGCCACTTCTTTTTCTGCAATAATATGTGTAATACGTATTTATTTTTTTTTTTGTTTTTGCAAGAGAGAATTTGATTTAAGCATATCATTTTATGTATTTTCAAGAAAGCTTTTGTTCTTCGATTCAGAAATTCAAAATACTCACAATAAAATATAAAGAAATTAATTTATATTCTTAAACTTTTTGTCAAATAAAGGAGTCGAAATGTACAAGTCCATTATCTTTTTACCTAAATATGTACATTTTACATAGGTAGGACATTGAGTATTTTATGCATATAAGTAGACCTTTAGGATATTTATGCGAATAAATCTCTTAACCGGTGTATCTATTCAATGACGAATTCCTATTGTGCTCTTTCGTTCAACGTTTAAAGAGCGGAAAAAGAACAATCCTAAAATGGGAATTTCAAAAACAGGAAACAATATTCGGGATTATCTGATATTTCCCATTATAAGACAATTATGTTCAAAGAAGCGTAATTCCCATAGAATAGAATATGTGTACATACGGGTGCACTCATATAACAATTAATATTAAAAAAAAAAAAAAGGAATAATGTTACTGTTTTCAAACAAATCAAATGTAGAATAAAATGTACAAATTAATCACTTTTTTTGTTTTATCAAACCGAAGATTATGTTTGCATATGTGTGTGTCTGTGTTTAGACAAATTCAATAATAAAATTCTTTATTAGAATTTACCCCTATCGTAGTTTGATAGGTTTTTCTGATTAAACACTGTCTAGTACCTGTCTCCAAAGGTATTTAATTTTTAATATTAAACATCAAGTAAGTGGACATGCATAAGCCTTCAGTGAGACGCCTACTTTGTACGTACATAAATAATACTAATGTAGAAACCTTCCACCCACAAATGATCGATGGCTGAGCTTTAACACTTCATAAAGGCTAAGATTAAGTAAAAAAAAATTGGTTCAATGAAATTCATAAATGTACTCAATGGTGATTATTTAATAAAACATTTAAACAGAAACCACTCATTCATAAATGAAATATTTAATCATAAAAAACACACAGACGTAAAATCCTTATAAATGTCAATCATGCTCAAGTAGACCAAGTAAAGTACTATGGATTAATTGTTTGTTTAAAGGTTCATTCACAAGTATATCACTTTGTTTATTGCCTGAGTAATATAACGAAAGAAACGATAGATATTTCAACATAACAGAAGTTAAAATAACGACAGATGTTCTATGGTATGTTCCCAGTAAGACATGCAAATGCCATGTCAGCCAAAGAGAAAACGTTGGAGGGTTTCAAACTCAATACAAGTCGATTGAAAGCTGCAACACAAAACTGAGTACGTACTTTGAATAAGCAAGAAAGAAAATTCACGGCAGGTGTAAATAACTCTACTCGATATTCGACAAACTACATAAAGTTTGTATGCGTGTTCGATTTAAAATACTCACAACAGAATTTTAATAAAATAAAATCGAATATATGAACATAATGTCAAGTACAATATCAACGGTGTACGACCACAGTGTGAAACAAAGTCAATCCAAATCGTTAATCTCTCCGTAACTACCTGTGAGCATGTTTTTTATTTCAATATTTCAAATAACGTCTTTACCATTTCATTTCTGCCTAACATGTATGTATATCACATCTAATATTATCGAAAAACAGTGCTGACCTTTTGGATATTGTCCTGCAGTTTAATTGATTTGTCTAACATACATACATACATACATACATATGTATTTTACATATTCTATGCGAGAATAAATGCCTGTGTATTGTTGATAATCTTATCGCTTTAAAACAACCCCCAGTACAAATAGCACAATAAAAATCAAAATCAACTAAAAAAAACAAAAAAAAAAATTTTGTTGAAAATAAAAGTGAAACAAAAATGACAACTAAATTAAAGCATTTGTCAATGTTTATATTCGCATATGTTGCCATTTAATAAAAATGTGTTGATTGTTGGTGACATTGAATTTGTTCGGCTCACTTCGCTTAACATCAATTTACAGTACTGTTAGCTTCTTTGTCGCCGTTTTCGACTATATAAACAACAAAAGTGAAAAACCACCAGTTAAGCCAAATTAACTGTCACACGCACACACACTCACACAGGTTATTCGTTACACACACGCACACAAACATATGTAAACAATAGACAGAAACAACAATAAAAACATAAAATAATATAAGAAAATTGCCATCAAACAACCCTTGTTCAGTCTTAATAAAAACATTTTTATTCCAATAAGTGATGGAAAAAAATATATGTATGTATACAGAGTATAGCGTGTAATAGCAACAATAACAACATAACAAATAATGTTAACACACATAAATATTATCAAAACAAACCACCCATCCACACACACGCGCACACATACACACACATCTATACAGCCACACTTCTATCCTAACGGTGGAATGTACCAACCAACACCCCACTCTTTGTAGTATAAGTGGTCCACTACTTAAGTGAAATGATCAAAAATAATAACAACAACAAAAACGTTTCAGTGAATAAAAACAATACAACTACATTCCTTATGAAGCGATTGCTTTTATTTTTTCTTCATTAAGGTTTTATTATTTTTTCTTAACGTTGTTGTACAATGTAGTACGTGTCCTTTGTTCATTACTGAACAAAAATGTTCACTTACTGTTGTTATTGTTACTTCAAAAGTTCTTTTATGTTTTAGCATTTCGAACTTTTAATTGCTTTTTGTTTTTATTTTTAACCCCCTTAAGTTTTATCAATTTGTCACTTTTTTTCTGAAAACAATTTTGAAAACTGAAAATTTAAAAAAGGTTTGCCATTCGAATGGGAATGATTCGATTAATAAAGGAAAAAACTTATTCTGTTATACGAACAAATCAAAACATTTAAACATATTGAAAGAGCGTACACAGACAGATTTGTGCTCTCTCGCAAATTTTCATTTACGTTTAAAATCACAAAAAAAAACTGTAAATATGAATATATGCTTACTGTGTACTATTCACAGGAGTTGTTAATATTGCTCAAAAGATCATAATTTGATTTCTAAATTTATTTAACTTTCAAACATTTGCCACTAATTTCCTATCTAATTCTTAACATTGTTACCCATTTCTATGAAACGCCAAATATTTTATTTAATGCACCAAATGTAGCAATCAATTAATAGTATGCATGTATGCATGTAGGTATACACACATATTTCCGCTGATATTTTTAAGAATTTAATATACAAAAATTAAATTTTCTAATTCTAGCTTTTGTTTGCATTTTCTTTAATTATTCGATTCGAATTAAAACTCGCACAATAGACTAACCAACCGAACAATAAATATCGTGAAATGATTGTATGTTCTCAAGCTAAACTGTATAATGTATTCTTTTTAGATTCATTTCGATTCATTCATTCATTTGTACTGGAAGCATTCTATTAGATGCAATTTAAAATTTATCGTTTTCCACAGTCAGAAAACAAGAGCTAATATCCAATTCTTAATGCACTACTAATAAACTATGTATGTATGTATGTTGTTAAGAAGGTATTAGTTTAATTCTGAGAACATTTCAGACAATTATCATTTTAACTGTACAATATTTAGTGTTACATCCACAAACGATTGTCTCTTCTAATAATTTACGACCTATCTTAGATATTTTTACATCCATCACTGACGATTTGACAGTTAGGAAACTAGAAAAGCATGCCAAATATTGCATAGAAAATAACTTTTAGCATTACTCAATTATTAATACGTATATTTTTTCTTTTATTTTTTTATAAGAATAAAAATCAGTATATTTTTCCATTTTATTTGTTTTAAATATTAAATTTCTAAAAAGATGAGAAAAATCAGACTTTTTATCAATACGGATATCCTAAGAAAGCAACCCTGTAGAGATAGGTTGCACTGAAAAAACATCCGTAGAACTAAATGGCACAGAGATTTAACAAATTCGACAACTTCCAAACGAAAACAAACATACCACACCACACTATACACTTTCCAGCTTGTATTCCATCTGTGAAACCATCAGCAAATCATTTAAAGTTGAATGAATACTGATTCCGAAGAATCTAATGAAACTAAATTTCCTCCTCAGCTAAAGAGATGCAGGGTTGAAGGATCTGTGATGAAATGATTGAGAAAACGATTCAATCATCAAGGGGTGAGAGGTGATAATTTTCTGGTGAAACACATACGAAACCATATCCACACAACAATTGTTTTGCCTGTGTGTCTGTGTGATTGTGAATGTTTCATTCAAAACATAAATTGTAATAAATGCAGTCATTCACTCATTTAGTCATTTAAGAAGGGCAATAAAATAATTGTGACAATAAGCGCTTCATTATTACAATTAGAAGGTTTAAATTAATTTATTGTTGCTTTTATTCCAATCTAAACTGATGCTGGAGTTATAGTTGTTATATTGCACACAGGCATACAGCATTGATAGCGCCTGCAATCGCAACCTGAAAATATTACAATGTACACACAAATAAATGAATGTTAATGTACCAACAACAACAAACAACAGCTAGCTACGTACGAGTACATACATACATATATACATGCATGCGAATTTCATGGGTTGTACAAATCCGCCTGTTGTATTAACTGAATTCACTGACTCCAGCAGGGGTGGTAAGTAATGGCACTGGCAAAAAAAAAAAACAATTTTCTTTTCAAATTAATAATCTATGACCCTGGGATTTCCTTTATTCATGTATTTATTTTCGGTTAATAGTTTGTGAATTGACATTATTTGATTTTTATATGATTATGTATGTATATATGTATGTATGTATGTATAATATTTTGTTTAGGCGTGATTCGAACGCATGTTTAGGCATTAAGCGTTCTAAATAAAGAGAACAATAAAATCAATGGACTTGTAAAACCAGTTGGCATAAAATGTTTTTTATTTTCAACAACAACTTGATGTGGACTAAGTCAGAAACTGTTAATCTTTGATCAATAATTGCACTGTTAATATTACAAATATAATGTATTTTGTTAATTCATATGTATGTAAGTATATGCATATTCTAGAAACCTAATTAGAACAAATTTATTATATGTAAAGTATTAACCAGTATACCTTTCAAAATCTACAATTGATGGATTCAATTGTTTTGATTCTGTTACTCTTTTTAGCTTCTTTTGCTTCTTCATATAAAGCGAGTTAACAGTTATAGAAATAAATTTCTGAGTAAATTATTAAGTGTCAGTGATAACGTTTGGAATGGCGAAGACACAGTTTATAATCATCAAAAAACGTTAAAAAATAATTGTGAATGAAATCTCTTCAACCCTCATAGCCACTACAATAAATAGACTTTCAATTGTGTTCGACTGATTTGTTTAATCGTTGATCCTTTTTAATGTACAAAAAACAAAAAAAGGAAAGAAAAAAGAAATGAAACAACGTCCAAAATATAATTTGATGAGCTTGAAATAATTGTAATTAAAAATGCAAATAATTTGAATAATCAGTCTATTGGAATTTCGTTTTTAACTTTTCCGTTTCGCTTATTCTCAATTGTTTCATGAGAGAGTAAAGAAAAAATGTAAAATTGAAAAAAATTCCCTAATGCAGTTGAATACTTGATTGACTTTGAGTAATTAGTTAACTTTGAAATAAAAAATAAAAATTAGAATTCCTTCGCATTTGGCCAGGATAATAGAGACAACGTTAGCACTTAATCTACTGTTAAGGATTGTTGATCAAAATTGAAATGCATAAAACTTTTGTACGCATAAAAATAATACCATCGATGATTAAATAAATATAAATTTACAGTGTCTTAAGACAATTGGAAGAATTATCTCTTCGTTTGTCAGTCAGATTGCTATTTTTAGTTAATTTAAAGATTGTTCGAATAAATCAAAATGAAATCAAACAAAATAACGTACATATCACCGTCATTGAGAAAAGCAAACATTGAACAAAAATTCAAATATTCATTTTAGTTGCGCTATATGCATGGCCATGTAGTGAGACAATTCTACTTAACTTGCATCAACTGCATCGATATTTTCTGAAATAAGTTAATGTCCGCAGTACTACACCAATATACATAATTGCAAGTGTTCATGACTAAAAGCCTGTACATGAAAATATACAATATTTTTCAATAATTTGCTATGTTATGACGATCTTATGAAAGTATTTTCATAAGACTTTGGAATATGTAGTTTTGACTTTTGCAATACAGAAATAAAGAAATCGTGCTGAATCAAATTGTTATTACCTTGGAATATCGCTGATGTTTTACGTGAATACTGTCATGAGGGGGCCAATATTGATATAATATGAGAGGAAGAGTATGTTTAGAAAAAATTATGTATAATTAAATCGAAATGAAAAAGTTTTACAATTACTTCTGTAACATGAAATTAAATTAAAATACAATTTCGTTTATTTTGAAATTTATTTGCACAACAAACCGAAATTAATTCACTAACACCATTAGAAATGAAAATATGTACGTACAGAGACACACACACATACACTCAAATATATGTACATTGTTAACAATGATTTGAATTTGAAACGACGAATAGCATGCAAAATATTTGGATTTGGAGAAAATTAGAGAACCACTTTAAAACGCATTTAATCTGTGCTAAACGTGTACGTCTATCTACAGCCGTGTTTGTGTGAATGTCCGTTCGTATATGCAGAAATTATGTGCGAACATACTCGTCTGTACACTAAACATTGATATGTACATACATATGTATGTTTATGTACACACATACATATGTATGTATGTATTTTGAATATAGCTACAATTTAATTTAGGAGTTACGGTCGGTTACGGCCCAAATACAAAACTAAACAAACCAAATAGTTTTTGGTAAACAACAATGAAAACAAGAACTTTAACTAAATACGGTAGAAGCAACAACAACAACAACAACTGTTCACATGTATCCTAAGAGGATGTCCACAGCGATGTATTGTCGAATTGTAAGTCTACAACGACAAATTCTTTGGGGTCCATAACAATTACACTGTGTAACAAAATAGTTCGGATATAATGGAATTATAATATCTGCGTCATATATATACATATCTATTATGAAAAAATTTGTACCAACAACAAAACAAAATACAAAAAAATAAAGAATAATAAAAAATCAAAAGTTTTCTTACACAAGTTTTCTAATTTCGATTAGTTTTAGTTATCGAATGCTATGAAAGCACGCATTCCATACATATGTAATACATACTTATGTGTACATTAGACAACAATCGTAATAATACATCACAAATATCAGTCAGGATACAATATGTGTTTAAAAACGAAATAGACAACGGCATAAAACGTTGAATTACCGTGGAGAATCTTGCAATTTTGTAAATTATATGAAAATTTAAAATTTCACTGTTATCCTAACTAAGAGAAAAATCTTCACACAATCTAAACTAATAACCGAATAAGTCGTTGATTAAATAAAATTCTATTTCAAGAACATTTCAATTGGTCTCATATCGAAGTGTAAGTCGGTCTTTTTAATGGAGAAAATGTAAAAAGATTTAAAAGGAAATTTTGAAATAGGAAATGAAATGCAAGAACAAGTTGTAATTGTGATTGGAATGAAACACAATGTACACACTTTTAGCACGAGAATATTTTTGGCAAGTGAGCAATCAATGCATTGTTGTGAACGATCCTAATGATGAAATAATTAATTGTACAATTTATTCGTGGAAGTGTACATTTTGAAGTTTATTTGTACGTGTGAATATTTTTATCCTAATGCACAATTAATAGAATATCCTCTATACATACATACATACATACATACATACATACATACATACATATATACTATATATGAATCCTGTATACACTAAAATACCGATTTTTGGATGAATAAAACGACACAATCGGTATAAATAAATGAATAAATGAAAATGACTGTATACATACATGTGTATGTATATACATACATATGCATACGTATACATGTACATACATATGTATGTATATTGTATAAATACGTATTTTGGTGTATTGAAATGTGTTTGTACAATACGTGTATATGTGCAGATGTGTGGGTATGTTGAGGAAATATTTACACAATAATTAATTGAATAATGTCAATAAATTTCCAACACATGTATCTACATTTAACACATATCCACATGCTTTTATATATTAATACATAGATATGTATATTTCATGGTATGTATGTATGTAGTATAGTCATATATGAAATCGTAATTGTATTCAATTTTTCTATGTGTATTGCCATTTACATACATTCATACACAAACAAGTGTGCATATGTTTGGCATATTTGGTTTTGTAAACTCTGTCTATTTTCTCGTTATAGTTGCTAACAAAAGTGAAACATAAACAAAAACAAAAACGTCAGTCAGCAAATGCGGAATATTTAAGATTTGAATTTTTCGAAAAATTACCCACACTCTAACGTTTGGCAACCGAAAAATCATCATCGTCATCAGGATTCCGGACACAAAGATACTTAATGCCCATGTTTTTCACTTTATGTGGAGATGTGTGCATATATTTATGTGTACATGTACTTGTAGATGTGTGGGTGGGTATCTAAAGCGATTAGGCGAAACGAATCAACAAATCAGTAATTTAGCAATTTCGGCAACTTTACTTCAAATTTACACATACATACTCTTCATACATACCCTACATGCACACAAAAACACAAGCACTTGAGAATGTTTTTGCAACGGACGATTTGTTTGTAAGTATTCTACACAGAACGGTACAAGATGGAATGGATTGCCTAAATTCTTATGCATACATACATACATATGTATGTACATATGTATATAAATAAGCATGACTACCTATAATCTTGTGAATTCCACATGACGTGGACAGGACACACAAATACACACACACAACCATTGATGTAATAAGAATGTTGTTCAAAAGTTTGTCTTTCAATTTCCAAAATTGTATTTGCCTAGGAGAGGCGTCAATAACTCGATACTGCTGTTGTTGTTTCGTCCTTATTCGTGCTTTCGTCACCATTTGCAACGTACTGATACATTAACAGCTTTAACAGCTGCTGTCATCAACTTGTGGTGTACGTTCTCTTAGCCTCTAGTATGCATGCAAAAAAATGTATTTTCTACGGACCAACAAAATCTTCGTAAACAGTTGAAAAAGCCAAAACGAGAAAACAACAATCGGAATCAAAAACAAAAAAAATAACGAATTTCGAAGCAACAGTTCTGCAATAATAACAATTTGTTTTGCTTCTTTCCTTTAGCCCAATGCCCCAAATTTATGTACTTGAAATGTACCTATGGTTGGTATTCTGGTACCATTTTATTTTGTTTGGCTTTTTCCTTTAACTTCATCTACAAGCATTACCTCTTAAGCTAAAAATAAAATGTCGTCCCTTTAGTCATTGCTGGCGCGTTCTGTGCTAAGCAAATGTTTAACTATGAAAAACACACACACACACATACTTGCTTGAATAAATACATCGACACTGACACCATCGTCAGCATTGTCAAGTGGAAAGGCAAGAACAGCGTCAACTACTCACAATCCAGACGAAATTCGAAATTCAAATCAAATTTTATAACACTCAGTACGAGTACTTCAGATACATATGCATACATATGCTCCTTATACATACATACTCGTACATACATAAAAATCTTTGTGTTCTTTTTTCTTCAATTAAGTTTTATCGCTTTGTTAGACAGTGTGATTTCACATCGAATGGAGCATATCGAAAACAGAAGAGTGATAATGCGAAAAGATCACATATCCAGATGTCAATATACGAATAAATGTAAATACATACATATTTTAATTTTCCATGTATGGACCACCGATTACTCGCATGGAGGTTACGTCTACAGGTAACCTCTGTACAGGACTTTGCAAAAAAATATACATTAAATCCACAAATGTTTAAATAAACGCAGCCTCGAAAAATAAATGCAAGAAAATTTAATTTTAAACTATTATACCGTGATTATAAACGATAAATGTGTGATTTTAATTCTTTTCATCCTTCCCGTTCCTTAAAGAAACACAGGGTACTTACGAATCATCTCAACCATGTTTTTATAATTTCTTTGTTTTCTCTCAGTTGGTTGCATTAATCAAATATTTCTAGCCAAGCATGTTTTTTTAAAAACACCTGTTGTAACTATTTTCTGTTTTTATTGATCAACATCTATTGACGATCGATGCTTTTTATTCGATTCATCGAAATTCAAAACTTCATATATGTAAATACTTAAGCAAATATAGCATGCTACGTGTAATCGTTGGAAAAGAAGGGGGAGTGTTCGGTCCTACAGTGAAATATACAGTCAACCGGAAAAATTGATTTTAGTCGTCTAAGCGAAAGTTTATGTCATCGTGAGATGTGCTTGGTTCAACTTGGGCATAAAGTATAACAATCTGGCAATCAGGCGACCAATTGTTTAAATAATAAATATTTATTTAAAATATTTCTCTTCCTATTGAGTTTAATAACATTTTCGAAATATGAATGCATGATATCATTAGTGTATCATTGTATATTTCATATTCGTAGATACGTAGTTACAAAACTATTAAATTATAAATAAGAATAACTTTACATATGAAAATATGTCTGTACACACATATACATATACAAATATATGTATGTATGTATGTATGCACGTATGTTGAATACTATAAATTGGATTATTCATAAATTCTCTTTAGCAGTATACCATATACCGGATGAGACATATTTTATAAAAGAGAGAACATTTTTATTTTCATTATATTGAAGGACACTTTATTTTTAACTTAACGTTAGCCAATACATGGTAAATATGTATGTAATATCATTCAACTAGTCATTCATCTTTACAACGAAACTAAACCAAACTAAACGAATCGAAATGAAACTGAACGAAACAATACTAATCGACCAATTGTAAAGGTGTGTTCCACAGTCGATAAGGTAAACGGCGGTATATAACCACAGCCAGACAGCCAGCACCTCAGTCATTCCAATAGCTTTCTTAACAAACACGAAAATTAAATTCATCAGTCATTGTCACACCCTTTCAATAAAAAATTTAAGGCAGTAACAGTAACTAAACGAATATTAAAAGTAATTGTCGTCATTCTCACAAGCATAATCAACCAAACAGTGATGAAAGAAAATCTAGCACATAAAAACATTATGCAACTGGAAAAAAATTATAAAAAAAAACTCTGTCAGTTATTTTAAGATGACTATCCATCCTATTATTCAGCATAAATAAATTGACAATTGTAAGTTTTTCACTTTAGTGTACATACATACATACATACATACATAATGCATGCATATATGATTATGGAATGCAATAAATATTGAAAATATTTGGGATAACATTTGGGTAATTATACCACGTACTTTATGAACATACAGGGGTGGTCAATAAAATAACGCTAACCTTGTCCAAACGTTTTAAATTAAAAACTAATGTTCAACAGCTTTTTAAGAGGAAACTTTTTATTTGTTTCGTTTAAGAGCAATACGATTTCGTTCAGGAGCACATGTTTTTGAACACATCGACTGGAATTAACGCCCATAAAACCCATAGGTGATAATATTTGGACGAATGTTTTGTTTGGGGACTATGTACACCTGCTTAGAGCTTCAATACGATTAAAGCATACATAATTTGCAAACATAATTTGCCGTTTGAAAATTTTACATTATGCTACTACTATTTTATCGAACACCACTGTATGTGTATGTGGAAATTAGCACAAAAACTATAATTGTAATCGAAATTGCAATTTTAGCGCATTAAATTTAGAATATTAAATTTTATATTTCAAATTAATATCGTATTTCAAATTCGATGATGTTTATTTCTATGAATTTTTGTTGTTAATTTTTGTATTAAAATATCTCTCATTTTATTAAAATTGCTACACCTTCTTTCTTCCCACAATATATTTTATGAATTCTAATAACGATTAACTACATACAAATATACATACATACATACATAGTATGTGTGCATAACAATTAAATACAAATTGCTGCAAATTTCGAAACTCTTCAATTAACAAAATTATACTAGTTTTTCAAACATTATTCAAACGAAAGAATAGAATTTTAAAATAAAATTGCAATTATTTAGAACGTATAAAAAACGGGCTCGATCTTAAAAGTATAGTTTCTGAATTCAAATAATTTTTTTATTTTATTTTTTATTTCTTCAGTAAATAAAAAATCGTGCTGTTTTCAATCCACAAAAATATTTTGAACGTCCAATAAGTATACACTAGTAGCAGAAGCTAAAGTAACTGATTAATAGTTTGACACTTCCATACGTAACCTGAGCATTTAAAAAAAAAGAATTATTAACAAATTATTCAAGGAAAATAAAGAAAAAATTAAAATGTTTCAAAAATTGGTGGCAAAACTAAAGCAACGCATTTACATACATACATAACTGGCCATTACAACTCTTCAGTCACGATTACTACCTAGCTTCTCACACCACTCATGTTGTGTGTGTTATTTTTATACATGAGAGGCGAACCTGCAATTTAAATTCGACTCCGAACGACAGAAATGTTTTTCAATGTTTCTTTTATAAGTTGCTTTTGTTTTTGCCACCTAAATTTTAAACATTTAAAATTTTTCTTTTATTTTCTTCGAACTACAAAATTTTTTCAATAGGTCTTGTTTTTAATAAGATAATAATATCTTAAATATTTGCAGTAGCTATCATTAAAAATGTCAAGGTTTGTTTTTTACAAGATACCTATAGAAATGTCAAAATATTTAGTCAGTTGCTTTAGTTTCTGTCACTAATGTACATTGAAAAACTGACCAATGACCTATAAGGATTAAAACAAAGTACAAAAAATCGAATACAATTTATTCGTTTTCAAATAAAAAGGGCTTTAAAAAATTAAACTTCAATTTGTGCAGCTACTACAAGGCCCAGCCACCACCACAAGCACCATTACTATTACCACTGATACTTTCCCCCTCCCCATCTAATGTGGATGAATAACATGATGTTTTGATTTCATTAAAAACTCCGCATCCGTTTATGCGGCACAGAAATGGCAAAGTGCCGAAACGTGTAGCCACGTGCCCGCATTTTTCTTTAAATCGTATGCGTATAAAGGAAAACGTACGGATTCAATAGATTAATTTTAATTTTCGAGCTTAAATCTTCTGTTGCACTAAAAATACTAAAGAAAACAAATGCTATTTACATCAGCTACATCGACTACAATAACAATAACCAAAATACAAAACAAAAAAATATCCGTAATAATATTAAATGCAAAAAAAAGAACTATAATAACAACAGTAATAAATAAACAACAACAAATTGTCAGGGATTTGTTGTAATTACTTTAGAGATAAGACCGTAAACACAATACACTGACACAATGTTGTTTGGGATTGGATGGAGGGATAAAATATAAATGAATAGATGGAGTGGTGTTGGTGTTGGTGTTGATGTTGGTGTTGATGACGGTTGACTGGTTTGTTTGGTTGATTTCTTAGTTGGCTATGTGTTCGTTCATTTAATTGTGATTTCTACAACAACATAACAGAAGGGGTCTTTGACGCAAGTGTCAATGAAGCCGAAATTCCACAGAATTTCAATGATTCTTGAACAAATGACTGTTCGAATCCCTTTAAATATTAACGCAATTTGCAAGAATTTGTTTAAAAGGATATGCGGCAACTTGTAGTTTTTTTTTTAAGTTTCTCTCCTTTTTTGTTGCATAAAATGTTATCGAACTTTCTTCACATTGCAGTCTCTAACCCGTCACACAGTGTCACCACCCTTCGAAATATTTTGGTTCGGTTTTGTTTTGTTAATTGTATGACATTCGGTCCATCATCATTGTCATAATCCACAAGCAACGCATTCTGTCACGCAATACGGCACTGGCCGTTGTAGCTGGTTGGTTCAGTGTATCGATAGGGCACATTCTCCTTGCTACTCGTCTACACATACCCAAGCAAACATCTACTAGTATAGATAGCTATAGTATGTACATACATACATACATATATAAATATGAATAGCATCCCCATTTACACATACACACATACAAGCTGTCAATGTTGCATATCATGAATAACCATCATCATCATCATCATCATCATCATCATCATCACCGTCATCGTCATCGTCATAAATGCTAGTGAATGTTTTGGTTTTACTGATAAGGCAAACTTGGCTGACAGTTTGTAGGAGAACTTATAGGGAATTTGATTGATGGTATAAAATTTGAATTATTATCTTAAATCTTATTACAATTTTTTTCTATTTTTTATTTTCCTGATATAAAATTGATTATAAAACTTTTTCAATAACTTATTAGCAAAATAAAAAAAATGTTCGCAAACAATTGCTTTAAAAGGCGCTTGAATTGATTTGTTTGTACCCTTTTTATTTTACAAAATATTTCTACCTTTAATAAATGATATCAATATGAATATGAACGAATAGAATAAATAATGATTTGCAACTGACAATGGCTGAGTGAATTTTTAAAAAAATTTTGCCACCAATTAATAAATACTGAACACTCCAGAAATACATATAAACACTTTTTTCTTACATTGACTATTCGAAAACGTGTACAAAAGTTGGAAACTCAAAAATGTGAATTAAAAGTTTCAAGGAATTTCTTATTTATGTATGTTTACTCCTATTATGAAACACTGAATATTGGATTATGTAGATGAAAAAAGATAAATAACTCTGAAGAAAGAATCTATTCGATTAAAGAAAAATTGGAATAACCCCACAATTACGTATCATATTATACTGCCCCTAATGGTCTCGGAAGTATTGACAAATTCATATTGACCACTTATAAATTTTCGGCCAACGATATAGCTTCTTAATATTAATAGGAAAACCTAAACTTTTGTGACCTTTACCAACCTGTTGAGTTGTTCAATAGTTTTATCTTTACTTCTGAAGAGAAATTAATAGTCCGCAGGAGTTGCGTAAAAGTTGTTTAAAAATTTCCGGTACCATGGCATAGGTAATAATATGAACCTCGAGTAGCATCAAAACTTTCCAAATATTAAAGAATTCATCTTTTGCGATTCCAGGGATTCTATGTTAATTTAAGTAAACCTAAGATACCATATAAGAAAATATTTAGAATACACAATAAATGATGTCTAATGTCTCGTCTTTATTAGAATAGCTAAATCTTCCACCTCGAGAGTCACGTATACCATGACGTCAAATTTATCTCAGATAATAGCAATACATACATATATCAATTGGCTTCAGTGCAAGAAACATTTCGATTTTTTTTTTCATTGCTTCCAGGCGAATTAGGTTAAAACCCATTGTTTTCTTAGTTGATAGCACTTTTTATATTCGAACAGTGTGTTAGCTATCACAACTTTCCCATATGGCCCGTAAACAGTTTGTAAAACTTCAATAGATGTACATATAAACATAGAATAGAAATAGAATGGAACCAATCCTCCACCATCAGAAATGGGTTAACACATCGACTTATTGATTTTATAATAATTCAATCCACCATAATTGCGCCGCCAACCAATCTTAATTAAGTATCGTATGTACTTGTAATTATAATAGAAGGTACCTACCTGTACGGTTTGTTTCCACCACAACTGAGGAAAATATTCATCATAATGGCTACTGACCTGTGTACGACAAAGTATTCTGTATTATGTATTCTGTAAACACTGTCTAATTATTTAAAAATCATCCTGAACAAATGAAAACTCTTTAGAAATTTATGTTTTATTTTTAATTAGAAACAAGCAGAGGAAGAAAAACGAAAAGGAAACAAAACGTATTATCTTAAAAGTACTAAAAAATTAAAATTAAAACAGTCTTTGTGAACATTAGAGAGGCACAGTGAGTGCACGTTTTATACATTTTCTCAATTTTCTTTAATATTTCCATTCATTTTATTTAAAAAATAAAAGAGGCAAACAATTAAATACGACTAAAAATGTAAAGAAAGCAATAGAATAGATCTAAGAAATATCCCAGAAAAACAAGGCTTGAATGAGCACTATTTTAGTATCCTTCAGCTGAAATAAGAAAGTATGTAAAGGTAGTGTATAGTTTTATGTATACACATATTATTGCACAGTTTTTGTATGTGTGTACGTAAATGATTGAACAGACAGTTTGAAAAATTTCTAGATTCTTCATTACTAACTGTGACAGTGCTTTTCTCACCCACTCAATTAAGTACTCATAGTCTCCGAACAAAGTTACCATACTTTTAGGAAACTGATGATATTTTATGACCAAAATACTGCTCTTCTCATTGCTTTGTTTGCGTTAATACAAAAGTCAAAATTAAATTTGTTGTTGCTTTTTCTTTTAAAAATACAATCGTGAGATGAATGTATGTATTTGTAGTATGAAGCACATTTTCTTCGAATCGTTCTCTTCTGAAGTAACGCTTGTATTCTGTTCTTATTATAAGCGTTATCCACAATACCTCTGTAATATTATTCTAATGGAATATTTAAAAACAAGTAAAAGTTAAGACTGGTCTTTCATTGCAATGCCAACGATGTAAACGATGTTTAGGAATATTTAACATCGTTATGCAGAATAGTGAAGAAGTGTAGTGTGAAGTAATGGTCATATTCAGGAAATGCGTATGGAGCCAGTGTAGGAGGAAGTTTGAATTCATTTAGATAAACTCGTGCATTATAATAAAGCACTTACTTACTTGCCCCCTTACCATACATGTGTATATAATATCTACACACAGTGTACAGCAAAACATATCCACCAATTTGTGTTTACTATCATACAGTTTTATAAGACAAAAATATTCACTCGAGTTTCATTATTTCATACATCGTTGTACACTGTCGAGCAAAGCTAACTAAACAAATAAATTGTAAAAATAAACTCAATTAATGACAAAATAAAAATTCATTTATACATACATATATCTCTTATCGATACATTTGAGCAAGCAGTACTGATGACAACAGAAGATATCGCTGGACTTTATTTAACCTCATCTCGATTATTTTTTAATTTACAACTTTTCTATTAGGGTTAGGGTTAGCGAACTGTGCAGGTTACTCCATGTAAAAACCCGCTTATTACCACAAATAATACTTTTTACCACTTTTGGGTGGAGAATATTTCTGCAACATGACATTTTGTAAAGAATATTTGAACATATTTATGTCTATAGACACACATTATTGCATGACCACATCAATGCTCAACAGTATCTGGTAATTTTTGATGTACATACTTAAAATTTTAGAAACGACACCTACCATTAGTTATGAATTTGCATCATGCCTTTGATCAAATGCAATACATTTATATTAATTATGGTAATTTTCTTTTTTCGTCTCACTACTCATCATTTTGATCAGTTTGTATTTCTGCATTGTGAATTGAGCTTACCAAGTTGTTCCTCTTAAATATATGGATACATAGCTATCTTTCCATCTAGGTTCAAGCGTTTTATTGTAGAAAATATTTTGAAAATATCAGTTTTTATCCTTTTTTCTTTATAACGACCGTAGACAGCCTTGCCCTTTTTCTTTGCGCCTGACGATAGTGCAAAACAAAAGATACATAATTAGTTCACATACATACATACATAGTATATACCTAATATGTATTCGTTTATTAACATTGCGAGAACACATACTGAGCATTTTAAGTTAATGATTGCCGTTCTTTACGAGTCATCGTATGTTGAAATTTTTAATAAAATAATTTAAATGACTTAAATTAAAGAAACAAATCAGACATGGTTATTCATTGGGTGAATTAGTGTCTTTGATTGCAAACAAATTTGAAATTAGTAATACATAGTTTTATTTCAGTTATAATTAAACGTTAATGAGCTTTATGAAAGGCTCATTAACTCCTAAGCTCATGTCAAACGGGAGAGCTCTAATTAATAATAATTCTTTAATCTAATAAATAATTCAATACAAACAAAACAAGAACAGGCTGTTGATGATGGATTAAATTGGTATCAAAGTCCAAACTAACGAAAATTGAATTCATAAAGAGAGAACGAATCTGACGTAGTTATGATAGTATGCAGATCAACATAATCGCATATTAATCCTCAGTATGCTAAAGGTACGGTAAAACAATAAGGAGAGAGTATTTTGGTTAATTCCGCTTGAACGATACAAAACATACAGATATATTTGCATATGTATGTACATAGTATGTGCAAAGGAACCACAAACTACAGAATGAAAGTTTAGAAGTGATATGGAAGTGCAATAGGGTAACCAATATGGGATATTATAGTACTCATTTATACTAATTTATAATTGCGGAAACACACAGATCAGTGAAATCTGCCACACAGATATGAAGATGTTTTAAAAAGGTAAGATCCCAATTAAACCGAAAAAAATTCTGAATTTTAATTAAAACGATTTTGTTTTTTTTATAAATTTCGTTGTTTTTATTTCATCGTACGCACACATACATATGTACATATACATACATATGTATATACTTGCCACTGGTAATAGAACATAAATTACTGAGTCCAACTTCGTGCAAATGTTATGTCTCATACTGTACGTGTATATGTATGTATATATGTATGCATATTGTATTCACAATATTCACTTTCGCACATGCACACACACATATGTATGTACATACATATGTACATGCGGATATACGCATACAAGCAAATATTATAGTTGAACCCTTTTGGCAAATTGCTCGCACATCACTTGAGATAAAATAATAATAAAAACGATAATAAAAATAACATTTTATGAAAATAATGTGTGAATGAATAAAGGAAACTACAGAGTGTATACTATATACAACAATACATCTATAGATAGCCATACACACATGCATATACATATATGTATATATATATATATGTATGTATGTGTATACATATACATATATGTATATGAAGTATGAATACATTGCAAACAAGATACAAAGAGATACAAAGAAAGGCATTGGAATGTTCACATAATCTGGGTATTTTGGTTGTACTATAGTATAGCAGACAACGTTCATTTATTTCATTATAATAAAAATACATACTTTGTAATTAGGTTTTCGAAAGTTAATTAAAATTCGGTTATGAAAGCGGAAACTTTTCTCATGAACGCTTCCGGAAGCAGTACCAACAAAAGTCATGCCATTAAAGAAATACGAAAAAAATTAAATGGGAGAATGAAATATTTAAAACAAAAGAAGGGTTAGAAAATAAGAGGAAAAAAAAAATTTACAAAAAAAGGAAAATTTAGAAAAACTTTTCTGTTTCCCTCTTCTCCTTTTTTCTTTTTCCTTTCTCATTTCTCTCATCTCTCTCACTCTACCTCTTTCTATCTACCGTTATGGGTAACTTTCAGCTTAAAGATGATTTTTTTTTATCTCGTCTCCATTTTGTTTTGCGTATAGCTGAGACTACTCCATTATTAAATGAACGTTGGTAAGATGGTTGGGAAATGATGGCAGGCAGTGGTGGAGACGAATGTAGAGTAACGAACGTATGTGTTGTATAGAAAACTTCTGGCAAATTTTTGTTCGCCAGAATTTTTTAAGTAAACATTTCACAGAAATTACGAAAAATTTATACTTCAACATTTACACATACCTACATGTACATACGTACATATATACACACACAGGCATAAAGGCATTCAACTTTACGAAGCACATCCCATTAAAAGAGGAACATTATATTTTAATGAGCAAAAATTGTTGTTCGTTCTTGTTTTACTTTTTCGTTGTTGTTGCTTTTTTTCTTTTTTTATTATTCGTTTGTGTATGTTTCACTGTATGTATGTTCGCTTTAATTTTCTTCTTTTTTTAATTTTTCTTGAAATATTTCATCGTTGCCGAAGCAGATAACTTTGAATGGAGTGGGTCCCGAATGGATAATGCCAGACAAGAGCTGACGTACGAAATAATTTAAAATGATGACTTGAAAATAAATTATTGTTATCTTTGACCAACAGCCGCCATTACAAAATATATACACACATCATCTACACATGTCCATATGTATACAAACGATGCAAAAAGCAGTGAATCCAAATGCCAACGTTTCGACCCATTTTGTAACAATCTGTAGACCATCTGATTTCATAAATGATTTTAAGGCTAAGCAATATATGTACATGATTCATTCCAGGCAGAAAACATGAAGAAAACGTCAACCAATGTCCTTCTAAAAGACTTGCCTATTTCTTCTACAATGCCTAACACTCTCAACAAATGACTCCCAAACAAATACAAAAGTGATTGTAAAAATTATGGTAAGTATAGCACCTGTTCTCGACATTGCTAGTGAATTCCATATTTTTGCATATAAAAAACATGTTTGGAATGCATTTGATTCCTGAAAAAAAAAAATTGGGTGCCCTGGTAGTCTGGTGGGTAGTGAGCTAGACTATTATCTCCTTAGTTTCTGGTCTGTTACACTACTCCGAACATAAACTCGAAGTTACTCACCTCGTAAATAATTAAATATAATTTCTAATTGTATTGCAATTAGTAAATAAACAAATACATACATACAACATATCATTATTTTATTTTGGTTGATTAAATCGAAATCTTTATTTAAATTTTAGTACATCTAGTTCGATCATCTTAGAATAGTAGAATAATAGAACGCTTTTTGTGATTGAAGCAAATAATTGTCTGATAATTTAAGAATACCACCTGAGTTTTATAGAACAGTCATAATTAACACAATCATTAATTACATTCTTTGTAACCAGACCTCCAAAGAGACTTATTTATTCAACTACGCTGTAGGTTTAAAGACACTGTAGTTGTTAACAGCACATTCTCAAATTCGAAAAATAATTTCAGAAAATTTTCATTAAATGGGTTAAACGGATTGATATGACAGAATTAAAGACAAACGTTTCTTCTCTATCCTTTTCATTCTATACCTTTATAAAAGATTGTATTAATTACACAAGCTTTTTATCAATCTAATTCCTATTAATATTGTGGCTCCCAGCATTCTAGTTAAGCTCAAATGTGTTCTAATCAGATCTAATCCCTGATCTGCATTCTGAACGATCTGCATTAAAACTTACAACAAAACACCTATCAAATATGGAGTATATTAGAAAGCGTTGGCAATTTCTCTCAAATCAATGAATTCAATACGGATTTTATAAATTTATTTTAAATCTTTTAGCGGTAGAATTAAATATAAACGTTTAAATGTTCATTTTAATTCGTAATAACTGATTGAAATATTTTCTTTCAACTTGTCATTAAGGAATTTTAAGAATATGTATGTAAATTTGAAATTTTAAATAAATTACAAAATTAAATCCAAACAACACCTGGTGGATATGTAGCAGTACATCTGTATGTATGTATATGTTTCCGTAATTGAATTAAATATTCTTTGAATGCCGCTTAATTTCGGAATACATATTAAATTTTAACAATATTTAAAGTGTCCTTTAACAATATTCATACTGTATGTTAAATAAAAAATAAATACATATTTTTTACATAAAGATGCGAAAAAATAATCAAAATGATTTTAAGGTTACCGAGGGTATGTCTCATCCATTCATCTGCCCGTCAATATTCTTATACAAATGTACGTACATACATATGTATGTGGATTCATTCCATAACACACATTCATGAATGTATTCATCATACTTCCATACATATGTATGTATCTATGTATGTGTATACATAAATCTAAGTATGTATATGCATGTGTAGCTATGTTTGCACATGCATATAAAATTTGTTCAAATGACTACAAGCCAAATAATGATTTATCTATTTACTAAAATACATACATACATACACTCATACATACACTCATACATACATACATACATATGAACATATATATGTACATACGTACGCACATAAATGTATATGTATACACAAATAAATGTATATATGTATGTACACATATGCATATGTAAAGTATATTTTTGAATACGTACAGCTATGGACATTAAATTAGCACAAAATCCCTGTATAGTTTGATTGTGATTTTTTTTCTCATTTATATCGTAATTAGCCCAATTGTTTTGGTCTGCAATGTTGCACGATGACATCTAACTGTTGTTTAACAAAAAATATTACCATTATCGTATATATTTTTTGTTTTGACTGCTAATTTGTATCGGTACCTAAATTCAAGCTGGACAGTAAATTAGCACAACGTGTTTTAGGTACAAATTTTGTTTGAGTATTTTTATTCTTACAGTATATTCTTTCAATTTTGTGGCATTTGAAGTAATTTTTGAATAAAATGGTACGTGGAAAAGATTGCTCACCAGAGGAGAAGCGCATTATCGTTAACTTGTGGAATGATGGGAAAAAGCTGGCTGAAATTGCTGAAATTTCGAATTGCTCGCGAAAAATGATTTATAACGTGATCATATCCTTCAAAGCAAACATAATAATGTCACAGAAAACAAGAAGCGAAAGCAACGTGTCAAGAAAACAACCGAAGTCGTGGACCGTGCTGTTGTCCGCAAGTCAACGAAGGAGCCTTTCATATCGTCGCGCGATATTTTGAACAAAATTAACTCCCAATTTCGGTTAAATTTATCGGACAGACTCATATGACGACGTCTTAATCAAGGAAAGTTCTTTGGACGCACTTGCCGAAAGACGCCACTTCTACCAAACGAAAAATTTAATCAAGCGTATAACGTTTGCTCGCACCCACACTGATAAAGACCTCCCATTCTGGAAAAAAATACTTTGGAGTGATGAAACAGAGGTAAATCGCATGGGACCGGATGGTAGAGTGGTTGTTCATTGGCCAAAATGTCAGACATTCAATCCACGTTATGCTCAAAAGACCATAACGCATGTTCGAGGAAACACAATGGTGCGGGGACCATTTTCATGGCGCGGCGTAGGTGACATTGTGAAAATTAATGAATAAATGGACTGTTATCAGTATTTGGACATTCTAAAGAACAAAATGGAAACATATGCTTTTAAATACATGCCAGTTTTATACATTTTTATGCAAGATAGTGACCCCAACCAACATCTAAGCTGGCAAAGGATTGGTTTTATAAAGAGCACATTCCCGTTTTAGACTGGCCGGAGTAAAGTTCTGACTTAAACTTGATGGAAACCCCCTGGAGCAATGTAAAATGTACTATTGTTCAACAAAAGTACAAAAATTTGGACGATTTGTTGATTGGTACACGGGGCCCTTGGTACTCGATTCCCAAAGAACTTTGTCCCGTAGATGCCACGCGTTGCTTGAAAATAAAGTCTACTCTACTAAATATTGATCAAATAAACTAAAAACATTAATATTTTTACTATTTTTGATAATATATCATTTTTATTCCAGAAATTTTAATTTGTGCTATTTTACTGTCCAGCTAAAATCTGGCGTTGGATATGTTGCAGGTCTTAATGAGCAAACGGCTGGCAATTTCGTCAAAATTTTTGTTTTTTTTTTTTTAAGAAGAATATGCATTTTAAGTTTCCATGTATAAATTTGTTTATGAATAGACCTAAAATGTTATAAAAAATATGATTGTTTTTATTACGAAGTTTTGTGCTAATTTAATGTCCATAGCTGTATATGCAAGGATATCATGTGCCACAAACAAGTATTATCACTATTCCATCAAAAAGTGTGTTTCATAATTATAACATCACTAACTTTAAATAAATATACTACATACTACATACTACATTTTAAACGATTTCATTTTATATTGATTACAATTTTCCTCACGATAGTATTATACATTAGCTTTTAGAAAATGGAATACATACGTACAATTATTAAAAATAAAAAAATAAAAATAAAATAAATAAATGGAAGCAAAAAATGATCAGCTAGATGTATGTATATTTTTTATAAGTTACTTTATACATATGGAATGCACTTTACAGGAGTGTATAAATTGATAAAGAAAAACATTCATACGATTTGTTTAAATCAGAAAAGTACTTTTAACAGTGGTGGAGAGAATAGTGTAACATATCTTGAACTGATGATTCAAATTGACGAATACAATTTAGATAAAATCTTATTTCTCAATTCCTCTGTGTTCAAACTTTAAATTATCTTTACGTTATAGGGAAAATATCAGCTAAGCTATGTAGTTTGATTAACGCTAATATAAGATATGAATTATTTACAGCAAATTCGTATGTATTTATAAAACTAAACTCCTACCAAATATACAATACAACTAAATAATAAAAATGACAAAAACATCATCAATCTAATGTAAAATGTTAAACAATTATTCATTTAATTTGTATTCGTATCTACAACTGATAACTTCAATTTTACTTACCTACCAATTGACTTAACAAACTCAATTAAGAGATCTACATTCGTTCCCGCAATTCTGTGCAACGGATCATGTATTGTAATAAGGAATTTCTAAAAATGTACTTTCAATTCGTTGAATATTTAAATAATGATTGTAAACTTTCATAAACAATCCATCGGTGGTCAATATATTTTAATACTGGATGGATACATGTTCAAATCGCGACATTGCTTCGCTTAGCACAACTACATAGCAAATATTATAATCGGCTTGATTGCATATGTATGTAACTAAAATTAAAATTAAAGTATGTATTCGAATATATAATAAGATTTGATCACTACTGTAAAGAAAGCAACTTTCTATCTTTGGTACAAGTGTCTGTTTCAATAATGATTTTGAGTTCAAAACGTTCTAAAGCGCATGTCGAATGTGTAAAGAGGATACTGGGCAATTCGTTCACTAGAAACGAAACAGAAATCAAACTACCCACTGAACCACCCTATTCATATGGAAAAATGTTTTTTCACAACATTTTGATGAGCAAAATGGCAGTATCTATCCTTTTAAAGCTGACTTTTAAACACACGCGCACACACACACACATACACATTGCTTAAGAATACTGTATATAGATGTATGTGTGTATATTGATGGTATACATGCAGTACATATGTATATATGTATATAAAGTATATCTGTATACATACATAGTATAAGTGTGTATAAAATGATAGACGCCATTGACAACAAAAATTTTAAACATTTTTAGCAGCAACAAAACTAGAAAATTAAGTTAAAAAGCATTTCTTCCAAAGAGATAGAAATACATTTTTTCGATTGAGAACTTTAAATTACATATATGTATGTACATACATATATCATTCCATTATAATTTAGGTTTATTTTTTTTTTTTTTTTGTTTTCATTCTTTTGTTCTTTCTCTCCTTCTTTTAACGCAAATGCAGAACATTAAGGAGAAAACTTTAAAAAATTTTATTCATTTATTCAATCATTTGTAAAAGCATAATAATTTTTCATAAAATGTGCTCTTGTACCACAATCTTCGGATCCTTAATACAGCTCAGCGCTATCGTCATCGATAATTTCAAGCGTATGTGATCATTAGCAATAATTGCATTAATTTAACTGAAAACATCAGGTTTAATTTTGGATATTGTTATTGGGTGTGCCTGACCAGACCCCTCCATAAACTTATATTATTTGGTCGTTAATACAATATCGCGAACACAGATGAGTGTATAAATAAATTTTATGTAAAATATTTACAATATACGCTGTAAATGTTAATTGAAATGACAACAGCTTGTCAAATAAAAGACAACAAGCGACAATTCATTATTTTATCAGTGGCATAAACTACAACGAATTTCATTTGATATTACAAACAAAAACTTTATCTTTGAAAATGAAATACACCAACGACATTACCAATGCTGTTGTCATAATCATTTATACTCGTACTTAAAAGTTAATAACAAAATGGTGACTAAAAGCCTCTAAATACTCCGGTACAGCACAGTTCAGCACGATATGGCGATACGATTTTATGATAACGACAACAGCCACAAACAAGCGAGACCCTTAGCAATCAGTGCTGTCATCACTGCCGTCGCTATCGATTTAATATTATCAGCCAGATCATCTGCATGAGGTATGAAGTGCTCGTGTTTGATTTTACTTGATGTTTTCACTGGAATAGATAAGAAAGTTTATTTTTTTTTTTTTTTTTGGAGAAGAAAAATTTCGATAAGAGTAACAATCGAATCAAATTGTGAACTTCAACTGCAACTGCAGTTTGCACTCAAATAATTTGAGGAAGGTTCGGCATTTCGTATCGTACGTAACGCCAATGGAGGCTTTTCAACTTGTCTTATCTTTAAAAATAAAACAAGAATCGCAAGAACTGCCAGATTGGTTATCTGGTTATGGTTCAGTTGTATTTCTGTTTTTCTTTTTTTTTTTTTTTTTTTTTTAAGAAATGCAAATAAACCAACTAAACACAATCATTCGATTATTCAATCATTCAATATATAATTTTCATTCATACGTTGTGTTCATTTAACACATAAACTATTGTTACAGGTCAGTTGAGGTGGTGGTGTAAGCCTCTCTACCCGGTTCGAACCGTATCCTTTCTTTTATTGATCGCTGACTGCCCATCTTCAAATAACTGGAAACAAACACTCGGATAGGTTTAGATTTTTTATAAAGAAGAATTATTTTACTTTAGATTTTCTTTTTCTTTTATTATTAAATTTTAACTAAATTAATTAGTTTTTCTTTACGCTAAATTGAATAGGGATTTAGTTATTTAAATACAATATTAACAAATTTATTATTATGTACTTTATTTGTTTTATTTTTATTTATAATTTATTATTTATAATTTTTTTTTTTTTTGCGTATGCATATATATGTATGTATGTACGTAGATCTCATTTTAGGATTTACAATTTGATTCCTCAGATTTTTATACATATTTTCTCCTTCATTTGTAATTTTAAGCTTAGCTTAGCTTTAAATTTAAGATTTTTGTTATATTTTTATTTGGTTTTTTATTCTTTAATTTTCTTTTTTTTGCGGTAATAAAAAATGTATGTTGAATTAAATTTATTGAATAATAATAATCTTGCATACATTTTGTAATAATTTTTATTTAAAACATTTTTCTTTTAATTTTACTTAAGCTTATATATTAAAAAATATACAGTGTATGTTAATGATTTAAAAAATTACGGCTAAAATTCATTAAGTGTAAAACTTTGTACATTACTTTTTACATATTTTTCTCTTCAAAATAAAATGAAATAAAAGAATTCAATTTAATTTAAATATGCAACTTTGCAAAAAAAAAAGAATTAAAAGAGAATACAGAAATAGAAAATAAATGTAAACGATGAAGATCGATTGTTTTTCTTGGTGGCTGTTCAATAACAACACCAAGAGAAAGGGTCGAATGGAAAATTGCACTTCTTTTATCCTTAATATTCTTTCCCTATAAATTCCTGTTATGGGGACAATAATTAAAAAAAAATGAAGAAAAAACTCATGGCACGGCCAAAGGGCATTTTACACCGGGTAGATACTATCATACTATTACCGGGTAGATTTAGAAGCACGTTAGACAAAACAACTATTTCACTAATTTGCTCAGAAGTGACCAATAGAAGAAGAGCAACCCGTAAAAAAGCGAATCTAAAGATGTTGAAGGAGAATCTATTGTTTCCGTTTTTTCGTTTTATTCGATTATTTTTGGAGTTGTTTTACAATTCATTAAATAAATTCCTAACTAAAAAAGAAAAAGAAAAACATTGCAAAAAAGATTCATTTATTCATATTCAATTCGACCTTTTCGCATCTGCCGGTGTAAAAGTGTCCTCAATAGTTTGGTTTGTTTTTGATTTTTGTTGGATTTTGAATTTTTTTTTTTTTTATTGTTTTAATTTTAACTTTGACTTTAAGAGAACGATGTTACTTGATTTCAATTAAATTGCGTTTAATTAATTAATTCTATATTTTTTATTCATTTATTTATTTCGTTTTTGTTTTTATTAAAATATCTGTTATAAAAAATTCTTAAAAACTACATCACTTTTGATTGCTGCTTTAAAAAGTCCAACCGAAAGACTTTTCAAACTTGTTAATATAATTATAAAATGATAAAATGATAAAAAATAATAATAATAATAATAATAATAATAATGATAATTATTTAGAATTATTCATAATAATGGTAATTAATTATTAATAATAATAATATAAAAGATATCGACGATTAATAATAATAACAATGTTAAGAAATGCCGTTGGAAAGTATAAAAAATTTAAGACAAAAAAAAAAAAAATGAAACAAACAAAATTATAAAAGGAAATAAAGAAATAAAAAAAAGAAAAGAAACGTAAAGAGATATCCTATTTACATGTTATTTTATTTTTTTTTTTTGTTTTGTTTTACATTTTTGCAGCGTTTTGAGATTTTTTTTTATGACCGCTTTGAAAGAGTCAGGCATGAAGGTGCCAACCAGTGATAATCAGACAGGCAGATTTCCTTCATTTGTATTATGGAAGGATGAGTTGCCGGCAAAAGGTGCTAAAAGCAAACTCTGTGCCACTATGGGACCAATATTGAAAGGCGTTAATTAGAATGTATGTAGTTCTGGGTGCACAAACTCCGTACGTAGGGACGGAAAAGAAAGATGATGATTTCATGAGGAACAATGATTGAATGTTTGTTTTTAATTTCAGTGTAGTAGGCTGCATTAATTTATGTGGTAAGATGGCACTTTTTGTGAAGATTCGATTAAACATTGCTGCAACGGGGGTGCTATAGAAGATTTTGTAATGCTGCTGCCCCATTTAGGGTTAAGGTGTGATTCCAGTTGCGATAAGTAGAGGCAGCTGCTGCATATTGCTGATAGTTATTGTAGAGCTGTTGCTGTTGTTGGTGGACTTGTTGTAGGTGATCGTCGTTGAGATCACTGGTGATGTTGGAGGAATCCTCTTGCAAATCACTGGGTGTCAGTTGACCTTGCAGGAGATTCTGATGGTGGTGATGATGATGATGGTGGTGATGGGCTGCAGCCATTTTACTGTTTAAATAAGCGGCTGCTTTGAGTTTCTGGTTGTAAAAGTTGACCGCTGCAGAGGATGATGGCGGAGTTGAGCCCGCTGTTGATGACTGTTGAGAGTTTTGTAAATGTAGGTGCTGTTGCTGTTGGTGTTGATGCTGCTGTTGATGTTGGTTTTGTGAAGACGATGAGGACGACGATGGTGGCGTTGCTTCATTTTGATTTTGTTGCAAACTGTTATTGTTGTTGTTCGCACTAGAAAAGATGCTGCTGTTTGCGGTGCACGAACTTGTTGATATACTGAGTGTCGTATTGGCGCCGGTATTGTTGTTCGAATTAGTAGTGTTGCGCAGCATCTGTTCTGCTCTTCCTTAAGCCAAAGGATACTGGTGATGTCACAAGCTGGTCGTGCCGGCTGGTGCGTGATAGCCCAAACTCTGGTAATAAGATTCTTGACCCAAGGCAGCATGTGAATTGGTTAGGGGACTCAGAGCGTTATAGCCGGCATATTGACTCATGTCGTACATTTTAATATCGGCTTTCGATTCTGTTGGCAACAGTCGATTGATCGAGAACGGATGGCTGGGTGGAGCATAGCCGGAAGGTTCTTGTTTCAAATGATGCATTGACGAGTGATAATCACTAATCAAAGAAGGATGACAGCGATTTACCATGCTTGTTATGCTCGAGAGCTCTTCCTGTTGAAGCTGATGGTGATGCTGATGATGGGCTGGAGTGTGCTGAGCCTGTTGGCCTAAGCAAGCAAGTTCTGCATTGGCGTGTAGCATTGCTAATGCTTCTGCGTCCTTGCTGTGTGTAGATCCCAATGCACCACCCAAACCGCCATCTTTGTGGTGGTGATGTGACTGGTGATGATCTAATCTACTGTGATGGTGATGGTGGTGCATATGGTGAGCGTCATCATGGTCTTTCTTGCCTGGTGAGGTGGCTTCCAAGCTACTGTGTGATGGCGATTTATGCAACTGCCTTATGGCCTCCTTCTTCTCATCTTTGAATCGTTTTTGCCGCCTTAGATAGCAACCATTTTCAAACATGTTACCCGAGTCTGGGTGTAGAGTCCAAAAAGATCCTTTACCAGGCTTATCTGGGGTACGGGGAATCTTTACAAAACAATCGTTGAAGGACAACGAATGTCTAATAGAGTTCTGCCATCTTTGCTGGTTTTGTCGATAGAATGGAAATAGATCCATAATAAACTGATAGATTTCGGAGAGTGTCAGCATGCGAGTTGGATTGTTTTGTATTGCCATAGTGATGAGGGAAATGTATGAATATGGGGGCTTGGCATGGGTGTAACTCCGTCGGTAAGTTGTTGGTTTCTCTACGCGTGATCGGTTAAGCGAATTCGGTGAACCGGTATCCAAATCGCGGGCACTTGCTGCCGCCGCCATTGATGAGTAGCCACCCATCGCAGCCATAGTAGACATACCGCCGCCCATGCAATTACCCATTTGTCCAAGAGGAGAGCCCATCGAGGCATAGCTCATACTGCTTGGTGTCATACAGTTCTGTGCCATTGAGTTCATAGCTGCTGCAGCTCCCATTGATCCACCCATGCTAGCTACAGCTGCAGCTGAATCTAAAACGCTAGAACCAAATGTTGCTGCGGTCTGTGGTGATACTGAAGACATACCTCCTCCGACTGGCATGCTCATTGCGTTCATAGTGTACGGTGCTCGAGCCAAAGGACTCATATTGCCACCATTGGTACCATTTGCGATACTACTGTTTGGATTTTGAACGTTATTAGCGTTATTTGATGCATTGTTGTTACCACCACCGCCTCCCGAATTATTCCCACCACCTCCACCTGCAGCACCAGAACCCGACGACTGACTAGTCATGCTCACAGGTCCGCTGGTCGGCGTCTCCGAGTATAACTTTTGCATTATATCGATCGTCGTCTGATGGGGCGATCCCTTAAGGAAACTATTCAAAAGTTGAGCCGTTATGGTGACGATTTTCTTATACCCGTTATACCGAAAAAAGTGTTCAAAAAAAAAAATAAAAAAAAGATTAACAGAAACGAATCGATACGATACTTCAAACTGTTCTTGATCTCAGTTTTCAATATTTTTTTTTTAATTTTTTTTTTTTTTCTTTTTTCTTGATAAATTTTATTCACAAGAATGGAAATTAATTTTTATCAGCTTCGCAACTTAATTAAAGCTTTACAATTTAAAATGTAATTTCTTTTCTTTTTGAGCTTTTAACCATTGCATAATTACTTTTGTATAAGTATTTTTAAATATTTACGTAGTAGTACATTCGATTTAATTTTACAAAAATTTTTATATTTTATTTCCACTTTGTTTTTGTCACACTATTTGAAAACGTTTTTCTTTCACTTTCTTATTCTGTTGCGGTTAATTAATTACAACACAATGATGATGACGATGACGTTGACGTTGATAATAATAATGGTGATTACGTTTTGGTTTTTCTAAATAATATTCTTTTGTAAATTGGACTTTATTTTTTCCTTCTTTCACTTTTTGTTCTGCTTTCTATTCGATTATATCTGTTGATTATTTATTTAAATAATTCCACATATTTACGAATGTACATGTATGTACATATACATGTATGTATGTATGTACATATATATATATATATATATATATATATAATTATTTACTTTTTTGTTTTTATTTATTTGATCGAATAGAAAATATGGAAATAAAAAAGAAACACTAATGAAGAGACGGCTTTTTGTTTCATTTTATAATACCGAACTGACAGACTGATTCTGTATACATATATGTATTTAATAAATATAAATGGTACACAATAAATATGTAGGTATAATAATATTGTAATTATTATTATTATTATTATAAACAGTTAATAATAACGATGATAATTTATGTTCTTCTACAAAGCGCTCGAGTACTCTTTGGCTTGAGCTCTTGAATTCGACTGTTTACAGAGGGGAACGTTGTCTTACTATTTGGCTGGTTAACAAATGTTATACAGGCAGCGCTCAAGTGTACCGCTCACTCGTTCACTCGTTGCTCGATGTTTATTAAACGACAATGTGTTCGAATAACAACGTTGGGTAGATTTTGTTTGGTTGTTGGAGTAGAAGAAGTAACAATGCCAATGTACACCACTCTCGCACTCATACACGCACAGATTCACGCTGGCACATGCACTCGTTCGTATGTGCTCACACAACAGACATGAGATATACACACCATTATTCATTCACCCATTCAACAATCAACCACCCTTTTTTACTCTGCCTTACTCTTCTTGTTATTCGACTTCCTTTCAAAGGCTCTTAGCAAACGTTTGGATGTGTGTCTGTTTCCAAAAGAGATTCACAAACGAGATAACGTCACAAACAACTAACAGCCCCAGCATAGCCGCCACCACCACCATGTTTGATTGTACTGAAGAATGAGACAGCCAGCGATGTGATTGTGCACGTTCTTTATCTATCTTACTCATGCCTTCTAAGTGCGGTGAGCCAAACACTCATTATATGCGATAGGACAACAAGCGCTTGCGTATTGGTGCGTCTAATCGATCTCATTTATATCTGACCAACAATGCAAAATGTAATATACGAGGGGAGGAGCCAACAATAACGAACGCCTTTATTATATTAAATTTGTTTTCTGTCAATCTCTATGACAAACAAACACGGAATGGCATTTAACGAAAGCGCACAATACATAAAAAAAATTAACTTTTATAAAGAGAAATAAATAATTTCTTTCCTCAGCTGCACTTATTCATTCGTTGAGAGGCTCGAGCGTTTTTGCTCGTCTGCTGTCTACAAAAATACGTTCTCTTATACCTAAAGGTAAAGGTAGAAATCGTTTTGACGTTTTTAATCGTTCTAAAATAACAAAAATAATAATAAAACAAAAAAAAAAAAAGGAATAGAATTGAATAGAGACACCGAACAGCTGTTAAACGAACCGATGTACGGGTGTGTGTCAAGCGATTCTTGATGACTGTTTTAAAACCCCCCCAAAAAAACAAAAATGGGCGAAATTCGCTTTTGTTTTCTTCATCATCAGCTTGAGTTGTTTTCTTTTTATTTATTTAGAGAAGCAACCAGCAAAGGACGCCAAAACTGTTTTTGCTTTTGAATTATCAAACGATTTTCGTCGTACTATTTCGTTTGTATTCGTTTTTATTTTTTTTTAACTTCTTCTCATACATTTCTCTTTAATTTATTTGTGTCATTCAAATACACATAAAGAAATGAAGAAGAGCTATCGAACGACATCAACACTGAGATTAAGAAGTAAAAGAAGAAGAAATTCGAATAAAAGATAGCAAATTCATGCTGAGCTAAAAAAAATATACAAGTGATGAGCGAACGTCAGAAACCCTTTTTATTTCTTCTTCTTCTACAACAAATTCTAAAAGCACTCGAATAGATTTATGGTATATAAGTTTGAGTGGATGTGTGTGTGAGTGTCTGTGTGTTGATGTGGGTGTGAGTGTGGGTGTGGAAAAGGGTGGTTAGGATGAAATGGGGTGTATGGCTATGCGTATCTTTGCATTAAATGCTAAAAAACGTGGTTAACAATTTTCAATTTTCATTGCTGAGGTTAAGGTACAATAAAAATATTGGTCGTTTTGATGATTATTGCGTGAGTGCATGTATGTATATAAATCTGTGGGTGTATGTATGTATGTACGTGTGTGTGTGAGTGTTAACGTTACTGTAAAAAAAGAAAGAACATGAAAAATGCCAATGTCACATTCTCCTCGTCAATGTAAAGAAGCAGATAGAGGCGACACATAAAATACACGTAATTGAACGCGCTTCCAAAAACGTGTTTCTTTTCTTTGCCATCAAATCGGAATCGGGTTCAATTCGAAATCAATTGAAAGCTTAAAAGACGGAATGTGGCCTGAATTATGTTATGATGAAGATTAAATCGAATTACCAGCAAATAAGTTCATTTTTATACGCATTTGTTAGTGTTTGCTTGTGTGTGCTTCGATTAAGAATACCAGAAAGAAAATATTGCTTAATTCTTCAGTCGTATACAACTCTTAGAATGTCGGTAATAAAGGTATTTAATAAATGAGCGGTCAAATCTATTAAACAGATCTTAAAATCTGATTTAGGAAACATCTAATGCCTCGTAATGTGTGCTGTCTTCACTAACATACATTCATACATATTTATTTTTTCAACGTCAACAACAAAAATCCCACTGGTCTGACTGATTGATCCAAATTAAATGCAATAATTTATAATTAAAAGTAAAGATTTTATTGAAAATAGTTGTGTGCATGCCCCCGCCATCCACAATACAAGTGGGCAATAGTGAATAATAGTGCTTATAAAATTTAATAAAAAACATTTTTTACACAGTGCCCTTAAGTGTTTTAGAATTGCTTGAAGCCTTTGATTATTACAGGTTAAGCAAGGACTAATTAAATACGTGCAAGGCAAGTTCGATTCACTGAAAAAAAAAATGTCTGAATTGACTTTGAGCATTAATCTGTTCAAGTATAAATTAAATGTAATTGAAAAGAATAGTGCAATATAGTATATGTACACCCAATGCACATAATTACTACTACGTCACATATTAATACGTCCGTATATAAATGAAAAATTATTATACGATCGGATTTATTTATTTTATTTATAAAAGCTTCAACTAATGCAGAAGAGTGTGTGTGTTTCCATTATTATTTTCTGAATACATCAAATACATACATATATACGTAGAAAAACTATATAAAGATATATACATATCTGTATGTATAACTGTAATATATCGGGTTATCCATTTCGTGGTTTCAAAAGTAAACGTAAATAAAACACATATAAAATATTTTTTTCATGATACATATTTCATTTTTATTGTAAAGTTTGAACGGTGACATTATGTGTGAAACACTAAATCATTTAAATGACCTCCACGCGATGTGTTGCAAGCATTGATTCTTTTGAGGTAATTTTCGACCACTTTTTCACACATATTGAGCGGTATCTCAGCCATAACTTGACGAATGTTGGTTTTTAAGTGCTCAAGAGTTGAAGGTTTATCTGCATAAACAAGGTCTTTCGCTATAGCTCCACAGAAAAGTCTAATCGTGTCAGATCGCATGATCTTGGTGGCCAGTTGATATCGCCACGACGAGAAATTACGCGGCCAGGAAATGTCTCTTGCAATAAAGCCATATTCGCTTAAGTTGTGTGGCATGTGGCACCGTCTTGTTGAAACCACATATTCTCCAAGTCGTATTCTTCAATAGCAGGCAAAAAAAGTCGGTTTTCATATGACCATAACGCTCCGAATTGACGGTGACAGTCGTTCCATCGTCGTTTTCCAAGAAGTAAGGTCCAATCACACCTTCGGACCAAAGAGCGCAACAAACAGTGACCTTTTTCTGGATATAATGGCCTCTCTCCACTCCAGTCTCTTCAAAATTTTGCCAAATGCTTGCGTAGTTGGACGATTATGTAAACCATAATTTCCTCTTAAAGCACTATACGTGGCTGTGGCAGAATCACCATTTTTGTAGTAGGTTTTGATAGTTAAACGATCCATTTTCGTCAATGTCAGACTTTCAACTGAAAAGAAAAAAATTGGTTTCACAACTTAGTTTGACAGATATCGAATTCCAGTTTCATACTTTTGAAACCACGAAATGGATAGCCCTTTACAATATTTATACGAATACAAACGTTCTACGTTTACGTTGAAAAAGTTATTCTACAATCCTTGTTATTTACTGTACTTTAGTCGCAACTAAATTACAAATTACATTCTATTCTACACGGCCTTATCAATTTTTTACAGATACTTACATACATATTTGCAAAGAATTACTTTAAACAACTTTAACCAACGCTCGAAATAAAAGAAACATTTTTCTCACGGCTTAAAACACCATCATGCTGCTGAAACTGGCGATTTAAGAAATTTTATCTACACAAGTTTCATTGTACGAAATCAGAATTTTGAAAACACATGTCTTAGACACAGGTCTTAGAAATAGTAGATATATAAATTATTTATTAAAATTTGAATGTTATTAATATTGGACTTTCCCATTAAAAAGTTTATTTAAATGAACGTCCAAATGTTGATGTAAAATCTAATTTTTATAAAAATAAATGCAATTCAATGCTTATGTAGCAAATTAAACCAATATCAAGACAATGAGACTAAGAAACAAATGAAAACTAATTTCTAAATGTTTAATAATATTCTTAACAAAATACAACAATTTTCAAGCAATAATAATTTGTAACTATATATGTATATACTTATAAGCAATTTAGTGAATCATAATTATAATGGCGGTAACTAAACGGATTGTTCCGTACCAACTATACTATGGAAAAGACCCGACTTATACAATAGGGACATATATTTATTAAGTAAAGTAAAGTAAGTAAAGTAAAGTTTAGATTTGACTGCAATTGTATCCATATCGTTTCCTATATTTGGTTTTATTTTCTTGTAGATATTTTTTTTAATAAAACCCCAATGCTATTTTGTACTTTTTACTAGAATAGAGCTTCAAGTTCAAACCACAGCTAAGTCGACGTTAAATTGCATGAAAAGTTAAATCGTACTCCTGATTCCTACAAAGCAACCTAACAAACTAAATGTGTATGTATGCATGTAACATTAATATAAAATTGTTGAACTACTTCTTACCCCTTTCCCACTTCAGTGAGCTATATTTTGAGTTGCCGATTTATTAGAGAAATTAGTAACTGTATTTATTATGTGGTCTTATTATTAAAACAAAACATTCTTTATCAATTAATTTGTAAACATTTTAATATTGATGTGACACAAAGTGAATTTCAACAAAATATCTATCAATGATCCACTTCAAGTGTCTTAAAAACCAATTCAATAATAATTCCACATATTAGAAATGTATACATACATACATACATATGTATGTACTATTTTTGTCTGTGCAAATATTTGTAATCGTTTAAACTCTGTATTTATAGTTCCAGTAGAAGGCATGAGAACGATTACAAACATTTTTGATATTTTCTGTTTCTACTGTACTGCACAATTGAACTAAATTTAATACTTTTAAATTGTCCCATATATGTAAGCATGATTTAAGAGCTCTCCATGATTGTAACTAAAGGTTACTTATATTATTCGGTTTTTGGATACTATTTGGTACCACTCCACTCTTAAAAAATAAACCATTTTCAAAGGAGAAAAATGATTCACATTCAAAAAAATTCAAAAACATAGTTACAATTGACAATTTCCAAAGAATCAATCATTTTGAAACTTTAATTAATAACTTACACATACCTTGGTGGCTTTGCGGATTTTATTAGTCTTATATATAATAAGCCGTAGTCTAGTAGGTAGTATGTTCTGCTTATTAGACGTAAAGCCCGGGTTCGAGCCCCAGGCCAGACAAAAAAACTGAAATATGAAAAAAAAAATATTTCTTTGGCGACTTCCTCTCAGCAGACTTCTGGCAAAAACCCTGAGAGTAAATAAAGCTGAGTGGTGTGAGAAGCTAGGCCGTAATCCTGACTGAAGGGTTGCAATGGCCAATTGTGTATGTATGTATGTATATGTAGTAAGAATTCCATTTTTTCCATTCGTATTGTCTACGTATCTTATAATATTAAAATCTTTAAGGAAGCCAAATCGATGGGAATCAATTTTACAGTCAGCCAAAAGTTCGTTTGCATGAATACACCAAAGCAAAGTGTTCTGATTGCTAGAGCAGAAAATTCTGCTGGACCCTTCGGAAATACATATGTATATGATTTTATTTATTAATTTTTTTTTTTAATATGTAATGACATCGATTCTATCCGTATTCATATAATCTTCAAATTCAATGATAATTCGCTTCTTTTGTTTTTATAATTATGAAATATATGAAGTGAAGATTGGTAAAAATCTTAAGTCTTTCGATTCATATTTTAAATCGTTATAATATCAGCAGTGAAAAACAACCTAATTTTGTCACTTATTCAAAACGTTACCACAAGTTATTCGTTTCAAAGGTGGCACTGCATTTGATTCACATTCTTGAAACACCCAGAGGTACATATTTATAAATTTGTTGTAAGTTTACCTTAATTTTTTGAAATCTGCTGAAAAGGTTCGTCTGTCACAGTTTTTGTGAATTTCTACAATCTGTCCTCGCGATTACCATCCAGTCTTCAACGATTGAAACTTTCTTTCACATTCGTAAGGATGTTAAAAAATCAGTATAAATCTGTCTTCCCTATACGGGTAGACATCGAACAATTGCAGATCTATTTTAAATCAATTTTTCAACAAAACAAATAGATCTTCGTTCCGTTTAATTAATTTTGTAAAGACATTATTCTAGGATTTTAGTCGGAACAATGATCTAAATAATAAATTCATTGATGGTCATGAATTACACTCCATATACTATGAGGGATATTCTTAAAATTCACATCAGTCTCTAATGGCTGTCATTGCTATTCAAAATATTTTACCACAGTGAACCTACATATGTATGTCCGTTTATACATCGATATTAAAAAGAACATAATTTTAAATGAACTTATTTGTACGTTTTCTATTTTATATTTTCCTTGTTCTACTTATGTTTGTAGTACATACATACATATGTATATACATTTTATTTTTTCACATAAAGAAATCGGTTGTTAAATCTACTTGGTTTGTTTGTTTTTTTTTTTTCGTTGCAATAATAAAATGCAGCCGTCGGTGATAGACGTTTTATTTGGTATGAAAGAAAGTAATAATTTGGAATATGCGCACAACGTACTGCTTGCTGTTTAAATGTTCGAAACTCTCCTTCAATTCCTTCGAAAGTACCATAGAGAAGAAAAACAAAAGTTGAACTTTGATTCAACTGGTTTCCTTGCTTTCGTCCTTCATTGATTCTATTTACCCTTACGACGATATTTTATCGATTTATTCTAAACCTTTCCTACACACACACTTTTATGCACATTTTAAGTATGCATTTCTAATAAATTTCTTTTGGTTTAATACATAATTGAGAATTTTGATTAAATTACTCAATCATTGTGTTTGTATTTTTTTTTTTATATACATATATATTTCAAGTTTGTCCTTTCTAATATCAAACTGATCTGATCTCATATGATCTGATCTTCCTCTTTATCTATAGGTTTCTTTTCCATTTTGTTACGTCACATTTAATTTAAAAGCATTTTTCAATATTACCTCAAAATGTATACTTACTTACGTATGTACATACATACATACATACATATGTATATAAAAGTTTAAAAAATTTAAATTTCATTACACCAGAATTTCAACTTGGATGATCGCAATGAAAGAGAAAAGAAATAATTTACCTGAATTTGTAATAAATTCTTACCAGAAATTAGATAACTCCCTATACGTCTACGTACATATTTATAATATGAATATAGTCATAACACAGGTACAGAGGAGCTCTTTGCATGGAACAGAAGAAAATATTTTTACTAACTATGAAACGGAAATGAAACACCTAAACAAACAATTTAAAAACAAAATAAGAAAAAAAAAAAAAGTTGAAACTATAGTTAGAAAACAAACAAAGTTTAAGATAAGAATTTCTGAAGTATTCTAATATACTCTACAAGCATACTATTTACATACGTTTTTAAATATTTTCATAGAACAAATGTATTTATGTACATATGTATGTATATATGTAGTAGGTATAGCCATACGTAAAAAGCCTAACAAAGAGACTGACAATAAATAATACAATGTGTAAAAGAGGAATTACCCGAAGTACAACAACAACAACAGTGAACACAATAATATGCTATGGGTCCGACTGAGCGAAAGACCGACCGACCGACCGACCGACCGATTAAAATAAAACCTCATTAAAACTCACCAAAACACAAAGATGTGAAATGTAAATATAGACAAAGTGATGGAAAAGAAATTATGTAATCTATATGATGATACGTTTCGGTTTCCAGAACTCAAACTGCAATAGATGTCCGTCGTTTTATTGCATATGATGTTGCCACCTACACTCCAGTCTATTCCATTCCATTCAACTCATAAAGCAAATTTCATTTATAAATACGTATACCACCACGTTCGCGGCAAATTGTTGTGTTACAATTATTTTATGATTATTGCAGCAATTGCTCTGGTTTTCCTTTGTTTCATACTAATAATGTGTGCTTTTGCGTTGTTTTAAATTTCTAAAGGATAAGAACAAACAAAAGAACCAACAATAAAACCAGAAAACTAAAAATTGAAAATTGAATAATTTCTCAACTCATCAACTTTAATGGTTGGTCTCAGTTTTAGTTCACAATAAACAATTTGTATGCACAGGCGCAATGCGGTAATAAAACAAAGACATCTTTATTACCGGCTTCTAACTAACTAGTGTTCATAGGAATTCATTGTAGTCAGTACCCATCACTAGATCATTAATACATCAATAAAATCCTTTATTTTACAAAACTGATTATCCGGACTGAAACTCATTACTATAGCTGAGACTGACCAAAAGCTGATAATAGACCAAAACTTTTTACAAATATATTTCAGGATCATCTAGTAAACGAATATCAAACCTTTCCGATTCAATGGCTTATAGTCCATGCTGCATGATAAACTTTCTTATCATCGGTCTCCGGAAAATGCAATCTGTTGGCAAACAAACTCGACTTAGGGGAATAACAATCTACATCAGGAATATAATTTGTTATCAGTTGTTCGTTTTTATTTTTAAATTTTACATTCATTTTTTATTGCCCTTTTATCAGTCATAATTCAGTGTATCACGATACCAAATTATCAAAGATATACATACCTGAGACAGAGCTCGTATCTTAAATATTGCATTTGAAGATTTGTGAGTACAGTAGTTAGTAATGCCATATCAAATATGAATAAAAATGATATAAAATAAGAAATATGTATGACCATAAGTTCGAGAATTATTTTATCTTTAAATGAATGTCTTATCTTTAAATGAATTTCATTTATCTTGATTACAAGTGAGCAGGTATCATCGAGTCACTCACCTAAAATGCATTAACAAGCAAAAGACAAACAACAACAAATTTAAAAAAAATTATTAATATTTATGAACAAAATTCCAAAACGTATATGTACATATATGCATATACATAGTATGTACATACATATTACATATGTAGAAATTCTTAGAAGTCTACGTACATACATATCTACATATCCTAAATGCCACATCAGACTAATTTCGGAATGAAATCGATTGTTACACTGATAAATTACATTAGAAGTCATCGTTTAATTAAACTACTTTCAATAAAATCTACTTAAAGACTCTTTTTTTTCAATTATCTTAACTTAACTTATTGCAATTCAAAAATTCGGTTATAAAACTTCTTAATTTTCACAGCTCATAAGATAAATAGATAGATAATAGATTACCGTTCAAAATCGTTTGTTAGGCAAACATTTTGTTGACTGCAGTGGAACCGTTCATTTGTAAAATATACAAACAATGATTTTAATTAATTTTACAAAGTATTGTTAGTTCAAAGCAATGCAATTGATTTATGTCTGATGTGTTTGGTGTACATATTTCAAATTCGTACGACAGAACTGATCTTATTAGCGTTCTGTCATACGGTTGAATTTTTACTTTATATAATTGTTAATTAATTAATAATCGTAATAATTCAGGCATTCGTATGTATGTATATGTAGGTAACAATTAATTAACATATTTTGCCATTTCATTAATAATTTTACTATTATTTATTGTTATTTAGAACTCTTTGGACTCTGCAGTGTTTGAAACATATTAAGGATTATACATACATATGTATACCGTATCTGAATACTATAGAAAATTCTTGAAGCTTGAGATCTGATCTATTAATAAGTATTCTATGCGAAGAAGATTAGTAAAGTGTATAGGTTTCTGTGTTTGATTAAATCTACAGAAATCTAAAGGATTTATACTTCAATCGAAATTTTATTTCTCATCAATTTTATTAATAAAATTTACTTTTATAAGAGTATTACTTTAGCTGGGTGCTTGGAATGTGCGCAAATGTAGATACATATATTTGTTCACATGCATACATACAAATGTATATTTGAAAAAAATCAACAGACTTTTGACTGCTGTTTTATAAAATGCATAGACTTTCAAATAAAGAAAGATACAAATCAAAACTGTGTCCGTTTATTTTATGTCAGTTTACAACATATTAAGAAGGTAAGTAAAAGTGTAGAAATGTAATTTTTAACTAAATATCTTGAGATCGAATGTAGAGAGAAGCAGAGAGAGAGAGAGAGAGAGAGAGATGCGCGTTTCCCTTAATATCATACTGAACGGAGTTTATAAATGTTTTCTTTATACTTTAATTTTTTACTCGTAATTGAAATCAATACGTAAAATAATATAGAAATTCTTCTTAATTTACATATTTAAGCCAAATTTAATAAGCACTTGTTAAAAAATAAAAGTATTGTTGTTTGTATTTGTAAATCTGTTTATAAGTATTTGGGAACGTTTGAAAATACGAAAAAAAACCAAACGAATACACAAATACCGGAGAGCGGAGAAATTTTGTAGCCTGAATTATTTTCGGATACGAATGCAAACGTATTATGTGGCCACACACGTTGGTAATGAAAATCGAAAACCGAAATGTGTGATTTCATCGGCACTACCTTGTGAAAAAATGCGCGTGATGAAATGTTTCTTTCTCTAAAGTTACACAAACAGAAAGACGAGAAAACCCTAAAAAAATATTCGTATGTAAACCCTTAAACCAACCTATCATCGCCATCATAAAATCTGGTGAAAACAAATCATCTGTATTTTTCTTAATATGGAATAATGGTGTCAATAGGTACAACAACGCCGCATCGCCGCAACGCCGCAACGAACAAAAAAAACCCATTGCATGTCTCAAGTATGGATGAAGGTTTTCAACTCGTATGATAGTGTGTGTGTTGTCTTTTATTAATCAAATTGAGTTTGTAATTCGTTGAGTTTGGTTCGGTTAGTCCACTAATGATGGGCACAAAAGCAACAACAATGAATGATACAAGTAATTTCCAGTAGTTTGAACATTCACTTTATTTTGTTTTGTTAAGCTTTACGTCAAGTTCAAGGACTGAGTTATTTTTTATATTTTACGTTTGTATGATTATATGCTGAAAATCGACTAAGCGCCACTTGTATCAGTTTTCCTCGCTTTCAAGTGCTGAAGGTGAAGAGTTCGCGTCATAAACGAGAATGATTCTGGAACCAAAAGCGATGATGCCACAAAACAAAGAGAATAAAGCCGATGGGAACACATTGCCGATCACCTACTTTTACAAACCCAACCAATCGATATGTAGATTTTAATAAAATTAAAAATGCAAAATTTAAGAGAACCTTTATACCAGTCATCCTTACACGCTCCTCAACAGAACATTTAATAAAACTACGAATATTTTATGTGATTCTTTTTATAAGACCGATACTTACGATTCTTAATTTGCATTTTTTTTTTAATACGAGAAATAATTTACATTTGATTTACGTGTATCAATTTTATTTATTATTCTATTCCATTCACTTACAATTTCATAATTAAAGTCAATAAGAGAAATACTTTCTTTGTTAATATTTTAAATTAGACTTGAGTGCCTATTTGACAGACAGTAGGGTACAACAACATGCGTATGCGTATGTATATGTAAGAATGATTTGTAATAATTTGTATTCATCTTCGTTGGTCATTTAAATTATTTTCCTTTTTTCCAAAAAAAATAAAAAAATATGTATATATTTAATATACATATGTATGTAGATGCATATGGATGGATGTATGTATGTATGTACGAGTGGGATATTTCTCATTAATGATGTGTAATGGTAGTGCTTAAACATATTTGATTTTTAGAAAGAACGTGTCTTAAAGCGTGACTCAGGTTTTCATTGGAAGTGCTAATTTTTTCACGTTAGAAGTGCGAGAAATACAAATCAGAAACGCTACGCATGAAATATTGATTTTTATCTTGTACGAGCTCATGGGCAATGAGGATCTATGGAAATTGCATAAGTGGTGTAAATAAGAAATGATTTTCTATTATTGTCTATTTTAAATATTTATTTTAAAATCACTGGTTTGCTGGTTTCACAAACTTGCTACTTGTATCATATACTCTTATAAACTCCATCAATAGGTTGTGTTATGAACGAAAAAAATAACGAGTCGAATCAAATTTTATTTGTTTCTGAATTGACTATCTCCGCTATAAACGATAACGAATAGAAAGAATAGAAATAGATACCGTGTGAATATTGTATTTATTGAAATAATTAAAGCTCAATTAATTATTTTAGTGATGGTGGTCATGGCCCACTTGAAGGCAATAATTAAACAAAAAAACCAAAACAAAAATGAAATCGAAATCAATATGTGATGATAAGATTTAACCAAATAAACAAAGTAAAGTGGTCGTATCGCTACTGCGGTGATTTTTGTTCTCTATTTGCTGATTGTTTGAATTGATTTTCTATTGTTATGGATTTGTAGAGTGTCATAAATCAATAATTACCGAATTTTGTTTTATTTCTTTATCAAACATGTTGATGTATTGTAAACAAATATTTTGTATTGACTGCCTGTCATTAATTATCGCATCGCATTATCAAAAACTAAATTTTGGAAAGCTCCCACAATGACAGACCAAAAACTCTGAGTGTTATCAATCGAACATTTTCGGTTAACTAGAAAGATACATGATGTGTAATGTATAATTCTTATTCAGCCACTCTACTATGAACATAATACGAGTACGGCTAATTATAGAAAACAATGAACTTTTATTTGAAATAAAATGCTAACTGGAAGATAAGAATAAATTGATTCGGCAGTATAGATATTGTTAAACATTGTTATTAATTAATTAATTAGGCGATACAAATTTAATTTTATTTGAATGCTTCAAACCGCTATCGTCAGTCTCCTATATGCTTGATAGATAGTGTTGTACTGGAGGAGAATATTTTTTTTTTATAATACAAACTCGATTAGCAACATCGAGCTAAAAAGGTAACTTATTATTTCGTTTGTAGTAAATTTTTATTTTGCCTATGCGTCGGTCAGTCAGCGATAATTGTATAATTATGGATTATGATTTGCTAATAAATCTGCGTGATACCAAAGAATATCGTATTCATAAAATTCTTCAAAATGTCTAATAAGAAACAATATTTATAAGATTGAATGAAAACTGAATTTTCTTTTATTTCGGTAAATGTGTAATTCCAAACAAATATCTTTCCCACATTTTATAATGAAAACCATTGTCAAAGCACTATAACCCCTTTAAATCTCCAGTGCTAACGGGCCAGGTAAAAAACAAAAGGAAATAAGTCATTATTGAATAATAAAAATGTGTCCATCGATAGTTCAACCTAATTTCATATTTAAAGCAGTCTTTGAAATGTTATTTAACACACTCCCGGAAACGATTCATCTGCAATTATAGTGTCACAATTCTAAATGGTAACTTTAAAGCAGCCTTCACATACTTCCCACTGTAAATGTGAGTGAGTTTAGAAGAGGTCACGTGACCTGAATTATGCATGTCGAATGTAATAAACTTTAAAGTTGAAAAAAATGCATACATTTAGTTTTGACTAATTTTAACAAATATTGATGTACATATTTATTTATTTATTTTATTTACCAAAAGAGAAAACTTCAAATCTTGCCCAGAGACATAGAAATTTCAATGATACACGATTGGTATTCCCCTTCAGCATGCTTCTAGAGAGATTTTTAATTGTTGCAGAACTTTACTTTTAGTTCTGCGCCAACATTAAATATGTTGTAGTAAAGTATGTATAGGCAAAGGAGTTGTTTCGAGTAAGTAGAAAATTAACCTGATTCAATTTTATAATTTCCCTGCATTCATATACATATAACGTTACATGTGTACGTTTTGTATAACATGCAACATTTTATTGTTCGCTTCCACCCATCGCCACTTCTTTTTACAGGATACTACTTATGGTCGATCATAATCAATTTTTGCTGATGGCACTTGCGTGTCTAATACCACTTCATAACGTCGATTTGAGTTTACGTATTACTCGATATACATACATACGTACATATATATGTATGTATATGTGTATATTTGCCTTCTGCTGAATGTGTTCATCATCAAAAAGTGAAATAATCGTAATTGGAATAGTTGCGGTACGTGGGAATGTACTTGTTTTTTTTTTTATTTCAAGTGCTCTTTTTTTTTGTCAATGATATGTTGTGCTGGGCGATGATGATGTTCATGATAACCATTCTATTGTTGGTTTACATTGATTTCATGATTACGTTGCGTAGTTGTGGTTTCATGCACTTGTTCTGGCCGCGTGGCTAACACACGCAAGAAACTCTTTTTAAGTTTTGAAATATTTAGCATATCAGCAGTGTATGGGTCGATCATCAGATTTATTATTTTTTTTAAAACATCGTTTTATTATATTGCATTCATTCAGATATACATACATATGTATGTACATCGATATATACGTATATATACATACATATATACAGATCTTCTGAAATACTCACTAAAAAGAAATTAATTGTATTCTATTTTTCAATGCCAAGATTAATTAATTACCTGCCGTTTGTGTGACATTTCACCTTCAACGTCTATCATCGTCGAAAACAAAATGATTCGTCACCCATTCATTGGCACTTCTACTGCACTTCAAATTTTTCCACTTTTGTCAATGTACGTACATGCGAACGAGTCTGCATGTGAATTCGTATGAATAATGAAGTGCTACTTGTCATCTTTAAGTATTTTCTACCTGTGAAAAACATATCTTAAATATAGTGAACGTTATTCTTACCCATCTTTATGAACTTTAGTATACAATATTTTCACTTTGCTGTGATGAACTGAAAATTGAAATGTATGGCTACACTGAGCAAAACATATCTCTGTCGTATATGATAATCGTGTTATATGTTGTAATTACTTACATATATCGACACCTGAAAACTAAAATTCTGTTGTGCATGTAAATCATAAAATTGTTAAATAATGTATAATGTATATGTTATGTATAGTATAAGTTATGTTATAGTATAACAATATAATATAGGTTACCTATTTAAAAATAATAAAATAGTATAATTAATCATTTAGTTGCAAGCCGGGATGTGCGGTAAATTATTATATTAATAAAACCGCTAAAGTGTTTATACGGAAGTAGTTAAAATTAAATCTAAGTAGGAAATTCAATAAATTCAGCAGAATCGTAAAATGTGAGGAAAGATGTAATTTTAATAATTGTCATGAAAGACTGGTCCGGCATGATATGCCAGATCGAAAATGCTTTTTAACAAACGATTACAGAAATTACAAGTGTAAAATACTTTACTTAACAAACCAATATTCAAGTTTAGTTAAAATGGAATGGAAAGGAAGCATATTAAATTTTAGGGTTTAGATATTCTGAAGTCTATTCGTCAGATCAATAAAATACAAATAAAGAAGGTAATTTTACTATTTATTATAATTTCTCGCAGTGTATTAGATATTTATGTGGTCATTTTAGTTTTGAGTGTCGAAAATTAAGAGAAAAAAAAAATACTGAAATTTATCAGTTATTTTATAAAACGTGCTGAATATTTTCTTTTTGTTTCCTTAAAAAAAAATAAAAGACAAATACTTGTAATAACATACTGAAAAAGAAATTTTCCGCACACTTATCATCAGACAGAAGTACACTTAAAAAGTGAACGTTGTGATACTTTCATTTAGTGATTTAGTGACGATGTGTTGAACCAAAACGAAAGTGCATAAATTATGAATTACATACGTATAGATAGATAGTAGTCCGTAAACTATGATGTGACAAATTTCAAATAAACAAACAAAAATTTATAGAAACAATGCTCTTAAAAGAAAAATACATTTGTTAGATGATAAATGCCAACAATTAGTCAATGTTTGTTAGGTGTCTAATCCAGTATTCTCACGTGATATGTGACGTGTTAAGGGAAAAAATCCTCGTCTGAATTTACAGACAGTAAAACTATATCGGCAAGTATCTTATTTTTTATTTCTTCTGACAAGTTATAAATGTTTATAAGACAAGTGCTAATAGCGTAACTGCTACAACAAAAATGTTTTTTTTTCTTTTTTTTTTGATTGAGAAAAAATACAGATTGATTGCCTCTGTTTGACGCTATTGTCTTTACATCTTTAGTGGATGGAAATGGTCATTCATACATGTGTATTGCTTTGATGTTCTCAGCTCATCATAAAAGTTTATGGTCTCTGTTACTTGAGATGAAGATAAAACGAAACCGCTTTGATTTTCAACATTACAATATCCAACAATACAATGAAATAAAGTTGTATTTATAGATGTTGCATCAAGTTTTCGTTCAGTAGCCACAGCGATCTGCAAAAAAATTGCACTTTTTGCCATTTAGTTGGAAGTTGTGTTCGAACAACAACGATAAAAAAGTTGGATTCAAAACCAAATTATCAAAAAATGTCCTTTATAAAGACGAATAATACAAAAATAGGTTTTCCCTAAATCAATCTCAGTCTCAGTCTCAGTCGGTGTTATAATCCTAAATTATTACTTTTTGTGAATTACATTTTGTGTTTGAAATTAAGTAAAAATCCACTAGGATTAAACCGATCTAGTGTAAATGTACATTTCAGCCATTATATATACTTTCAAAGAGGAGGCATTTTTTACATACATAACTATCAAATATACTGGTATGAGAAACATTTTTTTACAACACCAAAGCTAGTTTTGTATATTATTTACAAACGTGTCAGCGCTTTATACAACATTTATTTTTTTTTTACGAAAACACTAAAAAAATTAGTTTATTTTTTTCAAAAATACAATTAAATAAATTACAATTAAATAAATTATATTAAGCAAATCGCATGAACAATGGTGTATAGAGCCTTGGAAATAAATGGATTCTGTTTTCTGTTAGCCTTAGCGCCTTCCAAAATAATGGGAATAGATAGAACTGAAACAGACCTAATTGAAGATATTCGTGAGCGTCACGTGAAATTAACTGTTAAATATTAACTGTTAAATAAGCTAGGTTAATGGTATTGATATGTGTCGGTCGGTGACATTTAAGATATATTGTAATAATTAGTGGAATAATAACTAAAGAGTATAACGCTCAAACTATTCAAATGTATTTACTCTTTAACACAGCACTATAACCTGAGTATAAAGATCTTTTTCAACAAGATGGACTTCGCAAGACAGAAGTTTCAGTTCATAAAATGATCAACGAAAATTTTCTATCACAACCGTAAAATTGGGAACTACATATATTAATGAGACGGATATTTTAAAAATTCTTCTAAGAATAGAAAGAAAAGGTATTTTAAGTGAATTTAATTAGGACTTGATAGCAAATATATATAACAAGGTGCATGAAAAACGTCTCTTAAAATAGGAGGTTATAGATACATACATACATACATCAATAAAATTTATAAGTTATAATTCAAAGAATAATGCAGAACTGAGTGATTTAAATTGTTTTTTGTTTTTATATTAAATATCTTTGTTTTTGTCCTGTTATATTATAATTATTGTTTATTTATTTAAAAAAAAAAGAAAATAATAATAATTTAAGAATCATTTCTTCAGACTTTGTTTTCCCTCATGGCAATTGTAAAGTCATAATAAATCAACGAATTCAAAAAGCTGAAAGTCGCTCAAAATGTGCCTTTATTTAACGTTAATATTGTTATTTTATATTGTCAACTCATGTGTAACAGTAGTAACACCTACAATCTAATAGAAATTAATCGTGTGCCTGTCTATTTTTAGGAATTCAAATTCATTTTACTTTCATTTCTTAATTTTCATACATACATATGTATGTACATATATTCATAATTACGCACAAATAAAATATTTGGTTTTTAACTTCAATTTATGTGTTTTAACAATTTTGCTGAATCATTATTTGGTCGTTATTTTTTCTGTTTTTTTTTGCTTTTGCTTTTTTAATATCATTCAAATTTCCGTTAAATGTCATCGAATAATATGTTGGTTGGAAAGGATATGATCGGAAAAGAAAAGCAAAAATTATGTTAAAATACAAGGCAACCCGATCACCAAAACAAAAAACAATAGGCCAAATATTTTCATCACTATTATGTCATGTGGTCACTAAAAAGAAAACAGTCATCTCATCTATCGTGACTTGCAGTACTAATTGCCGTACCAAAAGCCGCTCTTGGCCTAAAACACATTCTATTTACTGTATATGTATTGATTTTTAGTGGCGGTCAAAATTGAATACGTTCATTCCAAATAATATCTAAAACTAACTACGTACGTACATATTTACATATTTACATCGCACCAGTAGGAAGTCTTTAAAGTGGATATGAATTCTTTAATAAGTACGAGTAAAAATTCTATCTAAGAGAACAATTTATTTTAAGCTCTCATATGTAAAATTCGGTACATATTTGGAAAATGCAACCCCAAAGAACTCAAACCTTTCTCATATTTTGATATTTCATTTTAAGTGAATATTTAATTAAATTGTTTTCTAATAACATTAAAGGCATATCACATAAAAGATAGACACGCGTCAACCAGTAAATGTGGTGGTTTAAGCGACGTTCAAAGTGTTTTTTTTTTTTAATGAACACTTGAGGCACACCTTTGTTGGACCAACATTAAGGCAACATTAACTAACTAACCAGCCACGACTGTCGATTAACCACCCTTTCTTTCTCATTTTTCCCATAGAACTTGAGCTTCTAAACAAATTACGCACCATCAATCATTCGTTCGATTTCAATAAGGACGGTTGAGTTATACATTTAATATCGATATTTCTTTAAAAAACACCATCTTTGACATGAGACATGATATCATCGCTGTCATCGTTATGATGAAAACAGACACGCAATACATACATATCAAGAAACACAAACGCATTTTGTTAAGGAAACTATTCGCTCAAGTACATATCTAGCTATCTGTTCAAGACATTGCACTTCTTGCTGGCCCCACAACAAGGATATTACAATCATTAATTGATAAATATTACACTATAATGCATAATACACCGATTATTCGTAATCGAAAAATTGAAAAAACAATTCGTAATCATGTCCATTTTTTTGGACACTTCCAATACTCTAAATTGAAATTTCCGATCTTGACTTTTACTGGGTTATACTTAGAAAACAAAAAGAATAGAAGTCGATAGTCTAGATAGATACTTTTCTTATACATATGTATGTACTCGTATTACTCTTACTTTGTTTTGGTCTTGCTTTTATTTATTTTTTTATTTTATTTTCTATTGCCGTTTATCGGCGGAGCGGAATGCTGAGCAAGAAAAAAGTCTTTTTTTAAACGACTTGTTCCTTAATTAACTCAATGAATGAAATAATGAAAAGGATACATACAATATATATACATATTTTATTTACATATATGCTTATTGTAAGTAAGTTGAAATTAGCAACTAATGATGATGTCTTCCTTGCTTTAAACAAAATAAATAGTTTGTAAAGCGCATATACACACATACATACATATACATATACATATATAGAAAATATTGAATTATATCTTAAAATCACTTCATCAGTGTTATGTGCACGTTTAATGTCCGCTCTTTTCTGGAGGATTAGTTTCTTAATAAACGTATGATGGCCAGTCAGTCAGTCAGTCAATTGCAATTAAGAGAAAACCCATTTATGAATTGGTTTACTTACCATCACTTAAATCTCTTCCAAAGTTTCATATTACGCCTCCATTCTATAGAGTATGTGAGTGAATGTAAAACAGAGTATTTTTAATATAATTTTTGCTTCTGAGCAGAATTGTTCGTTTTTATTAAAAATTAAACCAATTTATTAATTGATGAAACGAAAAGTGTCATTTTATTCACATATATGTACATACATATACATACATTTATGTTGCTGGAATATCAGTGGCAAACCCTAGCTGCCGCAAATTCCTAAAGTTCTTATATACATACATACATACATACATATTTTTTTACAACATATCTGGTATTAGTATAAGCATTATACTACTTATAGAATAGTTAGTAATCATTTAGTAACGGTCGACGGTAGAATTCCCATGAAAGACTCTGGCCTGGAGTATATGGTTTTATGTACGTACTCCGCTTGTAATAATTAGAATATAATTTCTTTGTATTGTTTGTTATAAATAAATAATAAATATAATAATTATATATTAAGACGTACATCGCAGACACTATAAAGGAATTTGCAACAGATTTTTTTTTTACATATGACAAAACATGACAAAAGTTACAGACCAATTGCAATACTTCCATACTTATCCAAGATATTTGAACGTGTAGTCCATAATCAAATCAGTGGATACTTATATGACAACTCACTACTGACCAACAGACAATCTGGTTTCAGACCTAAACACAGCTGCGTTACGGCTTTAGTGGATGTTGTAGAGGAGTTGAGGTCAAAAATGGATCAAAACATGGTGTCTTTTCAGGTACTTCTAGACCACTCGAAAGCTTTCGATACTGTTTATCATGACATTCCTTGTCACAAGTTGAAAAATACCTTTAAATTTGTTAACATCAGCAGTAAAACTATTACGTACATATCTGTATAAGAGAAGTCAGACAGTACACCATGGTGATGTAAAATCATTTAGCAGCCCGCTGCGAAGAGGTGTACCACAGGGTTCAATTCTCGGCCCTCTGCTATACATAATGTACTCAAATGACCTACCTTCTCGTATTACTCACTGCGGAATTCAAATGTATGCCGATGACGTCCAACTCTACATTAGCTGTTTTAAATCTGACATCAACAATTGTATATTGGAACTGAACCAGGACCTCGACAATATATTTAAATGGGCTACTGCAAATGGTCTGAACTTAAATGCGAATAAATCAAAGGCTATTGTAATCGGGAAAGTTGACCTATTGCCAAACTTACTGCCACCATTAGTTGTCGGGGACTCGCGAATAGCATTAGAACAATGTGCCAAGAACTTAAGTATTATTTTCAATAGTCAACTTTCCTGGACTAACCATGTTAATACTATTTGTGGGAAGACGTATGCTATGCTAAGGAATCTCTATATGACTCAATCCTTTACACCTATTAATATACGTATGCTCGTGGCAAAAACATATCTGATTCCTACCCTATTGTATGGATGCGAGCTCTTTGCGAGTTTAGATTCTGTTAGTAAAAATAAGCTCAACGTAACTTACAATAACATAGCAAGATATATTTTTGGACGCAATAGATATAGTAGTATCTCGCATTTTTCCTACAGAATCTATAATATGACACTGGAAAGCCTTTTAAAATATCGAATGCTAATTTTCTTGCACAAGATTATTTATTTGAAGGAACCAGATTATCTATTTACAAGACTACAATTTTCAAGAACTCTAGATGACAGAACTATAGGATAAATGCCGTTAGGTACAGAAAACAGGTGTCGGAAAGGCATTTTTATATTAATGCTACTCGTTCATGGAATCAACTTCCGCCTGAAATTCAATTGAAAAGCAATGTAATGCAATTTAAAAAAGCAATTTCAAGCAGTGTGCAGCGAATGGAAAAATGTCCCACATAAAATTAGTCAGAATTACTTCCAATGTGCGCCAAATAGTATTAAAATTATGAAAAATATTCAAAAAGATCGTGGAAAAAGTAATTGGAAGCCTTCTTTATTATTAAATTTCGAGAAAGTGAAAAAGAATTCGAATGGTATCAATTTATATATTTTTTAATACATAGAGTAATTAGTTAGTTATGTAAATTATGTATATAAATAATACTGAACTTTGTATATATACATATATACCATAAGCATGTATTCATTGCATAGAAGATAGCGTTAAAAATGTCAACATTCATTTACTTTTGCATGTCACTGTATGTACTTTTTTGTGATTGCTGAGCCGTATGCGTTCAAAATAAGAGTATATACATATACATACATACGTAAAATGTATGGAAGAAGTGTATGGATAGAAGTTTTTGTTTGTTATCGTTTTTGGAAATATTATATGTTTATACCTCCGTTTCATATAAATTGTATAAATATTTGCACTCCTAAGTGGATTGAAGATGGATGAATTTATCATCATCATCTTCGACGTTATAGTAGTGATGGCAAAAGTTGAGGTATATAATGTATAACAGTTAACAGATATATATGAGAACATTCATTCATTCATACTTTGAACTCATCACTGCTATCCATACTTCTGTCATCACAAGCACATCATCATTACTAGAATATGTACATGAAAACGAATAGATGATGAATTTATGTATGTATGTACATATATGGATAGAGGAAGAATAGGTAGTGGATGGGATATAACGTTTTGTTTATATACACATTGACGGATTGATGATAAATAACAATATTATTCATTCAATAAGGATTGATGTGAATTATTTTGTTGTTTTTTTGTTTTAATAAAGATGAAAAAATAAATAAAATAATATAAGCATTCTTCATACACACATACATATATATGTATGTACATGCATACAACCATATTTGCAAATGTCATCATCGTATTAAATTACTTTTAATGATGACGTGTTTGAATTAAAAATGCAACCAATCAATCGATCGATACACATGCTTATAAACTACGAATGCATGCATACACAGTTGAGAGCATAAAAATGCACAACTTCAATTGCTTTTTTATCCGTACGTGGTGTATCAGTGGCATTTCATATTACGAAAGTGAAATTCTGTTCTATCTCAGCAGCATTTTGCCAAAAAACTCTGAAAGTAGCGAATAAATAAAATTTCCATGAAATATTTTTCAAAAATCTGTAGTTCGGAGTCGATTTTAAAGTGTAGGTCCGTCCGTCCCGTCGCTCATGGATGGACAAAAATTAACACACAAAACAACTTTGGTGGTGTAAGAAGCTAAATCGTAATCTTGACTAAAGGGTTAATTACAGTAATATACATATGTATAGCCAATGAGGGTAAGTAAGTAATAATAAAAGTAAGATATATTTGCGTAACAATGTTTTTTTATTCTGGCAATCGACATATTCCTGCAGTTTCTCGTTAGCCCATCTAGCGAAGCGAATACGAAGCGGATGGTTATGCGGCTTCAACTCTTGAACCAATTGAACTTCGTAAGGCGACATACCGAGATCGTTTGCTGCTCAATCCAGCAATAACTGAATTTTGGTTATTCTTGTTTTTGTATGTAATTTAATTAATAATACATATTTATTTATTTATTAAACTAAATAAACGTAATTAAATTTTGAAATACTTTTAATTTTGACAAAACTACATATGAATTTAATAATATTTGTATATTTTTTTCCTTCCTCATTTATGTATTATTTATTTATTTTAGTCATTATTTATTTTTCGGGATTAAAAGCATTAAAAACTTTTGCTTCATGGCAACACTGGTTGGTTGGAAAAATAATATGGTTCGTTCGTTCGTTCAGAATAAGAACATTAAAAATCAATATGTATTCCCATATTCTATTTTCGTGTTTGATTTGGTTAAATGCAAAATTAAGCATATCTCTTTCGAATAAGGAAATATGACGTGCGTGAGTGTGTGTGTGTTTTTTTTATTGGTTTGTTTTTCTGGTCTGTTGTGTGAGTGTGTGGTGGTTGTATGAGAACAGGGTTGGTTGTTGTCTTGGGTGGTTGTTGTTGATGTGTGTGTTGGTTAACTACGGAGGTTTGTGGTGAGGGTGGAATTTGGTCGGATCCCACTAAAAATTTCTTTAATTTTCTAACGTGATAAATTTTTGGAAAGTGTGGTGAATTTACTCAGTGTGGTAAGTTTCTAGGGTGGTGAATTTTCACAGAGTGTGGTGAATTTGGTCGGTGTGGTGAATAAAATTGAAATTCACCAAACTGCCGTTATTCAAAATATATACTGTGTTACCATATATCAATGTACTGTGATGTACTGTTTGAACCAGTAGGTGTCTAGAATAACAAACTTTTACCTCTGTTAGTGGAGCCACACACACACTATTCATACATTTGGGTTGCGAAACAGGGATGCAGTATTGCCATTATGTCGTAATTCTATTTATTTAACGCATCAAGAAAATTTTATATTAAAAATATGTGTAATGTAAAAAAAATACAGTGCGTGTGTAAAATTTAAATAAATTACTTTGTAATTCAGTTGTTCTTGACCATTTTTTTTACTCTTTAAATCTTTTGGGAAAAACATAAATAAAGATTTCGGTGGACTACTACTAACTAAACTTAATTAATTAAAATTTTGCTGCAAACGTAAAAGGGAATGAAAGGTAAAGGGAAATGAAATAAATAAACAAAGAAATAAATAAATTCATGAAAAAACTACGATGATTTTTTTCATAAGTTTTGTTGCAAAATGGTTTATTTCCACGGCTTATTTTGCTACACACACATACTTACTTGAGCATATCAGAGTTATGTGTATATTTATTTTTAAATTAAAAACATGTTTGTTGGCAACTCAGTTACTGCAATGTACGTACATCTAAATCAGTGATGCTCAAAATCGAAATTTCCTATCACATGTGATAGGCAAAGAAAAATCTGCTGACGCTCCGTTGGCACACGTACACTATAAGCTTACTTGTGTGGTTTCTTATAATGATCGTGTGTTTGTTGCTTTGTTTGTTGTTTTGTGTTGTTCTCAGAGAACAAAATCAATTCAGCTGACGTTTTACACGCAGCAAAATGTTTGATGAAAATTGGGAATATGATATTTTTTTATAGAGAATATGGATGGTAATGTACAATGTATTGTGTGTTATCGCGCTTTATGTCGTAATTTTTTTTTTTATAAAAAGACATTACGAGGCTAGCCATGGATTTTTCGACAACATTAAAGGGAATGATAGGACTTTAAAATTATTGCAATTAAAAGCAGAATTTACAATGATTTACCATGTAGTAACGAGAATTTGTCGTTGCCTCTTAAAAAGGCATCATATACAGTTGCTTTGGCTTTAGCAAAGCAGGGCCGTCCTTTCAATGATGGAAATTTCTTCTTGAATTTGACGACAGACGTATTGAGTTGATTTGGCGAAAAATGTGTTTTGTTTTTTGTAATAACATACACACAACACAATAAACCAATTTTTTTCTTTTTTTATTATTTTCCCAGTGTACGATTCTCAAAAATTCAGTTGAATTTTGTTCTCCGCTGCTTTACCAACACAACCAAACCTATGATAGTATGTGTTTGAGCACCACTGATCTAAATATATAATAGAGCTCGTCTATCATTCAGTAGTTTTAAAGCAACTCTTCTTTCAATCACTCTGAAATGCATTGTGGGTATTCGATTATACCAACTTTTACGGCTGAATCGGGTAATTCACAGTACTTATCCTGTACGCAAACCTTCAAATCACCACCGATAACGTTGTGTTAGTATGGTAGCTCGTTGCACTTTTTGGTATTGCCACACATGTTTTTATATTTAAGCGTTTTTGGGAACTTAATTACATTAAAAAAAATATTGTCTTCGTTAGAAAAAATAAATAAAAACTGCAAAAACTTGAAGGTGTAAATAGGTCTGAAAATGAAAGTATCCGTAATTATCGTGTAAAAAAATAAATGTACTTACTTTTCCCCTCACCACTGGATAGACCATGGGGATATCCCTGGAAGGTACGTCGAATCTTTCTACACATTGCAAGAAATAAATGCTCTTTGCAATCTATCGATCACCAAGGCCATCGTAGAGCATTCATACACGTAATAAATTACGTAATACATGACCAACGGAATAGTTGTCCGAACAAGCAAGACCAGTTTGTTTTATATACATATCTTTATATATTATATACTTTTTTATCTTTTGTGGTATAATAAATAAAATATTCATGTGATACTTTATTTACATTTTTTACGGAAAGTAAGTAAAAAATTATGCACTAGATTTGTCAAAACATCCAGAGCAAAGTATCAATATGTGTAGATCTCGTAAAATAAAACTAGATCGTCTCGTGCAGCCAAGATAAAATTTTACATATTTTTATGAAAATGTATCGATTATATGGGAAATAAGATTTCGGGTCTGTTATATGCAAGCGGTGACGTGGCGAAATTCGAAGAACTTCTTCAACACCTTGTTCGCATGGTTTGTGGGAATGTGGAGGGAAGGCTAATGTTATGTGTGTCAACCCTGGCGTGCTAAGGCACAGAATTAGCGTTCCTTGGCCAAGGGTTTTTCATTAGGCTTTGTGCAGTTGGGTATTAGTTGTTTGCCTGTTTCTAATTCGTCCACTATATTTTTCTCTCCTTATTTATTTCTAATACTCATCTGTATGTAGTATTTCCTCTTCAATTGCTGTTGGTTTCTTCACTTAGTTGCTTTTTCTTCTCGTTTCTTTCCCTGTGTTTTTCGATTTAAAGCATAATTAGATGGATTAAGCCCGATGACATCAATAACTGCAACCAATAAATGTACAACATCTCTCTGGCGTATTTTCAATTTGTCAAAAACCGTAGGTAGTATGGGTATCAAAAGAATTTGCTTTTTCGTCGAAGTTATACGAGCACGTTTTATTGTGGAGAACTTATAGGATATAATTCTTCAGTTGTAGCAGTTCTATCGGAATTATTCTAAACTTCCTAAACTTCTAAAATTCATATCACTGTTTATTGAGGACTGTATAATAATTTTTACATAAATTTCAAAGAACTTTTGAATATCAAACAGACATTTTTAATGAATGTTAGACTGTCTACTCATATTTCTTTTAAATTAGTCCATCAATCAATAATTTTCTTGTATTTTTTATACAATTGCTGAACAGGAATATGGTCGTTTTCCCAAGACATTGAACACTCTCTTACCACAAGATCAGCAGTAGTATTCTTGGGGCTTAGTTTGATTATCCTCATATTATGGAAAAACATGTGAGGCATACTCTTCAATGGAAGCTCAACAACAGCTGTTTAAATTTTTTGGTAACCAGTAAAAACTATTTATGCTATAAAAAAAAGTAATTACATATAAAACCACCTAACAGGATAAATGCAATTTAAATTAGCTGTGATGTAATGTGTCTTCAAAATGTTTATTTTTAAAATGTAGTAGTCTTTGAAATTTATCGTTAAAGTTAGTTAATTTAAATTAATTTCAAAATAATGGTTGGTTCTTATACTATCTCAGATAAAACATTAATACAAACAGTGAAATTAGCTTGCGATACGCGCTCTAAAAAATTTTGGTCGACTTATTTCCAATTTTTAAAAGTAAAAAAATTTGGCAATTTTTTTCATTTATATAATCGATTATATTTGACATATGTACATATACATACATACATATGACATACATATATGTATATCACTTTTTATCCGCTATGTGACTTCATTGAAATATACTATATAAATATTTTAAATATAAAAATATAACTGTAATAAAAAACTAGTTAAACTTAATTTAATTTTATTATTAATTATTAATTAAAAAAACTATCACAGGTATCAAAATGATCTTATTGTTGGTATTAAATTAAAACAAAACAAGCTCGAATATATAAGATATTAGGCCAGTAAGTGGTGTGGACGTCAGCTGCAACGACATTTTAAGTTAATGCATTTGTTTAATTTATCTAATGAAAGGTTCAAACTTTAGGAACTTCTTATTTTTTACAGTTAATATTAGTTTTGTGGCATATTGGCTTCCCATAGTTTCATGTGGTTGTCTAGAACTTCATGAAACCAATTTTGCTTTTCGGGTTCCTGACGAAAAATAACGTTAAGTGATTTTAAATCTAGCTGAAGTATGGCATCGTTTCCTAAAAGGTTGTCCAAAGTTCGAAGCAGTGTACCGTTGCCGTGTAATTTAAGTAACGTGACATATTTTACGAGCAAATATTCGTATTGTAGTTTTCTTCGCGCCCATCGTTCCACAGTATAATTGGCACTAGCAGATCTTATTTGGCCCAAGTGTTCAGCAACCCAGGGGGCAAACAAATGGTAAAGATCTTGTTTTGAGAGAGAATTAATGCCTTTGGTTTTTATGCTTTCTTTGATCATTTGATAGTTTTTCCGATTGTACACAAAGACCTGCAACAAATTGTCATAATTCATGATTGAAACAACATGTTATGTACATACATATGTAAGTGGTAATCTATTATTTTACCTGGTAAAGTGAATTTCCGGTTGTGTAGGAGTTAATATAATGTGTTCCGACATTCTCAAAAAATTTAACTGCCGTTGTAACATTCCCTGTCACAATTTCACTCATCCGTTCTCGTACATCATTCTCAAGTGTCAAATTGTGAGGCAATTCAGATTTAAATTTTCCAGTTTCTCGAAATCGCACAACACGAACAAGGACATACGAATAATCGCCCTGTATGAAAGAGGTGTTAATGCCAAGTTTCTTAGCTGCATTATCAGGAAACCATCCTCCAGTGAAAGCTTCCCAAGGCCTATCCAACCTTTCTATTGTAAAGTCCCGAAAATAAGCCTGATATAATTGCCGACGATTATCACAAAATTCCATATGAAAGTCGCCGTGAAAAATACCTGGCGTATTTTGATCTTGACTTATGCTCAAGTGATGCACATCCTTAACAGCAGGTTAAAAAAAAAAATAAAAAAAAAGATAAAAAGATAAAAAGTTCAAATTAAAATCAACATCTCTTTCATACTCTTAAATTTCTGTTATAAAATTACACATACTTTGTAAATATTTCGTGTAGGCTCTTTAAAAAGCCATCTGACGTCTTCATTTGTGTCGTTAGTTGGTATGACTCTCATCGATATTCCCAAATATCCAAAGCGTACGAAAACATTTAGGGCTTTACCAACTCTAAGTTGAGATTCTCGGCCACTACTGATCCGCGCACATGTCGCCACTAAAATTAGTGCTAACTGCCAAAACAACCCATTCTTTGGGTTCATCGCTTTCTATATGCTACAATAAATCTACAACTAATTTACACACAAGCCGAAAACATTAGTCTGAAAACAAAAAACAAAAAACAAACAAAAATTAAATCAATAATAAATAAATTGTTACACTATACTCGTACATATGCATTTATAATCAACATATGTACATATGAAATAAAATTACATACATACGATTGATAGATATACATACATACATAGTTTGTCAAGACAAAATTAAATTTCAAATACATGCGTACATATGTATGTATGTCCATACATACGTAGATCAACAATAAATTAGTTAAATTTTTTTATACTTATGCAAATGTCCACAATACTTTTTTCATTCAATCATATCAAGTACTTTTGGTACTTAAAGTGAATTCGAATAAATGTCATCAATTCTACTAGAAATTATGAAAAGTCTTTGTATCCCTGATATCTTGACTGCTTATTGAATAAAATTGAAATGATTATTGAATGTTCGACTATGGCGATAAGACTACTACGTACACCAGAAAATTCTGGTTTACTGACGTTTCCTTGAACACTTAATAATGATGAAGTAGATAATTATAAATAGTAGTTTTATTTTATTCAAAGTGATTGATTATTATGATTGAGAAGATGTATACTTTGTAAAAAAAAAAATTGGTGATCAAATAGAAGGCTTGCATAACACCTACAGCTGTTACTCAGCAGGACAAAACCAAAAAAAAAATTCTCTAAATAATTTTGTACGTCCGTCTTTCTATTCAAAAGTTTACACCTCTGCTTGCATATGTACAGTGTATCACTAAAGTGAGTATGCAGCGATATATACATTTGAAATTATTGGAAAAATTGCTTAAGATTTGAAATAAAAACACAAATATTATGTTTTTTCGTTTATTTTACATATACACTTAAAAAAAATAATAAGGAACAAAAATGTTTTTAAGTCATTACTGGTTAATAACAATATAATTAACAAAATGGTTAGAATTCAGGTCACATAAGTGAGTATGCAGTTCACAAAAATTGGCACTATGATTCAATTTTTGAAGTCAGGCTGATATTTAATATTTTGTTGGATAGCCCTTTGCCTTCTTGACTGACTTCAATCTCGATGGCATAGATGTTATAAGATTTTGGGTAACCGAATGTGGAATTTTATTTCACTCCTCAAGTAGTGCAGTTTTAAGGGTGTCTTTACTTGTAATGGCATGACTTCTGATTTTTTTTTTCGAGATAATCCCACAGATGTTCTATTGGATTAAGGTCGGGTGATTGGGAAGGAGTTTTTAGTTGTTTTGGCGTGTTACACAAAAGATAATCTCTAACGATATGGGCTGTATGTTTGGGGTCATTGTCCTGTTGGAATACAAATGATTCTGTTAGTCCCAATTTAGCTGCACTTTGATGCAAGTTGTTTTTTAAAATGTTCAAATACACCGTCTTATCCATTGTTCCTTCGATAAACACAAGATTTCCAACACCTGATGCTGTCATACACCCCCATACCATAACCGCTCCACCACCATGTTTTACTGTGGCAGCCATATTTTTTGGATCGAGCTCAGTGTTCACTTTTCTCCACACTTTTTGACACCCATCTGAGCCAAAAATATTATATTTAATCTCATACGAAAATATAACTGATTTCCAGAAATTTTCATCCTTGGTTTCGTACTCCTTTACGAAGTCCAGCAGTTTTCTTCTATTGGTGCAGTTCACAAATGGCTTTTTGCGGATGTTACGCCATGGTAACCAGAAGCATACAGAACTCGACGAATGGTCTGTGTGTTACAGGTTTTTCCAGTCTCTTTTTCTAATTCTGACATAGTTTTTGGAGCGCTCATCTTGGGATTTACTTCTATTTTTCTGGTGATAATTCGTTTCTCCCTGTCATTGAAGATTTTTGGACGCCCAGGTCGAGACTTGTTATTTGTATTTCCCTTCTTATTATACTTTTTTATTATTTTTTGCACTGTGGAGCTACTTTTATTAATAATTTTTGCAATTTCACGTTGGCTTTTCTGCTCTTTATAAAGTTTAATAATTACATCTTTTAAATCTTGTGAAAGTTCTTTTCCATGAGGGGACATAACAAAAGTTAAGAAAAAATTTCGGTATTTAATCTATTTATTTAATCTTTTTATATTTATTTATCTATTTATATTTATTTATAATAACAATTATTCACTTTTTCCGCGATTAAAATGCGTTTAGTTTAAGTGCACCTCAAACCTTTAAAAAGTGCATAATTACTTTTGTGATGTGATTTTTTCTATTTTTTAAGAAATGATAACGAGATATGATAAAGGGATAATTATTTTGAGGTATGTTTGTGTTTTTGTGTAAGGCATTATTATATATTATTGTAAGTGTAAACATAATATATTTTTCTGCATATTTTTGGAAAAAAAATTGGGATATTTAATTATTTTCATGCTGCATACTCACTTTAGTGATACACTGTATATGTAATTAGTGAGCAAATGAAATTAATAATTTTAACTTAATACTGGTGCTGCACAAGTGTTTGTGGATTTAATTTAACCGATTGTACTCACTCAGTGTTTGAAATATTATTAATAAGAAAACTTTTTTTTAGTTGGCTATTTTTGCGAATTTGTTTTTAAGACATTTTGTTAAACATGAGATTAAATCGAATTAAAAATACTGTAGTCATTTCAATCTCTGAAATAATATTTAATTATTTGCAAGACAAAGTTTGTTTTCTAAATTAAAAAGAATTTTTAAAACTCAGCCAAATATCTTATTAACCGTGGAATTGACATTGGCGGCAGGCACTTTGAATTATAAACGTTAAAACGTTATGTGACACTTACCGTTTATGATTCCAAAGTCACTTTAATATACATATATTTTCATTTTTTGCAAACTGTATCCATCGCTAAGTGAGGTGGTACCTTGCGAGTTGGTGTATTGTATAAACAAATCGTATGTACATACATATGTATATTACGAAACTAATTCAAAATTAATTAAAAAGCCTTTGCTCATAAATCTGTGGCAGAATATTAAATGTAAAACGTATACATATACATATATATATGTACATACATATATATCTATACAATATATAAAATATATACTACATATGTACATACATATGTACATACATAAGTATGCATAAGTATTTCATTTCAAATTTCAATTTGATAATTTAAATTAGAAAAATTAAAATTCTAAATCTTATTCTTAATTGTTGCCAATTCGTTTTTAAATATCTTATTAAAATTAAGAAGATTAATTTAAATAAAATAGAATGTTATTATTTGAATTTGATTACATACATATGTACATACTCGTATGTTTGTATATGTATTTACATATTATTTGCTTAGAATAAATAAAAATTCTTCTTCTCCTATATCCTTATTTTATGCTCCTCCATCTCTATCTATTACTCTGCCCTTGTTGTGTTTTGTTTGTGTTAATTGAAAGAATTTTTGATATTTATGTACTTCGAAAAATCTGTTTTTAATAAAATATCTGCTTGTGTCGCTTTCTCACATAATTTGAGAATCTGTAAGCGGTCTTGTTGTTTAACTTTCATTGCTAAGCGAACAGAATCTGTACTAAAAGAGCACAAATTCGTTTGTTTTTGATATTATTTTTGTTTAATAACAACCTTGTTAGTCTCGTTTATATACATACATATATATTTCTGGTAATTTAACCAGTTAACGGCATAATAATAATAATAAGCAGTACTTTTTATTTGAATTTATTTATACAAATAATTGTCTATCTGCCTTTATGTATGAACATACATACATATGTATGTATGTGGATCATTTTCGGCTGTTGGTCAAATACATAAATTATTAAAATATTCTGTTTATTTATTTAGTATGAATATCATTTAATAAGTGTCTCAGCGCACCACAGAATTTGTGAATGTTAATGCTAATGTTGGTGTCGATGTGGACTATCAGTCTATGGCAAAGTTGGTTGTTTATTGGAAAAGCGTACGCTTTATTGCTACTTTTAATAGGAACATACACAAAACCATACACACTTAGACACGTACACAGGCTCGCACTAACAATGTTAAAGGTCATCGTCGCTTTGTGATTAAAAGCGATATGCATGAACGTTCTGAAGGCAATTCAAACAAATTAATACTTAAAAATTTTAAATCAGACAAAATAAAATGTGGTACATTAAAACAGTCAAAAGATGAGCAGCCAATTTATTTCATAATTCTCTCTTCTCTTCTTCAATTTGATTACACTCTCTTTGCAATCGCTACATTTTTCTCTCCCTTCATTTACTTTTCTCATCGTATTGTTCACGATACAGTGGAGTGCGGGTAAAAAAACCAAATTCATTATGAATTATAATTTAACTTTTAAAATTTAAAATGTTTCAACGAAAAAACGTTCCTTTTTTACATGATATGTACGAGGTTTTAAGTTAAAGGCAAATGCTTATTTTTTAAGTTTTATAATGATTTATAAAAGAATTATTTATTATTTTTTCCAAACTAACATTCAACTCATATTAGATGGTAATATGTATTTTCTATCCGATAAGTCCGAATAAGTGTTAAGTCCTTTATCCGCAATAAATATAACTTTTTTCGCTTTCATTTTAATAGGAACTATTTCATAGGAACTATTGAATTAGCCATTTCTATATATGTATGTACATACATATGTAAATAGTGAGTAGTATAGAAAGGCAGTAGTATAGAAAAGCATACATACATATGTACATGTTTGAATATTCGGGTCTACAATTAACCAAATATTATTAGCAATTACAATTACATAATCAACAAAGATACATTTTTAAAGTAAATTAACACACGAATAAGAGAAGAAATCTTATACATATTCGTTATAACAGAACTTCACTGCGTTACTAACATTGTAGAGATTATAATACCTTTTGGCAAATCCAATTGTTGTTATAAATGTAGTTCAAGAAACTATCTCACAAGTTTGGCGATCTTGAAAATCTTGTAGGTGCTTATGTATTCACATACAAATTACACACATATGCAGAAATTTTAATACCACCTTTTTTAAAGTTCTATTGCTTCGTTTCTACTTCCGGTTTTTTATTTTCGTGGTTTATTTGTTTTTTTTATTTTGGTTTCAGCATAAATTGATTATTCTTCAATACAAGTTTTGGTTCTTCAATAAATTATTATTATTATTATTATTTTCAATATATGTAAATAGTTTTTATTTCTTTTTTTTTTAGTGTCAGTATTTATTATATTTACAATAAGTAAATGTTTTCATTTGTTTAACTTCACGCGCCGTCGATTGTCTGTCGAACGATCAATTGAATTATTGTATACAACTCGTATGAATTAGTACTGAAAGCGATACACAATAAAACATTCTATAACAACAAAAATAAATATTTACAACTATTCTTGCAACTTTCCGCAACAACCCCAAAACACGACTTGTCCTACGTTTCGCTCGTAATCAATTAAAATTCATTCCGAACACAACAGTCGGCAAGTCTAATCACCAACAACGTCCATGTATACAAGTGAACGTAATTTTATTCTTCGTTTATCTCTCTATCGTTCTCTTTTAGTCAGGCTTAAAACGAGTATTTGAATTGAGTACAGTTAATATAAGCAATGGGAATAGTGAGAACTGATAATGTTGCCACTCTTTCGATTAAATATAACGGGCAAAAACCGTCAAATTATACATATCTCTTGCTGATGTTTCATTACCTCGATGATCTAACATAGTACATACATTGAAAATGTCTGTCTTTAAATTTTAGGCTTTCTTTTGCACTGCTTCATAACGTCAACGCTTTGTTTTAAATTTATTGTGATGAGTAAAAAAGTTAAAACTTTTCTTACTTCTTCATAAATAGTTCACCTCTTGACAAAAACAAAAAAAAAATCATGAATAATGTTTATTTAAAAAAATATTATTCACGCTTCATTCTCGAATTGACGATTTGTGATGCTCTAATTGATTCGTTACTTTTAAATATAAGAATTCTGCTTAAAATGTTGATGAAATTTTTAAATAAAATTTTAACCAGAGTTGTCCGACAGATGCTTGTTGACAGGAACAGTGTTGCTCTTTCAGTTGAGAGGCAGGACATTAAAAAGTGAATAACGTAGCTCACCAATATTAATTTACCGTTCGCTGTTAGCCTTACTATTACTACTGTTTCGCTTAAAACTTGACTTCGTTATTTAAGGTAGTACCTAAATAATTATAGAAAATTGTTTATCTATTTCAATGCAATCGGACAGAATAGCATTGTAAGTTATATTTTAACATTCGACTATATTTCGTAACAAATTTCAATTGCATTTTTTTATTCATTAGGAGCGACACGTCATCTTCTTTCTCCAATTAAGAATGCTGACCAAATTTAACTTTTTTGAAGCAATTCATAATTTGCTATGTAACGTCAATATTTCAAGATTTGCTTAGACGATTTATTAAATGCATACATTTTTCAGTTTCTAAGGACTGACTGGTAAAGAGATTGTACTTATAAAGATCATATATACAGGTAAGCACTGAGCATCACGAAAGCAGCGAGATTAACAATCAATTGATTTTGAAGTTCTCCGATTTTTATGCTGGAATTAAACCTTTAGTCAATATTTCTGCTTTCATTTATCGTTATCATGCCAACCACTGCTCGCTGTAAATTCTTCACGACACAAATGTTTTTCAACTTCCATTACTAGAAATAGACATGAGTTCTAGCTATACAAATCCTGCACTGTTTAACTGATAGTTTTAAGCATTAGGGCCTCAACATATATGTATGTATGTATGAAATTCTAATTCAAAAGAATCCATTCATAATTTATGATTTAATTTTAAAACTTGTTGAGGCTGTATTAGTCGAGATAACACATTTAGACGCAATTTTCTTTATCCTTGACGCACCGTAATTAACAAATTGAAACAAATAGAACAAAATCAAAAAATTAGGTGAAAGAATAAAATTGTTCGATTTAAATAATTCGTATTTACATACATACAGTTAATGATAACTTTGAGTAACGGAAGTTCGAATTACGGAAAGGAGTGTTGTATGATTTTATTCACATAGAGCTACTTCCAACAGACAAAAAAATTTATAAAAGAAAACTGTAAAAACAATAATAATAAAGAAAACCACGAAACCACTTAATTCATTTCTAAACTTGGTATACATATTTTAAAAATAATTTTGTTTTTCGAGAATTTTACGGTTTTACAGATTTTTCATCTGGCAATTGTGTAGGTAAGTGTCTGCTCATTATATTTCCAACGACTTTTAACGGCAGCAAAGTTGTCTATGTAAAGATACAAGGAGAGAGAGAGAGAGAGAGAGAGAGCGAGAGAAAAAAATACTTATCAATATATTAAAAGACCATTTGAATTTAATGTATATCCGATCAATAAAGTCAAGAACGACTGGTATCAACAAATAAGCTCACTTGATATTTAAATGTTATTGGGCAACAATATGAGAAGTTTTTAAATTAAAATGTATTTTGTTTTGATTGCAAATTTACCTGAAGCATTTCCCATTGAAAACTTCAATAGAGTTCTTTTTAAACATTCCGACAATATTCAGCCAAGTTAAAAGATATTAATTATTTAATTAATTATTAATTATTTAAATATTGTAAATGAAAATCTAATTGTTTAATTTTAGATAACAATAAACATTTACAAAATATAAATCATCCAATTACGGCGATATGTACGTGTGTTACAGCTGCTTTATGCTGAATATATATCCATGCCTGTGAAAGTACATCTCATTATTATTCATAGAAAACGTCCGTAGTTCGTTGACTTTAGTGTCAGACGCGTACATATGTATGTAAATATGTTTATGCATACATAAGTAAGTTTTCAGGTCTCTATTAATAATATTTTTAAATCGAGAAAAACATTCGCGCTATACTGCCTAATATGTAATAATTATATTATTATAGGCAATTATTATTATTATGAACTATACATACATATTATTATTGGCGTGAAGAGGTGACTTAGCACAGCGGTCTATTTTATATATTTTTATATTATATGTATGTTTGTGTATTACAATACAATGTGTTTTAGCAATTTTATTATATTTTGAACGAGTTTTCAAAATATAATAGATAAGCCCTTTGAGATAGATTTAGACGTACGAAATATCAAGTTTTTTTTTATAGAAAAGAGCGGTAGTATCGCGTAAACTTAAGATGTAATGAAAGCATACAACATTCCAAGAAAATACGTAAGGAAAAATCGTTTTTTTTTTAATTTTTCAAAAACCTTCAAATTTTATAACATCAGGAAAGCATTAATTTTATTTTGCTTTGGAATTTTACCAATCGCATAAACACAAAAAAAAATTCGGACGTAAATATATTCACCCATTTTTAAAATACGGATGTAAATGTATAATATTTTCTCTTTGAATTTACGTACGTAAACTCTTATCGTGTAAACTGGCACTAAGTGACGATTGTAAGCAACGAACCATTAGCCTTACGATATTACTACAATTAAGATTAAATAATATAATATAAATGATTTAATCATAAGGTTTTTAATTACAGCCATCCAAACTTTTAGTCTTTTTCGTTGTTGAGCCAACACTGTATGACATTATTATATCTATGAAATTAAAGGTAGTGTTATAGCACAGAATGTTTTAAATGTACCATAAAACACTTTGCTGACGTGTAAATGAAATTAAGAATTAAAATGTTGATTTTTCAAACAAATTTCGACAATGCTAATGTATTTAGGACACATTGTGGCGCTATTCCGAAATTATTAAAGAAAACAATAAGCAAAACCCTTGTATGGTGTCTCAAAAAAGAACTCTATGCTACTAAATGAACGTCGTAAAAGTAAAATAGCAGCCATTGCACTATTTTACTTCCTAGCCGTTATATGAAATAGAGTGAAGCCATTACGAGAGTTTATTGGAAATTATAATTTTTAAGATATAAATACACTACTAAATAAGAAACAAACACTGTTTTTAATCGATTCACTAAGTATGAAGTCGCCGTGGTCTAGTAGGTAGTGTGTTGGCTTATTAGACGAAAGGCCCGAGTTCGAATCCCAGGTCAGACATCAAAACGAAAATATGAAAATATTTCTTCGGCGACTTCCTCTCAGCAGATTTCTGGCAAAAACTTTGAGAGTAAAAATTGCCATGAAAAGCTTCTCAAAAAATCTGTCGTTCGGAGACGACTTTAAACTGTAGGTCCCGCCACTCATGTATAAAATTAACGCACACAACATGAGTGGTGTTGAGATGCTAGGCCGTAATCCTGACTGAAGGGTATTATGGCCAATTATGTATGTAAGTATTCAACGACTTTTCTCGACTCTTTTAATGAATCGACAACACGACGTATATCAATTATTCACTACCAGTTCTGATTCTCCTAGGCAAATCGTTATCTTTGTTAATGATAATAAACAATTGAGAAAAAGATGGTATTGTGAAGTTTCTTCTGATCAAAATTATGCAGGTTTAAGAAAAACTTAGCTAATGCTTGTCTCACATTCAACACAGTCCAAAAAAATAAAAATGGAATCGTACAAGGAAACTGACATTACTAGTAACTCCTCGAATGACAATTCAGAAGTGACACTGTTATTTGTTACTTTCTTATATACATATGTATATATTCGCCAGTTTTTCAACATTTTCATTAGTTGTTGCTGAACACAGAGATTTGAGATATACTCGTCATTGGCATCAACCCGATTTTTACTTTATGTATACATAAGTACATATGTATGTTTGGGTGTTCGGAACGAATGTAAAAAAAAATTAAGTAATATAATTTATTAACATACATACATACATATGTAGTATATATGTTTATATTCATACATATAATTTAGTTACATTACGTTTTTATTGTTTATAGGAAAATACAGAATAGATGTAAATTATTTTACAGTTATAATTAGTTTTAATTTTGATCAATTTATTCCCAGTTTGAATTTGTTTTTAAAACACATATGATAATCACCTGCTGGTGCAAAAACTTTTTTTTTTAATACACGCTTAATAATTCGACATAGATTTTCTAAACCAATGAACAATCATCCCTCTAGATACTAATTGAATTTAATCGCAAAGTTGGCAGTTTTCTACAACTTATCACACATTTTTTATAGATGAACAGTACATCGAAGACAAAATATATTTTATTTTGTAATTTTAAACGCGTTTCGTCTATATAATGCTCAATAAATACTTACATGTACTTATGAATGTAGGCGCATATGAAAATGTCTCTGCGGTGGTATCCAATAATCAACAAAACCTCTTGAAACGTTTATTTAATTTTTGGCAACTATACAGAAAAAAAAATCGTTTACGTTCCTTAGTATGGAATAAAAAATATTATGCGTACGTACATATAACAATGTATTGTATCTATTTATAGGCATATATTCAATATTTTTTCAACATTCAACAAATATTTTAAATATAACAATATATGTATACATATTTTTAATGTAACAATACATATCTTAGACCTTAGTCAAGGTCCGAAAATTCTATTCCAAAGATTATTTGTATTTTGTTTTTTTTTCGATATCTAATTTCCAATTACCTCTAACACAGAAGCTTGCAAAACAATACAATCCGAAATTTGTGTCAAGTTTTTGCTTTGTTGAGATAGTTTTGTATTCAGAACAGAACAGAACGTTCTTTTAATGATCTTAGGAATGTGAATGAACATTTTTAATAAAATAAAATACATTAAAAATATATAATAATAAAATTAAATATATTTAAATTATATATAGTACAAGCTCCTTTGGTTTTTGGCAACTGGCAAATTTTTTACATTACTGTCTTTGTAGGTGGTATTTATTTTAACGAGTCTCATATAGGAGCATCCTATATTTTTTTTTTGTTAGTTTAGATTGCTTTCGTATTTCTTGTTGAAATGTGTTTAGACAAAAATAACATTTCAAAAGAATTCTTACTCATCAATAAAAAACAATAGTCGACGATTATTGCAACTTTTAGGCAATCACAACGGGCTAGATTTTTTTCAAGTTATGATAATCGGGATAGCAATGTATATTAAAACTATTTATAATAATGATTTTGAAAACAATTCTTTCCTTAATTACTTATTTTCGTAGACTATGCAAATAAACAGTCTCTTTAAATTTTTGCTGCAAAATTAGTTTTATAAATATTTATCAATTACTTATGCATTAAACGGAGAAATAGAATGAAATATTTAAATATTTGTCTGGTATTGTTTTATTTGGATCTTCGGACAATAAAAAGTGGTTCAGCTATCTTTATTTTTCGCAGAGAATCGAATTTCCAAAATAAAAAGTATATCTGAAGTCATAGCATAGCATTTATTAGATATTTTTTGGAGCATTTTTATTATTATGATTATTAAAGAAGCTCTTATAAAGCTGTAAATAAAGACAGCTTTCTTTAGTTTTCCCAAAAAACTAAACAAGGACGTTTGGTTCTGCAATTTCAAATCAGCGCGAAAGAAGAAAAGAGGTTAAAATAAAACATATCGAGTGCCAGTAGTCAAAATATGATATGGATTATAATGAAGTATAAACTTTTTTTTTTTCTTAAAGATCATTTAAAATTTTGAATATTGCTACTCGAATTTGTACAAAAATTTTTTATTTCAAATCAATTTATTTATTTTCACTATATTTTTAGTTTTTTTTTTTTTATCATTAAAATGTTTTACATTTTGTGTTTTTGGTTTGCTTTAAAGTTTAATTGTTTAGATTGTATGTGTACAGTTTGTTGTGTATATACTTTATTACATATGTATGTTTTTATGTATTATTTATTTGTTGGAGAGTTTTAAATTTGCAAATTTTATTCAACAATTCAATCAAAGATTTATTGATTCATATTTTAGTTTTATTATTTATCTATATATCTAAATATATATATGTAGATATATATATATATATATATATATATATGTATATATATATCTATATATGTATATATATATGTATATAATAGATATAGATATATACTTATTGGATATATATACATACATACCAATGCACATACATGCATCTACATATATATGTACATATATATGTACATATATTTTTTTAATTTGTTATTTTTGTTTGCTTTCCTGCTTATTAATTGTTCGTTTATTACTTATTGACTTGAAGTGTGATGAACAGTTTTGTTAAAGATTTTTAATTTTATTATTTTAAGAATCAACAATGTTTTGTTTTTAATTAATTTATTTTTTAATAATAAATAATATATTACCCTACTTATTTATTTTGTATATATTTAATTTTGTATGTTTGTCAATTTATAATTGTGTGTTTAAATAAATTTTACTTCAATAATATGATCTTTATTTGTTACTTTTAACACTTAACTTTTTAAAAATTCTTTTTATGTGTTATTTGTTGCATTGTTCAAGTTCCATGTGATCATTGAGCCCCATTTAATTTAATTTTAATACAATTTATTTTTGGTAAATTTTCTTAAAGTTTTCTTAATATACTTCGTTCTATATTCTTCTTGTGTTCTTTGCATAGGTTAAAATTTTTATTTATATTTTGCTTTGATTTATACACACCCTGTAACATAGACTAACTATATTATAAGTATAGTTTTCAGATCGCTTAAGATTTTAAGTATAAAATTTGGCATCTCAATCTTGTTGTCCCTTATTTCAGAACGATTTTTAAACAATTTTTAATAGTAGTAAGATTTTGATACAGCATGCTTTTTTAATTTTTAAATTTTTTTTATTTTTGTGAATTTTACCACATTATCTTTTTTAATAAATTTCAAATAGAAAAATAGTATTGTGAGTTTGGATAATGTTACTAATAACTGTAAATGAAAATCATAATGATTATGAAGAGAATAAATCTCAGTTTCCGCGTAGTAGTATTTACCTTTCGCAATGTCCGTTATATAGAAAACAGGTAAAAAAAAAGTATGAAAACATTATTATTCTTTCATCTCTTTTCTATATACACAATACAACGGCAATAAACTAGCTGTATACAAATAATGAGTTACAGTATATACTTATTTTTGTTAATAATCAAGAAAAAATAAGATCTTTTTAGGATTTTTCTACTGATTTTATTCAACCCATTTTTGAAACCATAGTTTCTTTCAAGATATTTTTAAAATATTTGTATATTTAGTCTGTGAATATTTTACTCATTCCTCTTTATTAAGTAGCTCAAACTGTTAGCGTTTTTGATAACAAAAAATTGACATATACATATATTTTTATGTATACATTGATGTGAGCATATTAGTCTTCTAAGTTATGTGTTTAACATAAAATAATTATTTTTAATTTATTCCAAACAATTATTAGTTGTACTGTATTCACAAACGTTTGTTTATAAATTGATAGCTTTGTGTTATTACATTGTATATAAAAATTAAATCAATCAAAAGAAAAATATATATATATACATATAGAATATATATATATATATATATATATAGAATATATATATATAGAATATAAAACTAAATAATATAAATAATATGTAAAGAGGGAATGTTTTCGTATATAAATAACTTTTTCTAAAAATATCGTCTGTAACGAATACTATAATGTTGGAGTAATACCTTTTATTTATGAATGGCATTTTCGATTCTTGAGTTTGAGTGTGTACGTATTAATAGTTTTGGTTTCTTTCACTTGTTTCTTTGTTATTATTGGTTTCAATTATGTTACTGTGGTACTTGTGATAGTGTTCTTCTTTTTTGTGTTCTAAAGGCAATTTGGGAAAATTTTCCTACTTTTTGTGAATTTGTGCTTCTGTTGTAAAGTTGCCTTATTTAATTCTCTTGATATATTTTTAATAACATTTCACTAAATACAATTAAAAGTATGTGCTTTTTTAATTTTTCAATTGTTCTAATGCCTTTTGTTGATGAAAATTAATTTTCCTTTAGAAATGTTGCCATTTTTCCGATGCATACTGACCGTTTGTATAGGCGTCCCATTCACAATCACAACCCTCTAAGCAATCGGGACATTCTAGTTCACTATCTTGTCAGTACATCCATGATACTGGTATCCATTGTGACGTAGTTTGTACACGTTCAATAGCAGTCTCCAAACAAGCAATAGTCTCACTGATATCGTTGTTAACAATGGTCAAATCAAAGAAGTGACCATACATTTGTCTCAACATATCAGACTCTTTGGCCAACCGTTCCAAGCTACCATCATACTACAAAAGAAAATTATATCTAAGTTGCATTGCAAAATATATCTATACATGTTGTAACAACATTTCTATATTAAATATTATATATAATAGAGTAAAACTATAAGAAAATGATGATAATAACAAATTACATATATGCATTCCTTTCCTTTTAACTAATACTTCAAAATTTTGAAAAATTCTTGGTATAGTATATCGATAAGATAAATAAAATGCTAACAGTCCAAGTTTAGAAGCTCTTTATAACTGTCCAAAAGTGTATGAAATTTACTTATAATCTTTTATATTGAAATAAAGCGTTAAAAGAACCATTTTTCCGAACTGTTGTAATTATCGGCTAAGTATTGGAATGCAGATATATTGCTATTATCTTATTTTTAAGAAGTAGTTAATTTTGTTTAAATAATAAATAAGACGAAATTTATTAAATAACAATTTATTCTTAGCATTTAATTAAAATAAATTTCACGTATCGCAATTTGGAAACATGTAACCAGATCGCTAATATAATTAGCTTTCTAAAATAGCATTTTTCCACAACAGCGCCAATTTACAATCGTTAAATTTTTTGATAACATCAGTTATTGCAAATTAAATTTGTAAATTTTAAATTTTTTGCTGTAACATAAACGAATTATTTCACTATTTCGTGCATAAGCGTAACTAAAAAGGTAAATTTCTTATTTTCCAAAAGATTAAAATAATAGCTGCAAAACTAAAAGAGAACATCGTGCCAAGGAATAGAGCTCGCAACCCCGGTTTTTTTCTTTTTATTTAATTTTTCTTAACTACATTAAATTTAGTATAATGCATATAAAACTAATGTATTTATAAAAACGTCTACATGACTTTATTTATTACTAATTTTTTTAATTCGACTTAATTTACTTACATCAGCAATATTTTGTAATGATGGCGCAGCTATAAATACCACATATGGTGTAAATTCAGATGTGCGTAATATTTTTAGTGCTTGCGGTTCTACATCAAGGATTGCCATTTTTCCTTCAGTGTGTATGCGTCTGATAGTATCCAGTTTTGTGCCGTACATAGCATCTTCGTGAGTGCCTATTGATAAAAATTAATATTACCTGGCAATTTTTTAAACTCCTTTCCATATGATACTTATATAGTATAACAAAATACTTTGAATCCCATTTATAATTAACGTCCTCAAGTTTTTAAATAAAAATTTTACAAAGTATAACTCAATTTTTTTGTCTTGCACTTATCGGTCTGTTCCCTCATTGCGCTTATTTCTTTTTAAAGCTATAACATGTTAGTTATGCTGACGAAAAAGCACAATAAATATTTCTTCGGCGTGTTCAACTCAGTAGTCTTCTGGCAAAACAGTAAATAAATTCGCAATGAAATCTGTCGTCCTGAGCCGACTTTATACTTTAGTTCACGCCATTCATTGATAAAATTAGCACATACAACGTGGGTGTTGTGAGAAGCTAGATCGCAATCCCAACTAGAGGGTTGTAATGACCAATTAAGTAAGTCAGTAAATACAAAAAGTTTTAAAGTGCAATTGAAACGAATTCCTATCAATTTAAATAAATTTCTATTAAAGTTATAAGCATATATGTATATGTATGTATATATATAAAGTTATAATCATATTATTTTATCTATAAACGACATTTTTACAGTTTCGCTTCTTCAATTCAAATTTATAATTCCAAATTCCGACTGATTTTACGATTTGCAATTAAAACCGAGGGTTTCTCACCCTTCTTTTTATATATCATAGTTATGTCGCTTATTTCCTCTTCAATAAATATACAATTTAATGTTCAAACTGCAACATTCTTGGGTTGGTAAAGAAATTTTTGAATTTTACTTACCATACTCTAAATATTCATTAGCTGCAATGTCAGCCATCATTTCGTCATGTGAGACAAAGTAATAGCTTCGACCATTTTCTTCATCGGGTTTAGGAGGTCTTGTGGTATCTATTCAAAGGGAAAACTGTTTTATTAATTATTCATTTTAAATATGTTTAAATACTTACGCGGTATTGGATAAGCATATTTGTCTGGATATTTGGATATTAAAGTATTTTTGATATGACGACGACCCACACCATGCGCACCCAATAAAACCAATGTTTTACGTTGAAAATTTGGATCGCCCACTAGATATTCAGATTGTTATAAGCATTAAATATATTTCAGGTTTCACCACACTTACCCGGGACTTTAACGACTTCCTCATAAGTCACCAGTTCCAAATTATCAAATATACCGCTATGTTTGGCCAAATATTTATCACGACATTGTTTCTTTTTGCGTCCAAAAATTGAGCAATTAACTGTGTGATAAGTAAAAATATATAATTTTAAATTAAATCAATATATGCATGTAAATGCATCCATAAAATAGAGGCGTTGAATTTATATATTTCGTGATTAACGACATGCGACACACAGTCTGCACATTTAAGAAACTCTTTGTTACATAATAATTAAAAACCAGTACTTTGTACAGATCCACAAATGAAAAAACATGCAAACATATTGACATACATAATATACATTTAAGTTTAACTGTAGAAAGTATCATTTACGTATTTTTTTAATTTGCAAAAAAAAAAACTAAATTTATCATAAACTCCCAAAATTTTCACAATATGTATTTATTGTATTTAAAAATAAAATTTGATTCCATACACGTAAAATTTTACTATGAAATATTTAACATATTGAGCCACCATACATACATACAATAAATATTCCAAAATTTTATTTTTTTAGTTACCCTTTCCGACAAGTCACAAACAATTAAATACGCCCAAGTAACTACATAGTCCAATATGTACATTTAGTTGAGTAGACGACAGAAATATTTTTTTTTATATTCCTCGAACCTCGAACAATATGTAATTACATACTTGGGTGCATTTCCAATGTCGCGCCGTGATATTAGCTACCACTTAATATCGGTTCCACAAACAATAAGAAAACGAAATAAATTTGATATTCAAGATTTAATGAAGAACACTGAGAAGACAACTGAGACAAATCGCGTACGGGCGACGAGATATCGCGTATTTCGTAATGAAAAAATAAATATGTATGTAAGTTCATTTCATTATATAGCTTCTAACACCACACATGTTATGCGCGTTAATTAAATCCATTAGATTTCATTCATAAAGTTACAGAGATAGGTTGCGAGCCAAGACAATAAATATAAGACTCAAAGATGAACGGAAGGGTATAATTCTGTTGCTTAACGTAAAGCTTAAAGTATAGTTCCTTGAAAATCCGTAAGCCATATTCAGTATTGACGAAATTATGCAGGAAAATCACTATAGAGCGAGCATCTAAAACTGTACAATATACGTATCTTAGAGTGCAAACGTCAAACGTGATCGCAAACAAAAAGTTACATATATTCATGCGAAATGGAAATGTTCTCAAACCAAGATATAAACATAGGCAGAATATTTTACTTTAGAAATTTCTTCGATTATGTTGAGACCAACGAAGCTATTACGCATAAAAATTGAAAAACTCAAAAGATGATGCTGTAATATTCAAGAGAATAAATAATATAATTCTTCTAGAAGAAAATTAAAACTAGATTGCCCATAGAAATCATTTTGACTGCTTTCTAATTATAATTCGGAAAAATTGTGTATAAAGTGATACAATTTCTCAGAATTTTGAAATTATGGGCCTGTTCGTAAATTAATCACTGCGCTGCATAATACGATTATTTTGCGCTCACACTGCTAATCGCATGTTGCTGATGCTTCTTTTTGCTGATTTAGTTGTTTGCATTTACGAACGAACAAACACTGCAGAAATGAAAAAATTATTAATAAGTTTGATTTTTGAACTGGACGATAAAGCAAATGACAAAATTTTGTAAAATACACAAAAAAATGTACTTTGTGCAAAAAAGAAGACATTTAAGGAAGAAAAAAAGAAACTTATTGTTAAAACTCTCATTTTCTCTCTCTCACTCATTCAAGGCATCAGCAATTTTTATGATTAGCGTTTTGGTTTTATTTGCGCATAATATGATTTAATGTTGCATTTACGAACATTTGACAGCTGCAGCGCTGCCAAGATTTGCATTTATGAACATGATGCGCATAATATGCAGCGCAGTAATGCATTTACGAACAGGCCCTATTTTTGTAGCATATAAAAGCGTTTGTTAATTGTTATTGTTATCAAATGAATCCTTTTATTAAATTGAAAAAAATTCAATAATATTTTTAATTTTTTTCGAATACCGTTGTAGGTTGAATTATTGATATTAACATATTCTAAATAAGTTACAGTTGTTCAATAAGTAGCAGTTGTAGTTGTAATTTTTGCTATTCATAGATATTGTTATGACGTGATACTTCCTCTTTATACCATATGCGCCCTAAATGCATGAAAGAAACATCGAATAGAAATTATTACAAAACCTTGCGATCAGCTCCGAAATAGTAACTCAAATTGAAAAGCAAATATCTAATACTCAAGGCAACGATGAACACTTATCACCCATAATGAAAATGATAGTGTCTTCAGTATGATCGTGAAAATACTAGCATCCTAAGAAGGACAGATTCTTATGAAGGAACAGACCATAAAATTTGCTAATGACACTGCGTGGTCAACAATTGAAAATGGTGGTACACCTGGAAGGTTATCATATAGTATTTTCCGCGGTATAAAAATGTAAAGGCGCCACACAAAAAGGAATATTATGGCAGATTATATAGGACTTTAAGACAAAGAAATTTCCAGAATACAAAAAGCTGCAAATATCAACTGCAAAATTATAAAATACAATTAACTCTCTCAGACACAAAATTCCACCAAGTCTCGATGAGCCCATAATACATTATACACATATTTATTTAAAAAACTAACCTAAATTAATCTGAATTGTGAATGAAACTGAAAAACACAATCTTCATACATACATACATAATTGGCCATTACAACCCTTCAGTCAGGATTACGGCCTTGCTTCTGCCACCACTCATGTTGTGTGCCTTAATTTTTTTATGCTTGAGTGGCGGGACCTACAGCTTAACGTCGACTCCGAACGACAGATTTGGAGAAACTTTTTCATGGCAGGTTTATTTACTCTCAAAGTTTTTGCCAGAAATCTGCTGAGAGGATGTCGCCGAAGAAATATTTTTTTTTTCATGTTTCGTTTTGACGTCTGGCCTGGGGCGCGAAACCGGGCTTTACGTCCAATAAGTGAACACACTACCTACTAGACTACGGCGACAACTGATGTAACTTTATTGTTAAAATCTAAGCATTCTTCCTCTATTAAACTCCTCTCTAAGCTATTCAACATTTTGAAGAGGTTGAAAACAAGTTTCAAACATTAATTTGCTTTCTTTGAATTATATTAAACGGCATATCACTATTGGGTTATTCTCACAGCAGGGTAGTCTTGGATCCCGAGACTTCTTTAGTGTTAATAGCTCACATAATCTTATTGTGCATCACAAGGAACTTGCCGCTGTCTTTCTCTTACGTAAGTGGTCATTACAAAGTCTCAAAGCGTCCTTCCATTTTCTAATTATTTTTCTTTACTTGATTTCAGTTGCATTAATCAAGTTTTGCTTTTCTAGTTAAACAGGTGTTCGTTCTACTGTGATCGAAATTCTAAATGATGGATGTCGAAAATTGCTTCTGTGCTCATTACACCTGTTCTGCAAACCCTACATTTACAATTCCTTGAGATTGTAAGTCAAATGGAAAAACATTCATAACACTGCCACAAACACACGGAATATGTATTTAGAAAATTGTCTGATTTATTGTCTCAGATACGAATTGAATGTTTTCTTCTTCTTTACCCAACAAATTTTTATCTCCATAGCCACTATCCAAATGCGTCGCCTATCCCCCTGTTTTAACATCCACTTTTATCTTTTTTATCTTAGAAAAGTTTATGGGTTCATTAGAACTTCTAATTGTTTCTGATGTAACATAGATACATACATAATTGGCCATTATAACCCCTCAGTCAGGATTACGGCCTAGCTTCTCACACTACTCATGTTGTGTGCCTTAATTTTATACTTGAGTGGCGGGACCTACAGTTTAACATCGACTTCGAACGGCAGATTTTCAGAAACTTTTTCATGGCGGGTTTATTTACTCTCAGAGTTTTTGCCGGAAATATGCTAAGAGGATGTCGCCGAAGAAATATTTTTTTCATATTTCTTTTTGATGTCTGGTCTGGGGCTCGAACCTGGGCTTTAGGTCTAATAAGCGAACACACTACCTACTAGACTACACAATCTTTATAAATTTAATTAAATGAAACCTATGTAACTAAAATATTAATATAGAAATGAATACTTTGTACTTGCAGTGTCAATAACTCATATAATAAATTTATTAGGCTAGCGCCCTTTCTGTTCTCAAAGTTAGCCAAACCAACCTTCAACCAAGGAATTAAAGCCAAACTCCAAAGTTAGATAACACTCCTTTAACTTCGGGGATAAGATCTGCGCATGAGATTTGAAAACTTATATTAAAGATTCAATAATAAAGTAACTTAGGTAGGTAGGTAGGTAGGTTGCAGTAGTAGCTTTGATTACCAAAGCTCACTTGAGCACACACAGCGGCCCGTTGTGGCGCCACAGGTATGCGCAGTCCCTGTACTAACCGAAGTCCCCCAAACTACTCGAAGAAGTTGGTCTAATAAAGAAACTAAAAAAAGGAATTTTTAAAAGTTAATTGGTTGTATTATCAGTTTTTGTCCTTTGAATCAAATTTGAATGTCTTGCCTTGTAAGTAACTTTTTTTTGTTATACAATAATACTACAAAATTTTAAAAAATAATGTAATATATTATGCTTATTGAACTTTTTTTAATAGAAAGGTATTTTAAACATACTATGATTTGTATACTTCTACAAGAGCTGATGGCCCAAGTAGCTAATGCTCTTAAATGTATTCAATTTCAGAATTGATTATGTTGATTAAATTCAAGAAATAAATAATAAATAAATATACTTTTACATTTAATACATCCGAAACAAAATAATTAAATAAAAATGTGATATTTGAAAGAAAGGGATCTCTCAAAACATCTATATGAAAATATTTAAATGATGTCGTATCCTCTCCTTACACATATTCAAACTAGCATACTAAGTTTTCATACGACCCAAACAGAAATAGAAACAGTTTACTAAATTATAGCAGTAGAATTCGTTCAGTCAGAGAAAAGGTATTGAAATATTTGTGACTTAAAGCATATACAAAATATATACAAATGCGTGAGAACTAATTAGGCAAAAGGAAATATATCTAAGTAATTAAAAATTCAAAAAGGTGGGTATTTAAATTCATTTTAATATTTCTATTAGCACTTATAACTAGATATTGTCATTTTAAATAGAAAGAAAATTAAAAGATACATATGTATGTATGTGTTTAACGTGTAAAACGTATATTTTAAATATAAACGTTAATCATGTGTTAACGCGATACGTGTGTAGGAATATGAAGGTGTAATTTTAATGTTTCTATATACCTGCGGATCCATCACACCCATCTGTGTGAGCGGAACATCCAGCACCAGGTTCTCCTAAGGGGCATTTATAATTACATTAAATGTTTATACATATTTCAATGAATTTATTAAACAATCGAAAAATAATGCACAGTTGAATATTTTACGAACAATTTTTTAACATCTTGTAGAATGTGATTAAGTTCCATTGTTTCAACTTATATTGACTGATAATATATATGTTGATATCAATGTTGATGAAAGAATTTTGATAAAATAATTTAGGGGTCATGCAATTCTTAAATAAAAATTTGTCTATTTAATAATTAATGGACAACTATTAAAATATGTATATAAGTATAGTTTATGAAACTAAGTAATGAGAACATGATGCATTTATTTTACATTTCAGTTAGGTGTCATACAAAAATCGAATCAGATATAATTGAATGATTTAATTCATAATAAACAAAACCATGTATGATTAAAATTTTTAATATAATATCACTCAGAGATGATTTACCAACAAACACATTATATGTATATATTTTTATAGATACACACAAATAACATCCAATTAAATTTACAAAAATTAATACGAACAGTTTCAAATTTGGATACGTCAAATGCCTTCAAATTTTTATGGTATATATGTATATCTACATATATGTATACAATATAACACTTCATCTAAAAATGTTAAACAACGTAACACACTGATTAAGTTTTAATTTTATTCAATTTAAGGTAAACAGAACTATGTATGTATATGATTAAAACATAATAGTTTATGGCACAAAAAAAAAGGAAATTTAAAAAGTTTTACTGTTATGTTGTTTTCTTTTTAGATGATGTAAACTTACTTACTTTAGCTGTATTAAAATAATTAGACACATTAGCTTACCTTGTTCACTTTTTGTTTTATCCACCGTTTGACAACGAATACGCCATTCTTGTAACTCTGGTGAGGGTATAAGACCAGCAGAACCTCCTACAGCATCCAATCGCGCTTGCCACCAATGTTGGTCATCTTTGCTTATAATCTATAAAATAACCAAATTAATCAATATTGGTTTATTGACTATTTATGTATGTACATCTACTTACTTGCAAGATATCGCCAACCTGAAAGGCTATACCAGCTTGAGCACATGGTATCAGTTCGTCGTCTAAAGGATTATAATCAAACTGGGCTCGTACAAAAATCTATAATAAATAGAAAATACAAACAGATTTATTTAACAAGAATCTAATGCATAAGATTTAAAAAATAAACTTTTGAATAATTGTGTATGTTAATTCCAATTTGATATATTCAATACGCCAAAATTATTATTTCTTGTATGTATAATTGTATTTTCGTATCAGATAAAAACAAACAATCAGTTGGACAATAAATACAATTTGAAAGCCATGTAATACAAAAGACACTTTTTAATTGTCAAACAAACACAAACTTAAAAGGTTGTTAATTCTTAAAAAAAAAAAAATAATATATTAATGGATAGAAATTCCATAATGACACTGTTATATATTTTACTTACTAGAACTGGAGCTGGTCTTATCCTAAAAAGCTGCGTGATATTGATTTTTTTTTTGTGAAGTGAAAGAAATGGAAATGTTAATGTTAATGAGAAACAAACAAATATTACGAAATAATTGTATGTATGTATGTTATAAAACAAAGAAGAAGTGTTTAAAGCTAAAGATGTTTACAAACAATAAAGTCTCATACCAACCAAAAATAATAATAAAACAAAATCACACTGATTCATTAAAAATTTGATTATATGTATGTGTATGTACGTGTTTATAATAGTAACTATATGTATTTACAAATAAATATTATTCGATTATTTGGTAATATGATAATTTCATCAAGTAAAATTTGTTGTTCCTTGCAAACCCGTTCAAACTTAATCCGTTTTTAACATATTTTAACCAAAACAAACAAAAAAACAAATAAATTTAAATAAAACCAAATTTTATGGGGTTCCCTAAAGTAAATGAAATGAATATGTGGATTTGTATTTGGAAACAAAGTGCATAGCTGTAACACTATACTGTAATTTTAATTTTGCAATAAGTATCAAATACAACAACGTGAAGATTTGAAACTAGCTTTGTAAAGCCATCGGTTATCTATTATTTGATAAAGCAAAAAAAAAAAATGATTGATTACATGCATACATATGGTATAACACACTGTAAAAACCAAACCAAAAAAATTTTAATAAAAGAATTTAAGAAGCGTAGTACATATTTTTAAATGTTGAATAAATAAACTCTATAACAATAATGTTAGTAAGAAGAAGTTGTTGTCATAATCCTTTTCATAGATAATTACCTCACATGGAGGAGGAGCACTTCTATAAGAAGGAACTATTTTAAAGGTAACAGAACCGCGCGCTTCACGCTATATGTTGAAAAAGAAAATACAAAAGAAACAAATAAAGATTTATAAAGGGAAGAGATAAAAACATTAAGTATATAGTACACATACAGTGGTAGTCGTATATATAGCACACCCACCCTATACGACCTTTTTTTTGGTAACAAAGATGAGATATTTTTTCAAAATTTTTTAAAGTACAGCTAAATATCATATGAATTATGCTTAAACGATGTATGGAGTAGAGGGAACTTCAATAAAATAATTTAACAATAAACGACACTATAAATCATAAAAGCAAAAAATACCTTGGTTACGCAATTTAAACCCCCCACATTAAAGGTGGACAAAATCATGAGTTATATTTAATTTTTTTTTTTTAATATTTTGTGGAGGCACTCCTTCTCTTCAATAACCAATTATATGCTTTCGGGAAGACTTTCAAGAGGCCTCTGAATTGATGCACATTGTATATAATTCCATGCTATTTGAACCACTTTCCACAGGTCTTGAAGATTTTTTAGTATTTTTGCTCAACTAGTGTCTCAAGACCGTTCTATAAATTGGATCAGAGTTTTATGGTGGCCATTGCATAATATCAACTTATTTGCCCTCTAAATACTTTATCCAATCGTGCGGTGTGTTATCATTTTCATTATCATCATTGTCTTGCATAAAAATCCATTTTTCATGAGCGAATGGAATCAAATGAATCTACACAATATGTTTGAATAAATGTTGATCCATCAAGTAATCATTCTTTATTATCGGACTCATACTATGCTATATGGAAGCTGGCCCTTCCCTTATACAAGTTGTCTATACTTAATTGCCTTCAAAGTATATCGTGGATTTAAATCTTGCTTCATCGGACGCCACACATTTTCTTTTAACTGGAGGCAACTCCTAAAAAGGGTTTTCCTTAATCATCTTAGTTTATTTCTTTGTATATTAGCGAAATAGAGATGAGCCGCAAGATTATTGTTTGATACCATACCAATTAAGTTGGTTGCCTTAAGTCTGCGATGGATGATTTTTATTAAAATTAATATGTTATGTTCCTTCATAATCATTCTTCGCATGAATAATTATTAGACGATCTGCGGTACTAGTAGTCTTTCTTGATCGAAAGATATTTTACTCAGTTTAACATAATACATATATATATTTTTAAGAAAATATATATAAATTTAATGAAATTAATACGAAACCATGAATCTAGTTTAATTTTTTCATTTCATTGAAAAAATAAAAACAAAATACATAGTGTGCTAATTACATGTCCCGAAATATTTTTGGTTTTTTTTCATTAGGTTGAATTTAAAAATTGTTGTTGATGTTACCATTTATTTACTCGGTTTATTAATTACAGTCAGTATGTAATTTTAATTTTAAAAATACTATATTCCACACAAACTTTTTGGTGGACGGATGTGCTAATTATAAAACCATCACTGTATAAACGAATATTATCTTAATGAGAAGTCTTATTTTGTTTATTAACATACCAGCATTCGTTGCAATTGTCCTACGGACTGGTTCTGCACTGACTGGCCGTTAATTTCACGTATCTCGTCGCCTACATGCAAAGTAGCTTGCCGATGAATCATGCCACCATGCATTATACGAGCTACTAAACATCTACCATCTTCGGTCATTTTAAGAGTAATACCCTAATATTTAAAAGAAAAAAAAAATTACAGATAATAGATCAGTACGAGTATTTAAGTTTAGATAAAGCATTGTAACCTTATGAGATCTTTTTTATACCGCGATATTTTATAGACTAACACATATAATTGAAATATGTATATATATTTTTTATAAATTTGTCATTTCACAATTTTAAGTACTTTACTAAACAAAAAGGGTATTAATATAATATATAATATAGAGAATATATAAATCACTCATTTTTCAAAGGAAATTTCAAAAATCCGGATTGATTGATATTTCTCACTTTCGAAAATTACGCGTGAAAACTCTTAACGTGTTTAACAAAAACCTAAAGTTATTTTAAAGTTTAATTTTAAAATCACTACTTACCATTGGCTCATCAGTATTTTTTTGGAATTGAACTAAACGTACGCGTGTTACATGTTGCAACTCTGCCGCATCTGTATTCTCCATATCCTCGCCATTACAATAAAGAGGCATAGGTGGAGGAGTTACACGTAATGCCTCCTCTCCATAGACATCTCTGGCGACAACATCGTGGGTATGTAATAACGCCTTTTGAAAAGCACGAACATAAATAAATGCTTAGTATGTTTTCCGTATAGTATTTCTATTTAATATACTTAAATAATCACAATTTTACAATACTTTTATTTGTTCTTTAAGTAACAAAAAAGTTAACGTCAAAATAAATAAATAATATAGAATTTATACATAAATATGTATGTATTTAACAATATTAAAAAGAGAATGTTTGTCTATTTGTAAGTTGCAATCTCCGGTACAAAATTGATTTCTAGAATTCTGGAATGGAATTCTAAAATGGAACTTTCTCAAGTGCTTTCAACTAGGTCGAGTAGCGATCAAGCCCCACCCTCGGAAAATCAAATTTATCAATTTTCAGAGAACTATGGAAAAATGAAAAAACATTTAATTACGCTGTCGTTTAGTCCTTTTTTCGGTCGAGCGTTTCTTTTTATACCACACGCTCTATATAATACAACAAACACTAAAACCGAAAAGAGCTAGAAAGTAAAAGCCTCTAATAAATGAAGGTTATATAGGCTCTATTTCAAAATATTATGGCTAAAATATTAACAGAATTCAAAAGTAAAAAGAATGAGATATTACAGAGTGGCTCCATAAAAAAAAACTACTAAGAATAGTTTAAGAAAAAATAAATGGATATTGGAATGCAATTGATTACACATGAAGTAATATGTCATACATACATACATATGTATGTATCCATTTTGTTCTGTTTTAAATTCTACTTTTGACTTTATTCCAGTCGCCAAAGTAAAGAACTTTCTCAATTATTTATTAAAATACTGTAGGAGTAGATTATAGTTTATTTCTTATTATTATTATTATTTTATTTCAATTAAGAAGCAATTTTTCACTTTTGTTTTCACTGTATATTGCAATGAAGCTCAAAAACTAAGACACAGTCTTACAGTTAACATTGGAAATAAAAAACACAACATTTGCTGTACGACTATGTCGCAGTAATTAAGCGCTATTATTATTATTGTTATTTTTTTTCGTATAGTTTGTTTGTTTGTTTAGTTCCAAAAAGTGCACTTAACAGTAATGAAAATTTAAAATACTTGCAATTTAATTTTCTTTAAACATTTTTTATATAAAAATATACCAAATAAAAAACCGAAACAGTATTTTATTTTCTCCAGAATTTACACTTTGTAAACAAAAATGATTATGAAAAATGATATGAGGATACAGATAACATTGGAACTTAGGTTTAGCAAATACATACAAAAAAGCAACGTAAGCCATTTTCTATTATCTAGGCAGTACCATTGTTAAAGACGACTGTTGTTCTAATGAGTAGAAGTAGTTCGACTCCCGACAGAAGCAAATTCTTCATATCTTCTGGTAAAACTGGGTTACAAATGACCACCTATTGCTAATGTCGTCTGGAGACTGAACAAGCGCTTGATTGGAATCCATACAATATACTACCACATTTAAAGGATTACTCAACTTATAAGAATGTTTTATTGCACTTTTGCTTTATCGTGTAACAAATAAAGTTTTTTTTATTATACTTAACTCTCCTAAGTTAAAATACAATATATTTGAAAGTGGCGAAAGTGCGAATGGGTAGTAAAAATTAAATATAATAATACACGGATAAATAATTATTTTGAGCTTAAGATCCCTAACCAATTTTGAGATAATTTAATGTAAAATCATACAAATGTTACTTTTCATATACGAACAATTCTATAGCGTTTTATTTTGATAAAAAAAAAAAAAATTAAAATAAGACATGTCTTGACTTTTGCTATGTAAAATCTTTTTGTGGATAAAGGAGCCAAAACAGAACGCATATGGGGCTAATCAATTGCAATAGCTCTCAATTTTTCCTTTGCATTATAACATATTTCGATATCCCCTGTTTAACATTAAAAAACAATGGCTAATAACATAACTCCGAAAGCAAGTGCAAAATAAAAAGTGAAACTTCTTACTTTCTATAATTTTGCACTCTTAGACGTGATAAGTGTGAGATAACAAATTTTAAATTATTTTTTCCTTCATTCTAAATTTATTTAATTCATTCTAAAATTATCATTGGAATTATTCAAAGAAGAGCCTAAGCGGCAGCAAGAAAAATAAAGAAATTCAAATAATATTACAAAACAATAACTTAAAAAACAACAAATATTATATCTAGACCAAGCGTATTGTATCTTCTAGCCAAGTTCCTTATGCATAGTTATTACGAAGCCGAGTCAGTAAATTCATCTTGAATTTCCTGCTATTTCACTGAATGGGGAAACGATTCCGCATGGTTCCAGGAGAAAACGAATTCGCTTAATCCCGAATTACTATTTCTTATTGCCTAATCTGTACAGATGGTTGGATGAAAAGAGATTTTACTGCATGGATGAATCCATCTCACAATCAATTCGATTTTGATGATCTAGACAACACTTTTTACAAAGAAAACAAGTTTTTATTATTCGTATATAAAAACAAATTATATACAAGTACTTCTGATGATAAGAAACTATTAACTAAACTCTTTTATATGTATGTACATAATTTCGTAAATAGAGCAACAGAAACAAAATAAATATCCTGGCGACATTCAAAATCGATAAAATTTAAATTAGCAAAAAAAAAGAAGAAGATCAACAACATTTCTAAGAGACATCAACGCACATTATTCTAAAATTAGTCATATTTAAATATCTCAACAAGTTTCGCTGAAATCGACGTTCAAATTGTGCCAATTATCAATCTTAGTTCTAATTATAGGCCCAAATACGAAAACCCGTTTTTTGTTTGTGATTTTTTTTACTTTAAATGTGTGCATTCCATATAATAGAAACGGTATTATTAAACAAAACTATAACAATTAAAGGTATTGGAATATGACGATAAATGGGCAGATAAATAAGAAAATTTATTTTTTCCGATGAAAAGAGTACAATTTAGATGGTTTACACTGCTTTAGTTGTTATTGGCACAATCTAGACCAAACAAGAATTGTACGATCCAAACGATCGTATTTACGTGGAAGAGTGGTTAAGGTGTGGAAACATTATCTTATAATTTTAAGCTTCGTGTTTGCTTCATTACCATCAGAATCAATTCGTCAACATACTTGGAACTTCATAAGGAAATCCTTATCACAGAACTTGACGAATTAGATAACAGAATTGGACATGTTACATATAAAAGTAAAAACGTTCACCGGCTTTCTTCGCCCGTATACGGCCTCAATTGCAATCCCTCAGAAAACTCATGCAGAAACACCCGCAGCCAAAGAGAAAATCAAGGAATTATAATTTGCTCGTAAAAGCCATGACAAATATAAATCAAATATGTGGGCTGGCCTCACAAAATATTTTTTAAAGTTTAAATTAATTACTTAATTATTTAATTTATTACCGACATACATACATACATAAATATATATGTATGTATTAGTGCAAATATTTCAATTTATGAAAAGCTTAAGATCTGTCGACATGACAACAATCCATAATATATAGTTAAATCGGTTAAAAATATACTCATGCATATTTTATATATGTATTCATTTTATTAGATAATTTAGAATTCATTTCCCGGAAGAAATACATAATATGTACATACATATGTATATCCGTATATCCCATATGAATATGAAGTTTGAAAATAACGCTGTTTATTACATACATACATACATTATATTTTGAAGATATTTTCTGAATTTAAATTTCTGTAAAACGCTTAGTATGAAAATAATTAAAAATTTATATACAAATCGGATTTCAATTTCTAAGATAAGATATTTTGATATGTTCTTACGTGTCTTTGGCACAATGTGCCATGTGTTATAGATGTATACATTCGAAATGGAGTATTGCGAAGATTCTTACCTGAAAAAAGATGAAGAAAAAAAGAATTTCATCGATAAAATAAATATCTGGAGCTAAAACAAACGTTAGTAGTAGGTTTTTAATGGATTTATGATAAGGCAAGATTCTTCTAAATTGGCTTAAACGCAAATCAATTAACTCATTAAATAAATATCTATATATATATATCAACAAACTTAAGTTAAGATTTATTTACAGAAAATATCAAAATTTATGACTGAATACATTTGTAATTACCTGATGTCCGGAGCAAATGGACCCGTTTGGCGCTCTTATACGGAATGGACTGTGGACTGGACATGATGTTCTGGGACCCCAGCGTGACGATGAAGGTCCCTGCATTGACATGCTACTTATGCTATTTGAACTACATGGATTAAATATAGGTGGTGGAGGCACCGGCGCTGCAGGAAGGCCCAAACTCAAAGTATTAAGGCCGCTCATGCTGCGGCAGTGACCACTACCAGATGTACTTGACGAAATTACGTCATCTAGAGATCGCCCAGCAACTGCTATACCGCTAAGTGAGATGTGGGAACCTAGTAAACTGCCATTGTGACCGTGGCCGGCGCCACCGGACATCATCGCCTGTGGCAGTAGCGGAGGCACGGCATTTCCGTGGGGACACATAGATCCTGTTGACGGAGGCATAACTGAACATGATCCTACTCCTGCACCGACACCTACACCGCCACCACAACCCACACCTACACCAGCGGCCTCCGCAGATGACCATTGTACACAACCACCACCACCGCCGCTGCGAACCCCGGACACTGAAGTCGCCGACGCTCCTCTAAGGCTATTTGTTGGATGTGAATCGCAATAGTGATCCACGGCAAAACTGTCCTGGCTACCAGAGCATTGTAATCTGTGCGGTGGCGGTGGAGAAGACTGACGTGAGTAAATGTTTATTTATTTCTTATCAGGCGTTTGCTCTCAGCGCAAACGATATTGGGATATGTGATATGTTTTCACACTATTGCCCCGCACAACTAGACCCCTTGCTTTAAACTCGGCAATAATAGCTGCGTCCCTATTTTTTTCATTGGGCAGCCTTAAAGTCACCGACATTTGTGTCATATGCCGATGTTATGCACACACAATCAATAGTTTCGCTTCAATTAGCACAGCCAACTTATCATAATGTGGAGTAATCACAGTTATACTTTATTTTATTTTCCTAATTATTATCCTTCTTCCTCTTTCTCCAATCGAAATCAGGAGCACAATATTGTATTTGTAATTGCAGTTTCAGTTTCAGTTTCAATTGGTATATGTATCTGTTTCTGTGCTAGTATATGTGAAGGTGTTTGTGTCTGTGTGTGATTGTGTGTATACATTATATTGTGTATGAATTAAGTTCTCATTTAACAATGATCCACTAGTTTTTAACATTAACAAACAAACTAGTTCAACAAGTTTCAACAATTGTGAAAAAAGAATCAATAAATTAAATTATGTTTTAGATAGATAGCTTTTGTCTACTACAAAAAGAATTTATCCATGTTATCACTGTACAAATAGGATTTTTATTTTTGTTTAAAATTGTATCTGCTTTTACTTGGTACCATTCAATTACTGTGTTTTAACTAAATAATTTTTATTTTATTTTATTTTTTTTTAAGTTACGATATTCATTTGATTATTAAAAATGGTTTATTAAAAGTGTTGTTTTTTATATATTTATTTTCATCACAATGGTTTAAGTTTTATTGGAGTTGTCAAATTTAATTATTATTTTTTTATTATTACTTGTTTAAACTTATTATTTAAAGTAGTATTATTATAGCATGCGATTTTGGTTTATTAATTCTGCAATTAAAATGTGGAAAGCAAAACCATCAATTAGTTCACTTCTATGCAAAACAGTGTCTACATTAACAAAAGGATTGAAAAAAAAAACTTAAATAAAATAAGACAAAAACAAGTGTATACCAGAGCTACCATAGTAGGCCTTCCACAAGGGCTTTATTTTAGAATAGATCACATTACCGAAGATGAAAATTAAGAGAACGTCAATTTGTTCCTCAATGGAGGTTAAAAAGAAATCTTTTAGAGTTTGCACTTTTCTTTTTCGTTTTAAGTTTGGTGATTTATAATTCAGCTAAAATTTTATAAATTAAAATTCCTTTAAATAACTCACAAAAAAAGTAAAATACATTTTGAAGCCGTTCATAATAATTTGTACGATAATAATAACTTCATACTTACGATTAGAATTGGAATATTCTTCGGAAAATTCCGATATTGTGTATAAATGAAGAACATATATTAACGAGAAACGATATATTATATTTGTGGACACTCGTGTTAAACTAAACAATATGTTCTCACGTACTTATTACATATACATACATACATATGTATGTAAAAGAACAAGACTTATTTTGACTAATATTTTCTAAAGTAATACATATAGTAATGTATAATTATAATACAATATATACATACTTTTATAAAAAATAAACTAAAAATATTGCATTGTATGACTGGAATATGAAGGCAATTTATTTTCGTTATTCTATCAAAGAAAAAACAGATTAAATACCCATGTCAAACCTTAACGTAGCATTAAACACGCAAAATATACACACACAAATAGTCTCTTTATAAGTGAATAGGGCAATGAGAAGAAAATAACAAAACAAGGGCTGCGATACGGTTGTATCTCTGTATATACTACGAGTTTTAACGCTATGGCCGAAGGAGTAATACTGTGGGAAACAAATGAAATGAGTGAACGAGAGTGCTTACTTGGAACAAAGGATACTGAGAAAAATAATATAAATTTCACAATTGACAATAAAGTAACAAATAAAATCAAAGTGCTATTCAGCAGAGAGATGCCCCGTAAACACTGAGCTCTGTGAGACTTTCATTGATTTTGTACGTTTTGGGGTGGCTGTGAAACATAAATTGAAGAGAGGATACAACGGAAAGGCCGACGAACGAAACTCTGGATACACATTTCATAAACACCTATGACAAAAATATATGAGAAATGTAAAATAAAGCCGTCTTAATTATATACTTACAGATGAATAGAATCTAAAGTCACAACGAAAAATAGCAAATAGTCGAGTAACATTCAGTATCTAATAATGATGATGCCTTTGCTCTTTTCTGTTTTAACTACTGATGATTTGGATGCCATTTGTTCTTCCGTTTTATTATTTTTATTTTATAAACGAGCAATTATTATTGTAGTTATAATTTGGAATTTTTAGCTCGTGCAAAATCGATACACTCCTTTTTGTAAAAAAGTTATTCTCTGCTCGTTTATATGACTCTATATTCTTTTTAAAGAATAAATTTTTGTCAGCGAGAACAATTACCATATAAATAATTTTTTTTTATGCATGATATTATCTAAATATATATATATATATATATAAATATATAATAATATAAATATATATATAAATATATAATAATATAAATATATATATATATATATTTATATATATGTATCTAAATTATTTGTATATTTTCGTATATCTGCACATACATACAGATAGATGCATGTAGCTAATGTATTATTTTAATTTAAATTTTTCATTTGTTTAATTTTATTAATTTAAAGATAGAAACACTAGTTGGTAAACACCAATATCAAATAGAGACACACATATCCCAGCAAATTATTTAATTTAAACGTTTGGCTTAGTAAGTATCTTGATGCAAACTAGAAAAACGAGAGAGCTTTTTTCCACAAATAGTTATAACATACTTTCAAATGTTCACTTCGAAGGACGCAGTGGAATGAAACACGGTTTAACTTATCTCAATTTTACACTTTTCCACATCTCGTTCATCATCTACACATTTGCCTGCTGTTCTAAATTCTATCTATAACTATTCGTTAGAATATTCGCAAATATGAAAATAATGAAATTTAATTTGAGATATTTATTTTATAAGAATAATGAAATTTAATTTGAGATATTTTCTGTTTTTTTTCTATTATAACTATTGGATTATTTATTTTTTTTTTCACATTTTATTAAAAGTTTACGCAGAACCACCAACACTATAATCAATATAGATTAAATTTTATAGTCATCTATTTCAACACATTCAACAAAATTAAAAAAAAAAAAAAATTATGTTTTTCACATCTCGTGATTGTTGCTCTTTCTTTACATGTATGTATAAATCGTGTGTACATATATACGTATATATATATATACATACATATATATACATACATGTATTGGTATAAAAAAAAAGATTTCGAAACCAGAATGAAAAATTAGAATACTATATTACATTAGCAACTCCCTCTTACACACAAACTCGAACGGAAGTATATTTTTTCAAACGAGACGAATATTGATACAAACGATTTGTGTACCGAACTTTTAGAATTGAAGTCCAAGAATACGACCACAATATGCAAAATTTTTAAGAGACTTCTTAACAAGGTATCGCATATATGTATATACAAATATTTGTATGTGTTGGTATATCTGTATACCATATAAATATATATACATACATACATATATATATATGTATATATATATATATATATATATATCAAAGATCGACTTTATACATATATATACTTTTTTAATTCGTTTCACTTATTATTGACAAATAAATGCCTGGGAACATCGAAATATAATTTAAAATAAAACAACTTTATATTTTATTACATCAGCAAAAGTTTAACTAGATTTTTTTTAATGATTTTACTGTTCGCAAGTAAATTCCATTCAATTATCTTTAGTATTTCATCAAGATTTAATTAGAAAAAAGTACTGCATTTTCGTGCACAGATAGGAATATGTAATATAGTAATTATTTTCTTTTTTTTTATTAGGATGTACCCTTACCAGTCAAGGGCTCGCGTTATACTGCCACAGTTACGTTATACTAGGTGAGCGATAAAGGTTCATTCCTTTACATCACAATTTGAAAATGTATATTATTCATGCTGAATGCAGATTAAGAGTAGAAAAATCTGCATTTCATTGATACATGGCTTTTCTACTATGGATTCTTGAGCCAAAAAAGGACAACTACTGTATTGATTTTGAATCCCGAATACAATGTGGGTGGTGGATGCTGTTATTAATTTTGATGCTGATTCTGTACATACATATGTATGTACATATATATTTACTTCGAAAATTATTTTCCTCTTTATCGTACAGCCAAAAAATTTCAGCGGACATGCGCTTAATATCTTTTTTTTTTTTTTTTTTTTTTTACAAAATGTTCACTACATTTTTTCATGTTAATATATATTTTACGTAGGCCGCCAATTTTGCTTTTTTGGTTAGAAATATCTCATTGGATTTCGTTTTGTATTACATCAATTTTCAAACACGAAATTAATGCGTCTTTAAAAATCTGAATAAAATGTAGAGAAATTTTAAAAATCATAATAAGCACAGTATTATTTCTTAAATATTATAAAGCCTTGATCATCAAATGATAGTGGTTTAGTTAATGTTTAATATATTTGTGTGTTTGTATGTATGTATATTTTTTTATTGTAAATAAATTACATATTGTCCACAGCAGTAGTTAAATTCGATCTTGATCTCTAAAAATTCGAATTTTGATGAATTTAATTCATAATTTAAAATCTTTACGTTTTGTTCCACTGTCCTGTCTAACTGAAAGGCAGAATATATACATGCATGTTTTAATTTTTAATATTTTAAATTTAAAAACGATAATACGCACTGTTTTTAAAAATAAATACTCCTGTCTAAAGTAATTCTTTGCAAAGATAGGATGTAGATCCGCAGATAAATTTTGTCAAAAGTGTAAGATTTATCTTAGAAAACAATCGCGTAAAATAGATACATCTGTACGACCGATTAGAATAATATATATTAAGTTATTTCTAAGTAAAAACATGAACAAATTTCGGTTTTTAAGAATTTTTTTAACTTACAAAACATGAAAAAACCGAAAGAAAAGGAATTAAATTATATTTTTATAAACATTAGCTATGTTGCAAATGTTTTCTGTTTTAGCCTTTTTTTCTTAGACACAATTGAAAAAAAACATAATAGTTTCTTGGCATTAACTGAAAACTATTTTTATAGATTTTACAGATTTTACAGAATTGTATGTTAGATGTTACTTACCTTTACGTGCAAATTGTTGTAGTATCGTACAATATATGGAGGCAATTTTTCCGCTGTTTCTAACCCAATCCATTGAATAAAAAATAGTTCTATTGACAAATCGCAATCCTCGTCTACATCCATTCACTCTTAACACACACTTTGATAACAAACACATTAAGAAACAGAACAATAATTTTAATTATAAATGAGAACAACACCGTTACACTTGCTATTTTTCCTTTTTCCCCTCTTTAATTGTATTCCGCCCATTTCATTATCTAATTTTTAACACAAATAATGTACCATTAAATGTAAGTACTTTGTATAATCATCTTTTGCAACTTAGGCTGCAAAACTGTAATGTCTCCTACATTTAAAAGTGATTTCTCCACAAATGAATGATTTTTTCTAAAAGTTATATTTTCTCTGTGATCAAATGTTTAGCTAATTCTCGCATCAGTTCCCCAAGCGGTTTTAATTGGATTCATAAATAGAATATTACCCGCCTAATCCAAGACGGGCATTTTACTCTTTCAATTAAGCTTTTTTCATTTTATAAACATTAAAAGTATCAGCTATGATGAACTGCACATCGTTGTTGCACCGCTTTTCGGATCATTTCAGGTGCCATTAATTTAATTATTCAAAAACTACAGTTCGTCTAATAATTTGGCCAGAAACTGTAGCTGAAATTAAAGAAATTTCAAAAATTTTTTTACAACATATGTATATTGAGATCACTTCAGACGGTAATTATTCATAAACTCCAGTTCGTCTAATAAGTCGGAGCTGACTGTAGCTGAAATTTATAAAAAATCTTACATCGTATAAGGACAGAAAATTAGAAGATGAGAAAGCTATGTATGTGAAAGACGAGTGCCAGATTTGACTACAATAGAACAAAAGCAGCGTTCGGAAGATGCTTCCGTAAGATATTTGGCAATGTTTCACCCCAACAACACCAAATATTTACGTCAATTGGTAACGATGGAAGAGGCTTTTATTTTTCTATTTAATATTAAAATTTTGTAACCGCTTTTATGGGTTACAATTATTACGTGTAGTAATCTTTTTACTTTTCGATTTTGCGATACACTGCGATTCATTTTAGAAAAATTACTTGTGCTTGTATTTATTATTTTTTATATCTTTATGAAAAGTATTAACAAAAAAGAATTGCTGATTTATTCAAAAGTTCAATTGCATGATATTTTCTATTAAATTTTTAAATTCTCTGTATTATTTTATAATATATAAGTATTTAACACCATTTATAATATCACAAAGACACAACTAAACTATTTCACTTGAGATTCGCCTGTTTTTAATTGACTCAGATGAAATTTGGGTCACAGAGCAAAACGAGGTTAAACAAATATTTCTTATGTTCATTATGAAAGTGTAAACAGTTAATATTTATGTTTAGAACATGTTAAAAATATATTGAATAAGAGCGATCAGATATACTCAAAAAAATTGGTACAAATCTTTATATTTGTATACATATGTATGTACATTTAAATTTGTATTAATCTCTAAAAGGCTGTTAAAGATATTGCAAATAATCTTTTAATACTAAAAAAAAAGCGCCCTTCAAAACCAATTTTTTTTTTCTTTTTTTTTTACAAACAAATGAATGTTTCGATTTCCGATAACGTTCCTGCTCTTCACTAGAATTGCATATTACGTCTTAACAAGTATTCAAAATAAACAACAATAATAAAAATTAAGAATATGAGGCGTAGTAAGTTGGTATATAATTAATGGTTCACAACACCACACTTTGTACATATCTATGTACATACAATTATTAAAAAATATTACCGCATTGACTTATTTGACGACGTAATCCACGTAAATGATTATAGCTGACTTGATTTCGTTCATAATGAATATCATATAAAATACATTAAAAATTTCAAACCATATGCAATAAGAAACGGCCTGGGCCATCGAAATCGCTCAAAAATCTCTAACATCTCTATACACCACCTATTACTGCACAAATGAAATCAAAATATGGGAGCTTAAAAAGTCACTTATTCAGCTACAGCTTATATGCATTGCAATCCACTCATTTATCCTTTTCTTTCATTTTTATTCTCTTAAGGTAGGGTCATTTCATTTTTCCCTTATCTATGCATTCAGATGCGTTTATGTTGTCATAGGGTACACAAACTGAAGACAAGAAATGCATAGTAAAGTATAAATGTTTAAATGTTAGAAAATGTAGTTGTTAGTACTATACTAATAACACGTTCAGTTCTGTGATGATGCGAAGTTTATTCGCATTGAAATTAGAATAATTTTTGTTTTATAAGTTTTAGAAAAATAGTTAAAATATAACGTGCAGCAGAAATTAATGTATTGTAATGTATTATTTCAATAGATGATTTTAGTAATCTGTTCTTCGTTCATTTTTCAGAAACTAATCGCTACACAAAAAGCTATCTGGAACTATCAGAATAAGGCTGGATACAACATGAATTTCGATATAAAACAAAAAAATAAACATAGAACGCATTTCCATTTCGATCTTATTCGAAGTGACTGGTAGATAATGAAAAATAAGACTCTAGCTATATCATCCAGATATGGTTAGTGGTAAGGAGGATATTGTGGTGTGTTAAGAATCATTAGCAGGGAATTATTCACGAAGAGCGTTCAAAATTTGTATTTCTACATATACTACCAACTACTGGACCGGTATGAACGTCCAGCTGTTAAGTCTCAGTATTCAGTGTTCAGCTTAGATTGTGCTTACGCCTAAAGGTAGGTTAATCTCGAAAACTTATACGGCAAGTGCCCGGCCCATGACACCAGAATCCTTCTTGTAGATTGCGAATGCGAAGATAGATCGGGAAGGTATTTTTGGCCCCACCGTCGCACAATGGGGTTTTTGATGCCTAAAATGGCAATTAAATCGTGCGAGCTTTCCTGTTTGCATTTTTTAACTTTTTTTGGTTTATTTCGCTTAAAGAAGATAAATCCATAATTAAAAAAAAAAAAATCGTGACCTGAAATGCATAAGAGCCTAACAACCAAAAAATTCAAAATTGATTTTTTGATTGATTCTGATGTATTGCATCAAAATATATGTTCTGACAAAATTTTATAATCCTACTGTTATTTTTTATTTTATTTTTCTATTTAATATTAAAATTTTGTAACCGCTTTTATGGGTTACAGTTATTACGTGTAGTAATCTTTTTACTTTTCGATTTTGCGATACACTGCGATTCATTTTAGAAAAATTACTTGTGCTTGTATTTATTATTTTTTATATCTTTATGAAAAGTATTAACAAAAAAGAATTGCTGATTTATTCAAAAGTTCAATTGCATGATATTTTCTATTAAATTTTTAAATTCTCTGTATTATTTTATAATATATAAGTATTTAACACCATTTATAATATCACAAAGACACAACTAAACTATTTCACTTGAGATTCGCCTGTTTTTAATTGACTCAGATGAAATTTGGGTCACAGAGCAAAACGAGGTTAAACAAATATTTCTTATGTTCATTATGAAAGTGTAAACAGTTAATATTTATGTTTAGAACATGTTAAAAATATATTGAATAAGAGCGATCAGATATACCCAAAAAAATTGGTACAAATCTTTATATTTGTATACATATGTATGTACATTTAAATTTGTATTAATCTCTAAAAGGCTGTTAAAGATATTGCAAATAATCTTTTAATACTAAAAAAAAAAAGCGCCCTTCAAAACCAATTTTTTTTTTCTTTTTTTTTTACAAACAAATGAATGTTTCGATTTCCGATAACGTTCCTGCTCTTCACTAGAATTGCATATTACGTCTTAACAAGTATTCAAAATAAACAACAATAATAAAAATTAAGAATATGAGGCGTAGTAAGTTGGTATATAATTAATGGTTCACAACACCACACTTTGTACATATCTATGTACATACAATTATTAAAAAATATTACCGCATTGACTTATTTGACGACGTAATCCACGTAAATGATTATAGCTGACTTGATTTCGTTCATAATGAATATCATATAAAATACATTAAAAATTTCAAACCATATGCAATAAGAAACGGCCTGGGCCATCGAAATCGCTCAAAAATCTCTAACATCTCTATACACCACCTATTACTGCACAAATGAAATCAAAATATGGGAGCTTAAAAAGTCACTTATTCAGCTACAGCTTATATGCATTGCAATCCACTCATTTATCCTTTTCTTTCATTTTTATTCTCTTAAGGTAGGGTCATTTCATTTTTCCCTTATCTATGCATTCAGATGCGTTTATGTTGTCATAGGGTACACAAACTGAAGACAAGAAATGCATAGTAAAGTATAAATGTTTAAATGTTAGAAAATGTAGTTGTTAGTACTATACTAATAACACGTTCAGTTCTGTGATGATGCGAAGTTTATTCGCATTGAAATTAGAATAATTTTTGTTTTATAAGTTTTAGAAAAATAGTTAAAATATAACGTGCAGCAGAAATTAATGTATTATAATGTATTATTTCAATAGATGATTTTAGTAATCTGTTCTTCGTTCATTTTTCAGAAACTAATCGCTACACAAAAAGCTATCTGGAACTATCAGAATAAGGCTGGATACAACATGAATTTCGATATAAAACAAAAAAATAAACATAGAACGCATTTCCATTTCGATCTTATTCGAAGTGACTGGTAGATAATGAAAAATAAGACTCTAGCTATATCATCAAGATATGGTTAGTGGTAAGGAGGATATTGTGGTGTGTTAAGAATCATTAGCAGGGAATTATTCACGAAGAGCGTTCAAAATTTGTATTTCTACATATACTACCAACTACTGGACCGGTATGAACGTCCAGCTGTTAAGTCTCAGTATTCGGTGTTCAGCTTAGATTGTGCTTACGCCTGAAGGTAGGTTAATCTCGAAAACTTATACGGCAAGTGCCCGGCCCATGACACCAGAATCCTTCTTGTAGATTGCGAATGCGAAGATAGATCGGGAAGGTATTTTTGGCCCCACCGTCGCACAATGGGGTTTTTGATGCCTAAAATGGCAATTAAATCGTGCGAGCTTTCCTGTTTGCATTTTTTAACTTTTTTTGGTTTATTTCGCTTAAAGAAGATAAATCCATAATTAAAAAAAAAAAATCGTGACCTGAAATGCATAAGAGCCTAACAACCAAAAAATTCAAAATTGATTTTTTGATTGATTCTGATGTATTGCATCAAAATATATGTTCTGACAAAATTTTATAATCCTACTGTTAAAGATTATCTACCAACCAGATATAATTAGATTTGAACATAGAAACGTTAATACAAATTATGATAAATCATTTTGAGTATCAACCAAGTTTTCATTTCCTTTTGAAGTCTTTGTTTCGGGCTTCTTGCGCTTCCTCAGTTAACTGCCCTATTGGTATTAAAGAGTAGTTTATTACTTCTGGTCCGCACCAGCAAAGATGAAGAATTTTCTTTCCTTTACTCTTCTGGTTTTTGCGTCTTTCACTGCAATCGTCGAAATCAACTTTCGATCTACCACGCTTAACACCAGATTGGCGCGGGAAACCTATTGACGAATCTAACCAGTACTTGTTGTTCTGAAGAAAACGCTCAGAAACTCTATAAGATGCATTCCAGCGATTCTTCAGTTGGGAAATTAAATTTTTCAATGTATCGTTAAAAATTTTAATATCTTTTTATTGCTTGGGAATAAACGTGTAAGCATTTTTTCTTTAAGAAATGCGATGTTTTCAGTCAAGGTTTCAAATCCAGAACTTGCAATTAGTTCATAAAGTTCTCTTAGAGAAATAGAAATTATATTCACGTTTGTACCTATGATTGAATAAATATGGTCTTATAATTTTATACCAAAAATTTAATAGATAAAAATTATATAGGTGCAAAAGTATATCTTCTTTTTTTTAATCAGGTGCAAGAAAGTGCAAAAAAAATTTTTTCTATTATTTTACAGGGAATCTTAGGTTTAAGAAAAGAAAAATTTTTTCCTTAACTTTGCTTAACTCACAACTATTTTTCCATATATGCTACAAAATTTGCAAATTTATAGACCTTCAAAAAAAATTTTTTAAAAATAACAAAACTATATAAACTTAAAAAACAACGAAGCAAATATAATCTCAACCGTCTGTTGTTGAAGCCTCCATATTTGTTTTTAATACTTTTACTTAAACACTTGCTGAGAACTAATTTTGAAAACACTGAAAATTTAGTTTTTTCACGAAAGATAAAAAAATATTAAAAAACTCACACTTCAGAAAGGCGTAGTAATGTAACGGTACTTGCTAGAGACACGTTTTTTTAAGAAAGTGATGCAGAATTTTGTGCACTTTCAGCTCATGTAAAAAAATATTTGGTACTCAAGAATTTCATTTTCCAATTAATTACCATTTTAGGCATCAAAAACCCCAATGTGCGTCGGTCGGTTCAGGCTATATACAACCATTACATATAATGGTATGAAGCTGATCGATTTCGCCGCTGCGTGGGACTTGATAGTATGAAGCACCAAGTTTCAACACTTGGATATCGACAAAGCCACTTGGTTGTCCCCTTATCAGTCATCATCCAACCAGATTGATGACATTGTGATTCACGGAAGGGGCGTTGTTCCCGCCATGTTCCGATTGTGGATTAGTGCCTCGAGGTCAGCGCAATCTAGTACGTGGAGAAAGCTGGAAGTTAAGAATCTGCGATCACAAAGGACAGCTGAGGCGTTCTCCGTTAAACTGTCAAATAAGCTCCGTCGATCCTCATCTAATCTCAACGACATTGGTGGACTGTGGGCCAACATCTCTCACCTCTTGCAGACTACTACAGAAATAGTCCTTGGGTTCAAGACCCCACCAGGAAGCAGCTGCAGCAAAAAAAATCGCATACAAGAATTTTACCAAAGATTAAGATTGGTCTATGCACTAGCTGATTTACAAATTATGACTAGAGGAAAGTATGCTCAACGATTGGAATCTCAGTGTATATCAGTCCCCTGTGCTAAAAAAAAAAGAGAGAACCCACGATATAAGCCAAGACAAGTCCACCTTCGACAACTGGCGAAGACTCGCAAGAATCAGAGACACCTGAAAGGATGTGTTAAATCAGGCCGAAGCCCGATAAAGAGGTTGGCAATGGCCTGGATAAATTAGTATTTTTCAATAAATGTGCAAATCTAAGAGAATTGGGTCGCATTATGTTTTTATATTGAATATTTATTTTTTTGTCCTGTACTTATTTCGACAATTAATTTTGTTTTCTAATACCATATATTAATATAATTGCTGAAAGATTTATAACATGGTCTTTATAATTTTGCAACAAACCATTTATTTCACGTAAGAATCATAAAGAGAGAACAGAATTCGCTAAGACACCGGAGTGTTGAAGAATAGGTAAAAATATTATTTTCCGATGACTCCAAATTTAACATGAAAAGGACTGATAAAACAAAGGGGCGTTCGAACACCTCCGTATATATAAACATACATATATATAAATACATATATATAAGTACATATCTATTTATATACATACATATATATTTCTTTATAATGCAATGAAATTTAAAAAAGAAGAGAGTTAGCAACTAAATTCTTAAAGCTTAGGATTTTGGAAATTTTAAAAAATATAAGTGACACTTATTTTTTTTTTTTTTTTATAAGACTCAGTTTAGTAGACTTGAAAGGAAAACGATTAATAACTCTGGTTTATTTGAATACAGATTGAAAAAGCTATGATGAAATATGACTCAAAATCACCTTCGCTAAATCCAGTTGGAACTCTACAGACTATAAGTATATGTAATTGCCTCACATCAACAACGTGCATTTAAATGCTGACATTCGCGCTGCAGTATTATATTTATTTATGTACTTTAAAATATAATTGCTTTGACGGCTGCTATACTTTATACATTTTTTGTTTTAATTAATTATATTTGAGACCTGATGTATGTACATATGTATCTATATTTGCAATATTCGTTGCTATTATTTCAAAATAAATTAAGACATGATTGTTTTATTCATACCTCAGAAGATATAAGGAGTATGTAAAGGATATGTACATAAAGGCAAATGGTTTATGTTCAGGCCTTAAGAGGTTGAATATTTTTATTACAATCGAAACAGTAAACGAACTATACGTCATCTCCGTAAAATCATTTGATTTATTTTAACTCAATCGTATACAATATTAAACTATGATATTAAAATATAAACTTAAAACTTGAAATATAAAAGACTAGAAATAAATAAAGTAACAAAATTTATTTCTGACAGGTTCGATTAAAATTTAAATTTACAAAAAATATTAAACCTAAGGATAGAGTGCATAACAGTTTTTTCAAATGTCAAGAAGTTACCCAAATTATAAAAAATTTTGCTCCAAATAAAAAACCAAATACTAAAATCGCAAACATATTTTTCCGTAACTTTACTAACAAGAATTTTATTCATATTTGTAACACTTATTACTAGAGAATAAATTGGGATTTTAGAAAATAAACACTCTTTACTAAATTAATATATTATTAGTCACATTTTATAAGAGAAATCTGCAAAAACAAATGATTTCATACTTGATAAAGTATTTTTAATTATAATATGAATAAACTCAGCATATAGGTGGAAGAGGAACATTTCATTATAATAAAGTTTGTAACTCTCACGTACATGTATAAGTCTGACAGATTTGAACCGCATACCTTTAAAAGTTCGTTCGTTTCCACGACAATCGGATCTACGTTCCGGAACGTCAATCTAGCGAAAGCTGCTCCTTACTCCTTGCTGTACTCAACATGGACAACACAACTTCAACGGAACGTCAACTATAATACATGGCATGCTCTGTGTGAATTCTACGATCAAAGGTAACGTCACTTCAGCCAAGAGTAACGGCTGTAATAATTGGTGTCACATGAAGAGTTGCACCAGTCTTAGATTACACAAAGAATGGAATGTGAACTTCAAAGCAGAGTGCTGTTTAACATCAGCAGTTATCTGGAACCCACCCACCACTGAGACCCTCAAAGATACACCCCATACCCTGGCACAAGTTCGATCATCTAGGACGCACATATACTGATCTCTCATAAGTCACCATATGTATTTCATTACACATCAGGCCCTCCCAGACTGACCACCATCGTTCAATATTCTGCTGCTAAACTACAATGGATTAAGGAACAAAATCTCAGAGATTACCTCCTTCATGCACATCCAAGAGACCAAACAGCGGAATCCAGACTCTCCTCATTTCGAAATTATAATATTATTAGGAGAGATAGAGAAAGAAATTATTGAGGGATTACATTCATAGTTGAGAGAAATGTGTGCTACATACTATTTCAGATTACCACTCCGCCGCTCCCTGATCCTGGACGTGATGATAATATCTATAAGGACTGGAAACATGGATCTTGAAATCCTCAAAGTGTGCATGACCCCAGTAAAAAACGTAGGTAGCTATTACTACCCTAAGATTGAGCATCTGTTATAAGCTGATAATCGAGTTATCCTAGAGGACTTCAACGATCGGGAAGCCGGAAAACGTTGAGGAACAGGAGAACGAGAACGTTAGTAAACTATGACAAAGCAGACTTTACAAACTGCATTGGGGAAGTCCTTTGTCTGAATTGGCCACCAATCTGTGCCAGGGGAAAAAGGAAAAGGGGAAAAGACGCTGAGGAATATGATCGTAGGTGCGGCCAAATGGAGTACTCCAGCAGATAGAATACCAAGCCTTCGTCCTAACATCCCAACAAATGCGTCTTAACACCGAACTAGCAGACAAACGCGAACGAGCCACTGACCCACCGGACGTTAAAATCGAACACCGACAGGGAAAATGGATAGCATTCTTTGACTCGTGGCAACGGACTCAAAGAAACCATCAATAGTCTATCAGACACTAAGAAAAACAAAAACCTATCGTCTATTGAATTTAAGGATTTTAAAAATACGAACGCTGAAAAATGTGTGGTACTATTCCGTAGGCAATATATAGCACACACCAGGCAGCACAACAGAGCGAGGAGAGCCGTATTTTGGACGCCGAAAAACTTGGAGCGAGACTCGCAGACTTTAATTCTCGATCTCTGATATATAGAGGACGATGGTCAGAGCCAAACGTTCTTAGGCGCTAAGACTGGACGGCATCTCGATGTTGATGCTAAAAAGCGTTGAGATCCAGGCCGCACACCAACATGGTTTCAGAGAAGCGCATAGTAGCGCACATCGCTCATAAAATAGCTAACCGTACAACCAAACGATAGTCTGACAGAAAAGACCATGCCATACATATACGGGACATTATGTAGGAAACAACACTGACGAATATTACCAAGATATGATTCGAGAATTGCGCCAGAGGTAGATAAGCATATATGGATTATAAAGGTGAAAAGTCCAGATACAGAAAGATCAAGATGGGAGTACCATAGGGTCGAGTTCTCTCTCCAATCTTATTTAACTTGTACCACAATGGCATCATTTGCAAATGATATAACAGTGTTTGCCCTCAATGAGAAGATTATGGGAAATACGCCCAGTATTTCTGCCTAATGGGAACCCTTGCAGAATTCCTAACAGTGCATAACCTTATATACACTCTCACCGGAGAAATCTACTCCAGCTTCGTCCAGGAATAAGATCTTAAAATCACTAGCAGACATTCCATGGGGTAAATTAAAACAAAATCTCAGTATCACGCAATGAAGAGTGACACCTCGGATGTGCATGTGCCAATGTGGATCACTTGCACGAGGAAACCAAAATAGTGCCAGTAAAGTTACACAACGATATTCCCAGCAAGCAATTCCTGCTGGCATGCTCACGTCCACACCAACCAAATAATTATATATTACAGGACGGCTGTCCCCCGACACATTAGGAAGGATAATAGGAACTACCGTCCAGAAGTACAAGAACAACTTCTCCCCATTGTTGATGCCAAGTCAATTGCCAATGCGCAAAAGACACAACACCAACTAGCGGTAGACTCGGCAATTAGCCACTATGGCATGAATAGAGTACAAAATACGCGATGTTGCGGATCAGAAAAATTTCTCCCCAGAATCACAAGAATGATCCTCTTACAGTATCGGCCAGGAATTTAATATTTTCGACTCGTCTTTAAAGTAAGCATAGGGATGGATATAATTATTCAAAATAGGTACGAAGACAGTTCCAGCTGAAATTAATCTTTTGACGATAAAGTAATTTCTAGGGGCACGGAAAAAGAAAACTTATTTTTAACACCAAAAAACAACAATATACATGAATTAATAAATTTTAGAATTGAATTGCAAAAGTTAGGTAAGCTGTACCAGCAACACAAGATGATGTTGAAAGATTTTTTCTAGAAACATATTATAAGCCCTAACCGCAAAATGTTGGAATAGTATGTATTACCTGCAGTTGAAGTCGTTCAATCTAATATTGAATTGTTTCAATAATAATTTGTTTTTCCTTAATGTGATGTTGTGGTTTTTTAATACTGTATTAACCTTTTGTGTGAATCATTTTAGATACTAGTTTTGTTTTATGATTATTTTCATCTCTCTATACAAATATGTGTGTAAGAAATATTTCCTCGATTATCTAATAGTCAATGGGAATAAAATGTCAAAATCAAGCACCTCTAATATAGCAGACTATCTCACGTCCTTGGTTGAATTGTTCCGTAATATGAAATTACGTCTATCTGCTCCCAAATCATCTGTTTCTCTCTTCACGACGTGGACGAAAGAAGTGAGAAGAACACGGTTCGTAACCCAAAGATCCTCGGGGTTACTTTCGATAACTTACTACACTTTGCCGCTCATGCGACTAACATCAACGCCAAAGTGAGGATGAGAAACAAGGTCATAAAGGCACTAGCAGGCACTACATGGGGAATGGACAAAGAAACTATCATCACCACCTATAAGGCTATTGGACGATCACTGCTCAATTATGCTCCTCCAATCTAGACCTCATTCTTGAGTGATACCCAACGGCGGGTACTTCAGAGTACGCAGAATAACGCCTTACGGATAACCACAGGATGTGTAAAGATGACAAGTATCGACCACCTTCATGAACAGTCCCAAATGTTGTCAGTTAGGAAACACAATGAGCTACTGACGAAACAATACCTCATAGCCACACATGTTGTGTGCGTTAATTTTATACGTGAGTGGTGTGACCTACAGTTTAACGTCGACTCCGAACGACAGATTTTTGAGAAACTTTTTCATGGCAGGTTTATTTACTCTCAGAGTTTTTGCCAGAAATCTGCTGAGAGGAAGTCGCAGAAGAAATATTTTTTTCATGTTTCGTTTTGATGTCTGACCTGGGATAAGAAACCGGGCTTTACGTCAAATAAGCCAACACACTACCTACTAGACTACGGCGACCCAAACATCATATACTCATGGACAATCCTACTCCTCGCCGTATTAGACATGACTTCACAACCTCCAACACGGACATCACCTAACTCATACCTACAATAGTGGACCTACAGTCAGTTAGGGAAGCACAGCGTTCGCTACATCAAACGACAGTCACGACAGCCATGGACGAACTCAGCCACAACAGGGTGCCGATAATGAAAGGCAGCTATCAAAGGTTGGCCCAGCTAAGATCAGGATGGGCGAACATACTGAACAGCTATAGGGCAAGGATCATCCCGGAGACCTTGGACTGCTGCCCCTCATGCAATCAAGCACCACATGATATGGTGCACCTTTTTAATTGTCCAGCAAAACCAACAACCGTGCAACCCATAGACTTGTGGCTGAACCCAACGACAGCAGCAGACTTCTTAGGACTACCAACCATATAACGATGACTACATACATACACAACTTATAATACATAATTCCATATCTAACCCATTCCATTTCCATCAGAATAACACAAGCATACAATCTAACACATAAACTAACTATCTTATTTATATCTACAACAACAAAATGTTCAAAGATCAAGATAACTTTCCGCAACTTTCTTAACACATCTTTTCGTAATTTGAATATTTTAAATGACCGTATATTACGCAAAAAGTTCTGCATGTCTAGAAATTTAATAATTATCTTTAAAACTGTAAATAAGATTCAGATCAACGGCCACAGGTGTAGGTTTATTATATGAGCAAATTTTAAACCTTATTGCAGTTGCCGTAGTTCTTTGCATATTTTAAATTTTGTATATTAGTATGAAGAAACAAAATGTACTTTTGTTAAATAAATTTAAACAAAAAAAAAAATTTTTTTGAAATATTGTAAGGACAATCGTAATAAGACTAAAAAATGTGTAACAATGAAATTAAAATATTTCCGCAGTATTGGTCGGATAGAATCTTGCCCTATATTATTCTCATTTCTTACCTGTATATGCGGAGAGACCAAAATTTGCAATAATTCGTCTTTTAACATTTTATTGGCGATAGTGGAAGTTAAAATTTCAATGACATCGCGACTACGTGACACAGCATCTGCAGTCGGTGCTCGATTTGGAGACATGACAGTTGAACTTATACGATCAAATAACTTAAACAAAGAAAAAGTTGATTTAGTAAGATAAGAGTTGATAAATCGTTCTAAAATTACATGCAATAGTTGATGCAAACGGCTATCTCTTAGCATGTCTCGTAGAACATCTGAATCTACGTGAGCATCTTGTAAAGCATAAATATCGTCTAAACAGTCCAAAATCCGCTGAACAGCTTCAATGCCTGCTTCTTCATCAGCCCATTCATTTAAGATGTCAGATGTAGATGCCAAAGGCACTAGAATTAATTTTAGAATTATATTGTATATATTTCTTATATCTTTATGGCATACATACTCGAATCTGTATCAGTACCAAAAAGGGGATCTAATGTTGTTCCACCCGCAATTGCCTGTACTGCACCCTTAAGTTTACGTCGAGCGTTATATCGCTTGAGCTCTTCTACTGTATCTGCCAGATGTTGTCTTTGAAGTTTTTCTCTATCCTTTACAGAAAAACACAGATATAGCATTATTTAATGTAAAAATTTATTTTATTTACTCTTATCCAAGGATGTTCCAAAACTTGTGCTATAGAAAGTCTATGATGGGGATTAGCAGCCAACATTTTTGACACCAAATCTTTTGCAGACGCTGATATTGACTTCCATTCTGGCGCATCGAACTAAAAACAGAATATAATATAAACAAATTTTTAAATACTCATACATTGTTCAATACCGATAATCTGCTTCTTGCTATTGAATTTTGTAATCTCACACCCGATCCTAAAAAAGGTAAGCGACCAGATAACAGTACATGCAGCATTACACCTGCACCCCAGACATCACAACCTTTGCCATAGAGACGTCTAGTTACAACCTCTGGTGCCATATAATGCGGACAACCCACACGACCATGTGTTTCTAAAGCTTCCCTACCTCCTGGTAGCTGAATGGCTGAACCAAAACCTCCGAGTTTTACTGGTGCTGAATTATCGACGGTTGCTAAGAGAGCACATGCTGGTCTCACATCTCGATGTAAAATATCATTTTCGTGACAGTATCGCAACGCTTCCAATATTTGTCGCATATAGTGACTATAAAAGAAAAAAATTTTAATATTTTTATTTCCCATATACAGACAGGTGTAAGTAATGCTTACCATGCTACCGCTTCACTGTAGACGAATCCTGCTACAGCTCTTCGCACAACTTCAAAACACAAATCTGACCCTTCCATACTTAAAAATAGTTAAGCTATAAATATTTCACAACTATTGTTAATAAAACGACTTACAACTCAAATACCATATAGAGCATTCCTTCCGAACTGTATGTCTCCAAAAGTTCTACTATATGTGGATGTTTAAGCATATGACATATAGTAGCTTCACGTTTTAAATCTGCAATTATAATCTTATTTATCATCAATGAATATTATTCATAGTCTTAAGTTCAATAATACAACAAGTGATTCTTAGACATTTTATGGCACAATTATGAATCCCAATCGAACACCAGTTGAGTTATCAAATGCCAAAAATGTTATAAATTGGTATTACAGATGGCAACTGGCAAACAAGCTTTAAAGTTTATTTTATAAAAAAATTAATGCATTGCGGTTTCCCTCCATAATCGAGCCATTAGATTTTATCAGTACATTAAAAATTAATTCAACTATTCATTAATTTCCGATTGAAATCCTGATGTTGCAACAATCATTAAACATACAATATTATTATGCTGAGGTCGCTTAGTTGTATAGTTGGATTATGGGCTTTCAGTATTATATTGTATTATTGGCTTTAAAGAAGTATATCAATGCATACAAATGTATCTGCATAGGAAAAAAGATTTTTAAATGACAACATACATACATACATAATTGGCCATTATAACCCTTCAGTCAGTATTACGACCTAGCTTCTCATGACAACTGTCTGTTTAAATCAAAAATATTCCATTCTTTTAATTTTTTATCGAACAACATAAAAATTTGCATACTATACTTTAATACTGCATTAACTTTAGCATGCAGTTATTTCGATGTATTAAATGTTTCCTTCTCAGCAAAAAATATTTATATTCAGGTATTACATTTAAGTATTTCCCTAAAATAGGACTTTTACTATTTTAAGTAAAAAACGGAAGTTCAGTACTTTATTCAGAAGAAGTGTCCATATTTGCCGCAGACAATTTTTAAATAATTGCATGAATTAAGTTTGGCCTACGTAGGGCAGAAAAAATTTAATAAAATTTAAGTTGTCAGCTGATAATGATCCTAAGCATATAAATATAATAATAATAACTTCGCCATCATAATTTTTTGGATAAGCGTAAAAGTTGAATTAAACTTAATATGATATACATACTTATATAAAGTGCTGTTTAAGAAAATAGATTCACTTGCTCTCCAAAAAGTTTACATTATCTAAATCTACTTTATCTGATCCCTTATGAATATAATCGCGTTACATTTCAAAAATTTGAAGCTTAATTTTTTTTTTTAATTTATTGCAAGTATAGATTTGGTTGTAAAAACACGTGTTCAATAAAATAGATTCAATTAGAAGAAGTAACAGAATATTTCAATTTACAACATGTTGTTTGATAGTAATTGTATTAAACGGTACGTCTGATTGATTTTTAATAATATTACAAAAAAAATCAAATAAACAATAAAACTTTAGCATTGGAAATGGCCACAGGTAAACACTGCAATCCTGAAGTCAGGGAAATAATAAAAAAAAATCATATTGAATCAAAAGCTATAGAAAAATTGATGCAATATCATATAGAATGGTCCAAAACGCAATAAATTATAAGATTCATGCAGAAACTAGAGAAAAAAAATCAAAAATCACACCTCTTACGAAAAGAAAAATTGTGCATCATGTGAAAAAAGAGCCGTTTTGAACCTCTGCTGCCATTCAAAAGGAATATAATCTTAATATTTCTACTCCAACAATTAGAACGGTTTTACTCAGAAATAATTTAAAAGTTCCATTGTAGTCTAAACGACACCTAAACAAAAGATTCGAATTTGCAAATTGGCCTATGCATAAATGGAGAAATAATTTATAGTCAGACGAAATTAATGTTAATTTGTTTAACTCTGACATAATTAGTTTAAATGTAAGAAGACCCCCAAACACTGAACGCCTTCCGCAATATACAATAAAAACACCGTTAAACCTGGTGGAGGAAGTATATTGGTATGGGGATGTTTTTCCTACAATGGCACAGGGCCTACACCAAGTACTAAATAAGCAGTGATTAAAAAGAATTATTTAGTTTAAATGCTAAATATATATATATTTTTTTAGAACACCAAATTTAGCGAATTTTTTGAACAGGAAAAAATTGCTGATTTGAACAATATTGATGGATACATACTTTTTTAGTTTCGATGTTTTAAAGTTATATCTTTTTTATGTTATTTATGTTATAAGTTTACCAAAATAAAGAAATAAAAATTGGTAATCGTAAAACATTAGAAATTTTATTTTATTTGTCTCAAAAATGTTAGGTCATGGTGAATCTATTTTACTGAATAGCACTATACATACACCTATTGACACCTAATTAGAAACGCTTATTTTACTTTAGCGCAGGCAGTAATATAAATAATTTTTGGGAAAACTACCGTTATGTTGCCTTCCAAATACTTGTATTTTGTTTATTACTCTGTTTTATCTTTAAATGCTTTTACTTTCTTTATTAAGCATTTCAATTACCGTTATTTTTTTTTCAAACTTGTAAACACGTTCTTAGTATAGTTTAAAAAAAGTGTGACACATAATTAAAAACGATCATTTATTGTTTGAAATTTGCTGTGAAAGGTAATATTTAAAAAATTGGTTTTAAACGCTCTGAAGCATATTTATAAATATGACACCATATCGAACGTTCCACGACAGAAAAGGCCCAGGAAAACATCAGAATATACCGACCGCATGATTAGGCGGATTCCCAAAGCCGATCCAAAAAAGTAGTCTGCGGATATCCAGCGTGAAATTTGCGACAGATTTAATATCTCCATATCCAAGAGGACCAGTTCAAGTCGTTTGGTTGAAGTCGGGCTAAATGGCAGAGTAGCACGCAAGGGTCCACTTCTGAACAAAATTCAGAGAAAACGTCACGTTGACTTTGCTAAATCCCATTTGAATTGGACAGCCAATCAATGGAAATATGTGCTTTGGAGTGACGAAACTAAGATAAATCGCCTTGGTCCAGATGGTAGAAGATTTGTTAGAAAGCCCATCAACCAAGAATTTAATCCTCTAAAATATTTCAACATTTTATGAAATTTTAAAGCGTTTCTAATTAGGTGTCAATAGGTGTATATTGTAAAAACTAAAAAAAAAGTTGTTATGGTACAATAGTATTTTGGGAACAATACACATCATACAAATCATAAAACACAATTGAATTTTCCGTGGTGCATGATTTAACAAGTGCGTCGGCCTGTTATCATGAACTAATCCATGACCATGAACTAAAATCGATATCTCCATATCCCGAAACCCGAATAAGGGTAACCGTCGAATATCTCGCTATCACCTTCAGAGGCACCTGGCGTTCTTATACGTACTGTACACATTCTCTAAAGATCTTATGGCTACTTTAGGTTAGGTTAGGTTAGAGGACGTGCACTTGTCAATTAAGACAAGTACAGTACCCGGAGGTCGAATTGACCCATTGTACTATGGCTACTTTACTGTCGGTATATCCGTATATCATCATACGATATACTATAATACCGTATTCACACGGCGCAAATTTTAATAGCGATTATTTCTAATATACCGTTTTTCTGAAAGGATTCCACATCCTAATTTGTTGCGGGATCTGGAGTGGATTGAATAAATCCCCCATAATTCCGTTATATTGAGATTTATTTACATTGTATTCGCTAGTAATTTTTTTGAGGTATTTTAAAACAACTTTCTTTAGTTAGCTGTGAGTCTATCTCCACATAAGTATATTCCTTTGAGGGATTCCAATGAAAATTTGTTTTTGCAATAGTATTCATTCTCCGACCTGTAACCGAGAATACATTCAAAAGGAAAGCTTGACACACTCTCTTGAGTTTTTCCTGGTTTTAGGAAAATTGTTGAGTGAGAAATCCTTTATTTTTTGCATTTTAGTGTATATTGTGGCGATTTGGTACATGTGAAAAACCAACAGCCATGCCAGGTATAAACCCTGAACAATTTTTTATTTGTTTTTATATAAAAGTTCACGATTAAGAATCATCAAATCTATATTGAACTTCCCACATTTAAAATCACAACTTCCCACAAAAAAATTTAACCACAAAAAGCTTTTCACCTCTACTGAAATCTCTAAAATTTTGAATTAGTACCGTCTTGTTGATGAAATCCGATATATGCATAGGGTGTCCAAAATTGGGGTATCATTTTAATATTACTGCCATTTTTTTCTACTTGCAATTTTTTATTGTAAATTTTTATTATCAGATTATAAATACCTACCAGTTAGTTAATATGGAACGTTACTCTGAGAAATAACGCTTTTTAATTCTTAAATTCTTAAATTTTTGAAAATGACAAAAGTGTTTAAGATGTATTGAGGGTATTTACTCCAACAAATCGTGCTATGAAATTGATGGATGAGAAATTTGAAGAAACTGGATTAGTTCATGATAACAGAAATCATCAACGTAATGGTCGTTTAACCGAAAGTATATCAGCTGTGAGCAGAAGTGTTAAATCAGATCCAAAAACGTCCATTCGCCATTGTCCGCAGCAATTAAAAAAAATTCTTATTATTTGTAATTTTTATTTTTAATTCTTTTTTTTTCAATTGCTGCGAAGACGAAGTCCATTTACAGCTCAATGGCTACGTCAACAAGGAGAATTGCCGCATTTGGGGTCAAAAGAATGCAAAAGTTATCCTAAAACAACCATTAAATCAACAAAAAGTTACGGTTTGGTGTGGTTTGTGATCCGAGGAATCCTCGACCATATTTTTTTTGAAAACGAATATGGAAGCTTTTTGTGGCGGAAAATGGATGATTTAGACGTAAAGAATATGTTGTTTCAACGGCATAGTGCGACTTATCCCAAAGCAAAGCAAACAATGGATCTTTTGAAAAATATGTTCGAAAATCGCAAAATTCTCATAGACGAGCACGAAATTAGGCACCAAGATTGTATGATTTAAAACCACTAGATTTTTTCTGTTGGGGTTATTTTAAGTTGAATAGGTACAGTAACAATTCCACACCAATTCAAGCGCTTAAAACCTTGAAACACATTACATTATTATCAAGCAGATATCAACTATTCACAACAGTTTATTGAAAAAATTGTTGGTAAAAGATTGATATACATACATATATATATGTACACATATATGAGCTTTTCTCATTATCCATTATTATGTTCTGTATTTTAATTTTATGTCTTAGTGGCAAAATTTGGAGTTAAACGTCCTCGAACGACAGATGTCAGAAGATTTTTCACATAAAATTATTTAACTCTCAGATATTTAACGGAAGGAAGACTGTTGATAGGGGATTGCTCAAAAATGTATTTATTTTTCATATTTCTTTTTTTGAATATTCAGAGAGCTTAGTTTTAAACTCCTGAACTCCCGTTTTACTAATCAACTTACTTCCAACTAGACTACGATGGCAACCGCAAAGGGTTAACTAATGTACGATATTTGCTATACGTATATGCTTTTTGAAAAGTAATAAAACAAATCGTGAAAATTAAAGTTAATGCCAGTAACTAAAAATCGGAGGCAGAGAGAAAGTGAAATATTTTAATAATTAAATTTCATATACATACCTGCGGTGCTGAGGCCAGGACTGGCTGTGAATTTAGCAACATCCACTATTTTAACAGCAAACTGTTGGTTCGATTCCCTATGTATACAGCGACGTACTATGGAAAATGGTCCTCTAAAATTATAAATTAAATAAAAGAGGGATTGTTATGAGCATTGTTCAGCTTTAATCAAATTTATTTATTTATATTAATAACGATTTACAAAGTGATAGACTGACTTACTTGCCAATAACTTCACATAGTTCATACACGTCATCAAAAAGAATCTCATCGTCAGCCATTGTAAGTAATGATTTCTAATTGGTAACAACTTATAATAAATTAAACAATATTTTATCGAAATTTCCTATTTAGAGTTGATGGAAATCGATAACCTGAAAATGTATAAGAAATTACAAAAAAGTATTTCTTTTTATAGATTTTAAGTGATTAAGTTACTATATTATTATAATTATAAGTTGAGCATTACAAAAACAATACATATTAATAATGCTTTATAACTTCAACATAAACGTAAAAGATGAACTAAACCTCTAAGGCTGAATTATTGAATAGATGACGAATTTCAAACAGATTAGAAGTTTAGACTATATACGATTTTAATAGAAATCGATCGATCGCTTCTTTCTAAGGAAGGCAGCTTATCCTAGTCTAATCTATTTTACCTTGCCACAAAATATTAAAAGTTCTGTACGCTCTTTCGTCAGAGTTTCCTGGTAATTGGTAGAATAATTTTTAATTTTTCAGAAAACAATTAAAATAGATTGCAAATAAATATATGGAAAAAAATAAAAACAATTTAAATTTTTCCGTATTATGTTTTAGCAACACGTAACAACAAAACCAATTAAGATATAAGTTATAGATAGACATATCTATTAGGCCACTTATTCAATAATGTCACTATTTCAACAACTATAATGAAGAAATTTAAAATTTCAATTTTTTAAGTTATGTCCATACATATGTATGTACTTCTATTTATCTATAAAAATTCGAAAACATTTTGAAATGTAATTTTAATCCGCTCTTGATTTGCTAAAAATAGGTGGCAGCTTCCTTTTTGTAGACAACAGCTTTAATAAAGAACACTGAAAAAACTCTGTAATAAAAAAATTTAGTAATACAGACTATTACAGAACTGAATAAAAACTGCTTATGAAGTTACCCAAATTCTTTTTAGAAATTATTTAGAAAATCTGGTTGAACTGCCTCCATCCGTACATAGCTAAATGGGAGTTCGTTCGTAAATCCACCCACCCGCTAAACGAAAACAGTGTATTTGTTTAGAAGAAGCAGAACACAAAATATGTAAATTATAGCAGCAAAACCTAAGGGCGGTGACGAGTCCTTGATATTTAAATACTTTCGCTAGCAAAATTGTCCAAAAGGAAATATTTAAGCAAAAACTTAAAATCCAAATTATTTTCATTCGCAGTTAAAGTTTTTAACGAATATTTTTACAAGAATTTAATTTTTCAATCAAATTCCTTAACATTGCCACACAAAAGGATACTCGCGCAAGCCATCAGTATTTTAGCTCTCCACCCAACATTAAAAATTGATTAATCACCTTTTTACTTTTCGTTCTTATCAATAATATTTGGCTCGCTTAACATTTATCACTATTTGCGAATATTTATCGCTAATTTAGCTAACTATTCATGGAAATTATTGTTACTGTTTTATGAAGTATATAAACATTTTCCACTATTGTTGTTTACACAAAAAAAACTTTAGACCGTGAACAATAAATTCCGAATTACTCTCAACGAGCAGACAAAATAAAGTACTATTTTGTGTAACATTGACTTTTCATACAAATGAATATTGACAGATGTAGCTACGGCTTTTCGAAAGTATATTAGTAGTTACCATACTTCTCTTATAATATAATCAGAAAACGCATTTTTTATTTCCGTTGATATTCGTTCGTTTTCGATTTTGACGATAAACTAATTTTACAATATAATTTACGAAATGTCGATGAAAACAACTAGGAATTTCTATAACCTGAAAGGATTATTTAATATAAACTAGCCATTTAATTTAGTAATGAAAATATTATAAACACCCCAAAACGAATTGCTTCTTACAAAATTACAAGAGATTTATTAAAATTTCTCGTAAGTATTTAAGTAAACAATGTATAACTCCTTAAGATTCTTATATACTGTATTATTTGATTATGTCTGTTCAAGGCCAATATATCCAATTCAAATGTTCTGTGTGGATAAAGTGATTACATAGAAAATTGTGTTGTTTGGAGACTCGTGCACATAGAACAAAGAAGGGATGCATTTTTTGCCCTGGTATTTGCCAATGGGTCATCATCAAAAGTAAGTAGATGCAAGAGGTCATCTGGTGGCCATAAATAATACGCCAGCTCTTCTTTTGCAGTTTCGTCTCTATTCCGCAATGCGAAATTCATTGAGAATATTGGTCCAAAATAAAAACCTACACCAAAAACAACAAACGTTTGTGATTCAGGTTTAATAGAACAAATATTAGTCTACTTGTAGAGTAGGGGTTATTGCGTTCGTGCCATACAACAAGATAGTGCTTTGGTCATGAATTACATGGCGGTCAATGATACTATATTGTACACATATATTTACGAATTATAGTTGATACTTTCTGAATTACAATTAACAGTTCCGAAATAATTAATCTGAATTACAATTGGCATTTTCTAAAATTAAATTAAATTATCTGAATTACTGTAGCTTTCTGAAATTAAATTTACTGTAAAAGGCGTAAACCACTAAAATGGTGATCTGTTCAATTTATTTACTTTAAAATCAATGCGAGGAATTTGAAGAAACTTTATTAAATACGTTTTTTATTATTATTTATTTAAGATCACTGGATAAAAAATAATTGAATATAGTATTTTTCAATAATGATATATAATTTTTAAAGTGTAATCGGCGATATCAGTAGGTTTAAGAATATTTGACAATCTTGACATTTTAGTTATTATTATTCATATTTCATATTCAGTATTCATACCAAACTGAATAATCAAGAACAAATAAGAAATTGTAGCAGATAATATTAAAAGAATAAACTGATTGTTGATTGTGAAGAGTCCCAAAATTTTGATTTCTAGATTTTCCACTTTACGTTCGCTGAGAAATGTTTCTACCTGTTAAAACACGTAACAAGAAAGAAAGCTTAGTACTCCAATTCACATGGGAAATACTGAGTATAAAATATTTTGATTGCATGACTAAGATAATAAGATGTAGTAAACTAATAGTATTCGTGAAAATTACTTACTGTTGCATCCCATCGTACATCAACATCTGAACAGATGATATCAATATTCAACCGATTTGGCGTTTCCGATTTTTCGACAACATAATTCGCGCACACTATAATCAAACTCAAATTTCCGATTTTTACCATAACCATCAATATTTCAATTATATCAATATACCCGCTGTGCATATACTGCCAGATAAAGTGATTGAGTAGTAAAAAAATTACCATGAAATTGTAATAGATATAATACAAAATATGCCATTGGAAAATTGCGATAAATTCTTTCGTTGTTGCATATAGTCGACTATACATTTTAGAAATAATATCTAACTTATCAGAATAGTCGCAAACAAGCATTATACGATGATAAGATGTCAATGAAGAGCTTAAAGAATCACCCGACTCAATATGGCGCAAATTCTTCATAATTATTTGAAGATAACTTCCTAAATTATCATACATAAGTCCGATGATTAAAAATCCTAAATAGCAGGAGTCCAACACAAACATGGATCCCAACCACATAAAGACTCCAATGACTGTTATAAACCACTTGTTTAAATTCAAGGCTTCGCCGTTCAAAAGCGTGGGCAACTCATTAATGTATCCAAGAATTGTAATGCACCCTTTCAAAGAAGTGAATATTACAAATTTTTTACAAAGTAGTTTGTTTGAACTTGTTAATTCCGACAATCGATTATTTAGTTTTATAAATCGGTTTATCATTGTAATTATTTTCAACTCGTCACGTTCTCTTAAAAAGAGCAACGCACTACTAAATACTGCCACTGATAATATCTGTTGCAAAGAAAACATATGCTGAAAACTGCGAGGAGTTCTTTTCAAATCATTATATAAAGATGGCACAACCTCCCAATAGTATATAAACACTACGATTATTCGTAATGCAGTTGTGGTAAGTTTTAGCCATTTATTTACGGGTAACACTATAAACTGTCTTCGGTCGATACGACAACTAATGACGTCCAGTATGCGTGCATATTGAAATATACTAAGCAGTATCAATTGAGAATATTTTTCAATTAGTTTCACCTTTTCTTTGTATGTTTTTCCATTTACTATCATTTTAATTTTATAAAATGCCGACAACTTTTAATTGTCCAGAGTTGGATGGTTAGTCAGCAGGGTTTGGTTTAAAATTAAATTCGGTTATTGTTATTAACAAATTTTAATGCGTGCGCATTGTTGACTTATCCGTTAATGTAATTAGAATATGGACAGAAAATACATTTATATTTAATTGCATAAATTAGATCTGTATCTAAGTCAACGAAAATACATTTCATTGAGTTGTCTTTTGAGTACAATAGCATATCGTTTAAAAATACTCCAAGTGTTTAATGTATTATTGAGTCATATTATATCGCTTATACACTTGACAGTCTTCACAAGTTATTTCATTCAACTAGTAATTTGGTTTAAAGACTTCTCGTTTTGTTATAAAATACTTGTTCACTTTTTTTTATCACTTTGTTTATCTTAGCATTTAGGTCCATATCTAGTTTCACATAAAAAATTTGGACTTAAGTTGCTGCTAATTTGTCAGTGTAGTAGTCCTGACTACTCTCTTCTGTTACAATTATATAAATACTTAATGTTTGTGTTTCCTTTAAGCAATTATCATACATACATAATTGGCCATTACAACCCTTAAGTCAGGATTACGGCCTAGCTTCTCACACCACTCATGTTGTGTGCCTTAATTTTATACTTGAGTGACGGGACCTACAGTTTAACGTCGACTCCGAACGACAGATTTTTGAGAAACTTTTTCATGGCAGGTTTATTTACTCTCAGAGTTTCTACCAGAAATATGCTGAGAGGAAATCGCCGAAGAATTATATATTTTTTTTTTCATATTTCGTTTTGATGTCTGACCAGGGGTTCGATCCCGGGCTTTACGTCTAATAAGCGAACACACTACCTGCTAGACTACGGCGACTCCTTTGATGAAAAGATTTGATGTATGGCCTAAGCACTTAAGTTAATTTTTCATAAATGTGTAAAAAACGTTTTAATAGCAACCGTTTATTTTTAAAACCCAATAATTTATTAAATAAGTATTAAAAAATACCAAGACGGAAAGGAGTTGATTCCTATCGAAGCGTAAAATATATAATATTATTACTTTCATTTTACATTAAAATTCGATTATTCTCTTGGATGTTACTATCTTTTCTATACATAACTTTCATAACTTTGAAAATATAAAGTCGACAAAATATTAAATAAATTACCGTTAATCTTAAAAAACCAGTATCATTGTAGTTGGAAAAATGACCTGAAAGAACAATATAAATTAAAATAAACTAAACTATTGAAATACACATGTATCTAGACTGTAACTTAACCCCGAAACATGTTGTCTTAATTTTGAAAGCACAATACGGTATTTTAGTAAGTCTATATTCCTTACGTAGTATTATTGGGTTGACTTAGATCGGAATCCACTTTGGAGTAAATCTTGTGAATAAATGTTGGACAACGGCTCTTTTCGAACACGTAACATTAACTTTAGTAAAATTGTTTTCGGACTTTTATCTACGTTAATTTAAATTAGCATTTTTTCATTCCTTTCTTATATTATTTAAAATTATTTTACTTTAAGTAAAAGTAGCACCTTTAGAAGCGCCGTAGATTTGTTTAGATAATGGCAAACCGAAAATGAAATATGTAAAAATTTCAGTCATTAAAATTATCCCAATTTGTATGAAACTAGACTGATTACAATTTGCACCAATAGCAAGCAATTTTTATAACTTAATAGATGTATTAGAAATAAATTGTCGTTTTTTTATTTTTAAGCGATAGTTTCGATACACAATATCTTTTAACATATACATTCTAAACGTTAAAAATCTGTCCATTTTTATATTGTATAAAGCGAAAAGAAAAATATTAATTTCATATGTACATTAACTATAATAAATACATTTAAAAAACTGATTTTGTTTTAAATTAAAAAAAAACGAGTAAAATTGTATAATACATGTTTTCCATTATAAATTTTGAAATTTATATATTTATATAAAACAATAAATATCTTTAAAAATTAAAGCAATTAAACGTTATAACCAGATGTATAGTAAACAGTAAAATAATATAAAATAGGTTGTTTTTTGGATGGCAACCAAACACAACTGCATTATCAATTGGTATCTAAAAAATCAAAAGCGGCGAATAACATTCGACTTAAACAACTCCATTGATGTTCGGTTACCATTTACAATTAATTAATTTGTTGCACAAAAATTTAGAAAGTATAAAAAGAATTTCAGGTATATTCAGACTAGGCAAATATTTGACAAACATTTTATATTTTACTTGGAAAAGTGAGGAACAACCAAATAAAAATATTATATTTCTTGTTTAAAATATTTTTGATGTTGCAAAACTAAATATTTTACTTAGTTCGTAATTACAATGTTGCGATTACCTTTTTACGCCAAATATTTGACAAGACTATCGGTACCACAAAAAATGCGAATTATATTCTAAAAATTGTTGTCAAAATTATTACATTTTAAACTTATTAAATGTATTTTTATTATTCATATAAATGAGATCATTTGAAAATCTACTTCAAAAGTAAAAATTTGAGTTATAATGTTAACCCCTTTTGCTTAAAAAACAATTAACATGATTAATAATAAGAATTAGTATATCTTTCATCTTTTCCCTCTTTTTACAAAATTTCGATGCTCATGATGAATTTTTAGTTGATACCACTAGATGCAACGAGAGTGCAGATTTAGTATCTTTATTGTTTTCATTCAAACTACCAATGTAGGGTTTAGAACACTGCGTCGGCTTTTCTTCTTGGCATATAATATCGCAAACATTATTTTTCATCTTTAGAGACTGGGATATTTGTAGTACTTCCTCATTTTTTATTGCTTTTAGACTGTCCGTTGAGGATACACCAATACTGGAGCACTTGGTATTTCGAGTCGATAATTCTTTACTTTTTCGGACGTTAAATCTATCTAAAAGTATATAAACAAGATGTTCCATATTTAAAAATTATCAAGAAAATTTAAAAAGTAATATAAAATATGAAAAAATTGTAATTTTTGTCCTAAATTTATAGCACCCGATTTATGCGATGACTTTTGCGATGTTGTTTTTTTCTTAATTCTCGTTTGATGCAACTCCAAAATAACTTTGCGTTTATACAACGATTTTTTTTTTATTGCATGACTTTTTTTAATTTTACTTTTTGTTTAATAATTTTAAATAATTTATACGTACTCCCCGTACTCCCACAACACTCAAAAGAAAAATAATATGACAAAACAAAATTAACGATAATTTGAAAAAAAAATGCCACGGAAAACAGAAATCATTACTTTTTACCATTCTTTCAAATTCATCGTGTAAATCGGGTATATTTTCAATTAAGTTTTACATATTTATAATTTGAAGCCATATTAGGAAACATCCAAATAAGTTAGATCAGGAAATTAATTGTATACTGGCAGAAAATGTAATGAAATATTTTGTGCTATGGAAAATTTGTAATCCAAGGATTCAAAGAAAAGTTTAAACATTAGCGAAAACATTTTTCAAGTTAATAAATTCACCAATATCTATAAGCACTCGGTATACAATTTAGTTAACTCATTGGCACACTATTCTCTCACTTGTCTATAGCATATATTTCTCACAATCCAGACATTTTACAACACTCAATGAAGAGGCAACCATAAAATCCCAAACTATACTGACTTTGATAACGTTTCAAATTTACTACAGAAGAAGCTACCAGTTAAAGTTACATGCAATAGTAGACCAAATGATCTATTTTCCGAAAGTGTTTACATACATATGCAAGTTTGCTTTTATACCGTATGTTTGATCGATTCAAATAATTTGTATCTACTAACTCAATTGTCGCTAAATTTATTAGTAATTTTGTAAAATAAGTGTTGACTTTATTTATTTCAGAGCGTTTAAGATTGCCATTAATAACGAAACTTCGTCCGCTGAAATTACTTAAGTAGAGATCTTAAATCCTAAATAATTTCAAAATTGTATATCCGTGATATATGTATGTACATATATGAAAAAAGACTGCTTAGACACCAAGTGATTTTTGTAGGCAAATATTCTTAGCAAACAGAATCTATTAGAATTGTGTGTAAAAATAAGAACTAAACTAATAAAACAAAAATATATGAAAAGAAATTGGAAAATTACTGTAAATGCAAAAACAAATATTAACATTTAGTCAGAAAATATAAGATACATAAGTACATATGTAGATGTTTATTTTTTAGGCGCGAAATTAAGATTTGTGTTTTGTTTTACCATTTTATTTCGTAACATAAAAATACAAAATATTTTTAACAAATGTGTGCGTTTTGTTTTTTGTTTTTCTCTTTTTTTTTTTTCTTTAAAATTTTGGCGGACTTCTAAGTTTTTTTTAAAGAATTTAAACTCAAATTCAATGGAACATGTTATTCCTTTATTTTATCACTAAATTTCTTGTAATTTGCTGTGGTTACACTAGAAGTTTAAATTAAGCCAACATAATTTTTGAAAAGAAAAATAAATTTTTTTAAGTAATCATAAAGGGCATACATATGCATACCTGTTAATAACAACTGCCTTCTGTAAGGTTTCTGGCGATCTACTCCAGAATACATAGAAATTGCATATTCATATTTACTCGACGCCTTAGGTGAGACGTTTGCGTGGTCTGTGAATTTCGTATTGGGCGGTGTTATTTCTGACGACGTTCGACAGAGACTTTGTTCTTCACACCGCAGACGTTGTTCGTGTTGCCTAAGTTCTTGTTCAATTAATATTGGAATAGTGGTGGGTTGCTGTAGGGAACTGTTGGTATTTTGAACGTTATTCTGTAGTTCAGTGGGATTTTCCTTTCCTTTATGTTTGCAGGCATTCGTGATAAGGCTTGTGTCGATATTGTATCTTTCAAAGACGTATGAACGTTGTCGTTTAGCCTCCTGTTGATACAAATTTGACATTTCAACCGGATCAGGAGCGCCAAATAAATTGCGACTGACCTTTTGCACTTTATGGACTGGAGGGCGCCTGTTTATTGCAATAGTCGGCTCGCCCAGATTAGAGGATCCAGATGCTGTAGAAGACACACTGGTCGTAGGTCTGGGCAAACCCATCGGTCGTACGCGGCAAGGGAAAAATTCAACACTACTAGCTGTCATTTTGTAATATTAAAAAATATGTTTGTGTGAGGAGTAAATAAATTTATTAAATATATATATTTTCACTTTATTAGTTTTAACTCGTCTGCAATTACGATTTTTAGGTGTCATTACTCGGTCTTTTTAAGACAATATTTATTTGTATAGAATCTTTTCCATATCAATAATAGCAATTATGAATAGAAGTTATTTTCTACTTAAATCTTTATGTGTATTTATATTCCCATCAATTTTAACATTCACTTTCAAGTTTAACTCACTCGTCAATGACTATATTATTTTCAGTATATACTGTACTTTTTTTATTTTATATTTTCATTTTCGTTTTTCTGTATACTTGCAACAATCAGTCTTATTCACTCGGACTCACGTCATGCAATATCTGTTTTTCTATTTCTGGTGCGAGGATGCCATATAATCAAAAAATAATAACTTATTGTTAACAGACTCATGTTAAATGTAAATAATTGCCAAATCTGTAATTTGTTATCATTTTGACTTTTAGTGTACACATATGTACAATGTTGCCAGGGAAAAAAATTTTGTAGCAAAGTTCTGACAAACAAATCACCAAAGAGGGAAAAAATCAAATTTATTTAATTCATAGTAATCTATAATTTCTTATCATTTTGATGTAATGCAAACTCGCTTTTATTTTTTTATATATCATTATCTTTTATATTAATTTTTTCATACACTATTACTTTTTATATCCACAAACTATGTCCACAACTTTTTTAAGAGTAAAAAATTGTACAAAAAATTTTTTTACATACAATTAATTTAAATTTTATTCTTTTATGTACCTTTTGCATCAAATGGTATTTTTATAAAAAAAATATTTATTTATATTTAATACACGTACGAAATGAAATAGAAAAAAACAAAAACAGTTGATTCGAAACGTAAAAGTCCCTCCCGTTTAGCAAATGTCGATGGAACGTAGCAGACGATTCGGATATTCATTGCTTTTCGTTTTCTAAAAACGAACATACATACGTTGCATGGACGTTCGGCTAACCGGGGCTAGAGACATAAAACATTATTTTGAACTGTTGCTAACCCCATTAATAAATAGTTGAAAAGCGCAAACCATAAAATCTGTTGTAATAATAAAAACGTACAGAAAATGTAATTTTTAAATGGAATTGTTATTGAATTTTTCAACACTGAATTAATTAACATTGTATCCAATCTGTAACCAACTTCTGATAAAGAAATCACCAAAGAGGAAAAAACCAACCAAATTTATGAATTCATAGTTCTCTTTTAATAATTTTTGCTTATGTTAAATTTAGATTCCGATAAGCCTTTCGAAAAAGCACAAAAAATCATAAATATTTCGACAAAGATTTTCCAATTTGTAGCTCTTTTTGCAAACATTTTGAATTATTTTTTAGAATTTTAAATAGAATGACACAATGACAACACTACCTTACTCGTTCGTTGAGTGGTACTTCCTTTTATTCAGTGTTTAATTATCCTTATCCAAACACAAACCACACCGTTGGTAATACAGTGCATATGGTAACCAGACATGTCGGTGAATGCTTTCGCAAACAGAGGTAAAAATTACTAATTCTATCCATCCAAAATCATGCTATACAGTACATTGATGTGTGGTAATACAGTAATATTTATAATAAGGACACTTTGGTGAGTTTCTATTTTTATTCACCACACCGGATAAATTCACCACCTTTCGTAAAAACTAATTACAATAAAATTCACCACACTTCAAAAAAAATTAAATTCCTTTTTTTCTCTCTCTATCCGTCCGTCGTATATGGACCAAAAAGAGCGGGGTGGTGGTGCAGCAAGCAGCTTTGCTGCAATTACAATTTTACCCCGATTCCTCGCCCCTCTACACAAACCAAGCAGCAGAGAAAACAACCCACCACCCAACAAATAAACACATCCGAAATCCACACACACACTCAACACACGTGAACTTAAGCATTGCCTTGAACGTGTGTGTTGCTAATGTATTTTAATATGTAGTTAAAAGCGCAGGACTAAAATATGTAATAATAAAAAAGTACTGAAAGCGTAGCGGGGGTACTTCTACTTGTTATGACAGAAATTGCAAACAGACAAATAAAAAATAATAATTTGTAATAATAAAACAATCAGGAACGAAGTTTAATACTAGCTACACAAGAAACAAAGAGAGCAAACGATAACGCAATCAGATGTTGAAAAAAGTCTTCTGCGTATCTACGTAACACTAGTACGGTAGCATAAGCACAATTAAAAACAAACTTGTTTATTCGATATAAATTTTATGTAAAAGTTGTTAATTTTTTTATTGTAGCTGTCATAAAATTGTTTTTATTTATTTATTAACCCCTTAAGCCATAATATGGTTTATTTTCGTTTAAATATGTATTAAAAGATATAAGTAAATAAAAATGTATCTACTTTATAATTTCAATTAAAATTTTTTAGGGTACATACAAATTATGAAAAATTAATATATGTACTTACGTACATATATATATCCAGGTTTTTAATGACAATGTAAAGTTTATAGCAGTATTTGGTAGTATATATAGCAAAAACAAAATTTCAATAATGTGTTATTTAAGTTGAAAGATATAATTACTTTAATGCGTACATATTACATTAACTGTAATATGTATTAATAAATAAAATATATACATAAACAAAAGTAAGTAGGCAGTATATCTACAGGCATTCATCAGTTTCACTTGCAGCTACGGAAGCAAATTGCGAAAATTCAACATCGAGTAGCATGGCAAATGTTTGAGCATCCTCTTCATCTAAGTTATCTTTCCCACAACTTCTTTCTTGCATTTCTATGTTCAGTGTACCATTCTGACGTTGAAATGATATGAGAAATATTATAATTGAAATTAAAATGAAGAAGAATGCAGTGGTAGAACATAAAATAATTATTATAGTAGATCTGCTGGATCCATCAATAAAAGAGACAGCCAAGGTTTTCCTAATATCTGACAGCTCGTCGGCTAAATTATCATTAAATGTCTGTTCGACATCTTGAGGTGGATAAACTTCGAATAATGTGGCGACTGCATCTTCTAGCTTGGTAGAAGAATTTTTTGTTTTTGCAGATGAAGGATTCTCCACTTCATTTAACACTTTTTCATTGTTACTAGATTTTATACCGCCTGATGTGACATTTACTGCCGGTTTATTAACGTAGTGAAGTGATGTGTTCAAAAAAGAATCTTTTAATTTAAAACTTGACTCTATTTGCGGAATATATTCCTTTGTAACTTCAATACTAGTGTTTAATTTAGATTTTTTAATCAATATTGTATTTAAATATTGTTCTGTATTATTTTTTATATACGGTTTAATATGCACAGATGATAAAAATTCAATATTAGTCCCGTTGTCGTGATTCTTTGAATCTCCAAACATACTGTCATTTATTAATTTTGGTTCAATAATGTCCCCTTGATTATTGAATTTTTCTGAGGCAATTGATTGATTATTTATATTCATATTAGCAGAATAATTTTTTAACATTTGTTCAAACTTTAAGGAAGATGAAATTATTTCATCTGAGGAAATCAGTTTGGCATGAGGAGTTGTTTCTGACATGACATTTGTATTTTCCTGCACATTTAAGACTTTCTTAATTATCACATGCTTAACGTTTTCAGCATCAATAGTGTTGTTATCAATTTCTTTTGTAAGCTGCTCAGTAGATGAGTTATATTCCTCAATATTAAAAGCATTGTAATCTTTAGAATTAATTGGAATTTCTGAAATGGCCTCATGCAATGTTACAGATAACATTTCGTCACTAGGATTACTGTCTTCTTCAATAACATTGAAAATTTTATTTTCTGGCTTTCTAGAATCGACATTTGCAGCATTTCGTATAGATTCTGATGTTTTAGGGGTTTCAAAATGAAGCAAAGATGATGCTTTACTGTTCAAGAACTGATTTGCGGATTGGGATTCTTCTGCATTTCTGCCATTATTGAGTTTATCAACATTTTTTTCTGCATCTGAGTTAGCCAAAGGGGTTTCTTCAGCTCGAGTTTTGTCTAATATTTTTTCCAAATTTTTTACTTCCTGTTTGTTTGAAATAAAATGTGATAAATTCTCCATCGATTCTTCAATGGATTCAGTATTTGCAAGCGGTTTCACTTGAAGGAGAATTCCTGTAAATTTTTGTTTAACTTTTTGCTTATTTAACTAATAAATAACCGTCAATTTACCTTCTATTTGATTCATTTCTGTCCCATATTCTAAGGATTTTAAATCTGTAGATGTCTCCATATTATTAGTTCCCGGCTTTAAATTTTCTTTAGATTTAGGAAGCTCGATAATTTCTAGCATATTGACACAAAAGTTGGTTTAGGCATACACTCAGGTTTAGGTTAATACGTACCATTGTTTAAGAGCACGGTCTGCTCTGTAGGTAAAGAGTAATCCATTTTTTTTTGATTAGAATTGTCCAATGAGATTATGTCATCCGACAGAGTTTTTTTCATTTCTGGATCTGCTAAATCTTTAAGAATTTCCATAACTTGCGATGATTCTAAACGTTTATTAGTTTCAATTTCAAATTTAACCGAACTCCGAATAGATTGTTCTAAGTCTTCTGCACTATTAGTTTCGATATTTCTCTCATTAGGATTGATGATATTATTATTGTTTAATTCGAAAAAGTTTTCATTTTTATTACTATTATGTATTGAAGAAATATCACTTATTTGATGTATTGTTGAAGAAATCATATCATCTTCATAAATGTTGGTAGTAAATGGAGAAATTTCCGTCGTAAGAAAATTAAAATTTGCTGTTGCATCATTGTAAGGACTGTCTTCAAATTTTGGAGGAAAAGCTTCAACGTGATCTTTAAAAAATAAATGCAACTTTAATAAGTACAAATATTTAAAAGTAATAATTAATTAAGACATTTCTCCAAAATGCAAAATATGTATGTATTTGAAAATATTGCATTTCTTAATTATATTAATGTACAATATTATATAATTGCAAATTATATGTATGTTTATGTTTTAATAAAAATTGAAGTATGTATATACAGTGATGTGAAAAATAATATAAAAAGCAATATCCTTAGAGGAATAAGGATTGTACAATGCGTTTATTGGTCTTCCTATAGTACGAAGACGATATGAATTAAACAAATTAATTTTTGGCAATAACCACAATATAGATCCACTCTTACCATCGTAAAGCATGATGGCGGTAATATTGTCGTTTGGAGGGAATTTTCCTATAACGGTGTTGAGCCAAACCGTAACAAATTATGTTGTAATTCTTCGACATTTCATGCTTCATTATGTCGAATAAAAATATCCCACTTCGATGCCTGTTCCAGCATGATAATGACTCTAAATATAATACAAAGTTCACAAAGAAGTGATTTAAATACAACAACAATATAAATGTGTTAGACTGACTCCCACTATCTTTAGATCCATATCCAACCGAGAAAGAGAAATGAGAGGAAAGTGTCTCATAGTGATAAGCTTTGGGAATAAATTCAGGCTGCGTGGTAGGTTAACTGGTCTATAACAACATAAGAACTTTAATTAGTGCAAAAATATTATTCTATCATTAATTTATATAACTATTTTGCAAAGAAAATGGGCTGAATGGGGAATTTCTATTATAATTTTAATATATTAGTAAATTAAAAAAATGTAAAACTGCAATTAAATTTGTTTTTTGATATATAAGTTGAGAAGAAGTGCAGTTTTTTATGTATCAACTATATTGATATTTTACTTATTTTCTCATCAAATATCTAAGTGTACCAATGGTGTCCTTATACTTTTCACATCAACGTGCATACATGGTACGTACATACATATATGTATGTAAGAGCGTGCCTTTTACTATATATATACATACATATGCTTTAATAAAAACTACATTTTATAAAAATTATTGTATAATATTCAAAATATTATGTTTCCACTATTTTGTTGCAATACTTACAAGGGAATATGAACAAAGCTAAAATCGTACAAACGACCAGTATTGTTTTATTTTTTTTACATATTATATGCGTAAACCTGTTGCATATTCTTTTTTGTTGATTGGAGTTACTACTAAATGCTGCTTGTCTGCAGCTGCTTGCTTCTTCATTGTACCACCTTTTATTTTTCGTCATTTTTATTTGTCTTGTCTTGTTTTAGAATTCATTTACAAACGATATTAATGGATGGTTAAAATAAAAGAAATTTATTTTTATGACAAAGGTTCTCATATACATACATATGTATATGTACATATATTATTTTTTATTTTATATCTAAACAATTACCATTAAATGCTCTTCAGTAGCAGAAGACAGGAATTCGAAGCAACTTTCGTTTTTATATATTTAGTTCCTGTGCTGTTTTAATGTATAGAACGACTCTTATAACATGAATTAGTATAAAGCCAATAGATACATTTGATCACAGTATTATTGTTATTTTCACCGACATAAATCTACACCCTGTACACTCTTTAAAAACTTACTAAGAACTGAAGATCTTTTTCTTTCCGCTCCTTTATCTAAGAATTTTTTATACTCAACTATACATTGAGCGAATACCTACACATTCACAAAAATGGTATAAATACACACGGTGTAAACATTTCTTCGATGACATATTTTCTTCAAGACAATATTTCTCTTCTCTCTATGTCTCTCTCTTTCTCTCTCTCTCTCTCTCTCTCTCTCTCCCTCTGTCTCATTATATATCGGTCCTCATTAGTCAGAATCAATTACAAGATACAAAACTATGATTAAAGAACTTGTAACAATGCAGAAATTACCCTAGATTTTACCGTTTCACTACTAAAAGTCTTTTACGTTTATTAAAAATATTAAAGAATAATAATAACAACAATATTAATATATTATTATATGAGAGATGATTTATTAATTTCGAATCTCTATATCCTAGTTATATCCAATTTTATGGCTGTAAACTGAATTTACAGTAGATTAAGGTAAATGAACACAATACATGAGTGTAAAGCGTAGGAAAAATAAGTAATAATAATATACATATATGTGCTTTACAAAAATATGCTTTTTAAAAGAATATAATTTTGTCTAAAAAAATGTTAAGAAAATAATTTTGTCTAAATTACCACGCAAATGTAATATTCGTAATGCCTTCAAGACGTTTACATGTGGTTTGTTGATGTGTGATACTATGATGGGCAACATTAACAACTACTCCTAACCAGGGACAAAAATCCATCTAATTTAGGCGATCATTGATAGCAATACGAACTATAGAACCTCTGCTTCAAGCGAAGTGTTGTTTGGAACAATCAAAGACCACCATTGTGAAGATGAAGACATAAAATTATAATATAATGTATTATTATACGTTTCATTATATTATGTTATATACATATATTACATTTTATTATATTATATTATATTATATAATATTATATTATATTATATTATACTATATTATATATAACACCGAAAACACTATCTACTAGGTATGTTGTCAGACATCTCAAAAAAACGATATATGAAAAAATTTCTTCGACAACATTTTCCGTGTCGTGTGACTTTGGTAAAATTAATAATACAATTATATTGTTTTTAAATAACAATATATACATATACATATACATATAGCATGTGTACATATAATAACTATGTAAAAAAATTTTGCAACCAAATATTTAAATAACGTTTGTTCCAGTGTGATGAGATAAAACATTTACATAAAATTTAATTTCACTATGTTCTCATATTAAAGAATTTATTGTATTTTAATATATGCGTTTAATTCAAAATAAAAAGGAATCTATAACACATAAAAGTCAGAGTAATAAAAAAATTTCAAGTCATACAAACAGCAAATCAAATTTTCATGTCTGGAAATGATAAAATTAAATTCTTATGCCCCTCTGGCCATTAGTTACGGGTTTTTAAACCTTACATCCGTTGTTATCGCTTCACGTATAACATTTTAACACATACACATTTTATGATATAGTTTGGAATACATTTCTTTTAGGTTGCAATAAGTATTCAGTTCCATCATATAAATGCCATTGAAGATGTAATGTACTCGTACTTTCATAAGTATGTAGTTCAATAAAAAGTAAATACATACATAAATGTATTATACAAACTTTACGCACATAACCGGGTTTTTACGTGATGTCTGAATAGTGTGTCTGTCACAAATACATATGTATGAGTAAATAAGTGTTTTGTGTTTCAATTTCAAATGTAATTAGGAAATCAATATGCCGATGTATTACAAACCCTCAATAATAATATGTACGTAAAACAAATTACGACTAGTAAATAACGAAAATTACTACGTGCTAAAATATGTATTTCGACAATCGTGGTTGATGCATAAATTAACCTTATACCGGCATCCTAAATAAACAAATTGTGCAAATGTTTTAATACTGTCGATTTTTTATAATAATAACGCTTGTGCTGACAACAGGTTTGGAGAACGGAGAGTATTTTTCCAGAGAACAGATCGCACGCGTCCGTTGTAAGCCCTTGTGTAGTTGATAAAAGCTATCGCGCTTCAGTAAACGAAATTGCTGCATTAAAGACTAGTTGCAGTCGCAAAGAAGTACTTGAGGTTACATTGCATTCGCGTACGAAAATACATTATGATTAAATTGAAATTATTAAATTTTTAACGTCAGATTTAGGATTAATTTCGGTGTCATTTCATTTCATACGTATATCTTAATGTTAATAAAATGATTGAGTAGAATTTGTTTACTTATTCACTATGCACTACTTTATCAACAAAAAAGTCTAAAAATGGTCGCAACGGAAGTGATTTCTAAAGAATTATTGAAAAATATCCTACACATACTTCTTTTCTGCGTCTTCAATAGTATTATTCTATCGCAGGCAGTATTTATTTCTCATCGTCATAATCGCGAAATTATAATAACAGATGCGGTAGGTGATTTAATTTTATCAACAATAATTGTGCGTATACTAAAACAATTGCTTAATTTAATTAACAGTTGAAAATAAAATAAGCTCGATAATAATACAGTTTAAAAATTGTGAAGATCAAAATAATGAATAATGAATAATAATTCAACAGTAAAAATTATAATAAAATAAATGGTAGTGAAACCAAAAAATGTGTCGTTATTAAAGTACACATAATAAATATTAGTGAAATTTAATTTTTTTTTTTTTAAATAAAATAGTAAAATTAAAACAAAACTTTATTTTTCATATTTACAACAAGTTTATTGAATGTGATTGGACCGACTTTCTGCACAATTTAATTAACTTTAATAAAATCTTGTGAAAGCACTCAATATTTCCTGATCCGATGAGCACAGTTTATTGCTGCTCTTGAAGTCCACACGTACTCTATCAATTAAAAAAAGAAAAAAAAAATAACATCGAAAATAACAAGAATTTCGAAATAATAATGTCATTCACAAAAATTTTGTTTATACATAAAAATTGATTTCCAATCTTACATATACAAAAAATATTTGCAACTTTAAATCCGGTTATATATCTGAAAACTTGTATCTGTTGTTGTTGTGCTTTTGGCCGAGTTACTCCACTATCAAAAAGTCAATTAATTAACCCTTTATTTCTTTTATTTATTTTGACAACAAGTGATATACAGCTTATGGATATTCTTAAGAAAGACCTACATACATATTTGGATAGTAAAAAGTTATAAATTTTTTATTTTTATAAAGTATGTCAATTTTTACTTGTCTATTAAAAATGTTGGCGTGTTAAACAATATACGATTAGAGGATAGTTAATGTTTTTCTTAATACTTAATTTACATATGTATATTCGTGTATTCAGCTCGGTAACGTTGATTCTTAACTACCACAAATTTTAGAAAATTTATGGTTTGCCTGCATCCGAACACCATATACTAAAGTCAAACGTAATAATAAACAATTTCTTTTAATTTTTTAATATCATTTAAATTTTTCAATTATCTTTTAATTCGTCAATTATTGAACAGGAAAACTTTTATATAAAACTGGATGGCCAATTGTATGATTACTGAATAATAATGTGTTTTATATCATTGAACCTAGAAGAATGTCGAAATTATACAACATTTTTAAAAGTAATCTTTAGAAAAAAAATATTTATACTATACTAGTGTGAAAACTATGTAAGTTACGAAGTAAATCTCAGTCAAACGGAAGTATGATTATGATCAATACAGTGGACGTCCAGTTATACACACACACCTTCGTTGCAAATGTTACGAAAGCCAAATATGTATTGTGTATTAACTGTAGTATATATTTTAGAAATGCACTCATTTTTCTGTACATCATCATATAACAGCACATCAACCATACAATAATATTAAGGATTCCACAACTACAGTTTTCAAACTTAAAAGTCTCTGCTTATTTAACTTCATTATCTCAGTTTAAGAATAATGAAATGATATTTCTTAAATCGACTTTTATTCCAACTTTCATTCGAACTTTATATTAATAATAATAAGATTAATAAGATTAAGATGACGACAGATGCAGAACAAACGTGGAAAAGAAAAATATCTGAGACGGTGGACACATTTAAATGATGAAATATATTTCCATGCTCTGTTTGTAAATATTGACTAACGCCTGTTTGCGAATTATTCAAAATGACATTGCAGTCAGTTGAGTCATTAAAGATTTTACTAACAACTAATCAACAATTTTTTAGTAACGATATTTTCAAAAAGTTTCTTATGCGTTTCTTAAAGCCGTTGAAACTGCTGAGTAGGCGTTAGTTCAAGAATTACTGAGTACATGAATATATAACGTTGATTGCTTTTTAAATTAGATTTACTTAACCTTTTCAGATTAGACGAATACGAAATGATGGTTTTCCGGTTGAACACCATAAAGTACAAACCAAAGATGGTTATGTATTAACATTGCATCGAATACCGATTGTAAAGCGGATATCAAATAATGAAACATATATTCTCCGTAGACCCGTGGTATTTTTGTTGGCTGGTATTTACGCTTCTGCAGATGCATGGCTGCTTAATGGACCTGAGAATTCATTACCGTATTTATTTTCTCGCAATGGTTTCGATGTTTGGCTAGGCAACAATCGCGGCAATGTTTATTCAAGACATAATGTGTTCTACAATTCAACTGAGCGTGAATTCTGGAATTTTAGTTGGCATGAGATGAGTATATATGACATGCCGGCAATGATTGACTTCATTCGATCTTATACAGGAGAACAAAAAATGCATTTTATTGGTATATCTCAAGGTGGAACAATATTTTTAGTTCTTAATTCCGTATTGCCTCAGTATAACAATGCATTTAAAACAGCAACATTATTGGCCCCAGTGGCCTACGTAAGTGATACCCACGGAAGTTTGGCAAAAATATTCGGTCCTTTATTAGGTACGCGAAATTATGTATCGAAAATTTTAGAAGGTGTTGAAATGGTCTCCACAAACAAATATGTAAAGGAATTGCTCTCTATGGCTTGTTTGGAAAATGAGAAACCCTTAGTATGTGTAAGCCGTTTGTGGCCAGCTGCCGGCTATGATACTCAGCTGTTAAATAAGGTGAAATAAAATTAAAACATTAAAGTATTAAGCTTACACAATATTAAGTAAAATTATTTTTTTATAACAGACACTTATTCCACATATTATGGCGAATTTCCCGGTTGGAGGATCATTTAAACAATTAATGCATTATTTTCAGGGATATATGTCCAAAAAATTTCGTCAATACGATTATGGGCCTGAGCAAAATGTTTTAATTTACCGTAACCTAGATCCACCAGACTACTTCTTGGAAAATATTGTTGTACCTATCAGCATATTTTATGCAGAAAATGACTACATAGTATCCGTTAAAGATATCTGGAAGTTAATTAATCGTTTAAGAAACATCAGTGCCCTTTACAAACTACCACCAAAGAAATGGAACCATTTTGACTTTATATGCGGATTAGGCGTAAGAACATTTATTTTCGATAAAATAGTTAACGCAATTAATTTTTACGAGTTTGGGTAAACTCCATACTGTTATTTAACTTTTAATTATTATAATTAAGAAGAAATATAAAGCTGATGTGATACAATTTTGTTTGGTTTTTGTTTTTAGCAAATTATATTACTAACTAATTTAATATTACATACAATCTAGTTCAATATTATTTAAAATAATACAGTTTGCGAGATATAATATTGCGTTAATATGACATTAATGTTTTTGTTTATCAAATGAAAGTATATACATGTATTAAATTTTTAAATTCTAAGAGCACTTATGTAGGTAGGTATTTGTTATTAATTAACAACTTTATAATAAAATTTTTTTGACTTTCGATCAAATTGAAAGATTTCGAAAGAAGCTGTCACACATTTTGTTCTTTTATATATTGATACATTTCAATAAGTATGGCTATTATTTTTACCGAGACAATCGATTTTGTGCGTTTAACCAGGGTGTAAAGTGTAAAGGATGTAAAGGGAATCTAAACCTCAGATCCCACAATCTCAGATTAGTCGCTAGACTACCGGTCGCACACTGCTAACTTTTTTCTTCTTATCATTTAGTATTTGGTGTACCAAGAGCAGGGCACATTACCTCTGTTAAAAATATAAGTTCTTCTGAAAATTTATAGGTTTACAACTAGTTCGGTGACTTGTTATGATTAATTATATCGGTTTTTAACAAAAGTGAATATTTAAAATAATCAGCAAAAATTAAAGAATAACAAATAATTTACAATCAAATAATAAAACGTAATTAAACACTTTTTTTATTTTTTTATTTTATTGTTGCAATTTTTTAATGATAAAAGTTCAAAGCATATTCAATAAGCATGTCAAATATAAATAGCCCGAGAATATTTCATTGTACAGTCTGATACCGTTACATTGAAGATTGCATGAGATTTCATAGGATCATAATATAATCCGTTAGTTTCCAAATGCCTTACATATTTTGTATGTACACTATGTATGTATATCGTAAAGGGTAGTCCAAACAAAACGCGCGATGTTAATTGTAAACAAAGCAAAAAGTTTTCAGAGATATCATTATATTATTTATTATGATAGAAGGTTCAATTACTATTATGTGTGAAAAAAAAATATTGACTAAACGCTCGCCACGGCTTCGGTGATATACTTTTATCCGCTTCATTTATTTGCTTGTCGTCCAGACTAATGATAAAGGAATCGAACTAAGTGCTTGCTTGCATCGAATTTTCAATGCCAACGGTATTTGATTGGTTTGAAAAATAACCGTTCGAAATGGGCCAACCTAGCCTAAAGCCATTTACTTTGCGAAGAATCGTAACTGGGAAGACAATTTATATGTTAAAGGTTTATTTAAACAATTAAAACTACATTTCCAAAGTTAAAAGTTACATGTCAAAACTTTGGGCTGAGATCAAAAAACGTACTACGTAGCAACACGAGAAATCTTAAAGTATCCCAAAACAGTCTTGTAAAATGATTTTAAACTACAGTGTCGCTATTTGATATAGATTAATTTCTCCTACTGTTAAATCAATCTTTTAAATTAGAAAAAGAATTTACAAATTGCAATACTAAAATGAAAATAAATAAATAAGTATTAAATAAAGCAAATGGTGTGAAAAGTTGCTAAAAGTAGCACTAGAAGATAGAGTACAATCATTTGTGTTTTGTAACTGTTCTCATTAAGGATGCATATAGTAATAATAAAACTAAATATGTCATTGTAATGACAATATTCGTAAGATCACTGAAATACATAGCCATATGTCCCTATGTATGTATGTAGTATTATAAATTGGAATAAATTTGAAAATCATATAAACGTTTAAAAATAATAAAATTTATTAAAAGAAGTTGTTACATGATTCACCATTATAGGGCAGATTTTCATATTGATTTGCCAAATCTACAATGCAAGAATAAATCACCTCTTTAATGTTTTCAGCCCATAGATAATCTAAATGATTATAGTCTGTATAAATGACTCTGTGTAATTCAACATTATCTGCCAAATGATCTGCCATTCGATGTACATCGGTTACTGCTGCAAAATAATCATTATCACTGTAATAGAAGTGAATTGGGGTTTTGGGGCGAATATTTTCAATTCGGTAGTCTGGGGGAACTTTAGTACCATACACTCTTTTATTCTTTAATTTGCCGTAGTCATAGTTTCTGAAATGGCCTGATTGTTTTTCTTGAAGGTAGTGAATTAGTTGGCCTGTGGATGAACCAGCAGGATGAGTTTCCATTACGGCATCCAATAAAGTCTGAAGTAAAGAAAATGTGTTACAAAAAATCACAAAATAAAATATGGAAAAAAAAAATCTTACATAATTAAAATGTTGAGAATCCCAACCACCGATAAGGAATAATATATTGCTACACATTGGTAAGAAAAATGAGTTTTCTTGGCAGATTTCCGGAGCTAACAAGTGGAATAGCTTATTGCTAGGCAAAAATTCAGTATTTCCAAAAAGTTCGGCTAGCAAACTAGGATGGCCTAAAAATGGAGCTGCAGCTTTAGCAAGAGGTGACTGCATATTTTCCATAAATCCAACTGGAGCCAAAAGGTGAGAAGTTTTTATTTTCGAATTATAACTGGGAATAGTAGAAAGCAGAACCAGAAATGATGTTGTTCCTTGAGAATGGCCAACATAATGTAATTTCTCTTCTCCAGTGTGATAGAGTGCATAGTCAATCATAGCTGGTATATCAATAATTGCAATTTCACCCCACGTAAAGTCCCAGAACAAAGAAAATAACGGAGATAAAGTAGCATGTTCCCTTCCATAGGTATTACCACGTGAATTTCCTATCCACGTATCATAGCCAGCATCAGCCATAAGGAATGCTATAGAATCATTTGGTCCGTTTAGAACCCACGAATCAGACGAACTTAGTAAACCATGCATTATAAACGCGACTGGCTTTTTTATAACTTCCTGATTGTTTAATTTCGGCGAATATGGGATCCTGAACATTGTTAAAATATAACCATCACTGGTTTGAACTTTATGCTCCTCTACTGGGTATCCATGGCCTCTAATCCTCTCATCCTAAAACAAATATAACATCAATTATGCCCTGCGAGTAGTTTTTAAAACTATAAACTTACTGTAGATACAAATCTACGTGGTGTAGGATTCGCTGCGGCGCCAATTATTAATAGACTCACAATTATTGTGAACCTTTCCATTTTTGAAATTCTTCTGAATTTGCAATTAATTTCACAAATCTAATTATACTGACATTTCCAATAGCCGAAACATCTTTTATATATACTACAATTCATCTGATCTTATCAATGTTTCGCTGTATTCACCGTATTTCTTTGTTTAAAATGCTTATCAGAACGTTGCTACATAATATATCATTTATACATACAATATGTTTTATGATTATAATTTGTTTTAATATTTAATGTTTATTGCACTTGGTTTATCGATTATGATCTAAGACATTACAATGCAGCCTTATTGGCTTTATAGAGTTGTAAACATTTTAGATCGACTTGTTTCGTTACTACTTGAATTTAAAAAGCGTAAAATTCTTCTAATTAATAATTTTTTATTTTTTTTTATTTTATACATACTTAAAATTAAAATGCATTACTTTAAGAATCAGAAAACTAAATCTTTATGATCTGTGTTATAATTTGGTTGATAAAATTTGTTTACAAATATTTTTAAAAGATTTAAAATTTTGGACATGATATTTTAAATTTCACGTACTTATTATAAATATTATTATTATAAATAGCACTTACATATAAATCAGAAAGATTTAATTTTTTTAATTAATAACTTTTTACATTTTTTATTAAACAAACTTCGTATTTGGCATTTAAAAAGGTCACATTATCCGAAATCGCTACGCACTTACCAATTCGGCTACGATTGCGTAACAGTTTGCTACTCAATTGCATAAATTATTGTAAGATCTTTTGTTATATTTTTAACAGTTTTTAGAAAATATTTACAAGCCGATTTTACCCAATGATCCTTTTTTTTTTTAAACAAAACTAAGCTCAATTTAATATTTTTTTTTTTTATTGGTTTAAACCCTTAAACCAAAATGATGCTCATAAACTGTATGAGACTATTTACAATTTCTTAACGTAGAAATAAAAGTTCTCTATTCCTCGCAAATTATACTTGCACAGCTAATGTCAAAATAATTAAATCTAAATATTCTTAGCATAACATTTATAAACTTAAATGTCTAAGGAAAACTGTCTAAAATTATAGGCAAATAAATATGCAAAAATATTTTGAAAGATCTTAGTGAGAATCGAATCATATTTTATTATTATATTTGTTTTTAGTTTAGTCACGAACTTTAACATAGTAAATAAAATTGATTTTTAATGCAATTTGTAATTTTGGAAACTAAAAAACATAACGCTATGTTTCAGATTAAAAAATATGATTCTTTCTGATGTCTCAGTATACATAGTAATCCGTTAAAAAAAAAAAAGAAAAAAAAATAACAATGTGTTAGTCATTGTGAAAGTCTAGTAAATCAGGGAGAATATGTATTAACGTGAAATGAATTTGAAATAATTTGTCCTCAAACATACATACATATATATCAGCATTCAGATCGATTTTTAATATTCACACTCATCGAATATAAGATTTTATTTTCATGTCATCTGACCAATTATAGGGTAAATTAGATTTGCATGTTCTTTATAAAGCAGCTCAGTTAGCATACAATTTTCAATCATAAATCGATCAAATGTAATCATATTTGAAAAATCTTGTTAATATATATACATACATATATTTCTGATTAGATGGATTCGAGGGTGGCCGCTCAAAATCGATTAAAGTTATCTTTAAGAAAAGTAATTTATATTTAAAAGTATTTCATTTGAACGTAAATTAATTTGCTAAAACAAGATAAGATAATGTTAATTTTGAGGACTTCTTAATCATTTTTCATTCTGACAAAAAAAAAATTGCTAAACGTTTATTCTCTGAAACCGTATATGCAAAAATTTTGTGTTTCCTTAAATTAGGAAATAAAATAAAGAAAATAAATAATAAAGACACAATGTACTTCATTGTTAGTACTACTTTTTAAATTTAATTTTAAATATATTTAAAATATAAATATGTAAGTATGTATATATATACATTTATATAAGCATAATTGCTCCTACGCCATTAGATTCATAATCCATACATATTTTGATTACAGGATTATTAATTATTTCTTTTACTTGACGAGCAAATATGAAGTCTAAGTGGCCCCAGTAGGGATCTGGTACTTCATAAAATAATTTTAAGTTAGGCAAACGGTAGCGAAGACGTTGTATATCGTTATAATTTGCAGATGTGTCTGAAAGGCCATAGTAAATGTACACATTCGCTGTAATAAGTTCAATCGGGTAATTTGGCGGGTTTGTCTTTCCATATTTATGCAAATTTTTTTTGATCCCATAATCGAATTGTCTAAACTCATTGCTTACATACTCCTGTATGTAATGAATTCCTTGGTTCGTTGAAATTCCAGCAGGATGTGTTTCCGCTAATTGCGAAAGTAAAGTCTTTCAAAATAAAAACTCTGTTAAAAATATATATTTACTTTAAGTAGTAATATACTGTAAGTTACCTTATTTAAATTTCTATTTTCCTCACCGGCCCATAGAAAAAATAAAGTGGAACAATATTCTGGAAGCATGGTTTCACCTCCACAAACTGTATCTAAAAGTCGTTGTATTAGTGGATTATAAGGTATAAATTGTTGGTTACCCAAAATGTTTGAACCCCTTCCTGGAGTACCAACGTATGGCGCCAGACCCACTACCATACTATCAGTAACATTGCCCATATATATTGGTGGAGCTAACATGTGAGCCGTTTTTATTTTCATGTTGTACTCGGGACGAGTTGAGGCCATAACAAAGAATACTGTGCTCCCCTGCGAATGTCCTACATAATGCAACTTGCTCTCATCTGTTTTCCCTAATATGTAATCAATCATTTCTGGAATATCTACGGCTCCAATCTCATGCCAACTAAACGACCAAAAGTAGGGATGGTTTATAGAAATTTTAGTATTGTTACGTGAGTATATATTTCCACGAGCGTTTCCTAGCCAGACATCGAATCCCGCGTCAGCGTAATTAAAGGCAATGGCATCATTAGGTCCATTCAGTAAGAAACAGTCTGAACAAGAAAATAGACCATGCTGAAGAAGTACAATGGGTTTACGTACATGATTATTATTTAATTTTGGCGAATATGGTATGCGAAACAAATTTAAGACGTATCCGTCTGAAGTTTCCATGAAATGCGACTCTGCAGGATAACCATGTTCACGAATTCGATCAGCCTATAAATTAAAATAATTATGACTTTTTTATATACATTCTTACACATATTTAATAGCGTTTAAAAATATTTGACTTACTGAGGATTTTATAGGTTTGAAAGGAATATCCAGAAAAGGATCATATTTATTAATATTTTCAGCTAACGAAAGAGTGAATATTGATAGAATTAGTAGAGCAAGTCTGTCCATAATCGGCAAAGCTTTTTTATACTGTGACATTGTTGAAACTTCTCGTTTCTGCAGTTGTTAACATTCCACGCAAATATTATCTAATCAAAAAGCATTGATTAAAAAATATGGGATAAACGTAAATGTACTTAAAATAAAAATTATTAACTGTTTATTAATGTATGAAAAAGGGAGACCCTACAATATGCGCCAACTACAGGGGTATAAGTCTTCTCCCTATCGCATATAAGGTTCTTATAGGCGTATTGTGTGAACGATTGAAGCCACTCGTAAAAGCACTGATTGGACCTTATCAGTGCGGCTTCAGACCTGGCAAGTCCACCATCGACCAGATCTTCACACTACGCCAAATCCTGGAAAAGACCCACGAGAAACAAGTCGACACACACCATCTTTTTGTCGACTATAAGGCAGCCTTCGTTAGCCCCATAAGGGATCGTGTTTTTGCCGCAATGTCTGAGCTCGGTATACCTGCGAAGCTGATAAGGCTATGCAGAATGACGTTGAGCAATTTCTGCAGCTCCGTCAAGGTAGAAAAGGACCTCTCCGAACCTTTTGGTACCGTGCAAGGTTTCAGACAAGGCGACCCCTTATCATGCGACCTCTTCAACTTCGTCATGGAGAGTGTTCTGCGAAAGGCGGGAGTGCATCGCAATGGCACTATTTTTCAAAAAAGTGTCCAGTTGCTTGCGTACGCTGACGACATTGACATTATAGGGCGTACCAAGCGAGATGTTGCTGCTGCCTTTAGTGCTATTGAATGGGAGTCTAGTAAGATGGGTCTGGCAGTAAATGAGGGAAAAACAAAGTATATGTTATCGACAAGTAGAGACGTGCGGCGTATTGATTCTCAGATTACGGCCGATAACTATACTTTTGATACGGTCAAGGAATTCATCTATCTTGGCTCCGCCGTTACCACCAGAAATGATGCCAGTCTGGAGATCAAGGGTAGGATCACTCTTGCCAACAGGTGTTACTATGGTCTCAGTAGGCAATTGAGTAGCAGAGACCTCTCTCGTGCGACAAAACTAACACTCTACAAGACGCTCATCCTCCCCGTGCTTTTTTATGGCGCAGAGGCATGGACCCTATTAAGAACAGATGCAGCAGCCTTGATAGTGTTCGAGAGAAAAGTCCTACGCAAGATCTTCGGTCCAGTGCGAGTTGGCGATGATTTCCGTATCCGATCCAACAGTAAGCTGTATGAGCTCCTCAACGACGTAGACGTTGTACAGCGTATTAATATCCAGCGGCTGCGCTGGCTCGGCCATGTCGTTCGAATGGAGGAGGATGCTCCGGCGAGACGGGTATTTGATGCGGGAATCTGCGCAAGTCGGCGAAGAGGACGACCTTGTATCCGTTGGAAGCACCAAATCGAGGAAGCCCTGTCATCGATTGGTGTGACCAACTGGCGTAGGCGCGCAAGAAGCAGAGGCGCCTGGAAGGATGTGTTGCGGCAGGCCGAAATCCGTTAAACGGGTTGTTATGGCCAATTAAGTAAGTAGACTGTTTATTAATTGTTGTACAAATAAATACTAAAAGTAAATTCCAATTATTTTGAAAGTTTTAAAGATGGGGTCATATTAAGAAAAAATAGTGAAGAATTTCCCAGCAGTAAAAGCCAAAATATTTGATAAAATAGCACTTTTTGAAGACAATCATAACCGCTCTATAGAATGGACACTCAGTTCCCTTATTTTTTAAGGTGCGTTATACTAAATACAGTTAAACCTCGATTAACCGGGCCTCAATTAAGCGGTCACATCTATTAACCGGCATTCAGATTTTTTTGAATTTTTACCTCTATTATCCGTGCTTTGGCTTTTTACCTCTATTATCCGTGCAGCATTTATATGATTTTTTATTATGTTACGTGATAGTAAAATATATTCCTCCGAATTGCACATCTCTGATGCAGCCCATGGACCAAGGAGTGATTCCAAGTTTTAAATGCAATTATCGCAAGTCAATTGTGCAGAAACTCTTATGTGCAAACAGCAGACATGAATTCGTAAAATCATTAAATATATGAACAGCAATATGGACAGCAGCTGTTTCTTGGGATGCAGTATCCACACAGGTTTTGCTTAATGTTTGGTCTACATAATTTACTAGCTTTTGAAAATGAACTAAGTGACTGTCCACACATACAATCAGACATAGAAGTACCGGCTAATTGTTCCATTCATGATTTAACAGAGTGGGTGGAGAGCGATGCTGATGTCATGCCGTTTGCTATTTTATCTGACATTGACATCATTGACATGGTCAATCAAGCTCAGCAAAGTGATGATCATAGCTCAAATTTCGAAGATGAAGAGACTGAAATTGAAACTCCAACTTTATTACAGGCAATAGAGGCCTGTAATATTTTGTTAAAGTTCGTAGAAAATTCTCCAGCTATATCGGAAACAGATAAAAAAAACCGATGCATCGTATTCAAAACCATTTATTTAAAGAACAATTAAAAACAACGAAGCAAATTGAATTCTTGGATAAAAATGAATTAACAAAAATAAATTCTTGTTTGTTTTAATACAACCTCTATTAACCGTGTATTTCGATTATCCGTGCTAAGTCCGGTCCCGAGCGAGCCGGATAATCGAGGTTCAACTGTATAATATTTTGCATTCATAACACTAAAAGCTAAAAACCAAAAAAATTAATAAAGCTAATAAAAATAATCAAAATTATAGAACCAAGAAACTTTAAAATAGATAAGTAGTGTACGATTATTTGTAAGCTCAAAAAGCTCAGTGTAAGGGGAAATAAATAATAACGGTAAACAGAAAAAAATGTATAAATTCGGTCCAATAAAATATGGAAAGAAATTACAATTTTCAAAAATATTTTCTGTTAATATTTCTGAACAATTCAAATCTTTTGCGTCGGAAAACATGAATATTCAAAATGTTCCATCATAACAATATAGACAATTAAATTCAAATTTATTCAGAAATATAATCCCTTTGGTACAAGTGGTGCACGTAAGCCCATATTTTAACCATTTGATCATATGTAAAGATTAATATATAATTTTAGTAAAAATTAAATGAACTTAAAAAATTGCAGTTCAGGTTTATTATATATTTCAATATATATATATATATTTAGTTAGACAGCAATATAATACGTTCATCTTCAAAAACCAGTGGAATACAGAATTCTACAAACACTCTAAGTGCAGTCGTAACAAAAGAAACAAAAATTCTCAGGAAAACCAGCCAGCACACATAAAAACTACCAGAAGGTTCGTATTTTTTTTTCTTTTGCCTCTATCTCCGCCGTTTCAATGTTAACCATTCAAAGGACAAAATTGCAGTTTTAAACGGCTTATTAAAGAGTTCAGTGTTTTTGATCTAACACATGTGACGTTCATTACAGACCACGGAATGGGTTGAATGCTTGACCTTAACAGATATTCTACTAAACATAAGGTTTAACATTTTAATATGCTGGGCGGGCCTTTGAATTTTAAAATTAATCTGAGCTTTTCTTGGGGTATCTATACATTTGAGGTGCAAAAATATGGAGTCACCGGAACATTTCACTTATTTCTCTTATGATTTGTGAAAAACATTAAAAATTTTTTGTTTGATACTAATAAGGAAATAAATTAATAAAATAAGTACAAGAAATATCAATTGTTTTTACATACTATTGCTTAAAATTCAAAAAATGTACTAAAATATATTGGGGTACTTAGACTTTTGCTATTCACTGTATTTGAATTCGTAGTCATATTGTTCAACATTCGAACATTAATTTATTATGAATTAAACTTTTCTTTCCTTCAGGAGAAAAATTTGCCATTTTCAATCATTGATTTCCTTTGAAAGCCAAGTTAGAAGCAAAAAATTGGTAATTTACAATACGTGCAATGCAATACAGTACAGAAATGCCACATGGAAATCCTTGCTATATTAAAAACTCATTTACGAAAATTGTTGTCTCCATAGGTATAGGGTTTTAAACAATTTGAATAAATGCAGACTTAAAGTTACTTTTATAAGCCAAATTTAAAATTCTCCTTATACATAATAAAAAATTACAATAATAATTTTTAAATTTTAAGTTATAATAAATAAACATTTTCTTAAGTAATTATATTGTATTAAAATATATCGTATAAAAATCTTTTTATAAGAATATATTTAAAATAATCACCCATATCGTAAATAATAAACAATTCAAAGGAATTAAAAAAAACGTTTTCTTTTTTATATTACTTTTATTCAACATTATAATTTAAACAAATATATTCTGAATATACTAAAGAATTTCAAAAATTCAGTTACCGCATCTTGCGTCACAAAAAAAAAATAGCAATTAATCAAAAACTGTAGTCGAACTTAATCAATGTTATGTACTGTTGTTTTGTTTGCTTTTATTAAAACAAAAAAATAAAGCGATTTACCTTAAACTTGAGAAAAAAATAATTCACAATAATGAGTTTTTAATTAACTTGAAATTAATTACATATTATCAATTTATTATTATATTAGCAATTTTCGATGGAAAAAATAATCACGATAAGAGTCAATTTTAACGAAAGTATTGAAGATAAGAGAATATTTTCTTCTGTTATTTTTTTATTCAAACTATATACGTAGTGCCACCGAAACATTTTGATTGTATAGTTTTAAAGACTTGTACTTTTTTAGATACAATTGGATGTGTACAAGTGTTAAGAAGTCCTCGAGCCATTTCGATATCTCCTTGTAGAAACATAGCTATAGCAAAATTATAACGTGCGACGTTTTGGGCAGCATCCAATGACTTAACTTGCCAGTCTTTTGTCTCAAAATCAAATGTGTTCAGATTAGACACAAGTGTCGGTTCCAAATGTGTTCTAGCGTCAGATAATTTTTCCATCATTATCAAAGCTTCTCCAGCGTACATATGAGCAAGCATTCTTGTAAAAGTTAATAAGTGGATTAATCAATCTTATAAATTATAATTTATACGTTTGCGAACTTACTTGTGGGCGTCAGAAAGAGTTTCCATATTGAGCAATTCCTCAGCCATTTTAAGGGCTGTAGCATAATCTCCCAATCTTAAAGACACATAACTGTAAGCTGCATACACAGAAGAAAGAAATGCATAGAATGTGTCTTCACTAATTGGTCCAGAAGGTGAGAAAAAACTGTTTTCTTTAATACTGTGCCACTTTACATTTTCACTTTCGCTCATATTGTTTATCATTTCTTCATTCGTTTGATGAACGTCCAATTCAGCTAGATAAAACTTTGTAAGGGTCAAAGTGTTTCGAAGACATAATGCAGCAAATGACATAGTAGGTTCTAGTACAGCAGATGATTGATTGGATTCTCTTTATAACAATGAGAAAGAAAAACTTTGTTTTAATATAAAATTAGGATTATTTACTTTTAATAATTAAGCCTTCGGGTTTACCCAAGAGTCTTTGGGAATATTTTAAAGATTTCCACTATGTAGTCTTATCTAAATTAAATGTGTTAGACTGCAAAACTGTGATATTTTTTCAAAAATTTCCTTATCCATTCATCAATCATCACTATGTCAAAAAACAAAACTCGATTTTAATTTAATTCAATAATTAATTTTAACATATTCGTAAGCACTAAAATAAAACATTTAAAAATAAATCGCGAGAGACTTTGTATCTATTTCGTTCCACTTTGTTTCTGCTAAGACCAATTTAAAATCTACGTTTTGTTTAGTTATCTAAATATAAAATAGTATGTACATATTTACTGAATATTACCGCCCCTATTCAAATAACTTTTCAGTCCTTTTTCATTTTGAATTAACAAATTTTATTTAAGATATGAAGATCGCTATCCCTAAAGAAAATTTAACTCCCACTATATAAATTTGTACTCACTATTAATCCATTTCTATTTGATATCTTCGAATTCAGTATTTTAGTATTTAGTTTAAAGTATTTCAAGTACTAATAAGAATTGTAATTAAACAATATGTTATTTGTAAATATTTCCATCCCAGGAGGGACCAGATATAATTTATAACTGTTTTGTAAGTAATAAATAAATAAAAAACAATTATGGACAGCATAAAAAAAATATTTCTTATTTATTTGAAATGGAAATTTTCTAGTATATAAGGTGGGAAGCACTTGTGAATACATACTTATTTAATAAAATTTAAAACTAATGTAGAGCACATAAGAAAATACTCAATAAAGTAATAGTCGAAAATTTTAGTTTTAATCTTAAGTATTAAATCTTACACAAATAAAGGGTGTTTTTTATAGAGGTATAGAACTTTAAGTTGCAATAAAACAACGATGGATTATTCGATTGACATGAATTTTATTTATCCGAAAGATAATCTTGTGGCATTACATTTTAAATATGATTTCTGGCATATGACCGCCACGGCTGGCGCGGATGTAGTCCAATCTGGACGTCCAATTTTCGATGACTTTTTCCAATATTTGTGGCTGTATATCGGCAATAACACGGCGAATGTTGTCTTCCAAATGGCCAAGCGTTTGTGGCTTTGCCGCATAGACCAATGACTTTACATAGCCCCACAGAAAGTAGTCTAGCGGTGTTAAATCACAAGATCTTGGAGGCCAATTCACAGGTCCAAAACGTGAAATTCGGCGGTCACCAAACGTGTCTTTCAATAAATCCATTGTGGCACGAGCTGTGTGACATGTTGCGCCGTCTTGTTGAAACCACATCTCCTGGACATCATGGTTATTCAATTCAGGAATGAAAAAGTTAGTAATCATGACTCTATACCGATCACCATTGACTGTAACGTTCTGGCCACCATCGTTTTTGAACAAGTCCGGACCAATGATTCCACCAGCCCATAAAGCGCACCAAACAGTCAGTTTTTCTGGATGTAACGGTGTTTCCACATACACTTGAGGATTACCTTCACTCCAAATGCGGCAGTTTTGTTTGTTGACGTAGCCATTCAACCAGAAGTGCGCTTCATCGCTAAACAAAATTCGCTTATGAAAATCGGGAACAACGGTAATCTCGTTTTGGGCCCATTCGACGAATCTACGCCTTACTTGATGATCGTTTGGCTTCAATTCTAGCACGAGTTGGATTTTGTAAGCACGCTAACCAAGATCCTTCCGCAAAATCTTCCATAAAGTGGATGGACACAGATCCAATTCCTGTGCTCGATGGCGGATGGACTCATTCGGGTCTTCCTCAATGCTACGCTCTACAGCAGCAATAGCTTCTTCTGTACGCACCGTACAGCGTCTCTGGGGATGTGAGCTATCAATAAGAGTAAACGTGGTGCGAAAACGTTCCATGGTTAATCGAATTAACTGCTCTGATGGACAATTTTGTCGACGATAAAATTGACGTAGTGCGCGATACGTTTTCCGCACAGAACCATTATTTTCGAAATAAAATTTCACTATTTGCAAGCGTTGTTCAGGCGTGAGTCTATTCATGATGAATTGCCAAACCAAACTGAGAATAAATCCCTTGACAGCTGTTAAATCGGTCGCCATCTTGAAAAGTAATGCAAACTTAAAGTTCTATATCTCTATAAAAAACACCCTTTATAAATCATTATTTTGCGGAATTTTAAATATTTTCTCCAACACTCTATTGATTAATAAAGTTTTTAATGTATTTTGACACACTTTCAATCAAATTCTCGTTGATTTGCAACCATTGTTCTTTTGTTAGTGTATTAACGGCAAAGTGATAAATCACGAATTATTTAACACTGAATTAATTTATATTAAAAAATCAAATAGCTACAAGATCACCCGTTACCAAATATAAATATAAATCATGGGCAGACTGCGCGTCGGGTGGACAGTTTGTCCTTTATTGAGAAAAGTGATCCCTAAGAGATCCTACAAATGCCTAAACTTTGGGCATGTAGCAGACAATTGCCGCAGAAAAACTGATTGGGTTAAGCTCCCTAATGGCAAATGGATATTTGGATTTGTAGATAATGTCTAACTCAGGAGGTCCAAGGGAGGACCTACAGATGCGGCCTACAGGAGATCTGTTTTCGAGTAATTTCTGCCTTCCCCATACTCTCTACAAATGCAGCCTTGGTGATTGCGGGGATGATGCCGCTTCAGATAATAGGGGATGTAGAGAGGAGAAAACATTTAGCAAGGAAGAGAACAGGCTAGTGCACCTCAGTCAAGTGAACGATGATCCCATACAGAGATGGCATCAACGATCGGGCTACTTCCAGAAAGGGAAGACTCATAACTAATATAGAAGCATAAACTAAAATAAAACACAGGTAGTTGAATTTCTACTTGACACAGCTCTTAACTGGCTACGGGTGCTATAGAGTTTATCTCTACAGGTATGGACACGACGTGGATAAAGCGTGCCCATTATGTCAGAATACAAGAGAGACCGTGGAAAGGACGAATGGACGGTGGCTCCCAACGGCTTGGTTAATTTTATAATACAAATCGTGCAGTAAGGCAGATATATACAGTATTATCTCATCGCAATTGAGGAGACTAAGTATTGGTGACTGGAATAATTATTAACATTGCTACAAATTGTTTAACCCCTTAAAAAATACGCCGACTTTTTCTAATATTACAAACCGCCATCACTTTACCAACACTAGATCGAAGAAATGCATATTGTGCAATATGAAGGTTATTAGCATAAATCATCTAATTTTTAATTGCATCATTGCAACACAATTGGGTAGAATCTGTTTATCCACTTTATTACAAATCCTGACTGCGCGTGATGTATTTAAAACACACCTGTTAAAATTCGATTACGATTAGTAGCCAATTACATTACTTTTTAAAAAGAATCGTAATGATTATATAATTCTATGAACAATTTTTTCGAATTACTAATTGATTACGATTACAAAATAATCTAAAAATAATCAGGATTACTGGCGATTAGTAAAAATAATTCAAAAGAATCAAAAGTTATCCAAAAATAATCAAAAAGAATTATTCAACACAATTTGGTTACTTTTGATTCTTTTTGATTATTTAGACTAATCACCCGTAATCCTGATTATTTTGTGATTGTAATCAATTATTAACTATTAAAACCAGAAATAATCGTAATTGTAATCATTATTTCACCATTCAAAAAAAAAAGTGATCTAATTACTAGCCATTACGATTACTAATCATTACTTAACATGTATGATTTAAAACATATATCATCCTATTTAAAATCCCATATTGTAAATAGATTCTAGGTCAAAAACCTTAGTAGCTAAATTTTATATTGGCTTTATTTTCATAATTAATTATGATTATAAGCTCTATAAATAAATAAATAATTGATTTTTACATATTCGATTGGTGTTAATGTATTTTAAAGTAATATGTAATATGTACATATAGGTTTGTAAAATTTACTTACAGGTAAGATATCCTATTTGAAAACAGATAACTTTTTCCGATGTCCATAGAAGATTTATCTTCAAGCCTTTTCTAAAATAGTTACAAAATTATTAATTATGTTAAGTGTTTTTATCATTATTATTAATTTTATTATTATATTTAATTCTATTAATTACACTACGCGACAAAATAAAAAAGATTAAATACACCTAGCTAATGACGTAATGTGAGTTGTGAGTCATGTTGAGTAGAACTCAAAAATATTTCTTGAAAGGAGAGGGATGGGCCTTTAAAACGATATATGTACATATACACTTGTGGACATACAATTAAGTCACTTATGCAAAAATTTTCATTTTTGTAAAAATTAAAAAATTTAAGAAAAGTGGAAACAAAAACAACTAATTTTTATTAATTTCATATGCTTAATAATTAATTAACAACAAAAACTTAAATAGTTATTCATTACAAAAATTGTTTTGGGACGGGGTTGATATCAGACTTAAAGTTTAAGTGGACACATAATTAAGTCATTTAAAAAAAATTATGAAAATTTAATTTAATTGCTTTATTTTTCACCCAAACTATTTTGAACCTTTATGCGAATTTTTTCATGTTTGTGCGTTCATAATAGCAAACTTTTCATTAATAAATATGAAATAACTAATGACATTCTGAAAGTGCATTATCTAGTAAAGAGATTGACGATACGATTGATCAAATCGGACAAAAATTATCGTAGTTATTATATAAAGAGTCTAACAGTCGAGTTATATTTTTCAAGTATATATATATATTTTCAAACGAACTTTCAGTTCAAAAATTTTCGGAACTTTTGTTGGATCTTGATTGTTTATTGCAAAATGTTGGACAATGTTTGCGCAAAGAGAAATAATAATATTTGCAAAAAACACAAATATTAGCCGACTTCTGGTAGTCGTGCAAACGTGAAATTGACACATTTTGCGATAAACAGCCAAGATCCATCAAAACTTTTGAAAATTTTCGAACTGAAACTTCATTTGATAAGATGACATATATAAAAGCTATTACACGACTGTTATACTATTTAAATAATAACTACAGTAATTTATGTCCGATTTGATCAAACGAAGTGTCCTTCTCTTCACAAGATAATGCACTTTCAGAATGTCATCACTTATTTTATATTTTTTAATTAAATTTTGCAATTAAGAATAGCTAAACTTGAAAAAATGAGAAAAAATAAATCCAGAATGTTATTATTATTATTTCTTTACAATTAATTAATATATTATTTTTATGTATTACACTTGATATTATTACATTTGAAATTGAAATATACTAGACCCATCAAATTAAACAACTCTGAGCAAAAAAAATCCAAAGCTGTAAAAAATTTATAGCACACAATTGTATCTTTTTAACACTATCTAACGTGGCCGTATCGATGTAACGACCATAATATCTACATAATATTTATTAGAAAAATATTTGAGGGTACTTTTAGAAATATCATATTTACGGCACAGTTCATGCTCCTCAACTGCTTACCACCAGATGAGTTAACGAAGCAAGCATCTACAAATATAGGAATGAAACTATGGTCAAACTAAAACCTTACATATTGTTGACGAAAAAATTGAGAACAAAATTAAAGGAATCTAAATTAATACATGTTGACTTTACGTACAAATCTATAAGACAAAGGCCAATAAAAAATTTTAATTCTATAATCCCATATGCAAACCTGGCCAAATATACTGGAATGACACTAGATCCTAAACTTAAATGGAATGAACATATCAAGACGAAAGCATTAGAACTTAATTTGAAATTCAATAAACTTAAGTAGATCATTCGGAGAAAATCTCCAGTATCAATTGAAAATAAATTTCTAATTTTCAACCAAATACTGAAACCAGTGTAGACTTATGACATTCAAATCTGGGGATGTGCAGCTAGAAATCAAATTGAAATAATCCAACACGTTCAAAACATAATATTGGAGAACATCGTAAATGCGGATTATATTGAATGAATGATCTCCACAGAGACCTTGAGGCCATAAAGATCACAGCAGTTATACAATTATTACCTACTAAACACAAATATCGACTACAAAATCACATTAACAAGGAAGCTGCCATATTATATAACGATGGAATCTATTCAAAGAGACTGAAACGGAACAAGACACAAGATTTGGTAATTATATAGAAGAGAAGAATGTTACTTATTAGCTTAGGCTAAGTGTAATAATTTGAAATGTATATTGTACATAAAATTAATTATTGTTTCTATAAAAAAGCAAAAACAATTAATTAAGATTAATATTAAGAAAAAGTTATTGAGGCCTTTATCCTTTCTTTAATTAAAATAATAACTTTTTAAAAATATAATTACAATTTTCTAAAATTTCGATCGGTATGCGTTGTTTGATTTTGTATAAGTCTAATAGTTATGAAGTCACCGTTATCTGTAGCCGTAGCCGTAGTCTAGTAGGTAGCTTGTTGGCTTATTGGACGTAAGGCCACTGTTCAAACCCCAGGTAAGACATCTCGATCAAATCGAAATATGTAAAATATTTCTTAGGCGACATTCTCTCAGCAGATTTCTGGAAAAAACTCTGAGAGTAAATAAAAATTGCCATCAAAAGTATCTTAAAATAATCTGCTGTTCAGAGTCGACTTTATATTGTAGGTCCCCCCGTCACTTATGGATAAAATTAACACACAGAACATAAGTGGTGTGGACAGCTAGGTTGTAATCCTGACTGAAGGGTTGTAATCACCAATTATATATTGTGTCTAATAGTTGTATTTTTATAAGATCTGATGGATTGATTATTGTAGCAGGATAACATTTATCGCAAAATGTACTAATTTTTTATTAATATGTATAGTGTTGGAGTGTTCATTTGCAATGTCCGTGTAGAAGACGGAATACAACTTTTTTCTAATATTGGACAGTTTTTGTGTGGAATATAGTAATTTTATTTATAGAAATTATCAGTCTCTAATATTTATTAGAAGAGTTTACTTTTATTGCGTATTTCATTACATAAAGAGTTTTTAATATCTTTAGCTTTGCAGTTGTTAATTATCCAATAAATTCATTGTAATTTTAAATTCAACTGTAAATTCTCATGAGAAATTTTATTTTCAATTTCATTTTCGAGAATTCCAATATGACAAGGGATATAAAGAAATTTAATGCTTTTTCATGGAATAATTGAGGGATATTTCTTGTTTATGGACCTTTATTACCAGAGCTTTTATTGATGACATACTATCGGAAAAAATTAAATCCATCTTTATTGGATTTTTAGTTATCAATGTTTCTAGCAGCGTTTTTTGACGTACATATGGCTGTATAGTAAGGGAGCCTGCCAATTCATGACGAAGAGGTAATTATTCTGGTAGGTGATACATTTTTATTGACACTTACAGATTACCAAGGTTAGGTGGTAGGGAGCTTTTATTATCTTTTAGAGTCAAGTATCGGGTTTTCATGTGTCTAAAGTAACCTTCAATAGATTGTGCTAAAACAGATTTGTTGCTAAATTTTGATAGACTGGCTACTGGGTTCCTTATGTGGCATTGCGAGATTGGGATTACGCTAGGACATTATTATAATAGTCGTCTTTTTCACTTTTTTCCAATTTGTGTTTATCTCTTTTTCTGCTTCTTTTCTCCTTTTCCCCTTTTTCTATATTTTATTTATTTAGGACGAATACAATGCGTCACTTCAACTCCGGGTGTTGTACTTGCCTTAATGACAAATACACATTCTTTATTCCTAACCTAACCTACCTCTATTAATTTTGGTTGATTGCCGACTAAGTTTAGATTCATCATCATGCTTTTGTAGGAACAGTAACATCCATTTAGCATATTCAGTTTTGAATTTTGGTATGAATTTGCTAGACTATTCTATTAGTCATATTCAACGTTCCAAGTAAACTTAGGTGATAAGTTTGAACTACACGATGAAATATCTACTGTTATTATCACTTAATGCGTAGATAAGTGTGTACTTTACTTTGCCAACTGTTAAGAACAAGGATCTATAAAGTTTAATAAATATTTTCTAATTTGACAATACAAATCATAACTTCGGGAAATCCGGCTCGTTAAAATATTTATCTCTATTGTGTCGGGGACGCATCGGATATAACGCCACCATTAAGACTAGAGTGGTACATAGTTCATGAATGTATTCAGTGAATGAATTCATTTGCGTAAATGATCATTTAAAATAAAAAGATAGAGGGATTAAAATTTTTGAAAATATATGTACATACATATACATATACAAATACAGTGCCATCGGGATATAGTGAACCCTTTGCAATTCGAACTATTGGGTATAGCGAATTCGTTGTTTCGTAATTTAGCTCTACAGAAAGTCGAAGTACCCGTAGTCTAGTAGGTAGTGTGTTGGCTTATTAGATGTAAGGCCACGGTTCAAACCCCAGGTTAGACATCAAAACGAAAATATGAAAAATGTTTTTTCGTCGACTTCCTCTAAGCAGATTTCTGGCAAAAACTCTGAGAGTAAATAAAATTGCCATGAAAAGTTTCTCAAAAATCTGTCGTTCGGAGTCGACTTTCAACTGTAGGTCCCGCTACTCATGTATAAAATTAATACACACAACATAAGTGATGTGAGAAACTAGGTCCATAATCCTGACTGAAGGGTTGTAAAGTCCAATTATGAAAGTTAAAACATCTCGTACAAAGCAAAAGGGATAAAAGATTTTGTATACAATGTTGCAACACAGTATTTGTGTGGTATTTATTCGTAACACGTATTATTATTATTATTTGAGTAAAAATATCTTTATTTTTTACTTTACCACATTAAATTAATAAAATTTTTGATTTTTTTTTAAACTGTATGTAGTGAATTTCTTGAGAATAAAAACAGGCCTGTTCATGAATTAATTTAATATGTATACCTCAAGTGTATATATACATATATGTGTATATGTATATGTTAAGTGTGGGAAACACCATTTCAATGGGTGTTTGACATATCATAACATCTAACAAATATTTTTGTCCATTGAGAACCTATTTGCAACATTGCAGCGCAAACAGAAAGCGTCTCCTTAATAATAAACCGAAAGTTTTGAATTGGCTAAAACTAGCGTGAAAATCAAATCTAATATCAATGTTAATTCTTGTCATGCCGTGTCAAAAAAATGCGTTGAGGTCTTACAAAATATAGGAAATCACACAATTACCGATAGTTGCTTAAGTTTCAAACGGTACAGTATAGTATTTAATTTTGTATTTATTTTTATTTTTTCTATATACAGTGGACAGCAAAAGTCTTAGTAGCCCAACACATTTAGCAATATCATGAATTTGTAGCAAAAGTTCGTATAAATAATTAAAGTTTTTATACTTATTGTATTAATTTCTTTCTGTTCTATTATAAAACAAACATTTTTTAATGTTTTTCACAAAACTAGAGAAAAATTAGAAAAAGTGTCTAATCACTCCTTATTTTTGCACCGCAAAAGTGTAGGTACCCCCAAGAAGAATTTAGAGTAAATTTAGAATTCAAAGCCCTAATATATGAAAATGTTATCCTTTATATTTAGTAGAATATCCATAAAGGTCAAGAATACCATCTAACCTATTTGGCATTGAATGTAGCAATTTTGTTAATGTTTTCTGATGATATTTGCCGCCTTGCACTCATGAGCAAGTTTTTCAGTTAACTTTTGTTTAAGGTTTAGCGACTACGTAACCGTTCTTCCAAATGATCTCCTAAATAGTCTCTAGGAGCCATATCGAAACTTTGTGCAAGAGTATTAAGCCTGTAGAGACTTTATTATGCAAATCACATGTTCACATTAGCAGCCGTATGATTGGCTTCATTGACAACATGTAATGACCAATAGAAATTCTTAATTCTTCCGAACTTTTGATGAATTTGTTCTTTAGAATGTTTAAATAGTCTCTTTAATTTATTGTTTCCTCAATAAATAAATAATTAATATAAAAACTTGAATTATTTATACGAACTTTTGCTACAAATTCATGAAATTGCTAAAATGTATTGGGGTACTAAGCCTTTTGCTGTCCACTGTAAATTCAATTAAACTTTTGTAGTTAGAACAGTATTGTTTTCCCCAATTGAATTTAAGCAAAAAATATTAGTTTATCAGAGTTGTTAAGTTACTTAATTTTCTGTCAATATTTTACAAATTAAATGTTTTATATACTTAAATCGCTGCATCGTACTTTTGTATTAAAATGATTTAAAAATAAAAGATGTATACTTACTATTTCGTGCTCCATTATGCATGACTCAGCTATTCTGAACCATAACCTTGGATTGCTGTGATAGGTTTTTAATGGAACGAGAAAGCACTGAAATGCCTCTTTTGGTCGTCTTAAATGTAGCAAAGCAATTCCTAAGTTGTATAAAATCTCACAAGATTTAGCTGAACTCATGTGATGTAAATCGGTGTTGCGAAGGTTAACAGATATGTGCTTATCGAAATTGATTGCATTTTGGAAGAAATTTGCAGCAATAGCATAATGTCTAACCCGTAAATGTATAACACCCATATTGTTGGCAATCAATGTATTTAATTCCTGATTATATACTCTAAAATATTTATAGGAAATTCTTTATTCTAATTTAAACTTAAGTTAAGCTATTTACCCGTTCATATATCCGGATACATTAATTTTTTTCAATTGTTTAGATGCCATTTGAAAATCCTTCATTATATAATATTGATGCGCTTTTAAAGCTGAAAATTCTGGCGACTAAGACAGAAAAATGTATTATAATTCTCTTCAATCTTCGTGTAGATACAAATATCTTACGCCATCTTCTGGTACTAATACTGTCGTCTTGTTAACAACGTGGGTTAATAATGACATTAGTTTCAAATTTCTGATGACTTTGTTGTCGAATTTTGTTAGAACTTCTTGGGAATTGCATTCCTCCGATGTTGTTAAATTTAATAAACTAATTCCAAGCTTTTGCAAAAGTAATTCGAGAAAAGCAAGGGCTTTTTTTACTTGATTAGAAGCTAATAGAAGTCGCAGCTCCAAAACTCCAAGAACTCCTAATGTATTATCATTGTATGTTTCAATATTTTCAAATACCGGTTCAATTATATGAAGTGCTGTTCGATACATGTGGCGATGATAAAAAATTATTGCCTTATTATAAATCAAAAATGGCAATGTTGACCGCATAGCTTCTGTTGCAATGGTAGGTACCTAGGAACAAATAAAGTATTATGAAGAGAAAAAAAAAACTTTAAAAAGTACCTTTTATTTCCTATTGATTTCTTTTCAACCAATTTGAACACAAAATTATATTACAATTTTTGAGCTAGTGCGATAATCTCTATTCCTTTAAGTCGATTGTCATCTATCCCGAAATCTCTAAAACTTTTTCTGAGTTCATTGGAATTAAAATAAATTTCGACAGTGTTGAGGTAGTTGAAGCACAGTTCTTTTGTAGTTTAAATTGGATACCACGGACAAACAACCGTTGCAGAACTTCGAGGTCGGCAGGCATTTGTTGAGTTTAGGGGATAAAAATCTTCTCATAGAAAGATCAAAATTGGCGCACAAGGTGCAGTTCTGTTACCTATCCTATTCAATATCTATCAAACTTCACTTCCGAACCCGCCCCTAAACGTCTTTGCATCAGGAGAAAACATAAACGACACAAGCGTTAGAATTACAAACTATCTGGCGACCATTGTGGACTACTTCCGGAACAGGAACTTACGACCATCCGCTCCCAAATCCTTTTTTTTTCTCTTCACTACGTGGACAAAATAAGTGAGGAGACAACTTAACATCTCTGTCGAAGGCAACCTCATACCAACGATACGCTATCCCAAGATCCTTGGGGTTACCTTCGACAGTCTCCTTCACTTCTCCTCTCGCGCGACCAACATCAACAGCAAAGTGAGGACGAGAAATAGGAGCTGAAGGCGCTAGCAGGAACTACATGGGCATGGAGAAGACAATTATTAATTACCACCTACAAGGCAATTGACCTCCTTAACTATGCCGCACCAATCTGGACTTCATTCGTATGACCAATTTCTGACAGGTGGCGCCACTGAAAATTACTCAAAATTAACTAAATCGTAAACTGTGCATTTGATCATGTTATGATCTTTAGCAAAGTTGTTACGCATGAGCCGACAAAGGTTTCTAAGTTTGTATGACCAATTTCCGACAGGTCGCGCCACTGAAAATTACTTATAATGAATTAAATCGTTAACTGTGCATTTGATCATGCTATGATCTTAAGCAAAGTTGTTGCGCATGAATCCACGTTTTTCTAAGTTGGTGTGATTAATTTCCGATAGATGGCGCCACTGAAAATTATTCAAAATTAATGACAAGCAATTGGTCGATCTACACCTCAAGCACCGCTGAAAAGAACATTACGAGCCTCAGAATCAGACGAGCAATGAGCATTAAAACTGGAAAATCTTCGAGTACATGCCGCTGAGACCCATACCCATGAATCATTTGAACAACGAGAAGTGAGATTAGAAACTGATCGAATGCTTATTACTCAGGCCCGTTCGTCTGAATCATCTGCACAACTGCCAACGGATGAAGGCCCCAGTCAGCCTCTGGAAAGTTCTTAAGAGGTGATTTCTGTACTCCTGAAAACGTTGAAGAATTGTGGACACTTGTAGAATTGTATAGATCAAAAAAATGTAAAAATTTAGCGGACAGTGTATCGCACCGCGTAGCTACTGCCAAAGGAAGCTATATAAAATGCTGAGCCCAAAAAATCTCATAAAATTTATAAAAAAAAAATGGGCACAAAAACCGTCCCAATATCAATTAAAGTTGTTTTCCGTATTTTTCAACAACGGTAAATACTACAACAAAGATTTTGGTATGTTAATTATAAACAAGGAGTGCAATAAACAAGTAGACCAAATATTAGAATGATTGGAACTAGTTTTGTTGTTGTAGTTATTGTTAACGCTAGTTAAACCCTGAAACGTTTGTTTGTATGATTGTATGTTTTACATTTTCGTGCTACATTTCGTCTCAGTTTTGTCGTTCCATCAAAATGCGACTAGTGAAAAAAATTGCTATAATACATACATATTTAAATACTATACATATAACCATCAGACAGACTATTAATTAGACAGCCAGTGCGTGGTTGTTTGCAAATATCCAGTTTCTTAATGCAATAACGTATTAAAGGAATGAATGCAGTTTTGAAACAATTATTTTGATCGCTGTCTCCATTATATCAAAGACTAAAAATTTATAAATTTCATGTTTAATATAGAAATATTTATTTTGACGCTGCATTATAAAATTTCGTTAGCTATCATTGTATTTTAGAATAAGCCCTTTTGTATTTGTTATGTACCTATTGGATGGAACTGAGTTTAATGCTAGGATTTTAAAGCTAAAAATTGTAGAAATTGCTTATAGTTTTTTAGTTCTTATTATATAACCGTTATATTTACTCCTCATTAGTTTCAAATTTATAAACTGTCCTAAAAGTAAATTGAAAAAATAAATAAATGTTGCGTTTTCAGATATAACAGGAATAGATTTACAAGCAAACTGGGATCGATGTTGGAATTTGAGGAAATGGATGACTTAAATGAGTATGTGGGCAAATTTGACTTGTTTTTGGATAGTACAGTGGAACATGTTACTGTTACATTGAGAGTAAACAGGGAAAAAAGGAATGAATGGTTTAATAGCGAACTCAGGGTCTTAAGTAGGGATAAAATGTTAAAATACAAAAAAGCCATTATGGAGAACAGTATTGATGCATGGTGCAACAAGTTAAAGTAGTTAATTCAGAAAACATAACATATAACATAACATAACATAACAAATAAACACAGCAACAGATCAGAAGGAAATGTGGAATACGATTAAGAAGTTAGTATTAGGAAAGCCAAAGAATGTGATAAAAAAGAATTTGATATTTGAGGGCATAGAATATACGGAAAGTGTGGAAATTGCTGAAAGGTTCAATGAATATTTCATTCAGTGCATTAGGAATATACGTATTTCAGTAGTTTGTACATTATGAGAATTATGAGAATAATGTACAAACTTCAAACTATAGATTTAATTTTCGTGCAATATCTTGAACGGAATTAAAGAATATATGTATAGGTAGGAATATGAAAAAAAAAGGAAGACTACAGGAGAATATCAACTGGCATTTTATTGGACATTTGGAACACAGTTGGTAATATTTTGCTCAGAATTATAAATATATCGTTAGAAACTGGAATATTCCCAGAGAACTGGAAGGAATCGATGATTACGCCTGTTGAGAAGATAAGAAATACTACTAAATGTGAGAAATATCGCCCGATAAATTCCCTAAGGACATGTGAGAAGATTATTGAGAAGACAGTTAAGAACCAATTGGAAGAATATTTTGAGAAACATAACCTACTATCGAAATATCAGTTAGGCTTTAGAAAGAAGTATTCATGTGAGAAGGCAATTAACTATGTAATAAACAGATGGAAATTTATAGGGAATGATCGCAAAGTTCTAGTCATTTTTTTGAATTTCAAAAGAGCTTTCGAAACAATAGATGGGGATATTTTGCTTCAAAAACCTTCACGTCATGCCATTAAGAATACAGAATTTAAGTGGTTTAGTTCATATCTCACGAGATGTGGACATATAACAAAGGTAAATGATGTTTAGTCTAGTATGAGGGAGAATGATTTTGATGTCCCACAGGGTTCGATATTAGGAGCTTTATTGTACATCAACATTGAAAATGTAATAGAGAAATCCTAGATAGTTTTATATGCAGATGATACTCTCATTTTGCTGAGTGTACAACGTGTGAGGAATGTTATGAAAGAATTGAAAAAGATGGTTGAAGATAAACAAATTGAAATTAAAAGAAAATAAAACAAAGTTAATGGAAATTAATATGCACACTAATAGCATTTAGAATAAATAATGTAGTAATTGGAAAGGTCAACAATATTAAGTATCTAGGTTTCATAATTGACAGGGAATTAAAACTAAAGGAATATTTAGAAAAAAAATAGGGAAAAGATAGGTTTATTTAAACGGCTGAGAAATAAGGTCTCAATGTTAACATCGATTAATGTATATAATACAATGCTGAAGCCGCATTTTGAATGTGGATCAACAATTTTATATACATGCTGTACTGAGCAACAATTAACAAGACTGGAGAAATTACAGAATAAAGCGATGCGTTCTATATTACAACTAAACAGATTTACACCAACTACTTTTATGATAGATGCACTGAGATGACTTAATGTGCGCAAAAGATTAAAATTTAACACACTGAATTTTATTCAAAAAATAAAAATTGGAGAAGCACCAGAGTACCTAACTGAACGGTTAAAATATGTTGGAGAAGCGCAATCGTACAGACTGAGAAATGCAAACGATTTTAGGTTACAGCCAGCGGATACCAGTGCAATGCAGAAATCATTATACTACTAAAGGGTGATTTTTTAGCTATTATCTTTTTGGCAACACTGGTTTAAACAGCTCACGCACGTTTCGTGTTTTGTTTCACTATCAAACATCTTCAGTTTGGTCTATAATTTAACCATGAATCGTTTTACAAATGAACAACGCTTGCAAATCATTGAATTTTATTATCAAAATGCGTGCTCTGTTAAGAAAGTTCATCGCGCGCTTCTTCCATTTTATGGTCAGTTTAATCGACCCACTGAAGCGGCTATTCGGGATACGTAAATAAGCAGAATTGTCGATTTTGGAGTGAAGATCAGCCAGAAGCATTGCAAAAGCTACCAACGCATCCAGAAAAAGTCACAGTTTGATGCTGTTTATGGGCTGGTGGCATAATTGGACCGTACTTCTTCAAAAATGCTGTGAATCGGTTCGGTGAACATTTTATTTCACGTTCGGGACTGGTCAATTGGCCGCCTAGATCGTGCGATTTAACGCCTTTAGACTATTTTTTGTGGGGCTATGTTAAAGCTCATGTCTATACAGACAAGCCCGCTTCAATTGACGCATTGGAAGACAACATCGAAGCATTTATTCATGAGATACCGGCCGAAATGTTGGAAAGAGTATGCCAAAATTGGACTAAGCGGATGGACCATTTGAGGCGCAGTCGCGGTCAACATTTGCATGAAATAATCTTCAAACATTAAATTATATGGACCATACTATCGATTCAAATAAAGATTTCATGCATTTTTCTGAATTGTACGTGTTTTTTTTTTTATTCTCCTATAGCTCTTAAAAAATCACCCCTTATAAGGGACTGAATATGTACAACAAAATGCGAAATTATTTGAAGAATGAAGGAAATATCAATGATTTTAGAAAAAATGTTGCAAAAAATAATAGTAATTAAACTCATATAGTTATAATATTTAATATTTCGATGGCTTAATATAGAAAGGTCGTATCTTACATTTTCAGTACTTTACAGGAGAAGGAAAAAACTTAATAAAATCTAAAACAAAAATGTAATGTTATGTTTCTTTTAATTACTGTAAATCAACTATTCGTCAACATGGGAACCTGAATTTTTCAGAGGATGTGTATGGGGGTTTTGTCTACCAGAATATGTAAAAACCCCGATTTTGAAAAAGACAAGATACGACCTTTCTATTTTAAGCCATCGATTTGTAATATTTTGTTTAATTCAGTGCATGTCAAAGATCTCTCTGCAAAGTATAAGAATCCAATTGTAATAACTTTTTTAAGAACTTGCTATAATTGAGTATATGTATTGTCAATATTTTTTTCAAGAGTAAATAATACACTTCATTGAAGAAGTAAAGAAATTATGGTCAAATAAGGATGAAATAATAAAATTTAATGACAAATTTACTCAGAAGTGTTGAAATTTCGCTGAGGTCAAAAATCTATTCAAAGGCTATTTGTCCGTTTATTTTAATTTGATTAATACTCACTTCTTTTAATTTTAGTTTCTCTATGGATTTTAGAAACCCATTATAGTCTTTACATGAACTTTTGTAAAATTTTGCCACAGCTTTATTGTGCTGCAGCTTTAAGTCATTATCCTTTAAAGATTCCAATTGTTCTAGAATTTCAATACATCCATCGTAATTGCCTCTGTAAAATGAAAATTTTATCACATTTTTCCTTTTCAATAATTTCAAGTGCAAACCTATCGAACTCTTCGCTCGCTTTTGTAATTAACCGATAGTCATGGGCATCCGCTTTTAACTTATCTGGCATTGTTAATGTTTCCGGCACACTACCAATTTGAGATGTTTCCATTTTATTTACGTTTTACAAAGCTCAACAAAAATTAGGAAAATTTAGTTCAACATCGAGAAGAAATCAGAGTTAATTCTTTATTTCTTTTTAAAGCAGAAAACAATAGTGATGTCAACGTAAAACGTTTGTCTTTGTTTTCATTTTAACGCTTATAGCATTTTTGTAGTTAACACATAGTGAAACAACATTTCCCGTTTTGCGGTCACCTGTGATCAATACCATTTGCAGAACATTATATAATTGTCGTAAGAGTTCCGAAGAACTCCATTCCGCAAGAGGAATTCCTAATGTAAAGCCAAATTATACGAGCAGAGAAACCAGTCGACGACCGAATGGACCAATATCGACTCAAGTTGACAGGCCGGTGTTTAAACCCGTAAAAACATTAAATGAAATAGGCAGTAAACAGTTCGCAAATATAAAAAGGAAACCAGCAAATTGTGTGGCAGCATTAATTTTTAATATATCCGTCACATTTTAGTATTACAATACCGGATATATATTATTTAGTTATTTTTGTATTAACGTTTCGCTTTAAGCTGAAAAGTTATGTTTTTTTACCAAATTCTATATTAAACTAACTTGTATATAAAACACATTTGAAGTGTATTTATATTAAAGTTAATTTATCTTTATTTATAATTATAATATGTGTGAACAATTTTCTCAGTGTATTGCATTAAAAATCATTACAATTGCAACCTTGGGTGACTTATATTTGAACTCGACTCACAAATTACTTTTTATTTGATATCACTATTATAAAACAATACAAAATTAATTTCTTAATTAAAACGAAAAATAGTGATTTTTTAGAAGAAGGAAATTGTAAAGTCGTTTTGTAAAGGTAAACAAAGCAATTTTTAATTATTTAATAAAAATCGTATAACAAAAGCCTATGAAAGGACCTCAGAAGATTCTTGAACAATCTAGAAGTCAAGTATACCTAAATAATTCGAAAGAGTAAAAAAGGTAAATTATTGCCAATTTACATTTCTATTTAACATCAAAGCTATGATGGTGGAATCCGATGGCACAACCGACGCCACCCGTAGATTAAATGTTAAAAAGCAAACATTGGATGATGCCTATGCTGTGCCAGCCAATTTCTTGGAAATAGACGTTGTGAATCCTCAGACAACTATGGCGGCAGGCAAAAAGAGATACACTGATTATGAAGTCAAGATGCGGGTAATTATCAGAAATATAAATCAATATAAATATTTACATTAAAATGCATACTAAATAATGCAGAATTTATTAGAAGTAAAGAAAGTAGGATTTGGTAATTATAAGTAACACATTCCAAAATGTATTTATTTTACTGTTTATGATGAACTATATATAGCATATATGATTAGACGTGTGTACATACGTAAATACATACATATATTATAACATGGGGCGTAAAGTATTATTTGCATAAAGCAGAAACTGATAAGTTTAATTCATTTTGATATTCGACAATTACAAAATAAATTTGAGAACAATAATTATGTACAATGGGAATTAGTCATCGGCATTGATAGTAAATATATTTTCATATGATTCATATAGTCTTTCTACCATTAAAACATTAACTTTAAGCCACAAAAATTATATTTACACTTTGACATAATATAAAATTGATTAACTGTATTTGTTCACAGAACATGTATATCAAGAATACTGACATTAACACATAGTTGGGCTTCCATTAGCAACTTTAAACAGTTCTGTCAAGACGGTATACCGAGACCTAGTACTCGGCATTTCAAAGTAATAAAAGGATTAATATGAAAAAAAGCATTCCTAACGTTTGCATCAGGTTCGACCCTTTCACAATCTTCATTCTTAAATATTTTTAATAACAAACTGATACATTTAGCTTTGAGAATACTCATTTATTTATGCTGTTTTAGAATATAATAAAATGCTTTTCAAACGTTTCATTATGTATTCTCTTTTTTACAATCTGTATATGCTGTATTGGCGAGGAGTAATTAAGAATAGGATGAAAATATAAGGCTAGTCTAAACCAAATTATCAGAGATGTTTGGAAGCAATAATTTTGAAACATAAATAATAAAAAAAATAGAAAAAATCGTCGTTAATTTTTTTTCTAAAGTTACCAAAATTCTTAGTGATTAGCGAATTAATTTTTAAAGAGAATATATGTGTGCTTCCTAGTAGCATATTTATTTTTTACAATACTACAGTTATTGTTTTAATTTAAATGATGCCTGCAGCAATAAAAGTTTACTGTCATAGGTTTTTTCGATAAAAAATAGTTCTGATGCCTTTTTGGGATGGTATGAGACAACTGTATTTATTCTAGAGAAAGTTAGGATCATGGCGCGTTCAAAAACTTAACCATATAATTCATATGCATACATACATATTTTCTGTAAAAAATATAACACCAAATTGTAATAAAAAATCGGACTTAGTGATGCAGAAACAATGTCACTACAGTTATATTTTTAAATTATGTAAATAATTATAATTATAAACAGTATTGCCTACTGTATGTATACATATATACTTTACTTATTTTTCATTAAAATTTTATGTTTTTATTATAGACAAATCTTCCTGTGTTTAAAGTAAAGGACTCTAGTGTACGACGTCGTTATAGTGATTTTGAATGGTTAAGAAACGAGTTAGAACGCGACAGCAAGGTATAATTAAATAAAATGAATAAATTCTTAAAAGACTAACATTTATTTCTCATACTCTTAGATAGTGGTACCACCCCTACCCGGAAAAGCTTGGAAAAGGCAAATGCCATTTCGTAATGACGAGGGAATTTTTGATGAGAACTTTATTGAAGAACGACGCAAAGGTTTGGAGGCATTTATAAACAAAATTGCTGGCCATCCTCTAGCCCAAAATGAAAGGTGTTTACATATGTTTTTGCAAGAAAGTGTTATCGATAAAAATTATGTTCCCGGAAAAATACGTAATACCTAAGAGAGAAGTAATGAAGTTTACTTGAAGTAACAATTATTTGATAGGAAATGTTGAAAATTTTACAGAAAAATAAGAAAAATATCAATAATTCATCTCAATAATGTTTCATTGATGTATTTAATCATACGATCTATGATTCTGATAATAATATATACTTTTGCTTTTGATTTAAGATATTCTATACATTTACATTTTATATATTTTCGAATTCCAATGTTAAATAATCTAATTATAATTGTATTAAAATAAATACAACATTCTTTAAATAATAAATATGGTTTTCAAATAATAAGTGTTATACTTTATCGTACACATAATCAAATAAATTTTCGTTTAAACCAAACAGATAATACGAGTACCTGGTTAATTTACATAATAATGCAGTACTTTTTTTTAGCATAACAGTCCTTTTTTTTCTCTTTAAGCAGACAGCAATTAGATCCACACAGATGACTAAAATACCTAACAGCTACAGAAAATTAAGCTCAACACTGGAATAAATAGATTTAAGCAAACAAATATAAAAATGATTGTAAGTAAATTCAGATTCTGATGTATATTAAGAACATAAGACTTTTATTAAGTAGGTTTTGTAGCTGTTTAAAACTAAAGTTGGTAATATGCAACTACTTTGTTACACCCGCGTTAGAGCTTTACGTTTCACAATTGGGGGTGAATTTAAATATTCCTTGAATTTCTACACATGAGTAGAATTTATTCAAAGTTGACTTCGCAGGCTCAATTTTGAATTGAATTTTGAATGGCAACCAAACTTCACTGGTGTAGATATATGCCATTTAAATAATATGCTGTATGTATGTACAGTAGAGCGACTCAAGTTGTATGGAAGCAAAATTCGTGCTCGATGTACCCCCATCAAAATGAACCTTGGACTTTTTTAAGATGACATCTAAAATATTTCGGCTCTAGCTTTGACCTCTCGTGAGCTGGACCATTTCGAAAAAGGGTCTATTTTTCCATGTTTTGTCAATTTGAGAATCTGTTTCCTTACCAACATATACAATATGGGTGTCATAAGAAAGGTTTTTTCAAGGCGCGTCCAGCGGTATATACAATTTGTCCACGGACAATCATCCATGTCCTTTTTTTAAGGATATTCTGTAAAAAAAACGGTTTTTGAATTTTTTCTTTTCTTCTTTTCTAACCAAATTAACTCTAATATGATGGCGGATTTAGTTTCCAGATGATGTTTGGATGAAAATAGGACTAAAGAAAGAAAAAAAGAAATGATCCACGACTTTTTGTGGGCATATTTTTTTCCCAAATTAAAAAAAGGTATTAAATTTTTTTGTTTATATTTACAAAACTATACTCAAAAAACGCAAACTAGGGCGAATTTCAAAAAAAGCTAAGACCTGTATTTAATTAAATCAACTAAAGATTAAAATATGTTAATTTGGTTATTTTATTACAAACAACCCCGAAGAAAAAATTCAAAACCCGTTCTTTTTAACAGAATATCATTAAAAAAAGGACATGAATGATCGTCCTTGGACAAATTGTATATACAGTTGGACGCTCATTGAAAAAACCTTTCTTATGACACCCATATTGTATATGTTGGTAAGGAAACAGATTCTCAAATTGACAAAACATGGAAAAATAGACCCTTTTTCAAAATGGTCTAGCTCACGAGAGGTCAAAGCTGGAGCCGAAATATTTTAAATGTCTTCTTAAAAAAGTCCAAGGTTCATTTTTAGGAGGGTACATCGAGCACTTTTTTGGTGAGTCGCTCTAATGTACAGTATACATAGAAATACGAATTTGAGGATATAAAACAGAAATAGATTAAACGGATACAATAATATTTGTACACTTGAAAGGGATGTAACGTTTGATATTGTAAAGTAACTGTAGTATTAGTAATTTAATACAAGTTTTATTTAACAAATAACGTTGTTATTGCAGTTTGTTTTGTTTTGGTACCCTTTTAAAAAATATTTCTGGATTTATTTTATTTACGCAAGTTCTCAATATTATTGTTTATCAAAATATTCTTTATTGTAATTGTTTTCGTTTCCTTAATATAATAAGAAAATTTTATTATGAATTTAGAATACATTTTTAATGGATGTCATCTATTTACAGCATTGCGGAAATAAAATGACAGTTCTATGTAGAATAGATAGACTTCAGTACAATGAGACAGTTGTGCGAAGACTCAAAATTTATATTCAATTCTTACTGAATTTTTATAACTAACATACACTTATTAATAGGGAACGGCAAAAATGTTTACTCATCTTTTTAATTACTTCTGCCATTTTCACTATTAATTCAATATAATTGAAATTACTGATGTATATGTATTCAGAAAATATTTGGAAGATTCAAAACATAAGTATACGGTGTTCAAAAAAAAATAATCCTCTAAATACATAGCAAAGTTATTCACTTCATCACAATACAACTTATTATTTTAGCGATTTTTTACAGCTTTCCGGCGACATTAACAGTCAATGACGGCATTACGCCGTCAATTTTAATTTAGTCGCCTTGGTTAACTTCCACAGTGTTTTTCTCTCTAATGGATATATAAAAATTGTCTTTTGTATATGAATAATTTAACATTTAATACTTAATAAATTTAGCAAATTATGTATGTTTTTGTTATGTGTTGAGACATTGTTCCAGTGAGAAATTATTAAATACTTGGTGCAAAGCAAAATACAATGTATTATTCTTTTGGGGAAGAATAAATTAAGAAACAAATAAATCGGAGCCGGTCATAGTCATTTTAGGAATATTTTATTGCCCTTCGAAGCTATCTGCGCTATTCTTACGAAATTGATTAGGAGATGACAAACGGAAAAGTTTATCTAAATTCGTTAAAACCAATTGTTCACATTTATCTATTTGTAATCTGATAAAATTATCCTGTCACTAGGTCAGGTCATTTTAATAACGTTCATTTAGTTCCATAGTTACACTACTCTGTGGTATAGTATTTCCAAGAATAATATGCACTTTATAACAACAAAAGCATTAAAGGAGTTGGAAAGAGTGTAATTAAATTTAAATTTTTATTTAACGCCGACCTTAAGTTGGAGTAGTATTTCTATGGAAATTTCAAATGGACGAATAATCTTTATAATAACCTATATATGTTTAAACTCTTGTACATAGCTACTAGAACGTGCGAAAAGCTAATACGTCATACTTGTAATAATTTATATGAGAGATAAAATGTCCGAGACTGGTTGCAAACATTTTCAGTCATTTGTTAAGGAACATAGCTTAGATACATATAGAATAATAGATGCGTATTTTTCAGCTTGTATTAATAAAGATGCAAGAGAGAAGAAGGTAAGACATGAATTAATATAATACAAAGTCTCGTGATGATTACTTAATTTATTAAACTTTCAGGCATTAACTTGTTGCTGTTTTGAATGTGGTAGCTTTGGTGTTCAACTCTTTGCCTGCCTTCATTGCATATATTTTGGTTGCAGAGGTTCTCATATCGCTTCTCATCTTCGCTCAAAGAAACATTCTATAGCCTTGGAACTTTCGCATGGCACGTTGTTTTGTAGTTCATGCCGTGAATTTATATACGATGCTAGATGTCGAGAAATTGCATCAGTTAATCGAAAACTAGAAACGAAAGATTTACAAAAGAGTCTCAGTTGGACACCATGGATCCCCACGCCTAAAGAAACTAATCTTATGCTTGCGAATCCAAGACGTCGACATGTTAGAGCAAACGAAACTGTAGGCTTGAGAGGACTAATAAACTTGGGATCGACTTGTTTTATGAATTGTATTGTACAGGTAACGCCTCAAAATTTAAATTACATATAATTTCTTAAGAATGCAATAAACAAGTTTTTTAATACATACATTATTTACAGTGGGTAAAGAATGACTATATATAGAAAAATTTTAAAAATTATCAGCTATATTGTATATTTTTTGTCTATAGCGAATTTTTTATATACATTGTAACTTACTGCGTCTGCGTGGAATCAAGTTTTGACACTTAATAATAGCTAAAAGGACAATTAAAATTGGTACACGTATTTCTTAGAAGGGTTACACATTGTCCAGTTTTCTTCATTCAGCATAAATTTTGATATGTAGGAACTTTTGTGATTTCGTATGGATGTCCTTATATGATGAGAATAGGCTTAATTTTTTTGTTGAGTAAAGTTTCTTCATACAAAGTGTTAGAAGTCGTTTTATTTTGTGGTAATGAAATATTAACGCAATATGCGTATATCTGCTAATGCAAAAACAGTTTCTTAAACCGGCGGTGATAGCATCACAATAAAATTGTGTTCTTGATTGTGAAATGGGCAGATGAACAGGAACGGCGAACAAACAACTATTAATAGTGTCTCACGGGTATTCTGTGGCGTACGCAACCTTAAAAGCTTTTTAACATTTTTCTGCTAACGATAACAAATGCTTCAAAAGAAACTTTAATAATTTTTTAATAAAAATATTACCCAAGCAATAGTATGAAAATATATTTAGGATCTAAAAACTATATGTGTACATACATATGTAATAAAAAGACATGTAAGCGTATTATTCTAATTTGTAGTCATTCTTGATAGACAGTGTATCATATCAATTTTTTCGTTTTATATTTTTGGTTTAAATTGTGTATTTTGCATTTTAGTAATAACGCGAATAAGATATTTTCTCAGAATGTTTTCGAATTTTTTATTAGTAATAAAAATATTACATTTGTGTGAAAATGTCTTTAGGAAACGAAATATTTTGTAGCTTATTACGTTTACATTTTTGGAAAGGATCAACATAAAGTTCAATTTTACGATGACGGATCAATAAATATGATTAGTATCGAGATTATCAAATAATTATGTTTTACAAATAAAAAAAACATTGTATTTTATAGGCGTTAATACATACTCCTCTGTTGAGCGACTACTTCTTATCAGATCGCCACGAATGTAATGCAAAGTCGTCCCTAAAATGTTTAGTTTGCGAGGTTTCAAGGCTCTTTCAGGTATGAAAACATCTACATACAGTATATGCAGAAATACAAACCTCATAAAATGTTTATATATTTAAAGGAATTTTATTCTGGATCAAGATCGCCTTTGTCATTACACAGATTGTTGCATTTAATTTGGAACCACGCTAAGCACTTAGCAGGTTATGAACAACAAGATGCTCACGAATTCTTTATTGCGACATTGGATGTATTACATAGACATTGTCTTAAGGCCAAGTCTGAATCAGAAAATGCAAATAAATCGAGTTCGTCTACTACGCACACGAACTGCCCTACTCAATGTAACTGCATTATTGATCAAATTTTTACAGGCATGCTGCAAAGTGATGTAGTATGCCAATCTTGTAATGGTGTATCAACAACAATTGATCCATTTTGGGATATATCTCTAGATTTAGGAGAAACAGCTCATGGTGGCACAACTCCAAAGTCTCTGATTGATTGCCTAGAACGTTACACACGTGCCGAACATTTAGGTTCTAGTGCGAAAATTAAATGCTCGACATGCAAATCATATCAAGAGTCTACTAAACAATTTAGTCTTCGAACTTTGCCCAGTGTAGCTAGTTTCCATTTAAAACGATTTGAGCATTCATCGCTAATTGATAAAAAAATATCTACCTTTATATCGTTCCCTGTTGAGTTTGACATGACTCCTTTTATGTCAGATAAAAATAATGCATACGGTGATTTTCGTTACTCCTTGTATGCGGTGGTAAATCATGTTGGCACCATCGACGCCGGTCATTATACAGCCTATGTGCGACACCATAAGGACACATGGGTTAAATGTGATGATCATATAATAACAACAGCAACTTTAAAACAAGTTTTGGATAGCGAGGGGTAAATTTCATTTTTTTTTTTAATTTTCTATTTATTAATTACTATTATATCTATATATATATTTTTTTTTAGCTATTTGCTGTTTTATCATAAAAATATTTTGGAATACGAATAAAACAAATTGGTTATATGCAAAAGTTTTGCGAAAAATGGAATTGATTGCGTATGATAAAAAATGTATTTTCTTATTCATGTTCTTATTGTTTTTTAAAAATTTTATTATTTCTCAACGGTTAGGTGATGTAAAACAACCACTACTATTCACTTTAGACTATTTAATATTGAAAAATTAATTGATTAAGTATAGATTTATTATTATTTATAATATTTTCTCATAAAATTGGTGTCGTAATAGCAAATTCGCTTCTTAAGAACACAACATATCGTTAGCCTTGCCTTTTAGTTGTTCAAAAAGTATTACTGCAAACAAATTTAACATCTGATTTCGACATCAATTTTAAACTATTCTCAAAATACAAAATATTTGAAAACATTAAACTAAATTAAATAAAAACTAAAAAGAAATTAATAAGCGAAAACTTTCAAAATATAAACAGATTGTAACAATATTTAATAATATATACCGCAAGTATTTATCTAGCTTTGATTGAATGATGTTAATTTTATATAAAATTTCCCATTAAACACAATCTCTGCTTACATTACACATAAAATTACATCAAAGGTAATGATTACATGATTTTACTGTAGCAGAAAATAGTTTCCTTCAGTTTAGTTACACAAAATTATGCCAAATTAAACTTTAACTGGTGTCGTCGACCATCATAGTTTGTACAATAATTTTTAATTAATGCGACATACATATGTAATTTTTCAGCCGTTTTCAGAATATTAAAAAATACAAACAACATTCTTGGGCTCGTCCGGGAATTGAACCCGGGACCTCTCGCACCCGAAGCGAGAATCATACCCCTAGACCAACGAGCCGTATGCTTAGTACGTGACGAGTTCTTTTTATATACACCAAACGAAAATGTGGTAAAAAACTAATATTTTCACCTATTTTGTTGGAAACAAACACAGGGTCGATATAAAATCCTGTACTTGACAATGTTGTATTTTAATAGCAATATTTTTCGTAAACTTGGCTGTATGTATACTACAAATACTCTGTATGTAAATTGGTTGTACGCATTATGAATTGTTTGCTTGTTAGAACGAATTTTTAAATTAATTGCTTTATTTTAGAAAAATGTAAACTACAAACCTATCTTGCTAGTATAAATTTGATAGCTTAAGTTATAATATAACTAAACGTTTATTTGTAAATTAGTTGTGAGAACCTACTCTTTCATAATTAATATACTGTTTACACAATATCGAAATAGAGTACGGTCAAGATTTTGGTGAACATTTTGTAGAGTGTATTTAGACGTCTTCTGCACTTTCTTAATTTACTTTGCAAAGTCGTGAATTTTGTTATTGTAAACAATAAGCGTCCGTATCTCATATGTAATATATTTTTAAGAAATTTATTCGCTTGTTTAAGGCGCATCACTGGTTTTTGTAATTGTATACACACCTTTTTCACGGTCAAAGTAATTTGAGAAGTCTTGAGTTTATGGAAGAGAGAGGAAAAACGAGCGGGGGTAAGTTCACACTTTGAAGTACTCTCAAAGTTGCTTTGTTCGTCGTCTACCGATAGTTGTATACATAACAACAAAATAACAAGAGTTTGTCAAAATTCTTTGCAAAGTACTTTGAAGGTGCAAAGTCGTCTTTGTACAACAAAAATACATACATAATTGGCCATTACAACCCTTCAGTCAGGATTACGGCCTAGCTTATCACATAACAAAAAAAACTGTTATAAAACACGTTAAAACATATATATTTTGAATAAGTAAGTAAAAATTTGTCTTTTGGTATCCTACTCAATTCGAAGATGCAAATTTATGATACCACATTCTTGAGTACGCTTACGTTTTTGTCATGAATTGAAATATTGTTAAATGTCAAAAACTATGTATGATCTATTACATTTAGATATACATAGTGTAAATGCTATAAAAATGTGCATTAATAATATGTAATAAATACTACATCAACGGTTTATTTATTAACAGTTGACAGCACTGCTTTGCGTTCCTGTAAGAACTCTTTTTTTTTTTTTTTGATGTATAGTTTTCACAGTCTCATTTGACAGCCTTTTATATTCTCTGGCCACACACAATCGTACTATTTTTATCATTTTTTTATTTGTCAAAATCGATTAGTAAAATGTTTTATGTGAACAAAGATTTATTTAATTTTGGTAGTTATTGTTATTTTTGTGAAATATCGGAAATTTTTAGAAAGAAAATAATTACATAATTTAGATGATCAAATAAAAAGTATCGTATCACCTGTGCTTGTAGAAGCAGTAATATTTTTATTAAGGGTGATAATTAAAAGTAAATCTTATATGCAACATCGTACATCTGGAAAACATGATGAATTTTAGATAATAGCCCACTTAATAATAGTAAAACGCATGTGATTATGGGAATTTAAGATTACATCAGACTTGTATTCTTTAAAACTTCTCTAATTGTGATAAAATTACAATGTATTTCCTGTTTAATGAATGCTATTAAATTTAATTTATATGAAATTATATAAAAACCATACATATATATTCATATTGCTGAACTCGAATGTACAGAAATTTGTTTTAAAATCTGTTTGAAAACAAATTAAATTTAACAACATGGACGAGGTGTTTTCTTTGCATACCGAAAAATTTGATTTGTATGATGGTATGTAACAATATAATATAACATAATATGTAATGTAGTATCTAGATTTGTTATTAATATGAGAATTTCTTTAGTGCTAGCATACATATATATACATGTAAAATTATTGAAGTTTTCTAATTATCTATATAAAGAAAATTCCATTTATTTCTTCTTACAGAAATCGTAAAATATTCTATGGATTATATATATTTTATGTTTTTACCTTGGATACACATTTTCTATGTTACATTTATTGCGAATGTATTTTCAAATAACAAATTCTAATTTTAGTGTTAAATTTCTAGAGGAATAAGCGATAAGGAATAAAATAGAAGTAGTTTCCTGTTTGACTAGTAATTTATGAAATATGAAAACTTTAGGCACGTATAATAGAGAATTGATAAGATGTCTTTTCTTGAATTCCCTTAATACTAGATTTACGGTTGTTGGTTATGTACCTATTTTTACTGAAGTGAGCCAATTTGACTAATACAAGAAAATTGAAGTTTTTTTTTTCCAAAGAAATAGTTCCAAATCAATTTAAATGGAATGTTTATTACCAAAAACTTCATTTTTTACATATATACTTTGAAGATCTATTTCCTTTGCATGATTGGTGAACTTGACAATTCTTCCGTGCGTCAGTAGCATGCATTTCTGTCATTGTAATGGAAGTGTTTCGACTTCACTATATTTACTTCTTAGCTCTTCAGCCAATTGGAAAATAAAATCTTTTCATGAAATATTTACTTGAGTCGTCTCTTTACTTTAAAACTTTTTTATTAGGTTTGCTTTTATAAATGGTCAGGGTACAATTCTCAGATCTATACAGTTTTGTAGAAAACTGTGTCATTTTATCTTTCTTGGTTTTCGCAATTTTAGGTAATTTTTTTCGGTTTGCATGTATAGCGCCAACCAAAGTAGTTTTCTTTACAAGTGAAATGCTAGTAAAAAATGCGGCTTTGCTAGCATTATTACGACAAATTCGCTCTAGCGAATGTTTGATCCTCGGGTTTCACCCTTGCCCAAGTACGGAAAACCGGTTACAGGATATTTGCTTCTAACATCGGATGTCAGCTAAAATTTGATGCCGAATTTATCCGGCTTATTCGGCATCTGGCTTCAGTAGGGAATAATTGCTCATCGATCGTTATGTTTGCGTCAGGTTTGACTGTTCAATAATTTCAAAATTACCTTAATGGATCAAATTTTTTATTTACTTCACTGCACGGCTCACACGCGGTGTATAAATCAAAATGATGACAGAAGTGGGTAATAATGTAGCGAAAACAGGTAACAATCAACAGAAACAAAATCATAGGCGACTTGAATGTTGCCCAGGCTGTTAAACTATTAAACCATTCTATGAGTCAAATTGGCTCACAACCGTGAAAATAGGTACACCACATTCGATAATGCGTAATGAAGGGGTGTGTGGGGGACAGGAATGAACGTTTACATATATTTCATTACTTAACTAAAAACCAACGTATGATTTTAAAAAGTAATATTAAAGTTTTATATATATATAGTGATCAAATTTTTAAAGAATCAAATTGGTACGGTCCGTAAATCTAGTGTTAATGTAAAATTAGACATTTTATTATTTTTGGCTACTGTTACCTATAAAACTTTATCCGTCAAAATGGGTTAATTTTAAACATAATAAAACGAGAGGTGTTTCAGACAAAATTAGTGAAAATATATGTATGTATATCGCTTACATTACATACATTTAAAATTAGTTTTGATTTCTTAAATAATAAATCGATCCTGCATATCTAGAGTTACTTTACAAAGATGACTTGTTAATAATTAGGTTTTCTATTTGTAATCATTAGCAATTGAATTTTATTGGCTGTTATCGAAAACATGAAATATATGTATTTACTATATTTGCTTTTTAGTGGAATGTGCAAATATTTTTATTTAAATAGATCGACAGTAATTTATTATTAATTACCTATTTTTTTTTTCTTTATATATTATCTATCTAATCGATGTCATCTAAAAGTTCTTCTACTGGCTGGAATTCTTTCAGTGATTATCTTGCTTTCTATATAAATAATAATGCTGGAGAATTATCTTACTGAGAGCGGAGAATAGGTGATGCCATATCTATTTATGAATTGAAAAATCTACGACAATAATATAATTTGGTAAAGAATGATTTATATATTATTTTGTAAAACGAATTATTTGAATTAAATATGACTTCAATTACAAAATTAAGAATTAAATATTTACAACAATTTTTTTGTTTATTGGTATTTGTATTTAATATTATTCTTTATCTACAAGTTAATTGGAAGATAATGAATTTTAGGAGAAATGTTTTATTAGCCGCTAATCGCTGTTTTATAACAAAAAGTTTTCAACTGTTTTGGAATTAAATTTTATTCAAGATATTATTATTACTAATAGTATATTATCAAATAATAAATGTTGAATAAAAACATAATATTGCCGATTTGTCTTCTCCTCTTTTATTATCCTATATTTTTTGGAACGAAGAGAACGCATTAAACTTATTTTCAAAAATATTATATTACTCTCTTACACCCAAAAAATTTGTGTAAAAAAGTGATCGCTAATACTTCTCTAATACTTGTCACTGTCAGAACTTTAGGTATCAATTACATTTGTCATATGGTTTTTATGTATTTACGCGGCTCTATATGTTGGGATTTCTTGTACAACTCGATCCATCTGACCCATAGAATGCGTTTAAATAGAAAAAAGGATTGCATGTGATTTTTTAATACTTCTCACTAACAGAACTTCAGATTTAGGTACCAATCATATATTACTCATATATACTATTGCATGTCAATTATATTTTTAATATGGGTTTTTTGATATAGTCAGCTGAAATTAACTGATTGCTGATAAAAAATTGTTTTTGTGTAGAAACGAGTTTTAAGAATATTTTAAAAGTTGTGAACTATTTTTTATATATTATATAAATATACATATATTACATATGTATATCTATATATTAATATACTCTTTTAAAAATTAAATTTATTAGTGTTACCTTGTTTGTATTTAAAATGACACTACATCGTATGTGTTGGCAAGAAGTTCTTGCCTTACGAATTGTCAAAATTCAAAATCAGCTGTGTAGTTCGATGTGTATGTAAAATTTTTGTTTTCTTTAAAAGTTCACATTACATTTCCAGTTACATTACGGAAAATTAAGCATTAATTATTTTGAGTGGAAATAATTTTGCCTAATTACATTAAAATGGTTGTCGGGTAAGATTTTTTGGCTGAAATGAATTTTTTAAAATTAATTTATGTTTACGTAATCATTTCTGTTCAATTAGCTTTGTAATACGGTCTGGATTGCTAGTTGGTGCTTTTTATTACACAAAAAAGGCTGGTGTTTGGGGAAGTCCGGAAGAAACTGAGAAACTTTATAATGATATAAAAAATGAACTGCGTCCCCATGCTGTTCGTTTGGAAAAGCAATTGCCTTTTGAGATCCCCGCTCTACCTCAAACAGGTGAAATTCGTTTTGTCGCGAAACACTATTATAATGAAGGAGTCAAGAACACATTTCACTTTATTGAAATGTTACCCTGCTACACAGGCCAAATGATAAAAAAAGCTAAAAATAAATTTGATGAGCTTTCACAAACCCCAAAGGCTACAGATAAATAAATGCAAGAAAATAATGCTCTTTAATTGTTGCAAATTTGTATTGTTTTTGGAACCAAAATAAATGTCATTCATATTCATCCCAACGTTATTTTTCGGCGTCAAACTTTCTATACCCGTGTGTTGGCCTGCGATTTGTATTTTTGAAAACGCTGTTAAATCGATATTGGCTGACGGATTTTGTGTTACTCCATCATACATACATAATTGGCCATTACAACCCTTCAGTCAGGATTACGGCCTAGCTTCTCACACCACTCAGGTTGTGTGCCTTAATTTTATACTTGAGTGGCGGGACCTACAGTTTATCGTCGACTCCGAACGACAGATTTTTGAGAAACTTTTTCATGGCAGGTTTATTTACTCTCAGAGTTTTTGCCAGAAATCTGCTGAGAGGTAGTCGCCGAAGAAATATTTTTTTTTCATATTTCTTTTTTGATGCCTGACCTGGGATACGAATCCTGGCTTTTACGTCTAATAAGCGGACTACCTACTAGACTACGGCGACTACATCTTGGTATATATAACCCGCCTGAGCGAGACGTTCTTATTAATGCATTTAGAACCAATTCTTAAGCAACCTGAATTGATAAAGGACTACAAGTAGATAAATGGAGTGTGACATACGCATTTTTAACTCAAAATGAATGAAGTAATTATATACATATGTATAGGCAAGTGATATACAGTCATTGGAAAGATAATAAAGACACAAATGTGGCACTCGGAGATTTGATGAGAAAGCAAGTAAAATGAGAAAATAGTTGATAAGTTATTGCACTTATTCTCAGCTCATATATCATAAAAACAAATTTTACTGAGTAATAAGGGCACCCCATTTAGGTTAGGCTATGTTAGAGGACGTGTACTTGTCAAATGAGACAAGTACAGTAGCCGGAGGTCAAGTTGACTCATTGACGATTTAATAATGAAAAACTGTGCATGGAATAACCATTTAATTTTTATTAAAAAAACTTGTTTCATTTTATAATTCTTACATATTCTTAATTAATATCAATTTTTCACATTGTTAACATCAAAAACGGTAAAATTAAGAAAAAATTAAAGCAAAAGAGTGAAATCTTACAGACTAAACAATTTCGCCGCGTCTTGTACCAAAAAATTCTAACGGTATACAAAACATGATAGTGATATGTGATATTTCCACAAGTAACAAAAGTGGTACCAAATTCAGTACACTAGAAATTTTAAACTAAATTAATTATATTCAACAGTAACTTTAGTCGAATGACGAGTGTAGCTCGCCATTGTGCGGTATGGTATGAAAAACCTATGACGAGCTAGACTCGTCATAATACCGGTTAAAATTTTGATAATTATTACAAACAAATTCAGCACATTAATGACATGAAAAGTAGCGCATTTCTACGAGGAAACTAAGATCATTATTGTTAATATTTATTAAGCGGTTACATGAACGCACGTTAAAATAGCTCCTCAGTGTGAATATTTTATCTATCGATTTTAAATTCGATGATAATAACAGTCAACATGAAGTTTGTACAGAATACAGAAGCAATAATATTAACTAATATAAACTTTGTCTCTTCTACAGTCCTCTAAATAAATAATTACTATTCATTTTGTGCCACACTCAAAATTTTAATAAAATGTGGTTCTTCCGGGCTCGCAGTAATGTACTGAGAAAATTAAAAGTTTAGTTTCTAAATGATAAGTCTAAAATATGGTATCTTCTCAATCTTAGCATCTCTTCTGTTTTTCGATAGCTATAATGTCTCTTCTCTGGTGTTAGCCAAAGAATTTGTGTGATCAGAATATACTATATTTACTGTTAAATTGTTTCTTCTATCACCCAGAGCATGTTGAGACTTTCGTGAATTAGTTTATTTGATATAAAGATCACTCTCAGCGTCTTCAATTGATTTTTTTGAAGAATTTCAAAATTAGAATTACATGCCGTTCCCCAGAGATTTCTACCGCGACTCATATTTCATATTTAATTCTGATTTTGACTCTAATAATGAGAAACGCATTTTGTATTAATGTTAGTGTTAAAATTCTAAATTTTCTGTTGTAAAAATTGTGTAAAGAATAGATGCTAAAACATTTCCTTGTTTAACATAAAATAATCTGTCAGTTAAATAAGATTTAAAGAGTAGATAAATGCGTTTGGAAGAACCTTCTTGAGTTTATAACATAAACCATTTTAACACACTTTATCAAACGCCTACTGAATTTATAAGAATTTTATTGAACAATATTTTTTTGCTTTCAGCTTAGTCTGACCTACATCACTGATCATTAAGATTCTTAATAGGAATATTTCTTTTCATTGGTCTTTTAAAATACCTCGTAGGCTTCCATAATGTTTGTTATATGCCTCGAATTTTTAGAATTTAAATAATACATTCAATTGCTTCATTTTTGACCTTATATAGAACCTATTGAATATAAACGCCTTTTTATAAAAAGCTTGAAAATTGAATTTCGATTGTTTTGTCAAATTCTTGATCATTAAGATGATCATTAAGATTTTTTATAGGAATATTTCTTTTCACTGGTCTTTTAAAATACCTCGTAGGATTTCATAATAATATTATATACATTTTTGACCTTATGTAGAACCTTTTGAATATAAACGCCTTTTTATAAAAAGCTTGAAAATTGAATTTCGATTGTTTTGTCAAATTCTTCGTAGTCTACGTTTATTTCTGATTAAATTCGGAATTATAATAAAGGCGTCCAGAATGTAATCTGTATAAGTAATTTAGAAGAATTTAAATGTTCTCCTTTTTAACAATATAACAATACATTTGGGATTTTTGTTACTCGATTAGATTAATTGTTAATTAACAGCATAGTTGGGTTGATGAATACATAGTAGCTTATGTTTTTGTAGCTGGAATTTTGAATTGTTGCGTAAAATATGTAAAAAATTAAAAACCAATACAATAATAAAGTATTATATGTATTTAAATTTAAACTAATCTTCAATTCTTCTACTGACCTACTGCGGGTTTAAAAAGTCACAGGTATATTAATCATTACGTTTCGAAAAGGTTCATAGCCATGAATGCTGTTTCTTAACTTATAAGTTCAATACCAAGTACAACCAATTTAACTGTATACTACTGAAACGAGAATACGGTATAAACAACATCTTCAAATGCGGAAATAACATTGACCACAACTAATAAATAAAAACAATAAATTTGTATATGTATATGTATATTAGTATTTTAATAGATATATCTATACCTGTTACATATACATTATATATATATACAGCTATGGACATTAAATTAGCACAAAACTTCGTCATAAAAAAATCATATTTTTTTATAGTATTTTAGATCTACTCATAAAAAATGTAAACATAGGAACTTAAAATACATATTCTTCTTTAAAAAGAAACAAAAATTTTTACGATATTGCCAGTCGTCTGCTCATTAAGACCTTCAACATATCAAACGCCAGATTTTAGCTGGACAGTAAAATAGCACAAATTAAAATTTCTGGAATAAAAATGAGGTGCTTTAATAAATAGTAAAAATATTAATGTTTTCAGCTTATTTGATTAATATTTAGTAGAGTAGCCCCTATTTTCAAGCGCCGCGTGGCATCTACGGGACAATGTTCTTTTGGAAAGTTCTTTGGGAATAGAGTACCAAGTGTACCGTATTCCAATGCACAAATCGTCCAAATTTTTGTACTTTTATTGAGCAATTGTACATTGTACATCGTTCCAGGGGTTTTCAATCGAGTTTAAGTCAGAACTTTGCCCGGGTAAGTCTAAAACGGGAATGTGCTCTTCGTAAAACCAATCCTTTGCCTGCTTAGATGTGCGTTTGGGGTCACTATCTTGCATAAATATGAATAAAACTGACATGTATTTAAAAGCTTATGGTTCCATTTTGTTCTTTATATTGTCCAAATACTGATAACAGCCCATTTTTTCATTAATTTTTACAATGGGACTTACACCGTGCCTTGAAAACACTCCCCGCACCATTGTGTTTCCTCGAACATGCGTTATGGTCCTTTGAGCATAACGTGGATTGAATGTCTGACATTTTGGCCAATGAACAACCACTCTACCATCCGGTCCCATACGATTTACCTCTTTTTCATCACTTTAAAGTATTTTTTTCTAGAATAGGAGGTCGTTATCCTTTTGGGTGCGAGCAAACGCTAAACGCTTGACGAAATTTTTCTTTTGGTAGAAGTGGCTTCATTCTGCAAGTGCGTCCAAGGAACTTTCATTGATTAAAACATCGCCGTATGAGGCTATCCGATAAATATAACCTAAATTGGGAGTTAATTTCCTACAAAATATCGCGCGACGACATGAAAGGCTTCTTCTTTGACTTTCGGACAATAGCACGGTCCACGACTTCGGTTGTTTCTTGACACGTGGCCTTCAATTTTTGTTTTCTGCGACATTATTTTGTTTGGTTTGAAGGAAATGATGACGTTATAAATCATTTTTCGCTAGCAATTCGAAATTTCAAGAATTTCAGCCAGCTTGCGTTGTGCTAATTTACTGTCCAGCTCGAATTTAGGTACCGATACAAATTAGCAGTCAAAACAAAAAATACATACGATAATAGTAATATTTTTTGTTAGACAACAGTTAGATGTCATCGTGCAACATTGCAGAAAAAAACAATTGGCCTAATTACGATACAAATGAGAAAAAACTCACAATCAATGTATATATGGATTTTGTGCTAATTTAATGTCCATGGCTGTATATATATATATATATATATATAATGGATACAAATACTCGTATGAATCTGTATACATACATATGTGCTACAATTTTCAATATAAATAGATGTGTGAGTACTGATCAATAAAATATTTAATCTCCGAAACTACAGCAAAATATAATAAATAGAATTATTGAAATAATAGAATAGCAAAAATATAAAAGATAAAACTGATAAGAACAACAAAATTATAAAAATTTTAAATAAAATAAAAGGTTCTCAAGTGTTTTGTCTAAACGCTTTCATTTACTTGTAATAATGAATTCTCACTTCTGAATATATACATAAGTTTAAAAATATTTCCAAAATAAATCGTTAGTCTAATTCGCAAATGTGTTAAGTCCCTTTTTTCAAATTTTACAGGATGAACAAAAAACATTGTAGCCTTTTCAGTTTTTAAAACTTGTAAACTTTTTATACGCAATTATTTTTACAAAATAGCTCTTTTTAAATGTCCTAGATCAAATATTAATAATAATTAATAAAAAATATTCGTGGAGTTAGCACGTGTTTTTAATTTGTTTCATACTTTTGTGGTTTCGTACGTCTTTGCGAATTATACTAACGAAATGATACATTTATATACACAAATTATATATTTAATATAATACTCTTCCACCGATATGAGGGTATTTAGGGAATCATTTGGGAGAACGGCTGCGTAGTTGCTAAATCTCAAACAAAACTCAACTGAAAAATTTGCTTATGAGTAAATTACACTAAATATCAACGGAAAACACACAAAAAACTGGTATATGAAACGCCAAATAGGTTAAATAGAATGCCTGATTTTTAGGGATATTCTATTAAATATTAGGTATAACATTTTAATACGATGGACCTTTGAATAATTATTGAAAATACCTTAATTTTTTTAAGAAACTTTTGCTTTAAATTCATTACATTGCTTAGATATATACATATATTGGAGTACCTAGACTTATGCTGTCCCAAACAATCACAGACTAAGTCGACTTAGGTCAATTTGAGTTATGTATGCTACCATATTTTACTAACAACACTTTATATTGATAAAAACATGTTGCGGTAATGAAGCCCTATTATATTTATAATAAACGCTGAAAAAAAAGAATGAAGAACGTTTTTATCTTAGGCTTGCCCGTATTAGTATCTTCAATTTTGCAACACATTTTCTTTAATGCACTTTCTTAAATTTTTCAAATTTTAAAATTTTTCCTCTTAATTTAAGATAAAATTGTGATTCTTATAAATTCATAGTATTTAGTTATCTTTATCACATTGTAAATACTACATATACGAGTATATACCGATAAAATTATTAATGTTTGTATAAAATTGAAGGTGTTTAAAACTAATGCAATATACATATCTTTCAATATCTTTCAATTGCTCCCTAAAATGTACAGAGGCCTTGGGGCTCATTAAGTAATAAGTTCTCTTTATATAAAATTAATATAAATCCAATGAGCTAAAAAATTATTTCTTTTCTGGTTAATTTCCTGCATAATTCTATATAATTTTTTTAGTCTTTATATTTTCTCATGTTATTTTAATTATTTACTTTTTAATGTTACTTAATCGTTGAAATAAAGAAAATATTTTGATTGAATATCGATAAATAGATGTTAATAACTGTATATTCTCAACTAAGGGAAATATGTACATATCAAAACAAAGGCATTAATGATTCTTTTATCTTCTTTAAACAATATTTAAATTAGATTTTCAAAAAAAAAAAGTATTTGGCTATGTTTCATGGATATATCATTTCAATAGTTGTATTTTTTTTTCTCCGCTCATTACTAAAAGTCTTGACACCTAAAACTTAATTACTGCAGAATTGAAATTGAAAGAAACATGATCTGAAGAACTATTGTTAAAGAATATGTTTGCACATAAATAGGTAAAACCCAGAAGAGCTAAATAAAATGAACATATACATTCGTACTAACCGAAACAATTACGCATGTGTAGCAGCACACAGACGCACCTAAAGTTAGATGTTACCTTTGTTGGGAGATTTTATTTAACATGCGATTGTATACTTAGTGGAGTAGGTTGTTAATGATAAGCTCAGTTTGTGAATAGATTTCGTGGATAGCGGATGTCAAAGGTTTAGAGTGTAGTAAACTAAGAGTTTAATAACACGTAAATGTAAATTATATTTAAGATAACATCGACGATTAATAATAAAGGTGAGCAATCTATATTATCTCATCTGAACAAGGATCAACAAAATTAACGAATAACTGAACTAAAAGTGATAAATTGGTAGTGCCAATTAAATTAAAATATTTATTTCATTTGTATTCCCCAAAGTTCTTGCAAAGTCATTAAATACACCTATAGTAGAAATCAAATAATGTAAAACAAATGTATAGTCTAATAAGTTTACTTTGTCTTTGTTCGTAAAAGTTTCAAGTGTATAATAATTTCTTATAACTAAATAATATAAAATATAAAAACGGCATTCAGACCACAAAATACAGTTTACAATATTGTATAATACATAAAATAAATCAATTAATTAAGAACTTAAAAGTGTATAAGTGTAAACTTGTACAGTAATATACATACATATAATATATTACAAATTAATATACCACATAACCCTCTAAATAAGTAAAATCTTAAATATCTCTAATTAAAAAGAAAAAAAGAGAAATAACAAAGCTTTAACTAACTTGAAATAACAAAACGAATAAAAGTAATACAATAATAAATACACATACGCCTAATAAAACCTGAATCAAGTGGACAATAAATATTTATCTCTTGGAATAATGAACGTTATATTTTGTTTTTTCGTTTCGCAAAAGTGGATACCAACCCAACTCGCATTCCTATTGAAAAAGACCTGCCGAGCCGTAACCGATAATTATTAATGTATAAAACAACCCATAAAACAACAAATTCAAATGATGTACCTGTGTTAATGAAGATTGTGTGACAATCAATGACTTGGCGGTTCTTTTAACACTTTAACACATGTGTACACATAAACAAGATTTTATTGACGACACAGACTGAAGGTCTCTTTAGACAATTTATGAACAAATTCTCAGGGTACATTAGTAGATGAGAAATAATCAAAGATTTGGTTTTATTTTTTAATATTACTTTATCTTCTTTCATTTGCAAAATTTTAAAATATCAGGTTCCATTAATAAAAGTTGGAACGTGTTTGCTCACTGTAGTTAGAATCACTGTTCTCTAAATATTTTTCACAATACGTAAGTATGTATATACGCTATTGATTAAGTATCGCGACTTTTATGATTTAACTGTCATTAACTGTACTATTTATTGAAAATCTTCGAATTAACAGAAATGTTGACAATTTTCAGTCATTTTAGTTTTGCTTAAATATTTACAAGAGGCTGAAGAGTAAATGTGTTTTAAAATTAACATATATTTTTTTAAATTACTTTTTATTTATTAATTTTGTTTGCAGCAAAAACAAATGCTCTTTACCTAGACCTGAATTTATACGTTTCAAATTATTTTTTAAAAATCTCTCGAAAAAGGTTACAACTGTATAAAGCTATACCAGAAAAAGAGGCTTAGATTACATGTGTGCCGTTATTATGACAAGAAGATTCACTAATTTCAAACATCCAAGTGTTTTGTAAAGAAAATAATAATCATAAATTGCTGTTACATGACTGCTATTTTTGGGCGGTAAAGGTTAGCTTCACGATTTCGTAAATTACGCATACTAATAAAGTACCAACCGGCAGTGAGCTCCAGAAAAACTAAATTTTTCTTACCAAATCCAATTGCAAAACAAGAGACAAAGATACAAAAGACACTATTAAAACAAATATGTATGTATTTATGTACACACATACATTTTTACATATTTGTGTAAAAAAACGTGTATTTAATAGTTATACATATGCATATATTAAACAAAAAGTATTTTTTGTTGTTGCTGGATACAAATTATACGAATATATTTCCACATTCGGAATATTTATTAGTTCTGCATTAATTTTTTACTTAGAGCAAAAATTGGTCTCATCTTTCTCAGCTACAAAATTTCCATAAACGGGTTCTTTTTTTTATTTATTTATATACTACAATACAATTACGAATTCTATCTAATTATTAAAAGCTGAGTAACTTAGACCTAATGCTCGGTGTAGTGTAACAGACCAGAGTCACTGGTGGGAATCGAACAAACGATCCTCACGATAATAGTCTAGCACACTAAAAATACCAGCGCACCTAAAAAATTTAATCTATATTTATTTAAATTAGTTTATGTTGTTCTAATTGCAGCTATTTCCATTATTTTTACTTAGTTTAGACACAGAAACCTTTGAGATAAAATACCGCATAGCAAACATTCTTGGCAAATTTTTGAGAAGGAAATAACTTTTGAAAATGGCGGGAATGAATGCTACAAAGACTGACTATTGGAATTTGCTGTTCATTGAATTGGCTGGTAAGCAATGACTTTAGATAAAGTATAAAGCTGTGTAAAGTTTATTTTCATGAGTTATATGTACATATATCCTTTATTTTAACTTTAGATCCTCGTACAAATGACTGGTTTCTAATTAAGTCACCGGTACCCACTCTGACTATTCTTGTTTTTTATCTATATTTTGTTTTATCGTGGGGCCCCAAATTTATGAAAGATCGCAAGCCATTTAAATTGGAAAAGACCTTAATGGTTTACAATTTGTTTCAGGTTATCATCAGCGTTTGGATGGTGTATGAGGTAGTATTGATATAAATATAAATCATTTTATATAACAAAATCACTGATTTTACAATAATACGCTTATATGTATGTATATGATTAATTTCAGGGGTTTGTAGTGTGGAAAAACTATAGTTGGCGGTGTCAACCAGTGGATCGTTCAAGGTCTCCTATGGCTTATAGAGTATGATAATTGCGAAAAAGCTGTGTTATATAACTTACATTTTTGATATGTTGCAGGAAGCTCGTGGTGTTTACGTCTATTACTTGGCAAAAATTACTGAACTGTTAGACACCATATTTTTCGTATTACGCAAAAATGAACGGCAGGTTACTTTTCTACATGTATACCATCATACAGTGATGCCAATGATATCTTGGGGTACCACTAAATACTTTCCTGGGGGACATGGTACTTTCATTGGCTTTATTAATTCTTTCGTTCACATCATTATGTACGCTTACTACTTCCTTTCGGCTTTTGGACCAAAAATGCAGAAATATTTATGGTGGAAGAAGTACATAACAAATTTGCAAATGGTAATCAGATCAACAACTTAAATCAACTAAAATAATAATACAATTTTCTTTCTTCTTTTATGTTAAGATACAATTTTGTATGGTTTTCATTCATCAGACGCAACTACTATATACAGATTGCAATTATCCTCGTTGGTCTGTGTGCTTCACTCTTCCCAATGCAGTGTTTTTCTATTTCCTATTTAATGACTTTTACAAGAAGTCATATGAAAAGAATAACATGGAATGTGAAAAGCCGACTGAGATTTGTAATAACAACAATATCCTTGCCAAAAATTATAATGGCACTACTGTACCTTTCGAATCTAAGAAGATTCTATAAGAATAATTATTATAGTTTTATGTTAATGTAAATGTAATTACCTCACTGAGCTGTACATTTTATATATAAGAGCAATGTTCTATTTTTTCTGTTTACAGATTATTAGTAAATGATTTATTTTGTTATCTATGATAATTAGCTTTATTAAGTAAGATTTTTTTAATCATATTGTTATCATTATTATTTTTTAATTCGTTTATTTAACATGTTATTTTTAGGTTATGCATATGGAATTCTTTTAAGTTTTAGTTATTATCTAAAAATAAATATAAGGCCTCTATGGATACAATTGTACCGGTACATAGAAATAAATTTATTAATTTCTTCTTAATAAAGTTAAAATTTCGTTAAAACTTTTAATTATTGTGTTTTTAAAGTACAATGATGTGCCATGAAAAAAGACATAAAACTCTGTAGAAAGATGTTTTTTTTTGTTTTCCCTTCTTTTTGCTCAGCTTTATTACGAACAACCTGACATAAATAAATTAAATTTTGATAATAAATTAATTTCTCTGCAGGAGATGAGGACAAAAATACAGTCACCGAATTTTGTTATTTAAATAATAATTATCTTTCTTGATTACCTTCATAGCACTTTTATTTTTAAGATTGATATCTTTCTATACCGCGTTAATTATATGATAAAAAAATATATTTATAAAAATTAATTAATTTTTCTAATTTTTCTAATTAGTAAAACTCTTGGTAAATCCCGGCCAAAAATCAGTTCTGTACTTTAATATATGGATGTATGTTTATATTTATATATGTTTATTTATATGTATACAAGTATGTAGTAGCCGTAGTCTAGTAGGTAGTGTGTTCGCTTATTAACGTAAAGCCCGGGTTCGAAACCCAGGCCAGACATCAAAACGAAATATGAAAAAAAAATATTTCTTCGGCGACTTCCTCTCAGAAGATTTCTGGCAAAAACTCTGAGAGTAAATAAACCTGCCATGAAAAAGTTTCTCAAAATCTGTCGTTCGGTGTCGACGTTAAGCTGTAGGTCCCGCCACTCAAGCATAAAAAATTAAGGCACATAATCCTGACTGAAGGGTTGTAATGGCCTAGTATGAAAGTATATATACATTTGTATATATGTATATATAGATATATGTACATATACATATATACGTTTATGTATATATAAGTATATATATATATCGTTATTCATTCTAATATAGATTAGATTTGAATGGAGTGCCGCAGGGTTGTATTTTATTTCCACTGCTTTACAATCTTCACACATCTGATTTTGTGGTACCGGTAATTCATAATGAGGCCTTTTGCGCCGACGACAGCGCCTTCATTTCTCAGGGAAAAGTCCCAAATACTAACATAAAGCGAAGTAGAAGCCCTAGCCCAAGGTGCAAATACTAGGAAGATCAACAGAATTGTTGTAAATATTATCAGGCAACACCAAAGCCTATGGGATCAACGAAATAGTACACCAACCCAATGCCTGGATACTCTTAAACAAAAACTTTCGGTGGCGTCCACAAGACTTTTGAGGTATCGGACAAGTAGAGCCAGGAAGACTGATCATTCTACGTTCCTTAGATCTGAGAAAGCCTTTTATATCACCCTAAAATAGGGTAATAACATTACTTGGTTCAATTATCCCTCAGCTCAGAAGATTTCCTCACTTTGTGAGCAACATTTTGAGCAACTCTCCACAGTTACAACCCCAATGCAGGCTGGATCAAACTAGAAGAAACCCGCCTCCATAACTGTCAGGTTATGGATTTCCACCAGATTGGAATAACAGAAATGCAAGGAATACGACGTAAGCCGATGAACTGGAAATCACCCGGTCCAGACAAACTTCAGAACTTCTGGTTAAAAAGACTCACCTGGGTACTTTGTAAATTAGCCGCGAGAATAAATAACGCCATTAACACCCCCATGAGATGAATTATTTCCTAACTCAGGGAATAACTTACTTGTTGGAAAAAGTTCCGAGTCGCAGACATGATCCTTCGAACGAATTAGCATGCATTGTGACCGAAATAATATAGTCGCAGAACCACAAAAGGGGTGCAGAAAGGGTTCGATGGGATGTAAGGAACAACTGACCATTGATTCAGTACTGTGTGAATAGACCAAGGAAACATTTCAATGGCATACATAGACTACAGAAAGGCTTTGGATTCTGTGCCTCATGGGTGGCTTTTAAAGGTGTTGGAAATGTGTAAGGTCTATCCTACAATAGTGACCTTCTTGAGCCACATTATGTCACACTCTACTTAAAAGCAAAGTATAATTAGCTGTGCTTAAAAGTAATTCAAATATATCTTATTAATGAATGAATCTATGTATGTATACAAAATATAGTAGTAAGCACTGTAAAGATTTTAGCATTTTCTAAAACCATTTATAATGTTTAGATAATGAATGGACTCTTTATAAATTTGAAGGCATTTAACTAGAAAGGAGCACAAAAACCAAAAAAAAAAATAAAGATTTGAAATGATTACCCAAAAATTATGTTTATACAGTAGTTTTGATTTAGCTGCCTTTTATTTACGTGCGCATTGCCTTTACCTGCACATAATTTTTTTTCGTGCTTTGAGAGAGTAATCTATAATTAATGTAAAAAATTTAATTCAGCTGCATTTTTGGCTTATCTGCACAAAAATTCTTGCAAAAGTTAGTTGTGCAGGTAAGTCAAAACTACTGTATTACACTATACATAAATATGTATACATAAATATATATTCATAAATATTGATACATAAATATGTATATACACATAAATGTGTATTGCATGCAGCGTTGCCAGTAATCTTTTTTAAAAAACTTTTAATTTCTGGAAAAAACCTTGTTTTTAGCAAGAAAAACTTTTTTTTTTTACTGAAGTACAAAATTTTAAAAAGAAAGTACCGGAGTGAGTTGACTCTGTTTCTTCCATGTTGGTTGTTCTTTGATATCTTACCCTGGAGTAAATATTTCGAGTTAAAATTATTGAAAAAAGTGGAAATTGAAATTTTATGAAAAAACTTGTTTTGTTAGAAGACGAATTTAATGACATCTTTATTCGAACGCAAAAAACTTGGAAAAAAGGGAAAACTTGGAACCTGGCAACGCTGATTGCATATTTGATTGAATATTTTTGCAAACATATTAGTTATAGTAAGCTCTGCGTATTGTAAATTTATTTTACAGTTATACAAATAGCCAAGGTAGATGTTGACCTATACATATACATATATGTATATATATATATATATATATATATGTTTACACATCTAAGAAAAAACATACATATGCATACGTACACTTAATGAGCACGTATGTATGTGTGAAACCTTGACACAAACATACATATATTTATACCTACACATATTTGTTAAAAATGTTAGTTCTTAATAATAAAGTATGTATATACATATATATATATATACTACCCTTATTTAAATATGAACGAAGTTCAATTAACGTCATTTCTTCTATTTGCGGAAGTAAAAATGCACCGGTATTTATTTGTTATATGTTTTTCTTTTTTTTTAAATTGGCATGTCTTAAGGTAAAATTTTATATTAAAAAACAGAAAACTGGTTATTTATAAAACATATAACCATGATCTTGACCAAGCCGCTTTGACTTTAAAAAGTGGAAATTATAATGAGCATAGAAAATTAATATATGTAAAGTTATAAGATATCAATGTTAAATGTTTAAAGCGGATTTGCCTGAGTTCATTGAAAAGCCATTGATTAACATTAAACTTCAAAGATATGAACCACAAAACATTAAAAATATATTTTAATATTTATATTTTAAAAAAATGTTAAATTTGTTAGATAAAAACTAAAACTGTTGCCAAAATTTTTGTTCTCTGTATATATTTATATTCTTGAATATGTATAGTCTGTTTTTTGGGATTTGAAAGTTTGTAAGGAAATAATTACATTAAATTAAAAACGACGAAGTTTTCTTCCACCATATTACATTAACATTACATTCCCGTTAAAAATAAACTCATCAAATTCAAAGAGTAACAGTGGTTTAGCACTGAAATAAATGCACTAATTGAACAGAGATAGTGTCTACAAGCGGTGGAAGAGGTTCAGTATTGATGATTTAGAAGGTCTTTATAAATGCGCACGGGTGGGAGGTTACCAAACGCATATAAATAGTGAAAACATTATTTTATGATAGAAAGTTTTCCAATGCAATGGGCAACAAATCTAAATAGAATGTAATGCGTGAATTAGGAATTGACCAAAGAGGTCCAAAAAAGTGATGTTGATGTAATGACCAGTTTGTAAATACTACTTTAGTTTTCGTTGCGGCAGCATCAATCCTTCTAAGTCTAAATGTGAACTACACCAATACCCCGGTTTGCGTCGCTAATTGGGACTGAAAAAATGAGACGCAAACCGAAACGACGCAAACTGAAGCAGAATTTTCAATTGTTTACGTATGGATTTGATTTTCGTTTAGTCAATACAGGTTTAAAACATTTTAGCTTAGAAAAAGGGGTTTTAAATCAAAATATTTTCTTATTATTTTTTGAATAACAGAGTTTATTAAAATAAAAATATAACAATTCATAAAAAACTTAAAAAACATAACAAAAATTCAGACATATTAAATTTAAAAGTAAGAAATTCATAGAATTAAAGCAAAAGTCTATATAGATGTGTTAATTTTTTATTCTGAGCTTGAACCATCTAAATCGATTACAAATTCTGTGGTTAGATTTGTTAATTTTGAAAATTTTTGGATAAAATTATCTAAAGTTTTTTGGATTGTAACAGCTTTTTTTTCAAATAAATTTCTTTATAGCAATTCATAGCGTCAGCCACACTTCTAGCCACTTTTGAACAGCGATCTTCGTCTGGGTTATTATCTTCAAGAATATCCATTGCTTGCGGTATTAACTGCATCGCTTCAGAAATTTTAGCAGCTGTAAGCTTTTTTTCTTCCACTTCAACCTCAAGTGGAAGTGCTTCGTGTTGCAGTTTCAGAAATTTTTTTTAATTTTTTCAGCATCTCGAGAGCAAATGGATTTAATTGTAGAAGGGGCTAGTCCAAGGTTTCTCCCGATATCAGCAGCCTTTTTCCCTAATTTAAAACGTTTTAAAATATCCAGCTTTTGTTCTAAAGTTATTTGCTTTCTTTTTTGGCTCACTTTTTTAACTTTCAGACTGAACTTCACTCCACGACATATAATTCGAAACTAATAACTACGCTTAACATGTAAACAACGCACACTTGCAAATTTGCTTTCTACTAAACGGGAAATCCCCTCTTTCTGCTTTAGCTTTGTAAAATCATTTTCATATCAACGACGCAAATCGAAGCATTTACGACGCATCTTCGAAGCCATGCGACGCAAACTGAAACAAAAACGACGTAACATTGAAATTCCAGAAACTTAAAAAAGACGCAACTTCGAAACGACGCAAACTGAAGCGACGCAAATCGGGGTATTGGTGTACATTCGATAAACAATAGATCATTTGTCATCCCTGAATTGAGTATTAATGGAAATAGAATTGACTTTGTCAAATCTGCATTCAATCTTGGTATTGTCTTTAATAGTAGCTTATCGCGGTCTAACCACATATGTAAGTGTCGTTGTTGAATGAATTGAATGAATAAAACTTGTGGGCTATCATAGATTCAACTTATTTTGCCATTCGTATACAATTAGCTAAAACGTACATAATTTCTGTACTTTTGTATGGATGTGAAATTTTCTCGAACTATAATGACAACCGAAAGCTCAACTTAGCAATATATGTCTTTTTTAAAAGGTGCCGTGATCATATTTCTCATTTTTGGTACCAGATATTTGGTGTAAAACTTGACAATCTCTTGAAATTATTAACTTGAAATAGCCGAAATATTTATTATGCCGAATTAAGTTGCCGAAAATAATTAGAAACCTCCGTCGACTCATGCGTAATTTTCAATCGCGCCAACTGACTTAAATATGTCATACCAACTTATAAACCTTCGTCGGCTCATGCGCAATAACTTTGCTAAAGATCATAACACGATTAAATTCACAGTTTACGATTTAATTCATTTTGAGTAATTTTCAGTGGCGCCACCTGTCCTAAATATGTCATACCATCATGCGCAACAACTTTGCTAAATATCATAACATGATCAAATGCACAGTATACGATTTAATTAGTTTTTAGTAATTTTCAGTGGCGCCACCTTAGAAACCTTCCCAGGCTCATGAGCAACAACTTTCCTGAAGATCATAAAATGCACTTGGTTTACGATTCTATTAATTACATACAAACAAACATTCATTTTTATATTTTTTTATAAAAGGAGTTATTTAAATTTAAATTATTTCAATTATTTTCATAATTACAATTTTTACATCATTTTAAGTTAAAGCAAGTTCATATTTATAAATTTTGTGATTTTATTTTTAGGTTTATACCTATAGGTTTAGGTTTATATCTTTATGTTTATATCTATATTATATTTTTATTCTTACTTTTTTAAACTACTTTTTTTAAACTGATTTTTTAAACTGATTTTTTAAACTGATTTTTTCTAAATTATTACCATTTTTATATTTTTATAATTTATTATCTTTAACCTCTTTTATTGTAGAAATATTGTTAGTTTTTTTTAAATTCCTATGTGTTATGTTTTTCTTTATATTTAAATTTAATAGTTATATAAACTTTGAATTTTTTACTTAATTTTTTTATTTTTAATTAATGTTAGTTTTCTATATATTTTATATCTTATTAATTCTAAACATAGCACTGTCACTTATAAGATTTATATCTTGTTGTGCTATGTCAATTATAATATATAAATAAAAGAAAATAAATAAATAAAAAAAAAAAAATTTTATCTTTTAACTTTTTCTATTTATAATGTCGTTGAAAATTTTACAAACCTCGTCCATGAAGCTGCATATTTATCTTCACGGAATGAAGCTGTTGCTAATAACCGAAATAGGGTTTTGGTTTCTGTTGAAATAAGGGAAATGATTAGAGATAAGAGACGTTTGAGACGGAATTGGAAAAGAACGAGAACCTTATTAAATAAAACGATACTTAACAGAGTAAGTATATAAGATAAGTAATTATCTAAGAAATATTGGTTACAATCAAAACTCTGAACATAAACTATGGCATGCAACAAAATATTTAAAAAGACCCATTAAGAAATGTACCAATAAAAGATATAAATGGTACTTGGTTTAAATCGGAGCTCAAAAAAGCTCAAGCATTCTCACAATATTTGGAGTCAACATTTCAGCCATTCTCTTTTAATGATGATAGTGATCAAAACTATGTTAATGAGTTTTTGGATAGTCCCTGCCAAATGGATTTGCCTGTCAGACATATAACCCCCAAAGAAGTTGAACGAGAAATATCAATACTAAACGTTAAAAAAGCGCCTGGATATGACCAAATAGGAGCGAAATACGTAAAAATGTTAACAAAAAAAGCTATACTCCTATTAACTTTTATTTACAACTCCATACTGAGGCTAAATTATTACCCAGTTCAATGGAAATGTGCGGAAATTATAACTGTGTCTAAACCGAATAAACCAGAAAACATTATAAGTTCCTATAGACCTATAAGTTTACTGTTTACTTTTTCAAAAATATTTGAGAAAATCTTTTTGAAAAGACTTCAGCCAATTTTAGATAATAAAAACATCATTCCGGAATATCAGTTTGGCTTTCGTCATCAGCATGGTACGCCTGAACAATGGCATCGCATTGTTAATGTTGTTCAAAATGCCTTAGAGAGGAAACAATATTGTCCTGCAGTTTTTTTGGACGTAAAGCAAGCATTCGATAGAGTGTGGCATCCTGGTCTTCTTTTCAAACTAAAATTACTTCTACCTGCACCTTTTTATTTAGTTCTAAAATCATACTTAAGTGACCGTTATTTTTATGTTAAAATCAACAATTCTCTTTCGGATATATGTGAAATAAAAGCTGGAATTCCACAAGGCAGTGTACTTGGCCCTGTTCTTTACACTATATATACATTAGATATGCCTTTTATGGTAGATGTTACAGTTGCCACATATGCCGACGATACAGCATTAATTGCAAGTAATGTTTGTCCAACAGAAGCATCGAATGTAATTTAAAACTATATAGATAGCATAGCAATATGGCTTAAAAATGGAATATTTGTGTTAATCCTGATAAATCGGTGCATATAACTTTTGCATTAAGAAAATTGTCCTTCAATTTTTCTAAATGGCGAACAAATACCAAACTCTAACTGTGTGAAATATCTTGAAATGCATCTTGATAGAAGATTAACTTGGAAAGACCATATAAAAAGTAAAAAAGAACAGCTTAATATAAAAACAAAACGCATGTATTGGTTACTTGGCAAAAAATCTGAGCTGAGTTTGCATAATAAACTGTTGCTCTACAAAACTATCCTCAAACCCATATGGACATATGGAATACAGTTGTGGGGAACTGCGAGCAATTCGAATATTGAAATTCTGCAGCGTTATCAGTCTAAAACCCTAAGAATGATATTAGATGTTCCTTGGTTTATTACTAACGATAATATTCATAAAGATTTAGGAATATCTAAAGTTAAAAATGAGATCACAAATTTAGTGGGAAATATATTGACAGACTTAATAACCATAGTAATACTCTAGCGATTACTTTACTAGATGAAAGTGAGGAAATTGTCAGGCTTAAAAGGTTTCATATTTTAGACCTGCCATTTAGAAAATAAAAATGTAAATATGTAAATATTATTTAAGAAAATTAATGTTTTTTAATATCTTTCATTTTTTTAGTCTCATTGGAGATTAATACTAATGTCATTTCTTTTTATTATTGTTACTCAATTTCTTATTATTGTATTAAAATAGATTGCAAATAAATATATGGGAAAAAAAACTTTTTCTATTTATTTCTATAGTCTTGTTAGTTTTTTAAATCTAATATATAAAATTCTCATGTCACGGTGTTAGTGGTTAAACTCCTCCGAAATGGAACGACCGATTTTCATGGAATTTGGTGTGCATATCGGGCAGGTCTGAGAATCGGACAACATCTATTTTTCATATTCCTAAATGTTAATAGGGCGTAGCAAATCGTTAAAATTGAATATTTAGGTACATATTGATCGTAGACGAATAAAATTTGGTGGGTAAGTTCGTAGAGTCGATATGGACAAACTCACAAAAAATGGGCGTGGCAACGCTCCCCTTTAAGAGATACCTATAACTCTTAAACTACTGAACCGATTTTAACCATTATTTTTTTGTTCGAAAGCTTATCAGGTTTAGATGGTTTAAAAAAAATTCGATATAGCAAAAGGTAGGCGTGGCAAACTTTTAAAATTTAATATTTAGGGACATAGTAATCGTGGACGAATGTAATTTGGGCGGTAAGTTCGTAGAGTCGATATCGACAAACTCACCAAAAATGGGCGTGGCAACGCTCCCCTTTAAGAGATACATATAAGTCCGCTAATTCGATGATTTATAACTACATATGTACATAGATAACATCTATGTCTGTTAGTTTTTGGTTTGGAGCGAGTACAACAACTACAACTTCGTCAGCGCTATTACAATAAATATATAATGTGACCTATTTTGGACAATAAAAAAATCAATTTTGGGCGGGACGAAGTTCGCCGGGTCATCTAGTTGTTTTATAAATTTTTCTACACAATTCTTTAAGAAATTTTTTGTTTTTTACCTTATATGTAATTCATGTTAATTTTTCTTTAATGCTACTTCTCATAGTTTGTTGATTCTATACATAGGATTCTTGGGCTTAGAGACAGCGCAGTACTGTCTGCGGAAGTCTGGACAACAAAATAGCAAATCGGAAATGTATTTTATATCACATAAAAAGTGAATACAGTAGACTAACTTATGAAACAAAATAAATGCTGTGCTAAAGAGATATATAGAAACGCTTTTTAATTATATGTATAATAAACCTCAGCAGTTTCAACAGCTTCAAATCTCTACCGTGCCCGGATATCATTGCAATAATCGAGTTTTTACTTTATTTTCTACAAAAGAATCTAAATATATTATATTTCGTTAAAACTTTTAAGTATCATAGTAATTTGGCTCACAACGCTTTAAATGCTCACATATACAAAAATATCAAAAGTAATTATGTTGGATGAATTTGTGAATACTATTCACCTGATTCAGTGTCTTTACTATGGCATATACTGTTGCGGTATTATCGTTAAAAGATGTTAAATATCTGAAATTATATACATTTTCACAGAAGCATAGACATTAATTTGTTTTATTTCTTGATTCTATCTTAAATTTGATTAAAACACGTACAATTCAAAACAGAACAAGGTAAACATACATTTAACACATCTAATTCATTTTATAATGTGATAAGCATTAAGACCACAATATAGTATTTACACTTTTGAACGGCTTTTAAATTCAAGAGACCATCAGTGAGGAACAAATTAATAAAAAAAATCATAAAATAGAGTATGAAAGAATTGATACGAACACTTTTTCAGAGATTCCAGGTTTCGAAGCAGCTTTTTGTCTAAGTACCAAATTAAGAGATAATTTTTTACTTTTTAGATATATTATTATAATTATTCAATTAATTGTTATAATTTTTCTAAAATTTTGTCGGAAAATTAACAGTTCAAATTGAATTCGAAGATTCAATCAATAAATATTTGCGAACATGTATTCGCTTGAAGTTTAGTTAATTTTCTAGCGTTTTTTTATTATTATTAACTCTCGTAATTATATTTTTTTATTATTTCTTTCATAAAAATATGTTGTGATTTATTCAGAGTATTTATTATTTGTATCTTTGAGAGAGTTATTTTATTATATCTTGTACATGTTAGTTATACATCAATTTTTAGCACATTCTTTCAATTGTTTGTTTCTTTATTTTTTATTAAGGTACTGAAGTTGCCTCAAGCTCTACGTTGATTATATTCAACAACTGCAATGAATCTACAACTCTGAATTTGAGATAAGATTGTTCTCTTTATTGAAATAAAATATTTCTAGTTTTTGTACTAAATTCTTGTTAATTAGTTATTACCAAATCAGTCTCTTAATTCAATCCATAGTAATTACTGTTAGTTTATGTGTACAAAATACTCAACATTTGTTTATTATACACACAAAAATTAAGGTTGAGTCATGAACGTTATAATGCAAACTCTCATTGGCATTTAATAAATTATTTAGTGACTTAGTTCAGATGAAACTAAATAATATAAATTAATCGCATAATAGACTGAAACAATATTATCTTAACAACACCATCTTTCCTGAATTTCTCAAATAACCAACATAAATTTGTTAAAAATATAAATTAAAATTTTTATGTGAATTTTTTTAAGCGATATTTCCTACTAATAAGAAAAATATGTGACAATTTTTCTTATAATTAATTTGCTCACTCCTGAGTTCATACTAATCTAAATAATAGAAGGTAATCTGATCTTCAAACAACCTTCACAAATTTATTAAAAATATAAAAGTTACAAATGTTTTTAATTAATTTTTAATACTAAAAAGGAAATTACTCTTTGGTATTAGGAAATAAAAAGTCTTTAAATGGTATAATATGAGAAAAAATGAGGAAAAATTTTAAGATTTTACAATTTTCCAGAATAAATAAACAACAATGAAATAATAAGAGATATTTATTCTAATTTTATAAAAATCTTGTACAACATATCTAGGTTTCTCTTCTTTTCTTGTAATTCTGTGGGGAACGAAGAACTTTAACAATAAAAATGAAGTTTCCTTGTTATTAAAAAAAGACACACCAGATTTGTTATAATTTATTTCCATTTTATTTAAACATAAAATTTAAATAAGTGATTTATTAAATATATATTTAAGATAATCCCCAATATTCCGCACGCCAAAAACGAATAAAATTGAAATCCAGAGGAATTTCAAATAATTATAACTTTATATGCTGATAAGATTCTGAAACTCTTTTAGAAATGCTTAGAACTACTATTATCTCTTTACTTTTAAAAGCTTAAATTCCAATACTTATTCAAATTTTTTTCGATTTCAAAATCATTCCAGTCAGGTTTACAGAACGTAAAATAATATCGGACAAACAATCATTCATATTTACACAAATATCATACTAACACATTCATTCCACTAATTGTACATTGATTAAAATTATATAAATGCCCGCACATAAAGATATTATTAATACTACTTAAAATATAACCTAAAGTAATTATAATTAAATTTAAATTCACAAAACTATTTGAAAAATTACAAAAATATAGTTTCAAATAAATTGGATAGATTGACGAAAATAATAAGAATTCCAAGATAGTTACATTACTCCGCTTTAGTTAATTTCATTGAGTTATTATTAACGTCAATAAGTCGTTTCATTTGATCACCTTGTGCTAAAAATGCTTTTGATGGTATGCAGCCCATACCGTTAGCTGCATGCATTGCAGCTTTTGTAGCACCGTTCAAATTTGATTTGTATGTTCTTTTGTAAAAGCTACCAAACAGATATAAGAAAATCAATGTGTTTCCAATAAAGAAGAAGGTAAGAGTTTTAGGCATATTGCAACCCTTCAATGCAATCATCACCATATATCCCATAATTAAAACAAATTGGATTAATTGGATGCTTGTCATGTACTTTTTCCACCATAGATATTTTTGATATTGGGGACCCATAGCAGCAACCATATAATAGAAATACATGACAATATGTACGCCCGAATTTAGAATGCCAATAACCACACCTTGCTCGCCTTAAAATAAAATTAGTGTTATAAACAAATAATTAAAAAGCATTTTATTGCATACCTGGAGCGTATTTAAGATACATCCATGAGAACAATGCCGTAATGGTATGATGGTACACATGCAAGAAAGTCACTTGATTTTGTTTTTTACGTAAAACGAAGAAGCAGGTATCTAAGAGATCAATGATTTTTGAAAAGAAATAAAACCAAGCTCCAGAATACAAATTCAGGCTCTGTTCACGGGTTCGAACAATTTCACATTTTTTTGACAGCAAAGTATCAGTAATACGACTCTCTTGTAAAGACTTTGGTTAAGGAGATAATTGTTTTATTTATTAAATGCATGATCGAAGTTAAAATAAATTAATAATATTTACCGTACGACACATCCATATCGAGTAGCATACTTGGAATGCATTGTAAGCAATCATAAAATTTTTTAAATTATAAGCCTTTCGATTTTTCATGAACGTGGGTCCAATTTTTAGAACCAACGCCAAATAAACTGCTACGATTGAGAAGACTGGACCAGGAGAACTCATTAAAAACCAACTGTCTACAGTTTCATCTAAACAGAAATTGTAGTTTTGAAGTCAACTGATACATACATATATGTAAATGTAAATATATTAAATGAAACAAAGCTTACCCACTCCTTTTGACAGAGTCAAATAACGCTCGTTAAATACCTTCATATAGGTCGCCATTACGTAAATTTTAGCTAAAATATATAAAATATATCAATTAAAATGCTTTAACATGAATACTTAATTCTATATACATATTCAGCTACAAGTCTGGTAGTCTAGTGGGTAGTGTGCTAGAATATTAGCGTGAGGATCGTGGGTTTAATTCCCACCAGAGACTCTGGCCTGTGACACTACACTAAGCGAAGATTGAAATCTTTATTTTTACCAATTTTATTAAATATTCTCAAAATAAATTTTATGACGATTAACATTTTTACAGTACTATTACTTTACTACTTTTTTAATTGATCTAAAAATAATTGTAAAAATAAGTACATGTTCAGTTACTTATTAATATATAGAATATGTATAACTGTAACAATACATTTTACACCTTAAATTTAAAAATTCATGCAAACAAAATTCTGATGAACTGCATTCACAGCGTTTGCATCTATCACAATACCTATCAATAGACTTACATACATATGAATACTATTCAATATATACATACATATATTTAAGTACTATATTGCTTTAGTTTGTCATTACTAATTCGTTGCAAAGCGATGCCAACAAAATGTGTAAAAAAACAATTTAACACTAGAGAAAAGTATGAATGAAATTTTTAAGGCATTTTTAGCTTTTAAATATTTTCAAATTTCATTTGAATGCTTTCGTACACACGTGGAAATAATTACAAATAGTTGCTTTTATTTCATTTAATTGTATGCCGATTATGTAAGTGTTTAAAAAGAATAAGATTGTAGACTCCTTTATTAACTCTATTTGTTAAAAATATATGGCAATAAAAATATTTAAGAATTTATATTGAGAATAAGACCATACAGTTTTATCTGTATGCAAGAGTTTTTAGTTCTGCAATTGAGTAATTTTTGAGTAAATAAAATGAAAAGACTTCATTGTTAAACATTAAAGCCGTTTTAACAATTTTTAAGCGAAAAATCAAGATTCAAGATAGAAGTCAAGGTAGTCGTCTCTCGTACACTGTATAGAATTTTAGAAACCACATTTTATTAGATTGAATTGAAAAGCAAAATTGCAAAAACCTGAATTTTATATGCATGGAATCATTAAATTAAACTTTGGCAACAAACACAAATAAGTCTATCTATTTTAACAATCATGATATGTCTTTGAAAATTGTTAATTTCTTTTATGTAGACAATTTAATTTTTTTGTGATCACTTAGTGTAATGGGTAGTAGTGTTCTCGCTTGCTTTACGAGAGCTCCTAGTTCGACCTTTACCACACCAGCCTTCTGGCAAAAGCTCTGCGAGTAACTTTAAAAATTAGTCAATCGGAATCGAAGTTAAGTCGTAGGGCATGTCATTCATAATAAAATTAACAAGCAAAACTTTTATAAAGGGTTGTAATGTCCAGCAGTGAATGTACGTACATACATATATACTATATAACATTATTATTCTTTCTAAAAGACCCGCATGTCAATTCATTAGGAAGAATTGTTTTAAAGATGTATAGTTGAAAGGCAAAACAGAAATAAAATAGAATGGTAGATATTAAACAGGTTATATTATTTAATATTATGCGGAAATATATTTCATTACATTAACATAACATTTAGCATACTGATACACTATTAAACCGAAACTTTTGATTTCGTTTCATTCTTTCTGACATACATACATATAAAATAAATCATTATATTTGCATATTAATAACTCAATTAAATAATAAATTTATTCGGGATAATCACAATTTCAGGAATTGTATACATAGTAGTTATAAAACAAGCTCTTATTTCATTCTCTTAACATAAAGTTTACCATATTAAAATAAGTATTACCATAACGACTCTTGAGATATGGGTTATCAAGAGTTTCTAAGTACTATTATTTATTTACTAATTAGAATACAATTACAAATTATGCTATAATTATTGCGAGCCACTAGACTACTAGGGCACCTAAAGAGTTTTTGAATTCTTAAGTAACTCTTAAGCAAATGCATATATACATACATACATACATAAAAGAAGTCTTTTAGTTCTCGGAAATAAAATGCAATATATAACACACGTACATAATACTTCCAGAAATCAAAATTCAAATTTGCAAATTAATTATTTTTTTTTTTAATTTTAAGAGGAACAAGTTAGACAAGTAGTATTAGCATTATTGACTTAGTGACCTTCTTTTCAACAATTTTGATTAAAATTAAATTATAGACTATTTTAAACAAAGATTAGTTCTTTTTAAAATTTAAAACCATTAAAATTTAAACCAACGAATATGACATAATTTTTTAATATAAGTGTTAAAAAGTGTTTTTTCGTATTAAAAGTAATTAGGATTTTTTTTCTTTGTTGACTTTTTAACTAAAATATTAAACTTGAACTAATTGAGTTTACATTATTGTTCATAATATTATTCTTGTTGTAGAAGTCCAAATCTTTTAAAAATATGTGATTCTCAAAATAAAAGAATTTAATAACAAAAACTCATTGTGTTTTTTCTAAGTTAATGACATATATCGTTTCGAATAGAAAATGTTTTTAAATACTAAAGAAATTAATTAATAATTATTCCTCTCGAAAGTTAAGGCAAGTTTCCAGGATATTTTAAGATATCAAATAAAATTAAAAAATAATTTTCCTGATTTTATACATATCTAAATTATTAACAATAAAACTTAACGTTTGTTGTATAAATTACTTATATATTTTCTATAATAACACCATATTGAATTTTTACCACCACTTACATTTTAAACTATAATAATCCATGTCACTACCAATAATAGTAATTCATAATCCATGGAGATGTTCTTAATAAATAATTTATATATAGGCATCTTTTTTAATAAAAAATGTTCTCTTTGTTTCTATATTTTTATTTTCTACTACACTAAAATATACGTTTATATGTATCTATGTATATATATATATATAGTTATATAGTTATATAGATACAATGTATGTAAATATTATAAAAAATTAACTTTTTAAATATGCTGACCACGTATTTTTTATATTGACGTGTTTTTCATTTCTTTTTCATCTCTAATTTTGAGGCGACAGGAAAAAACTATTTCATAATTATAACTTGCAAATTAGTTTTTTCTTTTATAGGAGGATAAAATAATAGAAATAGTATATTACGTCTGGTAAACAATATTCATGTAGTGCGATTAATTTCTAACAATACTATAAATGATAGAGACATATAATTGACCTTACAGAACCTTTTTGGTATAAATGAGAAAAATCGAAAATTGTGCTACGCATAGTAAGCAATTATTTAAAGTACATGCTTTAACATATCAATAAATAAACTAATATATATAGTTAGTTGCCTTTTCTAGAGAAAGATGATAAAGCTTTTTTTATGTAGCATCTGTATGTGTTTCATATTGTATATACATACGTAAAGAAAAGACTGTTATAATATTATTTAGAAACAATTTTGGCCATCAGGAATAGTCATACGTGTATGGAATTTTTATTTAAAATTAATTTAAAATATTTTAGTTATTCGTATCCAACCATCTTCCGGCTAGTCCCCTTAAAAATAATATACTTATATCGTAAGTACTTTATACAAAACATTGTACATACAGACGTATGTATATTTGCATGTACATTAAGTAGTAAAAAGAATTTGTTTTTGATGTATAATACAAAAATATAATTTTTTCCTCCTTGGACTAATCAATACACTGTGATCTAAGTAATAATTTTTTACATGGATAAAATAATAAACAAGAAGTTTTATTGAAAATCCCATACCTTATTAAAACGCTCTATATTCCCCAACATACTATGAAGAAAGCACCAATAGCAGTATGCTTTTTAAATGGTTCAATTATGTTAAAATAATAATTTTTGTTAACTAATAAATAAGTGTTGTTAATTATGGCTTATAAAAAGTAATTTTTCCATTATTTTTGAATACACATAGTAGGAGGCACGAAAGGAAAAATGACTACAATTTGGAGTGAACTTTGGCAAGAAGTTTAAAAGTTAAACTTGATATATAAATAGATGTTTTCTTTGGACAGATTCAAAGCTATTGGCTTAACATTAATTTGATTGGTAGAAAACTATAACGCCATCTCTGCCTTAAAGTCTTAATAAACTGCTTTTTAATAAAAACTGAGAATAAGGTTTACTATATAAGGAATATGTATACATTTCAGTGGACATAATTTAAAAGATCAGTTAAAAGAAATATGAATTTTGAAAGAACATTTAATAAATATATTATTAAAACTTCTGATGCTATTTTTATATCGATATGATGAAACATTACCCTGAAATATTTAGTAATGTCAGTTTAACCACATCTAAATACAAAATGGCAGAAAAACTTGAAATAGCTTTTAAAGTATCAAGTGTTTGCAAACATTTTTTGGTTCAAAGTCAACAATTAAAATACATTAAAAAAATACCACAACGTTTCATGTGAAATTAATGTATACATACATATATACTACATTTGTACATATATTTAGAATTTGTTCACCTTAAAATGGGAAAAGGTTAGCCGCCCAAATAGAAGTACTTAAATGTAATTATTTTGAGTGTGTTGAATGAGAAAATCTTGCTATATACATAGATAACAAAATGTATATATTTATTCGAACACATTGTCTGCGTTTAATAGCTTCACTAAAATTTGTTCACAACATTTTCATTCTAAATTTTTTGTGCAATGCTGTCGCTTTTTTGCAATTTTACGCTTTAGGTTAAGGTCAACTACAAAATTTAACAAAAGTTTAAATATTAACTTATTTTAAATAATAAGACTGATTGCTAATCACTTATTATTTTTAAATTTTTTAAGAACTTTTTAGTAATAAATAAGCACTGTTTTTTTAATGTTAATTTTTTTATAATAATTTAATTTTACAAACACACACTAACAATTCACACATAGAAAGATTTTTCCTTAAACTTTATGTACGCTGCTACATATTTTTAATCAACTCACATATTCTTAAATTTTATTCAGTATCCGTTTCCGCTTTAGGAATCTATCCGCAATCAGTTTAAGCTGCCCGTCAATTGCGATTGCCAAGAAAACACTAACTGAACGTAGATTCTTTCTCAGCGAAACTATAAATAAATATTTTTGGTTTTTTCGCGATACATTGATTTTTATTCTGTTGCATACATGATACTTATGAGTTTATTGGAATGGTAAGTCTCTCTTGTTTTTTGTTAAAGTGATTAAAATTTAACTGCTCATTTAGCTTTGGAAGAGTTACGAAACGGGCATAATGGCAAGCATAAACACCTATTCAAAAATAATATTAAAGCAAAAACAAAAAACATATATTTGTTTAATAAGAAAGAAATACATATTTCTATTGTGTCCCTTAGTGTTTTTTGTGTTTCATACATGTATGAAACGAACTTGCTGCTTGATATTAATATGGTCAAGGAGATCATTAGAAGTTATTTTGGTTAATTTTTAGAAACGTACAGTAAAGAGCATAATTAATATCCGTTAACGTATTATACTACATAAAGACAGAACTTCAGGGTTATACAGTTAAATTCAAATCAGAGTATTTTCTTATCTGTCTGAAATATATAATGAAAATTGCTGTATAGATTGGAATAAAAGTATTTACGATTCATCTGGGTTAAAAGGCGAATACGGCTTAGGCTTTAAACCAGACAGCTTGGATTCAACTAGGTAAAATGTAATGTACTTTATAAGAACAGAACTGTGTTAGAAATAAATTTACATGGTAAATATTTGGTTAAGATTCTTGGTTAAGATAATGAAAAGCAAAAGTTTGAATCGTCTATATGTATAAGATTATTAAATCAATAATTAATAATATTAATAATGAACTTTTAAACATTTTGTTTTATTTTATAAACTCTGAAAAAATATTTACTTCTATATTATATAAACATTGACTGTTTCTATTATAGTAGATGTTAGAATATCGAATATATTATTATTTTTTGACAAAAATTTAATCATGTTGATAATATGTACAATATTGCAGTGTCGGCTTGACTTAAATATTTTGATATTTATAGTTTTTATGTGATGATAGATAAAAAATATTAGGAGGAAGAAAAACATATTTTTATGCATTTATCAAATACGGGACTTTTTTACAATTTAGGGGGATTTTCAAAAATTAGTTATTAAACAAGCACAATATAAGTTTTAAGAATTCAATTAACGAACTTAAAAAGATGGTGGGAGGTAATATCGAAAAGTTTAGTTCAGAATTGGCAAAATTAAAAAAGTATGTTTTATATATTTTTATTATATTTTATTATTTGTGTGTAGTTTTTTCTCTCATTTAAATAACATTGGGTTACCACAATGCGCCTTCTTATTATTTCTTTGCTTTATTTGAATGCAATTAATTAGGTTTTTTAAGTTAAGCAGGTGATCGGTTTACAGCAAACGAATAACACATTATACTTATTCAAAATATTCACTTTACAGTTATATTTTCTTATCCTTTTTATTTAATACCTTAAATTTATGAAAACAGAAAACACTTTGTCAATAAATAAAGAAAACAAATGATTAAAAAAACTATTTGCATTTCCTATACCTGACCTGACGGACATATAACAAACGTGTATGGACCGGTTTCGAGTTTTTATTCCTCCCTCGAGTCTTTATTCCTCTCGACCGTATACAGGGAAAAGAAAGTGCTTACGAATAGCAGAAGGGTATCCAATCCTATTGATTCATTAGAGCAGCAGAGAGCTTGTGCTTCTCTGTTTTATTATTACAAAGGCATGTCCTCCATGAAATGAAGGAATATGTAGCCAGAACTTGAATATTGTTTTACTGTTACGTAGAGTACATTCATTTAGAATTGATTGACCAGTAGATCGCACAATGCATACGTAAATACATTATTGGCCTTTACATCCTTTAGTCAACAATATATTAACTGCTACACTACGGCAACCACAATAAATTGCAGATGGAATGCATTCGGCAGCCGCACTATTCATATTTTGAAAGCTCTAAATGTCGAAGTAAAATACGCAATTACAACTACAATGTATGTAAAAAATTTAAATTCAAACTAAAAAACTAAATTTTTTGTTGGTGTTTAATTGATCTCAATTTTTCTAAATCGTTTTTTTAACACTGAAACTTTTTTGTTTCCCTTAAATGTTGTCAACTGATTATTTGCCAATATACAGTTAATTTTGCATATACGTTGTGTCTACTTTATTATTTCTCGTTACACCCTGTAGTTTTGTGTTTTCTACGTTTTACCATTACGATATTTTTTATTAAAGTAAATAGATATTTTCCATTTTCATAATTTTTTAGTTTGTATTTTATATAACGAGTGAAATAATAAAAAGATTTTTGGGGAATATAAGTACAGATTTTATATGTTAGAAACGGTTGGTACACAAAGAATAAAAACTACGTATATATAATATGATTACAAAAAAATTGTAGGCAATTTAATGATTTTTTAATGTAGTATACATAGATACGTAGGTATCGATGTCGATGTACATTCATATGTATGTACGTAACTCATTCAATACGATAATTTTCTTTTTTTACATTTGTTTGTGTAGGGCGAAATTAAATCAATGTAGCCAATAATACACTAGTTTTTTATTTGTCTTCGAATGACACATTATTCCGAAGTTCAATTGTAGTAGAAGATTCAAAATTAAATACATGTGTATATAACAAAATTCCAAAAAACCAATTTTTTTATCAATACTAAAATTTTCGTTTACATTTATCTAGCCGTTTCGAAGCGTGTACTTTTATAATAAATTGTGTTAACTACATAGGTATATATATTAGTAAAAGAATTATGGAACCTGATCAGGCAGCAAATATGCCCCAACGCAATTCATCCACGATGGACTATTCTAAAGTACGAGTAAATGAACCATTAAGTGATATTGATTCTCCCGTGCACACATGTGCTGAAAATAATATTAATGAGAAAGCAACGAAGAGCGACGATGAAGATGAGTACATGTTTGATGAAGTAAAAATGATTTTGCGTAAGCGTCGAATTTGGGGTCATGAAGATTCACTAAGCGCAAATGATTTAGATCTACTTGAAGATGACGACGTCTTAGTTGAGGAGGATGATGCGGGATGTCCGTTGCCTTCTACACCTGAGGATACACAACTTATTGAAGCCGAGGTAATCTTTAAAATAATCACTATCTAAAATAGTTACATTTTTGGCTCTAGTTATAAAACTAACGTTATTAAGCTAAAAACCCCAATTCAGTCATCGGAATCTTTAATATTCCTTTCTTCAATATATTATATCATATGCATATTTTATTCAGTATTTTATAATGTAGTTTCACAAATTATTTTTTTATTTTTTGCTATATACTGCCTGTTGGCAATAAGTTTAAGGCGCTAATTTCACTCATCATTCATATTCTCATAGGAAAAACATTCAGAGAAATACACAAGATTAAATAAGGTCAACTGAAAAATTTTGTTTTTGAGATGTATGTATATATCTTGTTTAGTTAATGGATCGACAGATTTAAAAGCTTTTCATGACTTACTAGAGGTTGTCGACTAAAGATTTATATGTTTATTTTTTGTACAAGATATTAAAACTGAGGTTAGTACTCGCAGCGCTCGCCTGTTAAGCCACGCACTAGCCATTTAATCACGGCGACTACACAATAAATAAATAATTTTTATAAAACAACATAAATTATATGCAATAAGAATTTTTACATATTATTAGTTAATTTTCCGCTTTCAAAGCAACCTCTTTCCGTAAAAGGACGCCTTTTGACAAATTAAAAATTGTCTGGTCATATATTCCATTTGTGAAGGAAATTAATGCTTATTATATTCCTTGTGTCTATGGAAATAGATTTCAAAATTTTAGAAAGTAACTTATATGATATATGAGGTGTTACACAAACGTTGCTCTTTTTCAATTATTACGGGTCAGCTTAAATGATTTGTATTTCGTACATAATGACAAGCTTCAAGCACAACAATCAAATAAAATTTTCATCTAAATCAAAGCTTTATGAGCGTTTTATTCAACTTTGCATTTGAAATAGCAAAAATGAATAACGCTACATTTATTTACTATACTTAGAATAAGTCTGGAAAATATAAATTAGGTATTGGTATAACCTTCAAAATATTTTGATTAATTCAACAAAAAATGGTCGTATTTGACTTAGTAATTCATTACTGGTAAGTGCTTAACAATTTTCTATATTATTAAATAATTTATTGTTAAACGTGTTAAAGTATTATAACATATTTAATTGTTAAATGTGTTAAGGCCTAAAAAAACGTATTTATTTTACAGATGACAGAAGTTTTGAAAGCTGGCGTTTTGTCAGATGAAATTGATTTGGGAGCATTAGCTCATAATGCAGCAGAACAAGCAGAAGAATTCGTGCGCAAGGTTTGTATTTAAATATTTATTTAATTTGAGGAGTAAACATGTTTTTTTAATAGGTTTGGGAGGCGAGTTGGAAAGTTTGTCATTACAAAAATCTACCAAAGTGGTTACAAGATAACGACTTTTTACACCGCGGTCACCGTCCGCCCTTACCTTCATTTGGAGCTTGCTTTAAATCTATTTTTCGCTTGCACACTGAAACTGGAAATATTTGGACACACTTACTGGGTTGCGTAGCATTTATCGGAGTGGCATGTTACTTTTTATCACGCCCATCGGTAGAAATTCAAGTACAGGAAAAATTAATTTTTGGAGCATTTTTTGCGGGCGCTATTATTTGCTTGGGTTTTTCATTTGCCTTTCATACACTCAGTTGCCACTCTGTAGAAATAGGAAGACTGTTTTCGAAGTAAGTATAAATTCTGTACTAAAAAACATATGCATGAAGATCTTTTACCAAATATGTTGACACACAAGTTTATTTCCATATATGTATATATTTGAGAATGTCGTGAAATTCTAAAGAATTTACTTCCAATATATATGTGTGATAATAAGATTGTTAGTTTTGTTAACTAAACATCATTTTTTATTTGTTGAATCTAGTATAGTAGAAGTAGCTGATGGGCTGTCACAAAGTATTAGAGTATTCTACATAAACCAGCTGTTTCTGCAATAAAATTAATACTATTCTTGAAAAAGATTTTATGGATAATATATTACGTTCATATGCAGTACAACATTTTTGGTATATGACAATAGAAAAATATAAAACAGTTGGATATGAATATCGTTGGAACTGTTTTGTTTCTTGTAAAATAGAAGAATTATAAATACTTGAATCACCATCTTAATGTTGAACTGGGTAATTTATGTAAAATAGGCTTCATTTTTCTTTTATAATTGTTATTAATACATTGATAAACAGTTGGTTGTATATTGGAAATTTTTAAAAGACAATATTACAGAAACATCATTATTAATTATTAATATTGTTATCGGAACTTTGGTGTGAATCGACTTTTAATACGACATTTAAACCGAATTCAGCAGATTATTGACAAAAAAGTATGTAAGATCCAATAATTTTTTCATATGAGAAATGTATTCTTTCCTGTAATAGTTCTTCCACTTACAGATCTTAATCCACTTATGTTTTCTACAGATATGTAACAAAGATTATTTTATAATTAGATTTTAGCACCTGGCAATTTTTCAACGATTATTACAACTTTCTTAACTAAATTCTTTATTTCCGAAGTGATGTATAGGTAATGGTCGACGTACTTGTGTTTGTTTATAATATTATTAATTTGGTTAAATACTATTTTAAAAAGCATAACAGATAAAGGATAAATTTGTAGAATTATGTATGTCAATTGATAAGTTTCTTTGAACTTAAATTTTTTCTTAATGGCAGAAACAATTTAAAATATCTATTAACTGCTTTTTTGTTCACACCAAATTAATTGAAATTATGTAAGGTTTTTGTAATATAAAAGTCGATAAGGAGCAACTTGGGTGCAGCTTGATGTACTGCGACTAATTTCATAGTTTTTACGTAATGAAATGGGTCAGAATCCAGAGTATTCCAAATTGAATTTATTGGGTTTGTAAATGTTGGTATGTAATAATAATGACAATTTTCATGAATTTGGAATTATTCCCCAATTTAAATCTTGTATTGTAATATTAATCATGTCATAGGAAATCCCAAAAATTATTGGAGATTTTTATTTTTTCTTTGACTTTATAGTTTTTTTAAACTTGATAGAAAATTGTAGAATAGCCAATAATCGACTGTGTCATACTCGATATCTGTAAGGAGTCAACCTGGAGCATGTATTTGCTAGCCTACCTCTCATCTAGTAACAGCCAATTAGGTACTGTGTGATACTCGTGACGCGATAAACATCTGTAAGGAGCCAACCTGGAGCATGTATTTGCTAGCCTACCCCTCATCTGGATGGAATATTTGGAATGGATTGAAGCCTCTATTGCATGCTCTCCGGCTCCTGTTTACAACCATTAAAAGTATAAATATGGTCCTTTCTATTCGATTGTTGTAGAATCCATCGTTCCACTCTAGTCGTCGGCTTCGGTACATCCATATGCATAGGTCTGCACTCAGCTAATCCCGTTTTGCAGTGTACAATATTTCCTTGACTTGACCAATTTCTTCTTAATGGATTGCAAAAGTATCGTATTCCTCATCTTCACTTTCTTCAAAATGAAATCAAATTTAAGTTTCGCTCTTTGCCTTCCTTCGATAAACCTTTCTCTTGTGATGATCACATAATATATCTTACCCTGCCCTATTGCCCTATTCGAAAAATTACAATTAATTTACTTTTAAGTTTTATAATAATATTTTTAATTACATTTGGCATTGTGCATTGTAAATGACTGTATTTAGTAGGAAAAAATCATGTTTTAACCAATAACACTCTAAATTAACATATCTAAGAACCGTTATAATTTCAAATAAATAATTAATTTATGATTTTATCAAACTAACCATAATACGTGAAATAATCAAAATTGCCAACTCGCAACGTTGTGCTACGTGTTACAAAGTGTTACGTAATTTATTTTTTAAATAGTTTATAAAAAATTTGAAATCAATGCAGATAATACCGATTGAATCTTTCTAAAACATTTAACTGTTTAATTCAGTTAAAAAAGAAATATGTATTATAAAATATTTTATCTTTTTTTTAGACTAGACTATTGTGGAATAGCGCTACTTATAATGGGTTCATTTGTACCTTGGCTGTACTATGGATTTTATTGTCATTATCAACCAAAAGTAATATATCTCTCGGTCGTCTGCGTTCTTGGAAGTTTATCAATAATTGTGTCACTTTGGGACAAGTTTTCTGAACCAGGATTGAGACCACTTAGAGCAGGTGTTTTTATGAGTTTTGGTTTATCGGGTATTATACCTGCCATACATTATGGTGCCATGGAAGGATGGTTTACCCAAATAAGCAAATCTAGTTTAGGATGGCTTATTTTAATGGGTACTATATATATTAATATTATCAAATACAAATTGTAATTAATTCTCAATTATAGGCTTTCTATACATATTGGGAGCCTTGCTGTATGCACTGCGCGTACCTGAACGTTGGTTTCCGGGTAAATTTGATTTATGGGTATGTAAAAATATTTCAATCAATATTATTTATGTATTTATTAATGTTTTTGTATTAGTTTCAATCTCATCAACTTTTCCATATTTTGGTTATTGCTGCAGCTTTTGTACACTACCATGGTATTTCTGAAATGGCTATGTATCGAGTAACTGTGGGAGAATGTACAGTTCCACATGAACCAATTACATTTTAAGTAATTCAATTAGAACAGAAAAAATTAATTCCCACATTCACATAACTAAAATTAAAAATATTTGTAATCTAAAAATATATATTTTTTTCACGATTGGTTAATATTTGAAAGAAGACGGTAAACGAAAGGTATTTCCCAATGGAGCCTAGCCGTAATTTTTCTTTTACTTTCCTTAAATAACTTATTTATTTTCTCTTATAGCGTCGTCTTCATTAATAAACTTCTCAACTATTATTCTTGTACATCTGTTTTTTCCGTCTCTTGTTTATAGCTACAAAACATCACCCAGTACCAATTAAGACAATATGGAAAAATTTTACTTTTTTGAAATCTCCACTGGAGTGGGAAATTGTAATAATATTTATCGGAGTTTTTTTTATAAAAAATTGTTCAGAAATTTATTCTCTGAAGTTTTTTCTGTTTTCTATCAGTTGTTTGATAACTAAGCAGGCTTCATTGAACAAAAATTACATAACAAAACTGCAAGAAAAAAGGCCTCTGTTTATAAGTTTTTTAAAATATTTTTACCTCTATCTACTTTTGATTATAATAATTTTTTATTTAAAATTCTAATGTACAATATAATAAATGTTACCATTCCCTAAATTAATAATAACATAACCCGTTTTTTATATAAAAAAATATAAGCGTAAGTACATTTTCATAATAAATTAACGTTTGCATATTTCATCTGAACAATTTTTTTACCCAAACAGTTCTTTGCCTACTCGTCCACAAGATATCAATAATTATATAGTTGAGCAGGTAGACCTCTTAAATTTCGATAGTTACTGTACCAGGTATTCCAAACGTAACCAATGCGAACAAATAAGTATTATTGATGAACGTAGTTATATATCCTCTTATGGATTATTTGTGTTTAATACTCATTTTTATGATCCTTTTTGAAAGTGGAATTCGGTTTCCTCTTGAGGCATATCATAATATGTACTTTTATTATTATTCGTTTCCACGACAATAGGATCTACGCTCCATAACGACCCGATTTCTCATCGGCCTAGGATTGCCAACCCAGCGGAGCTGTTACAACAACAACAACTATTATCATTCTAAATATTATTTTTTTAGTTATAAAACTTTTATAAATGGTCGCCGTTTAGTAGTAAGTAATGTGTTGACTTATTAGACGTGAGCCACTGTTCAAACCCCAAGTCAGATATCTTAAAAAAAAAAAAAAATAAATATGACTTCGGCGACTCCTGTCAGCAGTTTTCTGGCAAAAAACTGAGAGTGAATAAAATTGCCACTAAAAGCTTCTCAAAAATCTGTCGATCGGAGTCGACTTTAAACTGTAGGTCCCGCCACATATAAATACGCACAACATAAGTGCTGCGAGAAGCTTGGTCTTAATCCTGACTGAAGGGTTGTAATGCCCAATTAAGTAAATAGATATAAAATGTTTATTACAATTTAATTTTCGCTAAACACTATTAATTTCCATATTCCAATATTTTGGATGTCGATGTTATTACAACGGTTGTTAAAAATTGAAAAACTGTTTAAAATTAGTAGTTCAATGACACTAGCACAAGCAAAAGCAGAAGACTTCACGATACAGATGTACAAAAAAGTATGTATATTATGATCGATTTTGATGATGCGGACAACTTAATCTCTTGAACTTATGATTTGTGTTTTTATCGATGCTTTTATGTTTCGTTTCTTAAAATATTAGAAATAATAGGTGGTATTTTAATGAAGGTTTCTTGAGAGCGATTTAAGTTTATTGTAGTTTCTGGTCAAGGTTTCCAAACGTTTCTGTTCAATGAAAAATTATTTAATATTAATTTTATAAATATTCTTTTGAAGAACATTCAAAATATATTTTTCTATTTCGTTGTGTATCTTAATAAATTTTGATATAATACGCAGTATTTTCCGTAACAAGTTCTTCACAGTTTATACAACAAGAAAAATCAGGAAAATCTTATAATTAATGAAGAGACAAGATTTTATCGCGTCATCAGTAGAAAAAAAAAGCCATAAACCGGGAAAAATATACTATTATAGGAGAATTTAAAAATAGGATTTTTAGTTTACGTTCTCACAAAGCGAGTTCTTAACTTTTGAGCACTTTTTTGAATTGTTCTTTAAACTATTCTTCATATTATGTAGTATTTGAATTTTTTTAATACTGTTTATAAAATAGATCGATCGCGGTATTATAAACTGCATTTGCTATTAAAAGCATGGATTGACTGTAAAATTAAGAGAGGATAATTAAATGCGACTTACAGTACATTTTATATTTTTTTAATTACAACTAATTTCAGTTTCTTATGTTTTAACTGAAAATATAAAATTTGTTTAAGCAACATTTTTTTAAAATTAATTTTAACATTATTTAATTCTAAATGTAAAATGTAAACTGCTTTTTTTGTCACGCTGCTTTTACATGTATACAATCTTAATCGTTCGGTGTGCAACATTTTTACATTTTTTTAAATTATACAAATAATTTGAACTTTAATATCATTTTAAAAAATCGCGCATTAATCATTCCTGAATTTCTAACAAGTTCTGAAAATATTATAAGAAAGCATAGGATTTCGGAATTATTTTTACAAAAAAGTTTTCATGCTGCATGGAAAAAAATTAGAAACCACATATGTATTATATAAGGATATACGATACATATGCTTTATATCAAACTGCGAATGATTAAGATGTTAACAATATTTGCATTTTTTGGAATTATAAAAAATACTTTTTAGTTCAATATCATTTTAAATTAAAAATCCATAATTTCGTCAAGTTAAGGATTCTTCATTATTATATGTTACTAAACCACAAATCTTGAAATCATGAAAAATGCAGAGTTTTGAAGTGAAAACTACATATGTATATATTCAGGAACAACATATATTTTGTATGCGTATTAATAGAATCCAAAATGATTATCTACAGTTAATACATATGATGCAAAAGAAAGACTACTAACACTTGCAGATGCTTATAGATAGACGTGTATGCGTCCACAAATAGTAGTGCAAAAACATACAACATTATTTAAGGATTTAAAAATTATCAAAATTGCTGAAAAATAAATTCAAGTAATTCATTTGGTATCAAAACACCTCACTTATTATTTATGTGATAGTTTTAAAATTAATTTTTGTATAAATTTGTGTATGTATATAAGTTTGTGTACGGATGTACGTATATTTCAAAGTAATGGCCTTCAATATCCGGAAGAATTTTTAATTTAGTTTATTAATATGAACAAACTTTTATAATACCGACAAACACAAACAAAATATGTATGTATGAACATGTAAATTATATGCATATGTATGCTTATATGGGTATTTGAAAACAAGTGTAGACATATTTGGTTCTTAAATGGTATGTGTTGTATTTTTAATAAGACTTATTGAGAGGTAATAATCTATCAATATATAGCCTTCGTTATACGCTGTCAGCAGATACTTTAAGCTTAGGTAAAAATGTACCAAATTTTAACAAAAACAAATTTGAAAATAAAATAAGTTATTTCGAAGATTCACATTGAGCGATTAACTGTAAGTCTGTTATTAAAAACTATCTCAAACATAAAATATATACAAATTCAAACTATGGCAATATGCTTGTATTGACCAAACTAAACAACGTGAACTTCACCTCAAAAACTGATTGTAAACAGAAAAGATATCTATGTGTTTCTGAAGTTCATTTAAATGCAAAAAACCGAATGATGGAAATATACAAATAATGATAAAGAACAAATACAAATTAAAAAGCAAATGAACTTCGTATATCTTTGTATACTATTGTATTGTATATTCATATAGTATGTGAAACATATAAACATGCATTCGTTATTTGCAGACATACTATAACATACCTTTAAATGTAAGGTGGAATAAACTGGGAAATAAATAATTAATACATTTTTTCTGGCTTTATCGACCGTGATGTGCCCTACATATTATTAATTTACAATTTTATGTTTACTTACAGAACAGTGCTTTTAATACAAAACGTTATTTTGTAAGTATTGTATAAAAAGTATTGTATAAGTTTGTTAATAACTCAACAAATGTACATATAAACTAGGGTGCTAAAATAACCTTAACTACAAGAGTAAAAAATCATATATGCTTATGATTGGCTTTCAACAAAATTCGCAAAATTACGTGCAAGATCAGCAAGTTATTGATGCTCCAACGAATGTGTACAGAAATAGCAAAAAAAGCAAGCTGGTCATCTATGTATGTATATATGTATTTACACATAGCATGCTGTTTCAGAAGAAATATTAATAGCTTTAAGGTAAACGCATACTTAGCTTAACACATATACATACATACAATAACTTTGGTAGGTGACGTTTTCAACTGAATGTGCTCGATTTTAGTTAACTAACAATACACATCAGACAATCATGGTACCTTTAAAGTGACCAAAGCATAATGATACAACAAAACGAATACGTACGACGATTCGAGTATATGTATAGATTATGTTTGTGTATAGCTAGAAACAAACACACGTTCACAATCAATATACATATAACTAAAATAAGACGAAAACAACAGTTGTGAGACTGACTGACTGATTTGCTTTGTAGAAGCAGAAGCTGAACCGAACTAGACAGGTGACAAGATCGAAGTAAATCAAATAGAAGACGGGCACAATAAGCCCGGATAAAGTTAGTTTAATATTTAGCCGCGGAGTATTCGGATGTTCGTTCAAAGTGCGCGGAAAAGAAATTCAACAAGAAACAAAACAATAAATCTAAATCGTTATTGATTTTTGAAAAGTGTGCATAAAATATAATAAATATATTATTACAATAATTTTAAATCACGCACCTATTTAAATCTTTCGAATATCATTTTGTTAAGCCAACTGTCACCTCTTCCTAAATAGTAAAAGGCAAGTAAAATTTTTTAGACATTTTCATTAATCTGAAGTATCAGAAAACTTAGGTACATAATTGGTTGTTTATACATGCAAATTAGCACTGTAATGTAGAGTAAGACAACATTGCACAAAAAATATGAATATAATATTGGAAGAAATATTCATATACATATCTTTATAGTACCAACTAATCTAAAAGCACATTTAGACCAAATGTTTCAAAATATTTATTCATTTCCCACAATGAACAATGAATGCACCAAAAACAAAAAGGACTGGTGATAAATAATAATATAAACAACAAAAAAATATACATATTTATATATATGTACGTGTGTATATTCAACAGCAGGATATATGTATATGTGTGTATATTTAACAAAAGGATACAATATATATATATATATATATATATGTGAATGTATATGTATTAATGTATCTTCAGATATATCTTGGTACAGTAGTTAGGTCATGGTCGTATTACTAAAGAAGTTTCTCTGTTTTGTTTATTTCTATTTCTTCATTTCGGAACATCGTTTTTTAAATATATGTATTCGAAAGTTATGTTGTAACACATTTGTGATTATAAGTTTTTCGAATTAAAGCTTAGAACTTTTGCATTACATGCTACAAACTTACTGTTGACAAAAATAATATATCTCGAAATTTGTATTGCATATAATTTCGCGTATAAATCTAGAATCAAAATAATTACGTTATTATATAAAAATGTACCCAAAGAATGGTGCGGAAGTTAAAAATTTATTACTTTAAATTTATGATCTTGATAGTGGCTTTCTTTTTCTTTCAGTTATTAAACAATTTTTAACATCCCCTTTTGTTTAACTAAGTGACACGCAAGAGTTAATACGCGATAAACCTAATAAAAAAAAATTAAAAGTCTAGTACATATATGTTTTCTAGTATACACAAGTACATTTCCTTTCATATGTAATTGAAATTATTCAAAAATTATCTCTATATTTTTTTATCATTTATTTTTAATATAAAAAGCAGTAATAATTTGTTTGTTTTCTAATGTTTACACTTTCTATTACTCTAGTTCAAGTTTAAGTTAAATTCATATAAATATAACCACATATTTTTTGTAAATTAAGTTTTTAATTTACCAATTTTCTTATCTTATACGAGCATACATTTGATAGTCATTAAATGTGTTACGACTATAAAGAATTAATTTTTTTAGGTTTTAATGTTAAAAAATTAAATGAAATGATTTATGTTAAAAGTAGCAGACGTAATAGTTTCCTTTCAAGATCTTGTTTATAATATGTCGCTGTTATTTGCACAAATTTTTGAGGCTGTATATCGTTAAAAAGAAATGGTCTTTAATTCTTTTATGTATTTATATATTTTTAAAATATTAATTAATTAATTCTATTGAATATGTTTTGGAAAATATGAGGTTTGCATAATAAGTTATTAATATTTCTTAACGTTATTTAAAATAATTTTAACTCCTTAACAATTTTTCTTTTAATTTTATGCGAATAAAAATACGAAAAACCAATAAAGAAAGAATTGAAATAAACGTGAGCATATTTCAGCACATCGTGCGTAGAATTAAAAATATAATGTCTTATACGGAAGTAGTATTAAATTGAATCACATTTTAGAAACATAGAATAATGTGTGATCAATGTAATAATTATACAATACGCAATGGGGATTTTAAAACATCGACTACGATATTCTTATAACTATGTTTTCTATAGGTATGCTAAAACCTTGACTGTAATATTCTTATAACTATGTAAGTATATAAAGTAAATATTCCAATCGAGTAGTTTTTTACAATAAACTCTTTCGTAAATTTGAATTAAAAGGTCTTAAAATCGCATATTTTGCATTTTATACAAACAATTTTTTCCTACTAATTCTTATTGAACGACAAAATTGTAAAATATTTAATAATTAATCGTGACAAATGTAATGTTTAGCAAAATATTCACCCAACTGAACAAAAGGTTGTTCACACGCTTACGTCAAATTAATAAAAGTCTTTAATGAATTATAAATAAAAATTCTCTTAATGCAATTTTCTCAAAGCTTTTACTGTTATGTTATTTTTGTTAATATCTAATGAAATGTGATTATATTTATTATGAAAAGTGTGACGATACGTAGAATTTGCGCTATAATTAATTTCCTGATTTACAATGGAATAAGTTCGCTTTTCTGCCTTTGTTTTTATGTAGATGTTGTGATCAAATGTCATTTAGTAAAGATGGTTTGATTTAACTTATCACAAAATTATTCCTTCGATTAGATGCACAATAAAGTGAGAATTTTTTACACAAATTTAATTTTTACGACTACTATGATTGAAGATTTGGTGTGATCGGACTAAAATTTGTTACAAAAAATACAATATGCCTCTCGTATCATCATATCGGCCTGTTTACATATATTTAGATCAAGCACCCATAATGTTAATATTCAATAACATAACTTTGAAGCTTTAATATTCCTGAAATTTAAATTTACAATTCATAAAAATACATAATAATATAAATTAAATTTACTGATAAATGCATATGAGCTACCAAGCACAGCCTATTGAACATCAGTCGATATTAGTACTAAACAATATACTACATATAAAATCACAATTCAGCAGAGTTTTGTTGAAATTAGTTGATACTTCTTTTTCCGTTGTTTGAAATTGTTTCCGACGATGATATCAACTATAAAAAAGGAATACATATAATAATTTACTTAAAACTGCACGCCTTTTCTAATATTCACACAAGGTCATCTGAATACACTTTAAATACTATTTAGTTATATATTACTAAATATACAATTGGCAATGAACAAGACTCTATTTTATATTATATTAACTATTGCATATTTATAGAATCACAAAGTATTTGAGTTAATTTTAAGTTAAATATCACATACTCAGATGATTCTTAATATTCCGAATATATAAATTCGTATGTAGTTAATTATACTAAAACCTGAATTTAAAAAATTCCAGTATAATTGACAAATAACAAAAAAAGGCAGATTAATAATACAATGAAATAAAATTTGCATAATGATAATAGAACTACAAGTGGTGAACATTAAACCATAATATCTCACCAAAAATGGCCATTCTTCATTTCATTTGTATTATAATTTAAAAATTAAGCTTTATTCGGTGCAATTAAGTATTCTCTGGCTAAAAGAATAAATATTATTTCTGATTAATAATTTGCAGACACATTAAAAATTATACTTGCAAATTTTTTGCACTTTATTCGGGTTTGTACCCTATTAAATTTTAATTTTTAGAAAACGAAAGGCAGAAAAAGTGAAAATGAAATTTTTAAACGATTTTTATTTCTATCTATTTTCTGATCATAAGGAGTACTTAAAGTTAGTTTTGTAACTTTGAATACGCAATAATAACATAAATTTTAAACCGAAAGAACAACATTCTTGTTTTGCATTAGCAATAAGTGTGTTAAATTCTGGAAATATCGAAATGAGTGATTTTGCATTTCAACAATATCTAAAGCAATTAAATGCTTCAAGATTAAATTGTAAAGTTCTCCAGTCAGTAGTATAATGAATTAATCGCAAACACTTGACGTTAAAGCAAGAACAAAAAATTTAAAAACACGACGAAATCAAGTATTCTATTTGGATAATTATATGAAAAATTTGAGTTATTAAATTTATTTTAATTTTGAATTTTAGATTTTAATCAAACAAATCAAATTATAAAATTATAGTCTTCACACCAACATTTGCTTAAAATTTTGTTTTGTTATAAAATTCCATCTTCATAAAAATGAAGATGAAATAATATTATTGTATCCGAAATCTTTAAAATTTTGTTTTGTTCTAAAATTTCATTTTAATAAAAATTAAGGAGAAATAAATTAATTATAATCGAAATCGTGTCCAAATTATTTTTCCTATTTAAAAATCATAATAAATAAGTGAAATTAAAGTGTGAATTATAAAATTTTGCACAGATTAGATGAATTTTTTAAAACTTCTCCCTACTATTGCCATCAGCACAATAATTAATAATTGTAAGTACCTACACATGTATTTACATCTATACATATGTACATACATGTATGTTTAATTTCTAATTCTATCAACAATTTTTTTTATATTTGACGCTTTAGAGATACAATAAAATTTATATTTAAAAAGTGTATTAATAAATACACAACATCTTAAAATTACGAACAAACCAATGATATTATGTTACAAAATAAACAAATAGATGATGAACAACATCTCTTATTAAATTTATTACATATTATTTACTATAATGATTTACTTTTTGTATAGATAATTGCGATGTCTTCATCAGCTCTTAGATTAAATGAATCGGCAACTGTAGTGGATCGGTTGGTTAACTTTTTTGTAGAACATGAGGATTTGCGTACAAAAAGTTGGTTTCTATCAAATGCTCCTGGTCCACTCTTTATGATTTTGGGCATGTATTTATATTTCTGTTTGTATGCTGGTCCAAGGTACATGAGAGATCGTAAACCTTTTGAGTTAAAGAATACTTTGCTAGTTTATAATGCAGTGCAAGTTGTATTAAGTTGGGTATTGTTTTATGAGGTAAAGATTTTAATCTGTTAAAGTAAATTTTCAATTTAATATTTATACATATTTGCTGTAAATGCAGGGTTACAAAGGTGGATGGGGAGGCCATTATAACTTTAGATGTCAACCCGTAACATACGCAACTGACCCAATTTCAATGAGAGTAAGTTAATGTACACAAAATATTGATATCAACATTAAAAATTTGAACATTTTTTGTAGATGGCACGTGCAGTCTGGCTCTATTATATTGCTAAGATTACGGAACTATTAGATACAGTGTTTTTTGTATTGCGTAAAAAAGATCGTCAGATTTCCTTCTTGCATTTATATCATCATACCTTAATGCCAATTTGTGCTTTTATTGGAGTGAAATATTTTGCTGGTAAGATTTTACTTTTAAAATTAATTTTAAAGTATTATTAAATGTCGTTCTCTAATAATACCAATATATACTAAACAATGTAAAAATTAGTATATATTCAATTTCGTATAGACGAGTTCATTTGGAGGCCCTACGGCTTATTGAAATAACTTGATAAAAGAGTTATTTATTTTATACTCAGAATTTACAATTTACATTTCTGTATTATTTCCGTAATCTAACGATGTAACTCTTGCGTTTCTTTTCTAGGTGGCCATGGAACTTTGCTTGGATTTATAAACTCTTTTATTCATATTATTATGTACGCCTATTATTTGCTTTCTGCAATGGGTCCAAAAGTACAAAAATATTTATGGTGGAAAAAATATATTACCATTCTACAAATTGTGAGTAATTGAAATGAAGTATTATAATCATAAAATATGACTTTTAAATGCAATCTTTTTGCTTTCAGGTTCAATTTTTAATTATTTTTGTGCATACATTGCAAATTCAATTCCAACCAAACTGTGCATTCCCTAAACCCATTGGCGCCTTGTTAACATTCAATGCAGGTCTATTTACCTACATGTTTAGTTCATTTTATGTTAAAAACTATAATAAGGAACAGAAAAAAGCAGCTATAGCTAACGCTAAAACGTCGAAAAAAGAGTAACTCATTACTCTGATATTTCCCTATAGCAATGCTTTATTTAAGGATATTTCATTTCAATTAACAAAAAAAAAATGTTTTGTTATTGATAGAATTGGATTTAGATTACACATAGAAAATATAAAATCTCAATTGCCTGCATAGTAATTTTATATTCCATTGTAAAATTATATTAAAAGTATATAATTTTAATACCGCTTATACAGTTATTACGTTGTTATAAATCATATTAGACGTACATTCTTAGATATTAAGTTGAAAAAAGCAATTTTCACAGAAATAACAAGATGTCGAACTTAAAACACATTTAATTTGCAAGCGGTTAAAGGAAAGTGCAATAGAGCCAAATATAATTATTAGTTAATTTTAGGGGTTAATAAATGTATATTTAGAATGTATATTTAATTATGGTTTGAAATATAAATTAAGTCGACCTATCTTGCTGAATTCAAACGATAATAAAATCTTTAACTCTATTAGATAAGTATTAACAGATATCGATGTATAATATTAATGATAGTTAATAGTTTAATAAGATAGGCAATAAAACGAATATCACCTATTCTATAAATGTCATAAATTGTGTAATAATTTATATTCAAAGAGAAAATTATGATTCTTTTCCAAAAAAGTTATTTTCATTAGATATTTTTGTGCTTATTAAATGTTACAAAACCGCTTATAAACTGAATTTTTTTTTTATCATAATGTCCTTGATTGGCGATATATCAGAATGTTTAGTACAACAATGTCAAACTTGGAAGCACGTTTTAAATAAAATGTTTTAATAAAATGTTACTGGCAATGCTGTTCCCGAATGAAATAAATGTTAAATGATGATTTTTTTGTCCAAACTTATTCTTTCTCGCCAATGCATTGTGTTTGTGCCGATATAAAATTTCGCAGCACATTTTAAATGAAATACGGTCGAGTGCAGTTGAATGGAGAAAATCAAAAGTTTTGAATAATTAATCAAATCGAACAGAAAAAGGGAAGAAACATATAAACATACCAGGCAATGCATTGTGTTTGTGGCGATATTACATATAAAGACATATAAAATATCTACAATGTTGTAACTTCTTGGTGCCATAATCAATTTCAATACGGTAAACGATCACTGATATGGCTTTGGGAGTACTATAGTTCATCAACTTTTAACAATACATTATTAACAACTTTTTAACATCAATATCCTTTTATGTGCTGGTCAACCTCTAACAAGTCTATGGTAATTAAGCACTTTAATACTGGCAGCCTACATTTTTTCACAGTCTGCATATTAAAAAGGTTCATTTACTTCCAACTATTATTTCTATCAACTCTATGCCCTGGATGTTGCCAAGCAAATTTGAGACAGCCATGATACTAGTACATTACACACCGTTATTACTTCTTAGTTAATTTTGGCTCCAATATTTTTCCAGAAATGCTATAGTCTTCAGTGTCCACCATCTGATATATGCCGAACTAATCTCACATCTTTAAGGTACCATATTATCTTAATAGTAATACCGAGAAGCGCTGTTCGGATGTAAAATGTTAAAACCACTAAATTCTAAAACCTCATTACGACTCCCACTAAAAACCTCAACTATATAAATTTGTCTTATTGATAATTGAAATATAATTTAATCACTCGTTAAATCGGCGTATTATTTAGTCCTTTATCTCCAGTATAAATATAATAAAAATGCATAAAGAATACATCTATCAAGAAAACATCTTTAAGTGAAATTAAAAATATTTGAAAACGCATAGATAAATGAAATTCGTAGACTTGTTAATTTAAAAATGTGGGTTTTTTAAGATTTTCAATCCTTCACAAATATAATATTATTTAAACAAATTTATTGCAAAAAATTAATCAAGAGTATAAATATTTATTACTTTTAGTAAAACTGCCACAATTGACATTTTTACCTTAACCATGGCACTATCTACACTATTTTACACTTCATGTAATTATTGTTCAACTTCAATTCACTACAATTATTGGAAAAAAGGGAGCCGCTTAGATCTAAGGGAAAAACACTTTTCCTTTATCTGACCACAACTTTATTGGCAAATCTACAGTCCCTACACATATCCATATCCGTTATTTTCCAACATTTCTTTTCTGACTCTATTTTCCAAAAAAATTCATTTCCATTCGCTAATATATAATAATCATCATTCATATTCAACCACAACTGCCTATTTCATATCACAATTTGCTAAATTCTGACCAACCAACACCATCACTTCAACAAACTACTACTTCCAGCAATATTCCAGCCATCCTATTCCATTCAAACAACTGTCTTCCTTCTCCCTTACTACTTTATTATCTTCATTCTTCTAGCTCCATCAATATTTCTACCATCTATCAATAGCCAACAACACCAGTCATCAATATCCCAACATTAAGTTTTATTTATAAAAAAAACTCTACATAAGTAAATTGTCTCTTAGAAATACATATATTTTTTCTATTATTCCTTATTTTAAAATGTAAATGTTAATGTATTTAAATTTTTAAAGAAAGTACATACCTGATACCCATTGTTTTTCATTGTTATCCGACTTATAAATGCATATACATAAACTGGAATCGCTATAAATTTTTTTGCTTTTATTTTTAATTTTTGCACTCTTTTTATTTATTTGCTAAAGGAACTTTTTATTTTTTATAACATTTCATATTTTTAGTGATTTGGAATTTTGCTATATTATTTGTAATTTATTCTGCTGGTTGAACCCCATACAATTTTGAAAGAATTTTAAACACATTCAAAACTTTTTTTGTCAATTTAATTTTTTATTACCATTTTACTATGATCTCACTTTTTATTTTAAACATTTTAACGCTATAAACCATTTTTTATCCTTTTTAATAATTAGCACATTTTTTGGTATCATATCATATTTTTTTAATTTATTTGGTAATAGAACTTTTTAATTATAATAATAACATTTAAAATATATTTTATTCTTATTTATAGAACGATTATTTTCTTTTTATACATATTACGTTGCTTTTTGCATTATTTTACATTTATTTTTAGAAAGAACCTTTTACTCATTTAACAACTCTATTCTTATTTTCATACTTTTCTTTTCATATTTTACTATTACACATATTTATATATTTTATATTTATTATTATGACTTTTTTTAAAAACTTTATTTATATTTTCATACTTTTTTCATATTTTACAATTAAACATATTTATATATTTTATTATTATTATTACGACGTAGCTTTTTTACGTTACTTTATAATTATTTTTTGGAAGAACCTTTTACTTTTTAACAACTTTATTCATATTTTCATGCTTTTCTTTTCATATTTTACTTTTATTATATATATACATATATTTATATATTTTATATTTATTATTATTATAACGTAGCTTTTTTACACTATTTTGCATTTAGTTGTAGGGAAACCTTTTACTTTTTTAACAACTTTATTTATATTTTCATACTTTTTCATATTTTATAATTAATATGTATTGATATATTTTATATTTAATTTTACACATATATTTAATAATGATTTTCGGATGTATTCACCTCATTCACTTTTATTTATACTCATCTATCAACACGAAAGATTTTTCAATAATTTCAACAAGGATTTTAAACATATTCGACATTTTTTAAAAGCCACTTTTTAAACTCTCCTTAATCTCCATACACTTTGGAGATATTTCATGAAAGCTTTTTACAATTAATTAAAAGCTAAATATTTTCGCGGTAGGCTTTCCATTAAATTATTTTTCCACACACTTGCGAAAACAAGAAACGAACGAATAGAATTTCTGCATTGCACTCAAATTTCTATAAAAGTTTTTGTAATGTTTACAAAACTTTGTAAAACTAATACTTTCTTTGTTAGCTTATAGTTTATGGAGTTATTAGTATAAATTTAATTGCAAAATGTTAATTTTTACCACCTTAAAACAATTTTTTATTTCACTACAAAGCAATGCACCCGACACGGTCTAAATTAGCGCGTAAACTAATGTTTCCAAACATTGATGACATTTGATTGAACTTCTTCTCTACAAAAAATGACAGTTGAATAGTTTAACTCTTTCAATACTCTAAGCTTTGCATGGCCATCCATAAACGGAAAAAGAAGTCGAAGTAATATAAATATTATGATTGTAAATAAGCTTTTCTGTACGAATTATTTTGAATTATCTGCAATACGTTCCAATTCTAATAGAACTTTACAACTATTAATAGCAAATCTACTTTTTCGACATACTCTTTTATTCATATAATGGTGAATGTTGCATATGGAGACATTTTTTAAATTTAATTTATGTGAAATGATGAATGACGGTTTAAAGCGATTAAATTGAAAAAATCTTTCAATACTAATTGTAACTAAAATGCAACTTTGAAAATATCTATTTCTGCTGTATGAATTTATAGGAAGAAATTACATTTAGAAAATGAAATGAAATAATTTTATTTTACGATCATTTTATTGGATGTATGAATTTGATTGTTGGCAATTAAATAAAATTTAGAAAAACCAAAAGTTTTTTTAGGCAATTTAAGTAAATGGTAATTGGATAGCGATAATTAGATATACAAATAAAGAAGCAACTGTACCCGAAATCGTGACCCTACAAAAAGTTAAGGTGAAAAAACACTGTCCCCTAAGCCAATCCGATTCAGAATTTCATCCGCAAATATTAAGGACTTACATATTCACTACACAAATTTTCAAAAACTTTTTTTTAATAAATATAATTCTAAAGAATCTACATTTGTTTCAAAAAATGCATTATTTTACTTAAAAATCTGAAATTCTACCAAAAATTTACTAACCAAACTGTTTATTGACAATAACCAATACATACTATCTTAACCCAAAACAAACTGTTTTACGTTCTTTCCCACGCTTTAACAACAGGTAAACGTCATCATTATTCATATGGTTGACGGATGATAAAACATATTTCTACGTAAACTCGTACACATACCAACCACACAAAATTGGTTGTTTATACATTTTTGTTCTTATCCTTGACAGTAATTTAAAATTTGGCACCACTTTTTAAGTAAAAGATGTCTTTTGTAAACAAATTTTGTGCTTAATCATCTTTTGTGAGGTGATCATCATTTTTGCCCACAATGCTAAAACAGCGCTCACTTCAACAAACTACTACTTTCTGCAATATTCCAGCCATCCTCTTCCCATCAAACAACTGTCTTCCTTCTCCCTTACTACTTTATTCACGTCATTCTTCTAGCTACATCAATATTTCCACCATCTATCAATCATCTCCCATCAAAAACAGCCTGCAACACAAGCCATATGCATTCTACCATTTACTTAAACATCCATCTCTCAGAGTGCAACGACAACCATCCCACAAACACGCTCTCTACTAATTTCATTTTTTCTGCTAATCGCCCTAATTTACATATTTTGCTTATTACTTCCGACCGTCACCAATATTCCAGTATAAAAATTACCAAATATTATCTAAGTTATTGCAAAAACCCTAACTTCATATACAAAACTTGTTGCAAAATAAACAACCTAAGCCAACCTACCAACAAAAATCCTATCTTCACTAACAAAATCTACAAACATCCATCTAAAGCTAAATATTTTCACGGTAGACTTTCCATTATATTATTTTTCCACACACTTGCGAAAACAAGAAACGAACGAATAGAATTTCTGCATTGCACTCAAATTTCTATAAAAGTTAATGTAATGTTTACAAAACTTTGTAAAACTAATACTTTCTTTGTTAGCTTATAGTTTATGGAGTTATTAGTATAAATTTAATTGCAAAATGTTAATTTTTACCACCTTAAAACAATTTTTTATTTCACTACAAAGCAATGCACCCGACACGGTCTAAATTAGCGCGTAAACTAATGTTTCCAAACATTGATGACATTTTATTGAACTTCTTCTCTACAAAAAATGACAGTTGAATAGTTTAACTCTTTCAGTACCTAAGCTTTGCATGGCCATCCATTAGCGGAAAAAGAAGTCGAAGTAATATAAATATTATGATTGTAAATAAGCTTTTCTGTACGAATTATTTTGAATTATCTGCAATACGTTCCAATTCTAATAGAACTTTACAACTATTAATAGCAAATCTACTTTTTCGACATACTCTTTTATTCATATAATGGTGAATGTTGCATATGGAGACATTTTTTAAATTTAATTTATGTGAAATGATGAATGACGATTTATAGCGATTAAACTGAAAAAACCTTTGTAACTAAAGTGAAACTTTGACAATATGTATTTCTGGTGTATAAATTTACATCTAAGTATTTAAAAAAAAAAATTTTCAGCTTCTAACCTGATCTCATACGGCACATAAACAGTAAAATTAAAAAATTGACAGATCCATAATTCGTTAACCCCTTAACCAACATCAAACCTATAAAAAAATTTCTAAATTCTAAACAAAAGCAAGAAATTACCAAAAAACAGAAACCAAAATTAGAAAATAATATAAACTACTAGTACCAACTTCATTTCTATTAATAAATTACATCTAAGTATTTTGAAATATTTTTTTCTGCTTCTAACCTACCATTATTGACCTCATACGGCACATAAACAACTACTAGAACATCCTTTTCACACCCTTCATCAATATCCCCTTTTAAAGAATGACGGAAAGGCATTAAATTTTCACCATATATTAACCAACATCACGCCAATGAAAAAATGTCTAAATTCTAAACAAAAGCAAGAAATTACCAAAAAACAAAAACCTAAATTAGAAAATAATACCTACCATATTATTGCCATCTCATACGGCACATAAACAGTAGAATTAAAAATTTGACTGAGCCATAATTCCTAAACCCCTTAACCGATTTGCATCAAATAAACGGGTTCTAATAGTATTTAAGGAGAGCTAAAACTCCTGGAACAACCTTTTTGTTCCCCTTCATCATTATTCCCTATAAAGAATATCGGAAAGGCATTTATATTTTACCAACATCACACGCATGAAAAATTGCTAAATTCTAAACAAAAGCAAAAAATGACCAAAAAACAAAAACCAAAATTAGAAAATAATATAAACTACTAGAATCAACTTCATTTCTATTAATAAACTACATCTAAGTATTTTTAAAAATTTTTTTTCAGCTGCTAACCTACCATTATTGATCTCATACGGCACATAAACAGTAAAATTAAAAATTTTACAGAGCCATAATTCCTTAACCCCTTAACTGATTTGCATCAAATAAACGGATTCTAATAGTATTTAAGGAGAGCTAAAACTCCTGGAACAACCATTTTATTCCCCTTCATCATTATTCCCTATAAAGAATATCGGAAAGGCATTTATATTTAACCAGCATAACACGTATGAAAAAATTTCTAAAATCTAAACAAAAGCAAAAAATGACCAAAAAACAAAAACCAAAATTAGAAAATAATATAAACTACTAGAACAAACTTCATTTCTATTAATAAACTACATCTAAATACTTTTAAAAAATGTTTTCAGATTCTAACCTACCATTATTGACCTCATACGGCACATAAACAGTAAAATTAAAAATTTGACAGAGCCATAATTCCTTAACCCATTAAGCGATTTGCATCAAATAAACGGATTCTAATAGTATTTAAGGAGAGCTAAAACTCCTAGAACAACCTTTTCACACCCTTCATCAATATTCCCTTTTAAAGAATACCGGAAAGGCATTACATTTTCACCATATATTAACCAACATCACGCCTATGAAAAAATGTCTAAATTCTAAACAAAAGCAAGAAATGACCAAAAAACAAAAACCAATATTAGAAAATAATATAAACTACTAGAAAAAACATCATTTTTATTAATAAACTACATCTAAGTATTTTAAAAAAAAATTTTTCAGATTCTAACCTACCATTATTGATCTAATACGGCACATAAACAGTAAAATTAAAAATTGACAGAGCCATAATTCCTGAACCCCTTAACCGATTTGCATCAAATAAACGGATTCTAATAGCATTTAACGAGGGCTTAAACTCCTAGAACAACCTTTTCACACCCTTCATCAATATTCCCTTTTAAAGAATACCGGAAAGGCATTAAATTTTCGTCATATATTAACCAACATCACGCCTATGAAAAAATGTCTAAATTCTAAACAAAAGCAAGAAATTACCAAAAAACAAAAACCAATATTAGAAAATAATATAAACTACTAGAAAAAACGTCATTTCTATTAATAAACTCCATCTAAGTATTTTTAAAAATTTTTTTTCAGATTCTAAAGTACCATTATTGATCTAATACGGCACATAAACAGTAAAATTAAAAATTGACAGAGCCATAATTCCTTAACCACTTAGCCGATTTGCATCAAATAAACGGATTCTAATAGTATTTAATGAGAGCTAAAACTCCTGGAACAACCTTTTTATTCCCCTGCATCATTATGTAATATAAAGAATATCCGAAAGGCATTTATATTTAATCAACATCACACGTAAAAATAGCTAAATTCTAAACAATAGCAAAAAATGACCAAAAAACAAAATTAGAAAATAATATAAACTACTAGAACCAACTTCATTTCTATTAATAAACTACATCTAAATACTTTTAAAAAAATGTTTTCAGATTCTAACCTACCATTATTGAACTCATACGGCACATAAACAGTGAAATTAAAAACTTGACAGAGCCATAATTCCTTAACCCATTAAGCGATTTGCATCAAATAAACGGATTCTAATAGTATTTAAGGAGAGCTAAAACTCCTAGAACAACCTTTTCACACCCTTCATCAATATTCCCTTTTAAAGAATACCGGAAAGGCATTACATTTTCACCATATATTAACCAACATCACGCCTATGAAAAAATGTCTAAATTCTAAACAAAAGCAAGAAATGACCAAAAAACAAAAACCAATATTAGAAAATAATATAAACTACTAGAAAAAACATCATTTTTATTAATAAACTACATCTAAGTATTTTAAAAAAAAATTTTTCAGATTCTAACCTACCATTATTGATCTAATACGGCACATAAACAGTAAAATTAAAAATTGACAGAGCCATAATTCCTGAACCCCTTAACCGATTTGCATCAAATAAACGGATTCTAATAGCATTTAACGAGGGCTTAAACTCCTAGAACAACCTTTTCACACCCTTCATCAATATTCCCTTTTAAAGAATACCGGAAAGGCATTAAATTTTCGTCATATATTAACCAACATCACGCCTATGAAAAAATGTCTAAATTCTAAACAAAAGCAAGAAATTACCAAAAAACAAAAACCAATATTAGAAAATAATATAAACTACTAGAAAAAACGTCATTTCTATTAATAAACTCCATCTAAGTATTTTTAAAAATTTTTTTTCAGATTCTAAAGTACCATTATTGATCTAATACGGCACATAAACAGTAAAATTAAAAATTGACAGAGCCATAATTCCTTAACCACTTAGCCGATTTGCATCAAATAAACGGATTCTAATAGTATTTAATGAGAGCTAAAACTCCTGGAACAACCTTTTTATTCCCCTGCATCATTATGTAATATAAAGAATATCCGAAAGGCATTTATATTTAATCAACATCACACGTAAAAATAGCTAAATTCTAAACAATAGCAAAAAATGACCAAAAAACAAAATTAGAAAATAATATAAACTACTAGAACCAACTTCATTTCTATTAATAAACTACATCTAAATACTTTTAAAAAAATGTTTTCAGATTCTAACCTACCATTATTGAACTCATACGGCACATAAACAGTGAAATTAAAAACTTGACAGAGCCATAATTCCTTAACCCATTAAGCGATTTGCATCAAATAAACGGATTCTAATAGCATTTAACGAGAGCTAAAACTCCTAGAACAACCTTTTCACCCCCTTCATCAATATTCCCTTTTAAAGAACACCGGAAAGGCATTACATTTTCACCATATATTAACCAACATCACGCCTATGAAAAAATGTATAAATTCTAAACAAAAGCAAGAAATGACCAAAAAACTAAAACCAATATTAGAAAATAATATAAACTACTAGAAAAAACGTCATTTCTATTAATAAACTCCATCTGAGTATTTTTAAAAATTTTTTTTCAGATTCTAACCTACCATTATTGATCTAATACGGCACATAAACAGTAAAATTAAAAATTTACAGAGCCATAATTCCTTAATCCCTTAACCGATTTGCATCAAATAAACGGATTCTAATAGCATTTAACGAGAGCTAAAACTCCTAGAACAACTTTTTCGCCCCCCTTCAACACTATTCCCTTTTTTTGCAACTTCTAACCTACCATTATTGATCTCATTCGGCATATAAACAATAAAATTAAAAACTTGACAGAGCCATAATTCCTTAACCCCTTAACCGATTTGCATCAAATAAACGGATTCTAATAGCATTTAACGAGGGCTTAAACTCCTGGAACAACCTTTTCATCCCGTTGATCAATGTTCCCTTTTAAAGAATACCGGAAAGGCATTACATTTTCACCATATATTAACCAACATCACGCCTATGAAAAAATGTCTAAATTCTAAACAAAAGCAAGAAATGACCAAAAAACAAAAACCAATATTAGAAAATAATATAAACTACTAGAAAAAACATCATTTTTATTAATAAACTACATCTAAGTATTTTTAAAAATTTTTTTTTAGATTCTAACCTACCATTATTGATCTCATGCGGCATATAAACAATAAAATTAAAAACTTGACAGAGCCATAATTCCTTAACCCCTTAACCGATTTGCATCAAATAAACGGATTCTAATAGCATTTAACAAGGGCTTAAACTCCTGGAACAACCTTTTCACCCCGTTCATCAATATTCCCTTTTAAAGAATACCGGAAAGGCATTACATTTTCACCATATATTAACCAACATCACGCCTATGAAAAAATGTCTAAATTCTAAACAAAAGCAAGAAATTACCAAAAAACTAAAACCAATATTAGAAAATAATATAAACTACTAGAAAAAACGTCATTTCTATTAATAAACTCCATCTGAGTATTTTTAAAAAATTTTTTTCAGATTCTAACCTACCATTATTGATCTAATACGGCACATAAACAGTAAAATTAAAAATTGACAGAGCCATAATTCCTGAACCCCTTAACCGATTTGCATCAAATAAACGGATTCTAATAGCATTTAACGAGGGCTTAAACTCCTGGAACAACCTTTTCACCCCGTTCATCAATATTCCCTTTTAAGGAATACCGGAAAGGCATTACATTTTCACCATATATTAACCAACATCACGCCTATGAAAAAATGTCTAAATTCTAAACAAAAGCAAGAAATGACCAAAAAACAAAAGCCAATATTAGAAAATAATATAAACTACTAGAAAAAACATAATTTTTATTAATAAACTACATCTAAGTATTTTAAATAAAATTTTTTCAGATTCTAACCTACCATTATTGATCTAATACGGCACATAAACAGTAAAATTAAAAATTTACAGAGCCATAATTCCTGAACACTAATAGTATTTAACGAGAGCTTAAACTCCTAGAACAACCTTTTCGCACCCCTTCAACACTATTCCCTTTTTTTGCAACTTCTAACCTACCATTATTGATCTCATACGGCATATAAACAATAAAATTAAAAACTTGACAGAGCCATAATTCCTTAACCCCTTAACCGATTTGCATCAAATAAACGGATTCTAATAGCATTTAACGAGGGCTTAAACTCCTGGAACAACCTTTTCATCCCGTTCATCAATGTTCCCTTTTAAAGAATACCGGAAAGGCATTACATTTTCACCATATATTAACCAACATCACGCCTATGAAAAAATGTCTAAATTCTAAACAAAAGCAAGAAATGACCAAAAAACAAAAACCAATATTAGAAAATAATATAAACTACTAGAAAAAACATCATTTTTATTAATAAACTACATCTAAGTATTTTTAAAATTTTTTTTTTAGATTCTAACCTACCATTATTGATCTCATGCGGCATATAAACAATAAAATTAAAAACTTGACAGAGCCATAATTCCTTAACCCCTTAACCGATTTGCATCAAATAAACGGATTCTAATAGCATTTAACGAGGGCTTAAACTCCTGGAACAACCTTTTCACCCCGTTCATCAATATTCCCTTTTAAAGAATACCGGAAAGGCATTACATTTTCACCATATATTAACCAACATCACGCCTATGAAAAAATGTCTAAATTCTAAACAAAAGCAAGAAATGACCAAAAAACTAAAACCAATATTAGAAAATAATATAAACTACTAGAAAAAACGTCATTTCTATTAATAAACTCCATCTGAGTATTTTTAAAAAATTTTTTTCAGATTCTAACCTACCATTATTGATCTAATACGGCACATAAACAGTAAAATTAAAAATTGACAGAGCCATAATTCCTGAACCCCTTAACCGATTTGCATCAAATAAACGGATTCTAATAGCATTTAACGAGGGCTTAAACTCCTGGAACAACCTTTTCACCCCGTTCATCAATATTCCCTTTTAAGGAATACCGGAAAGGCATTACATTTTCACCATATATTAACCAACATCACGCCTATGAAAAAATGTCTAAATTCTAAACAAAAGCAAGAAATGACCAAAAAACAAAAGCCAATATTAGAAAATAATATAAACTACTAGAAAAAACATAATTTTTATTAATAAACTACATCTAAGTATTTTAAATAAAATTTTTTCAGATTCTAACCTACCATTATTGATCTAATACGGCACATAAACAGTAAAATTAAAAATTTACAGAGCCATAATTCCTGAACACTAATAGCATTTAACGAGAGCTTAAACTCCTAGAACAACCTTTTCGCACCCCTTCAACACTATTCCCTTTTTTTGCAACTTCTAACCTACCATTATTGATCTCATACGGCATATAAACAATAAAATTAAAAACTTGACAGAGCCATAATTCCTTAACCCCTTAACCGATTTGCATCAAATAAACGGATTCTAATAGCATTTAACGAGGGCTTAAACTCCTAGAACAACCTTTTCGCACCCCTTCAACACTATTCCCTTTTTTTGCAACTTCTAACCTACCATTATTGATCTCATACGGCATATAAACAATAAAATTAAAAACTTGACAGAGCCATAATTCCTTAACCCCTTAACCGATTTGCATCAAATAAACGGATTCTAATAGCATTTAACGAGGGCTTAAACTCCTGGAACAACCTTTTCATCCCGTTCATCAATGTTCCCTTTTAAAGAATACCGGAAAGGCATTACATTTTCACCATATATTAACCAACATCACGCCTATGAAAAAATGTCTAAATTCTAAACAAAAGCAAGAAATGACCAAAACACAAAAACCAATATTAGAAAATAATATAAACTACTAGAAAAAACATCATTTTTATTAATAAACTACATCTAAGTATTTTTAAAAATTTTTTTTCAGATTCTAACCTACCATTATTGATCTCATACGGCATATAAACAATAAAATTAATGCATTTGCATCAAATAAACGGATTCTAATAGCATTTAACGAGGGCTTAAACTCCTGGAACAACCTTTTCACCCCGTTCATCAATATTCCCTTTTAAAGAATACCGGAAAGGCATTACATTTTCACCATATATTAACCAACATCACGCCTATGAAAAAATGTCTAAATTCTAAACAAAAGCAAGAAATGACCAAAAAACTAAAACCAATATTAGAAAATAATATAAACTACTAGAAAAAACGTCATTTCTATTAATAAACTCCATCTGAGTATTTTTAAAAAATTTTTTTCAGATTCTAAAGTACCATTATTGATCTAATACGGCACATAAACAGTAAAATTAAAAATTGACAGAGCCATAATTCCTGAACCCCTTAACCGATTTGCATCAAATAAACGGATTCTAATAGCATTTAACGAGGGCTTAAATTCCTGGAACAACCTTTTCACCCCGTTCATCAATATTCCCTTTTAAGGAATACCGGAAAGGCATTACATTTTCACCATATATTAACCAACATCACGCCTATGAAAAAATGTCTAAATTCTAAACAAAAGTAAGAAATGACCAAAAAACTAAAACCAATATTAGAAAATAATATAAACTACTAGAAAAAACGTCATTTCTATTAATAAACTCCATCTGAGTATTTTTAAAATTTTTTTTTCAGATTCTAACCTACCATTATTGATCTAATACGGCACATAAACAGTAAAATTAAAAATTGACAGAGCCATAATTCCTGAACCCCTTAACCGATTTGCATCAAATAAACGGATTCTAATAGCATTTAATGAGGGCTTAAACTCCTGGAACAACCTTTATTTTAAATAAAATTTTTTCAGATTCTAACCTACCATTATTGATCTAATACGGCACATAAACAGTAAAATTAAAAATTTACAGAGCCATAATTCCTGAACACCTTAACCGATTTGCATCAAATAAACGGATTCTGATAGCATTTAATGAGAGCTTAAACTCCTAGAACAACCTTTTCGCCCCCCTTCAACACTATTCCCTTTTTTTGCAACTTCTAACCTACCATTATTGATCTCATACGGCATATAAACAATAAAATTAAAAACTTGACAGAGCCATAATTCCTTAACCCCTTAACCGATTTGCATCAAATAAACGGATTCTAATAGCATTTAACGAGGGCTTAAACTCCTGGAACAACCTTTTCACCCCGTTCATCAATATTCCCTTTTAAGGAATACCGGAAAGGCATTACATTTTCACCATATATTAACCAACATCACGCCTATGAAAAAATGTCTAAATTCTAAACAAAAGCAAGAAATGACCAAAAAACAAAAGCCAATATTAGAAAATAATATAAACTACTAGAAAAAACATAATTTTTATTAATAAACTACATCTAAGTATTTTAAATAAAATTTTTTCAGATTCTAACCTACCATTATTGATCTAATACGGCACATAAACAGTAAAATTAAAAATTTACAGAGCCATAATTCCTGAACACTAATAGCATTTAACGAGAGCTTAAACTCCTAGAACAACCTTTTCGCACCCCTTCAACACTATTCCCTTTTTTTGCAACTTCTAACCTACCATTATTGATCTCATACGGCATATAAACAATAAAATTAAAAACTTGACAGAGCCATAATTCCTTAACCCCTTAACCGATTTGCATCAAATAAACGGATTCTAATAGCATTTAACGAGGGCTTAAACTCCTGGAACAACCTTTTCATCCCGTTCATCAATGTTCCCTTTTAAAGAATACCGGAAAGGCATTACATTTTCACCATATATTAACCAACATCACGCCTATGAAAAAATGTCTAAATTCTAAACAAAAGCAAGAAATGACCAAAACACAAAAACCAATATTAGAAAATAATATAAACTACTAGAAAAAACATCATTTTTATTAATAAACTACATCTAAGTATTTTTAAAAATTTTTTTTCAGATTCTAACCTACCATTATTGATCTCATACGGCATATAAACAATAAAATTAAAAATTTGACAGAGCCATAATTCCTTAACCCCTTAACCGATTTGCATCAAATAAACGGATTCTAATAGCATTTAACGAGGGCTTAAACTCCTGGAACAACCTTTTCACCCCGTTCATCAATATTCCCTTTTAAAGAATACCGGAAAGGCATTACATTTTCACCATATATTAACCAACATCACGCCTATGAAAAAATGTCTAAATTCTAAACAAAAGCAAGAAATGACCAAAAAACTAAAACCAATATTAGAAAATAATATAAACTACTAGAAAAAACGTCATTTCTATTAATAAACTCCATCTGAGTATTTTTAAAAAATTTTTTTCAGATTCTAAAGTACCATTATTGATCTAATACGGCACATAAACAGTAAAATTAAAAATTGACAGAGCCATAATTCCTGAACCCCTTAACCGATTTGCATCAAATAAACGGATTCTAATAGCATTTAACGAGGGCTTAAATTCCTGGAACAACCTTTTCACCCCGTTCATCAATATTCCCTTTTAAGGAATACCGGAAAGGCATTACATTTTCACCATATATTAACCAACATCACGCCTATGAAAAAATGTCTAAATTCTAAACAAAAGTAAGAAATGACCAAAAAACTAAAACCAATATTAGAAAATAATATAAACTACTAGAAAAAACGTCATTTCTATTAATAAACTCCATCTGAGTATTTTTAAAAATTTTTTTTCAGATTCTAACCTACCATTATTGATCTAATACGGCACATAAACAGTAAAATTAAAAATTGACAGAGCCATAATTCCTGAACCCCTTAACCGATTTGCATCAAATAAACGGATTCTAATAGCATTTAACGAGGGCTTAAACTCCTGGAACAACCTTTATTTTAAATAAAATTTTTTCAGATTCTAACCTACCATTATTGATCTAATACGGCACATAAACAGTAAAATTAAAAATTTACAGAGCCATAATTCCTGAACACCTTAACCGATTTGCATCAAATAAACGGATTCTGATAGCATTTAATGAGAGCTTAAACTCCTAGAACAACCTTTTCGCCCCCCTTCAACACTATTCCCTTTTTTTGCAACTTCTAACCTACCATTATTGATCTCATACGGCATATAAACAATAAAATTAAAAACTTGACAGAGCCATAATTCCTTAACCCCTTAACCGATTTGCATCAAATAAACGGATTCTAATAGCATTTAACGAGGGCTTAAACTCCTGGAACAACCTTTTCATCCCGTTGATCAATGTTCCCTTTTAAAGAATACCGGAAAGGCATTACATTTTCACCATATATTAACCAACATCACGCCTATGAAAAAATGTCTAAATTCTAAACAAAAGCAAGAAATGACCAAAAAATAAAAACCAATATTAGAAAATAATATAAACTACTAGAAAAAACATCATTTTTATTAATAAACTACATCTAAGTATTTTTAAAAATTTTTTTTTAGATTCTAACCTACCATTATTGATCTCATACGGCATATAAACAATAAAATTAAAAACTTGACAGAGCCATAATTCCTTAACCCCTTAACCGATTTGCATCAAATAAACGGATTCTAATAGCATTTAACGAGGGCTTAAACTCCTGGAACAACCTTTTCACCCCGTTCATCAATATTCCCTTTTAAAGAATACCGGAAAGGCATTACATTTTCACCATATATTAACCAACATCACGCCTATGAAAAAATGTCTAAATTCTAAACAAAAGCAAGAAATGACCAAAAAACAAAAACCAATATTAGAAAATAATATAAACTACTAGAAAAAACATAGTTTTTATTAATAAACTACATCTAAGTATTTTAAATAAAATTTTTTCAGATTCTAACCTACCATTATTGATCTAATACGGCACATAAACAGTAAAATTAAAAATTTACAGAGCCATAATTCCTGAACACCTTAACCGATTTGCATCAAATAAACGGATTCTAATAGCATTTAACGAGAGCTTAAACTCCTAGAACAACCTTTTCGCACCCCTTCAACACTATTCCCTTTTTTTGCAACTTCTAACCTACCATTATTGATCTCATACGGCATATAAACAATAAAATTAAAAACTTGACAGAGCCATAATTCCTTAATCCCTTAACCGATTTGCATCAAATAAACGGATTCTAATAGCATTTAACGAGGGCTTAAACTCCTGGAACAACCTTTTCATCCCGTTGATCAATGTTCCGTTTTAAAGAATACCGGAAAGGCATTACATTTTCACCATATATTAACCAACATCACGCCTATGAAAAAATGTCTAAATTCTAAACAAAAGCAAGAAATGACCAAAAAATAAAAACCAATATTAGAAAATAATATAAACTACTAGAAAAAACATCATTTTTATTAATAAACTACATCTAAGTATTTTTAAAAATTTTTTTTTAGATTCTAACCTACCATTATTGATCTCATACGGCATATAAACAATAAAATTAAAAACTTGACAGAGCCATAATTCCTTAACCCCTTAACCGATTTGCATCAAATAAACGGATTCTAATAGCATTTAACGAGGGCTTAAACTCCTGGAACAACCTTTTCACCCCGTTCATCAATATTCCCTTTTAAAGAATACCGGAAAGGCATTACATTTTCACCATATATTAACCAACATCACGCCTATGAAAAAATGTCTAAATTCTAAACAAAAGCAAGAAATGACCAAAAAACTAAAACCAATATTAGAAAATAATATAAATTACTACAAAAAACGTCATTTCTATTAATAAACTCCATCTGAGTATTTTTAAAAAATTTTTTTCAGATTCTAACCTACCATTATTGATCTAATACGGCACATAAACAGTAAAATTAAAAATTGACAGAGCCATAATTCCTGAACCCCTTAACCGATTTGCATCAAATAAACGGATTCTAATAGCATTTAACGAGGGCTTAAACTCCTGGAACAACCTTTTCACCCCGTTCATCAATATTCCCTTTTAAGGAATACCGGAAAGGCATTACATTTTCACCATATATTAACCAACATCACGCCTATGAAAAAATGTCTAAATTCTAAACAAAAGCAAGAAATTACCAAAAAACAAAAGCCAATATTAGAAAATAATATAAACTACTAGAAAAAACATAGTTTTTATTAATAAACTACATCTAAGTATTTTAAATAAAATTTTTTCAGATTCTAACCTACCATTATTGATCTAATACGGCACATAAACAGTAAAATTAAAAATTTACAGAGCCATAATTCCTGAACACCTTAACCGATTTGCATCAAATAAACGGATTCTAATAGCATTTAACGAGAGCTTAAACTCCTAGAACAACCTTTTCGCACCCCTTCAACACTATTCCCTTTTTTTGCAACTTCTAACCTACCATTATTGATCTCATACGGCATATAAACAATAAAATTAAAAACTTGACAGAGCCATAATTCCTTAACCCCTTAACCGATTTGCATCAAATAAACGGATTCTAATAGCATTTAACGAGGGCTTAAACTCCTGGAACAACCTTTTCATCCCGTTCATCAATGTTCCCTTTTAAAGAATACCGGAAAGGCATTACATTTTCACCATATATTAACCAACATCACGCCTATGAAAAAATGTCTAAATTCTAAACAAAAGCAAGAAATGACCAAAACACAAAAACCAATATTAGAAAATAATATAAACTACTAGAAAAAACATCATTTTTATTAATAAACTACATCTAAGTATTTTTAAAAATTTTTTTTCAGATTCTAACCTACCATTATTGATCTCATACGGCACATAAACAATAAAATTAAAAACTTGACAGAGCCATAATTCCTTAACCCGTTAACCGATTTGCATCAAATAAACGGATTCTAATAGCATTTAACGAGGGCTTAAACTCCTGGAACAACCTTTTCACCCCGTTCATCAATATTCCCTTTTAAAGAATACCGGAAAGGCATTACATTTTCACCATATATTAACCAACATCACGCCTATGAAAAAATGTCTAAATTCTAAACAAAAGCAAGAAATGACCAAAAAACTAAAACCAATATTAGAAAATAATATAAACTACTAGAAAAAACGTCATTTCTATTAATAAACTCCATCTGAGTATTTTTAAAAAATTTTTTTCAGATTCTAAAGTACCATTATTGATCTAATACGGCACATAAACAGTAAAATTAAAAATTGACAGAGCCATAATTCCTGAACCCCTTAACCGATTTGCATCAAATAAACGGATTCTAATAGCATTTAACGAGGGATTAAACTCCTGGAACAACCTTTTCACCCCGTTCATCAATATTCCCTTTTAAGGAATACCGGAAAGGCATTACATTTTCACCATATATTAACCAACATCACGCCTATGAAAAAATGTCTAAATTCTAAACAAAAGTAAGAAATGACCAAAAAACTAAAACCAATATTAGAAAATAATATAAACTACTAGAAAAAACGTCATTTCTATTAATAAACTCCATCTGAGTATTTTTAAAAAATTTTTTTCAGATTCTAACCTACCATTATTGATCTAATACGGCACATAAACAGTAAAATTAAAAATTGACAGAGCCATAATTCCTGAACCCCTTAACCGATTTGCATCAAATAAACGGATTCTAATAGCATTTAACGAGGGCTTAAACTCCTGGAACAACCTTTTCACCCCGTTCATCAATATTCCCTTTTAAGGAATACCGGAAAGGCATTACATTTTCACCATATATTAACCAACATCACGCCTATGAAAAAATGTCTAAATTCTAAACAAAAGTAAGAAATGACCAAAAAACTAAAACCAATATTAGAAAATAATATAAACTACTAGAAAAAACGTCATTTCTATTAATAAACTCCATCTGAGTATTTTTAAAAAATTTTTTTCAGATTCTAACCTACCATTATTGATCTAATACGGCACATAAACAATGAAATTAAAAACTTGACAGAGCCATAAATGCTTAACCCCTTAACCGATTTGAATCAAATAAATGGATTCTAATAGCATTTAACGAGAGCTAAAACTCCTTGAACAACCTTTTCACCCCCTTTCATCAATATTCCCTTTTTTTCAACTTCTAACCTACCACTATTGATCTCATACGGCACATAAACAGTAAAATTAAAAACTTGACAGAGCCATAATTCCTTAACCCCTTAACCGATTTGCATCAAATAAACGGATTCTAATTACATTTAACGAGAGCTGAAACTCCAGGACAACCTTTTCACCCCCCTTCATCAATATTGCCTTTTTTCAACTTCTAACCTACCATTATTGATCTCATACGGCACATAAACAGTAAAATCAAAAACTTGACAGAGCCATAATTCCTTAACCCTTTTACCGATTTGCACCAAACAAACGGATTCTAATAGCGTTCAACGAGAGCTAAAACTACTAGAACAACCTTTTTATTCCCCTTCATCATTATTTCCTATAAAGAATATCGGAAAGGCATTTATATTTAACCAACATCACACGTATGAAAAAATTTCTAAATTCTAAACAAAAGCAAAAAATGACCAAAAAACAAAAACCAAAATTAGAAAATAATATAAACTACTAGAACCAACTTCATTTCTATTAATAAACTACATCTAAATACTTTTAAAAAATTTTTTTCAGATTCTAACTACCATTATTGACCTCATTCGGCACATAAACAGTAAAATTAAAAACTTGACAGAGCCATAATAAATATACAGTTACCTAACAAAAACCTATATAAGCTACAAGTACATTCCAACGGGACCTTCAACTTGCGGAAAAGCATTTCCATCGCAAGAGACCTATTTCAGATTTTGGCTTCCAAGTCAATCTCCACTTGTACTTCAGTAACAATAAATGGGAAATATAAAACGCAAAAAATGCCACATCTCCTGACTGGATTATCCGATTTGAATGCGGCAAACGGCTACTGAAAGGGCTTTCGTAGGACTACAATTCATGGAACAACCTCATCCAAAGAAGTGACTCGCCGACACTCCAAGGGGGAAAAACCATTTCCCCTTAATCTAGACCCGCTAAATCGACATCACTATGTCTCCACCCCATACCCAATCCATAACCGTCCTTATCACAATTTCCATTTTTCACCCCATTTTTCCAATATTATTCACTTCTAGCGTCATCTAACAACAGTCATCATCAACATTCATATTCAAACGCATCACAAAACCATCTAAACAAAAACAATCAACATCAACACACACACATATCACAAACAGAAGCCTTCACAACCAAAAGCTATAAAAGCAAAACAATCAACAGTCAGCACCAGTGGCCTTATTCTACCCTTTATAAAATACTTAAACTGCCATAACTCTGTAACGCCGAGACCAATTGACCTCGGGTAAACGGTGATCGATAGGTCTCTACGACGCCTAAAAATCATGGAACAACTTCCTGCCCGATATTGACCTGCCGAACCTGCAAGGGGGAAAAACCCTTTCCCATCAACCTAGGCCCGCCAAATTGACATCACTATGTCTCCAGGCCCTACCCATTCCAAATCAACTTTTACCAAAAAAAAATTTTTTTACCCTATTTTTCAATAAATTCAATTCCATTTCTCATTATAGCATACACACTATCCACACACTCCAAGGGGGAAAAACCATTTCCCCTTAATCTAGACCCGCTAAATTGACATCACTATGTCTCCACCCCGTACCCTATCGATATCCGTCCTTATCACAATTTCCATTGTTCACCCCATTTTTCCAATATTATTCACTTCTAGCGTCATCTAACAACAGTCATCATCAACATTCATATTCAAACGCATCACAAAACCATCTTAACAAAAACAATCAACATCAACACACACACATATCACTAACAGAAGCCTTCACAACCAAAAGCTATAAAAGCAAAACAGTCAACAGTCAGCACCAGTGGCGCCAACAGTTACCTAACAAAAACCTATATAAGCACTCTATTTAACCCAATAATCAACAGTCAATAACTGTGCCTGTGTGCCGTATATAACAACTACTACAATATCTTTGGAAAGGCAGCAGAAATCTACACTCGGCAAACGGCCAGCGGTAGGTCCCAACAACATCATCATTCCTCATAATATGTAAATAAATATACATATGTATTTAATGTCACAAATTATTTTACCAGTATTTTTACCCTACAGCACAAAGTAACATCATTGTTATTCATTCATATGGTAACCAAAGATTGGAACTTATTCAGTATAAAAACAATTATGCACATATAAACTGAATTTTTTATCATATTGTCCTTGGTTACCAATAGATCGGTATGTTTAGTACAACAATGTCAAACTTGGTAGCACCTTTTAAATAAAATGTTTCTTTCCCGTACAGCATTGTCATTTGCCAATTTTTTCCTTCTTTTCCAAGTTTTTTCAGACAGTTTCTATTAAATTTGTTTCCTAACAAAAGTTTTTTCAAGAAATTAAAATTTTTTCTATAAATTCTATTATTATAACATGAAATATTTGCTACCAGGCAAGTTAACAAAGAAACACCACCAGAGGAAGTATTTTCTTTTAAAATTTTAGTACTTTCATACAAAGCATATTTTTTGTGCTAACAAGGTTTTTTTCCTGAAATAAAAAGTTAAAAAAATACTGGCAGCCCCAAGGCGAATTCATAATGAATTCATAATGAATTCGCCTTGGGCAGCACTGTTCCCGAATGAAATAAATATTAAATGTAATTCTTCATTTGACTTTTCTCTCCAAATTTATTCTTTGTTGGCAACACATTGTGTTTGTGGTTGGCAATATATCGGCACACAATCTCAAATTTAGCAATACGTATTAAATAAAGTGTTTCTTTCCCAAATGAAACAAACGTTAAATGTAATTCTCTATTCTATTCTTTTGTCTAAATGTATTCTCTGTTGGCAATATATTGTGTTTGTAGCGATATAAAATTTGGCAGCACATTTTAGATGAAATACGAATGAGTGCAGTTGGAAGGAAAAAATTCGAACAGAAAAACGGAAGAAACATATAAACATGGTGTATTGACTTCAACTGCTGCAAATCCCACTTCATTGGATATAGAGGAAAATGCGAAAGAAAACAATCTCAACAACTGATAGCAGTACTCCACCGGCTACAGCAAATAAATAGACAATATGATATAGCCGGCTCATCTGATAGTGCCACAAATGCGGTGGTTATGTCCAATAAGACCCCAGACAGATATATATAATGTCCTTAAACGCTAATAGCGGAAACAAATCGGCCTTCATCACTTTGTAAAAGAAATTTTTCGATTTAATTCCTTTATTAATGAAGGATGCTGCTGGTAACCGAGTTTGGATTTCTTCAGTTTGTGATAACTAGTTCGCCTATGATTGGTTACTATTCCTGTCACCATTGGTAAGTCGTATCCTATTAGCAATTAGCTACAACTTTTAAACATCAATATCCTTTTAGGTGATGATCAACCTCCAACAAATCTATGCTAACTAAGCACTTTTACGCTGGCAGACTATATTTTTCCACACGTCATCATAATTATGCCACAGGTAAGTCCCTTTCTTTAACTATTACCAACAATTCATTAACATTTTATTGTCCTTACAGCCTCTCTTGTGAGCAACTGCCAACAACAACGCAACCAAGGGCTATATATCATTAACAAATTAATTCTTTTCTTGCAAAAATATGCTGCCATTTATATTAATTCATTAAAAACTCTGGTATTCAAAATAAACTATATAAATTATGCATTTTGTATTACAAAAAAACTACTTTATTACCATTTTATATTAAAAAATTTTATTGATTCTAGTCTTTCATTATCTTAACTTTATATTAAGACTTTAAAACATGTAAGTATTATTCAATTGTATCAAAAACAATTTGACTTTAAACATACACCTCTAGTACCTACTGCAGCACCCATTGAATTTAAATAGTGCACTTTGTATACAAGAAAACCTACTTTCTGACCATTTAATATCAAAAAATTCTGTCGATTCTAGTCTTTCATTATCTTAACTTTAACATTTTTACAATTATTAAAATGGTTTTCATATTCACCTTCGTCGTACCCATAAATACAGTATTTCTAAAGTACATTCTTTGCCTTACAAGTGTCCCGCCGATAATATTTCCAACCCTTTGACGTTTCCATATGCATTTCACTACTAACAAAGGGCCAATATATCAGTAAACAAACTACATTCATACGCATAATATCTGAACGCATTCATCTATTTGGAAGCGGTAATCAGCTACAAGTACATTCCAACGGGACCTTCAACTTGCGGAAAAGCATTTCCATCGCAAGAGACCTATTTCAGATTTTGGCTTCCAAGTCAATCTCCACTTGTACTTCAGTAACAATAAATGGGAAATATAAAACGCAAAAAATGCCACATCTCCTGACTGGATTATCCGATTTGAATGCGGCAAACGGCTACTGAAAGGGCTTTCGTAGGACTACAATTCATGGAACAACCTCATCCAAAGAAGTGACTCGCCGACACTCCAAGGGGGAAAAACCATTTCCCCTTAATCTAGACCCGCTAAATCGACATCACTATGTCTCCACCCCATACCCAATCCATAACCGTCCTTATCACAATTTCCATTTTTCACCCCATTTTTCCAATATTATTCACTTCTAGCGTCATCTAACAACAGTCATCATCAACATTCATATTCAAACGCATCACAAAACCATCTAAGCAAAAACAATCAACATCAACACACACACATATCACAAACAGAAGCCTTCACAACCAAAAGCTATAAAAGCAAAACAATCAACAGTCAGCACCAGTGGCCTTATTCTACCCTTTATAAAATACTTAAACTGCCATAACTCTGTAACGCCGAGACCAATTGACCTCGGGTAAACGGTGATCGATAGGTCTCTACGACGCCTAAAAATCATGGAACAACTTCCTGCCCGATATTGACCTGCCGAACCTGCAAGGGGGAAAAACCCTTTCCCATCAACCTAGGCCCGCCAAATTGACATCACTATGTCTCCAGGCCCTACCCATTCCAAATCAACTTTTACCAAAAAAAAATTTTTTTACCCTATTTTTCAATAAATTCAATTCCATTTCTCATTATAGCATACACACTATCCACACACTCCAAGGGGGAAAAACCATTTCCCCTTAATCTAGACCCGCTAAATTGACATCACTATGTCTCCACCCCGTACCCTATCGATATCCGTCCTTATCACAATTTCCATTGTTCACCCCATTTTTCCAATATTATTCACTTCTAGCGTCATCTAACAACAGTCATCATCAACATTCATATTCAAACGCATCACAAAACCATCTTAACAAAAACAATCAACATCAACACACACACATATCACTAACAGAAGCCTTCACAACCAAAAGCTATAAAAGCAAAACAGTCAACAGTCAGCACCAGTGGCGCCAACAGTTACCTAACAAAAACCTATATAAGCACTCTATTTAACCCAATAATCAGCAGTCAATAACTGTGCCTGTGTGCCGTATATAACAACTACTACAATATCTTTGGAAAGGCAGCAGAAATCTACACTCGGCAAACGGCCAGCGGTAGGTCCCAACAACATCATCATTCCTCATAATATGTAAATAAATATACATATGTATTTAATGTCACAAATTATTTTACCAGTATTTTTACCCTACAGCACAAAGTAACATCATTGTTATTCATTCATATGGTAACCAAAGATTGGAACTTATTCAGTATAAAAACAATTATGCACATATAAACTGAATTTTTTATCATATTGTCCTTGATTACCAATAGATCGGTATGTTTAGTACAACAATGTCAAACTTGGTAGCACCTTTTAAATAAAATGTTTCTTTCCCGTACAGCATTGTCATTTGCCAATTTTTTCCTTCTTTTCCAAGTTTTTTCAGACAGTTTCTATTAAATTTGTTTCCTAACAAAAGTTTTTTCAAGAAATTAAAATTTTTTCTATAAATTCTATTATTATAACATGAAATATTTACTACCAGGCAAGTTAACAAAGAAACACCACCAGAGGAAGTATTTTCTTTTAAAATTTTAGTACTTTCGTACAAAGCATATTTTTTTGTGCAAACAAGGTTTTTTTCCTGAAATAAAAAGTTAAAAAAATACTGGCAGCCCCAAGGCGAATTCATAATGAATTCATAATGAATTCGCCTTGGGCAGCCCTGTTCCCGAATGAAATAAATATTAAATGTAATTCTTCATTTGACTTTTCTCTCCAAATTTATTCTTTGTTGGCAACACATTGTGTTTGTGGTTGGCAATATATCGGCACACAATCTCAAATTTAGCAATACGTATTAAATAAAGTGTTTCTTTCCCAAATGAAACAAACGTTAAATGTAATTCTCTATTCTATTCTTTTGTCTAAATGTATTCTCTGTTGGCAATATATTGTGTTTGTAGCGATATAAAATTTGGCAGCACATTTTAGATGAAATACGAACGAGTGCAGTTGGAAGGAAAAAATTCGAACAGAAAAACGGAAGAAACATATAAACATGGTGTATTGACTTCAACTGCTGCAAATCCCACTTCATTGGATATAGAGGAAAATGCGAAAGAAAACAATCTCAACAACTGATAGCAGTACTCCACCGGCTACAGCAAATAAATAGACAATATGATATAGCCGGCTCATCTGATAGTGCCACAAATGCGGTGGTTATGTCCAATAAGACCCCAGACAGATATATATAATGTCCTTAAACGCTAATAGCGGAAACAAATCGGCCTTCATCACTTTGTAAAAGAAATTTTTCGATTTAATTCCTTTATTAATGAAGGATGCTGCTGGTAACCGAGTTTGGATTTCTTCAGTTTGTGATAACTAGTTCGCCTATGATTGGTTACTATTCCTGTCACCATTGGTAAGTCGTATCCTATTAGCAATTAGCTACAACTTTTAAACATCAATATCCTTTTAGGTGATGATCAACCTCCAACAAATCTATGCTAACTAAGCACTTTTACGCTGGCAGACTATATTTTTCCACACGTCATCATAATTATGCCACAGGTAAGTCCCTTTCTTTAACTATTACCAACAATTCATTAACATTTTATTGTCCTTACAGCCTCTCTTGTGAGCAACTGCCAACAACAACGCAACCAAGGGCTATATATCATTAACAAATTAATTCTTTTCTTGCAAAAATATGCTGCCATTTATATTAATTCATTAAAAACTCTGGTATTCAAAATAAACTATATAAATTATGCATTTTGTATTACAAAAAAACTACTTTATTACCATTTTATATTAAAAAATTTTATTGATTCTAGTCTTTCATTATCTTAACTTTATATTAAGACTTTAAAACATGTAAGTATTATTCAATTGTATCAAAAACAATTTGACTTTAAACATACACCTCTAGTACCTACTGCAGCACCCATTGAATTTAAATAGTGCACTTTGTATACAAGAAAACCTACTTTCTGACCATTTAATATCAAAAAATTCTGTCGATTCTAGTCTTTCATTATCTTAACTTTAACATTTTTACAATTATTAAAATGGTTTTCATATTCACCTTCGTCGTACCCATAAATACAGTATTTCTAAAGTACATTCTTTGCCTTACAAGTGTCCCGCCGATAATATTTCCAACCCTTTGACGTTTCCATATGCATTTCCCTACTAACAAAGGGCCAATATATCAGTAAACAAACTACATTCATACGCATAATATCTGAACGCATTCATCTATTTGGAAGCGGTAATCAGCTACAAGTACATTCCAACGGGACCTTCAACTTGCGGAAAAGCATTTCCATCGCAAGAGACCTATTTCAGATTTTGGCTTCCAAGTCAATCTCCACTTGTACTTCAGTAACAATAAATGGGAAATATAAAACGCAAAAAATGCCACATCTCCTGACTGGATTATCCGATTTGAATGCGGCAAACGGCTACTGAAAGGGCTTTCGTAGGACTACAATTCATGGAACAACCTCATCCAAAGAAGTGACTCGCCGACACTCCAAGGGGGAAAAACCATTTCCCCTTAATCTAGACCCGCTAAATCGACATCACTATGTCTCCACCCCATACCCAATCCATAACCGTCCTTATCACAATTTCCATTTTTCACCCCATTTTTCCAATATTATTCACTTCTAGCGTCATCTAACAACAGTCATCATCAACATTCATATTCAAACGCATCACAAAACCATCTAAGCAAAAACAATCAACATCAACACACACACATATCACAAACAGAAGCCTTCACAACCAAAAGCTATAAAAGCAAAACAATCAACAGTCAGCACCAGTGGCCTTATTCTACCCTTTATAAAATACTTAAACTGCCATAACTCTGTAACGCCGAGACCAATTGACCTCGGGTAAACGGTGATCGATAGGTCTCTACGACGCCTAAAAATCATGGAACAACTTCCTGCCCGATATTGACCTGCCGAACCTGCAAGGGGGAAAAACCCTTTCCCATCAACCTAGGCCCGCCAAATTGACATCACTATGTCTCCAGGCCCTACCCATTCCAAATCAACTTTTACCAAAAAAAAATTTTTTTACCCTATTTTTCAATAAATTCAATTCCATTTCTCATTATAGCATACACACTATCCACACACTCCAAGGGGGAAAAACCATTTCCCCTTAATCTAGACCCGCTAAATTGACATCACTATGTCTCCACCCCGTACCCTATCGATATCCGTCCTTATCACAATTTCCATTGTTCACCCCATTTTTCCAATATTATTCACTTCTAGCGTCATCTAACAACAGTCATCATCAACATTCATATTCAAACGCATCACAAAACCATCTTAACAAAAACAATCAACATCAACACACACACATATCACTAACAGAAGCCTTCACAACCAAAAGCTATAAAAGCAAAACAGTCAACAGTCAGCACCAGTGGCGCCAACAGTTACCTAACAAAAACCTATATAAGCACTCTATTTAACCCAATAATCAGCAGTCAATAACTGTGCCTGTGTGCCGTATATAACAACTACTACAATATCTTTGGAAAGGCAGCAGAAATCTACACTCGGCAAACGGCCAGCGGTAGGTCCCAACAACATCATCATTCCTCATAATATGTAAATAAATATACATATGTATTTAATGTCACAAATTATTTTACCAGTATTTTTACCCTACAGCACAAAGTAACATCATTGTTATTCATTCATATGGTAACCAAAGATTGGAACTTATTCAGTATAAAAACAATTATGCACATATAAACTGAATTTTTTATCATATTGTCCTTGATTACCAATAGATCGGTATGTTTAGTACAACAATGTCAAACTTGGTAGCACCTTTTAAATAAAATGTTTCTTTCCCGTACAGCATTGTCATTTGCCAATTTTTTCCTTCTTTTCCAAGTTTTTTCAGACAGTTTCTATTAAATTTGTTTCCTAACAAAAGTTTTTTCAAGAAATTAAAATTTTTTCTATAAATTCTATTATTATAACATGAAATATTTACTACCAGGCAAGTTAACAAAGAAACACCACCAGAGGAAGTATTTTCTTTTAAAATTTTAGTACTTTCGTACAAAGCATATTTTTTTGTGCAAACAAGGTTTTTTTCCTGAAATAAAAAGTTAAAAAAATACTGGCAGCCCCAAGGCGAATTCATAATGAATTCATAATGAATTCGCCTTGGGCAGCACTGTTCCCGAATGAAATAAATATTAAATGTAATTCTTCATTTGACTTTTCTCTCCAAATTTATTCTTTGTTGGCAACACATTGTGTTTGTGGTTGGCAATATATCGGCACACAATCTCAAATTTAGCAATACGTATTAAATAAAGTGTTTCTTTCCCAAATGAAACAAACGTTAAATGTAATTCTCTATTCTATTCTTTTGTCTAAATGTATTCTCTGTTGGCAATATATTGTGTTTGTAGCGATATAAAATTTGGCAGCACATTTTAGATGAAATACGAACGAGTGCAGTTGGAAGGAAAAAATTCGAACAGAAAAACGGAAGAAACATATAAACATGGTGTATTGACTTCAACTGCTGCAAATCCCACTTCATTGGATATAGAGGAAAATGCGAAAGAAAACAATCTCAACAACTGATAGCAGTACTCCACCGGCTACAGCAAATAAATAGACAATATGATATAGCCGGCTCATCTGATAGTGCCACAAATGCGGTGGTTATGTCCAATAAGACCCCAGACAGATATATATAATGTCCTTAAACGCTAATAGCGGAAACAAATCGGCCTTCATCACTTTGTAAAAGAAATTTTTCGATTTAATTCCTTTATTAATGAAGGATGCTGCTGGTAACCGAGTTTGGATTTCTTCAGTTTGTGATAACTAGTTCGCCTATGATTGGTTACTATTCCTGTCACCATTGGTAAGTCGTATCCTATTAGCAATTAGCTACAACTTTTAAACATCAATATCCTTTTAGGTGATGATCAACCTCCAACAAATCTATGCTAACTAAGCACTTTTACGCTGGCAGACTATATTTTTCCACACGTCATCATAATTATGCCACAGGTAAGTCCCTTTCTTTAACTATTACCAACAATTCATTAACATTTTATTGTCCTTACAGCCTCTCTTGTGAGCAACTGCCAACAACAACGCAACCAAGGGCTATATATCATTAACAAATTAATTCTTTTCTTGCAAAAATATGCTGCCATTTATATTAATTCATTAAAAACTCTGGTATTCAAAATAAACTATATAAATTATGCATTTTGTATTACAAAAAAACTACTTTATTACCATTTTATATTAAAAAATTTTATTGATTCTAGTCTTTCATTATCTTAACTTTATATTAAGACTTTAAAACATGTAAGTATTATTCAATTGTATCAAAAACAATTTGACTTTAAACATACACCTCTAGTACCTACTGCAGCACCCATTGAATTTAAATAGTGCACTTTGTATACAAGAAAACCTACTTTCTGACCATTTAATATCAAAAAATTCTGTCGATTCTAGTCTTTCATTATCTTAACTTTAACATTTTTACAATTATTAAAATGGTTTTCATATTCACCTTCGTCGTACCCATAAATACAGTATTTCTAAAGTACATTCTTTGCCTTACAAGTGTCCCGCCGATAATATTTCCAACCCTTTGACGTTTCCATATGCATTTCCCTACTAACAAAGGGCCAATATATCAGTAAACAAACTACATTCATACGCATAATATCTGAACGCATTCATCTATTTGGAAGCGGTAATCAGCTACAAGTACATTCCAACGGGACCTTCAACTTGCGGAAAAGCATTTCCATCGCAAGAGACCTATTTCAGATTTTGGCTTCCAAGTCAATCTCCACTTGTACTTCAGTAACAATAAATGGGAAATATAAAACGCAAAAAATGCCACATCTCCTGACTGGATTATCCGATTTGAATGCGGCAAACGGCTACTGAAAGGGCTTTCGTAGGACTACAATTCATGGAACAACCTCATCCAAAGAAGTGACTCGCCGACACTCCAAGGGGGAAAAACCATTTCCCCTTAATCTAGACCCGCTAAATCGACATCACTATGTCTCCACCCCATACCCAATCCATAACCGTCCTTATCACAATTTCCATTTTTCACCCCATTTTTCCAATATTATTCACTTCTAGCGTCATCTAACAACAGTCATCATCAACATTCATATTCAAACGCATCACAAAACCATCTAAGCAAAAACAATCAACATCAACACACACACATATCACAAACAGAAGCCTTCACAACCAAAAGCTATAAAAGCAAAACAATCAACAGTCAGCACCAGTGGCCTTATTCTACCCTTTATAAAATACTTAAACTGCCATAACTCTGTAACGCCGAGACCAATTGACCTCGGGTAAACGGTGATCGATAGGTCTCTACGACGCCTAAAAATCATGGAACAACTTCCTGCCCGATATTGACCTGCCGAACCTGCAAGGGGGAAAAACCCTTTCCCATCAACCTAGGCCCGCCAAATTGACATCACTATGTCTCCAGGCCCTACCCATTCCAAATCAACTTTTACCAAAAAAAAATTTGTTTACCCTATTTTTCAATAAATTCAATTCCATTTCTCATTATAGCATACACACTATCCACACACTCCAAGGGGGAAAAACCATTTCCCCTTAATCTAGACCCGCTAAATTGACATCACTATGTCTCCACCCCGTACCCTATCGATATCCGTCCTTATCACAATTTCCATTGTTCACCCCATTTTTCCAATATTATTCACTTCTAGCGTCATCTAACAACAGTCATCATCAACATTCATATTCAAACGCATCACAAAACCATCTTAACAAAAACAATCAACATCAACACACACACATATCACTAACAGAAGCCTTCACAACCAAAAGCTATAAAAGCAAAACAGTCAACAGTCAGCACCAGTGGCGCCAACAGTTACCTAACAAAAACCTATATAAGCACTCTATTTAACCCAATAATCAGCAGTCAATAACTGTGCCTGTGTGCCGTATATAACAACTACTACAATATCTTTGGAAAGGCAGCAGAAATCTACACTCGGCAAACGGCCAGCGGTAGGTCCCAACAACATCATCATTCCTCATAATATGTAAATAAATATACATATGTATTTAATGTCACAAATTATTTTACCAGTATTTTTACCCTACAGCACAAAGTAACATCATTGTTATTCATTCATATGGTAACCAAAGATTGGAACTTATTCAGTATAAAAACAATTATGCACATATAAACTGAATTTTTTATCATATTGTCCTTGATTACCAATAGATCGGTATGTTTAGTACAACAATGTCAAACTTGGTAGCACCTTTTAAATAAAATGTTTCTTTCCCGTACAGCATTGTCATTTGCCAATTTTTTCCTTCTTTTCCAAGTTTTTTCAGACAGTTTCTATTAAATTTGTTTCCTAACAAAAGTTTTTTCAAGAAATTAAAATTTTTTCTATAAATTCTATTATTATAACATGAAATATTTACTACCAGGCAAGTTAACAAAGAAACACCACCAGAGGAAGTATTTTCTTTTAAAATTTTAGTACTTTCGTACAAAGCATATTTTTTTGTGCAAACAAGGTTTTTTTCCTGAAATAAAAAGTTAAAAAAATACTGGCAGCCCCAAGGCGAATTCATAATGAATTCATAATGAATTCGCCTTGGGCAGCACTGTTCCCGAATGAAATAAATATTAAATGTAATTCTTCATTTGACTTTTCTCTCCAAATTTATTCTTTGTTGGCAACACATTGTGTTTGTGGTTGGCAATATATCGGCACACAATCTCAAATTTAGCAATACGTATTAAATAAAGTGTTTCTTTCCCAAATGAAACAAACGTTAAATGTAATTCTCTATTCTATTCTTTTGTCTAAATGTATTCTCTGTTGGCAATATATTGTGTTTGTAGCGATATAAAATTTGGCAGCACATTTTAGATGAAATACGAACGAGTGCAGTTGGAAGGAAAAAATTCGAACAGAAAAACGGAAGAAACATATAAACATGGTGTATTGACTTCAACTGCTGCAAATCCCACTTCATTGGATATAGAGGAAAATGCGAAAGAAAACAATCTCAACAACTGATAGCAGTACTCCACCGGCTACAGCAAATAAATAGACAATATGATATAGCCGGCTCATCTGATAGTGCCACAAATGCGGTGGTTATGTCCAATAAGACCCCAGACAGATATATATAATGTCCTTAAACGCTAATAGCGGAAACAAATCGGCCTTCATCACTTTGTAAAAGAAATTTTTCGATTTAATTCCTTTATTAATGAAGGATGCTGCTGGTAACCGAGTTTGGATTTCTTCAGTTTGTGATAACTAGTTCGCCTATGATTGGTTACTATTCCTGTCACCATTGGTAAGTCGTATCCTATTAGCAATTAGCTACAACTTTTAAACATCAATATCCTTTTAGGTGATGATCAACCTCCAACAAATCTATGCTAACTAAGCACTTTTACGCTGGCAGACTATATTTTTCCACACGTCATCATAATTATGCCACAGGTAAGTCCCTTTCTTTAACTATTACCAACAATTCATTAACATTTTATTGTCCTTACAGCCTCTCTTGTGAGCAACTGCCAACAACAACGCAACCAAGGGCTATATATCATTAACAAATTAATTCTTTTCTTGCAAAAATATGCTGCCATTTATATTAATTCATTAAAAACTCTGGTATTCAAAATAAACTATATAAATTATGCATTTTGTATTACAAAAAAACTACTTTATTACCATTTTATATTAAAAAATTTTATTGATTCTAGTCTTTCATTATCTTAACTTTATATTAAGACTTTAAAACATGTAAGTATTATTCAATTGTATCAAAAACAATTTGACTTTAAACATACACCTCTAGTACCTACTGCAGCACCCATTGAATTTAAATAGTGCACTTTGTATACAAGAAAACCTACTTTCTGACCATTTAATATCAAAAAATTCTGTCGATTCTAGTCTTTCATTATCTTAACTTTAACATTTTTACAATTATTAAAATGGTTTTCATATTCACCTTCGTCGTACCCATAAATACAGTATTTCTGAAGTACATTCTTTGCCTTACAAGTGTCCCGCCGATAATATTTCCAACCCTTTGACGTTTCCATATGCATTTCACTACTAACAAAGGGCCAATATATCAGTAAACAAACTACATTCATACGCATAATATCTGAACGCATTCATCTATTTGGAAGCGGTAATCAGCTACAAGTACATTCCAACGGGACCTTCAACTTGCGGAAAAGCATTTCCATCGCAAGAGACCTATTTCAGATTTTGGCTTCCAAGTCAATCTCCACTTGTACTTCAGTAACAATAAATGGGAAATATAAAACGCAAAAAATGCCACATCTCCTGACTGGATTATCCGATTTGAATGCGGCAAACGGCTACTGAAAGGGCTTTCGTAGGACTACAATTCATGGAACAACCTCATCCAAAGAAGTGACTCGCCGACACTCCAAGGGGGAAAAACCATTTCCCCTTAATCTAGACCCGCTAAATCGACATCACTATGTCTCCACCCCATACCCAATCCATAACCGTCCTTATCACAATTTCCATTTTTCACCCCATTTTTCCAATATTATTCACTTCTAGCGTCATCTAACAACAGTCATCATCAACATTCATATTCAAACGCATCACAAAACCATCTAAGCAAAAACAATCAACATCAACACACACACATATCACAAACAGAAGCCTTCACAACCAAAAGCTATAAAAGCAAAACAATCAACAGTCAGCACCAGTGGCCTTATTCTACCCTTTATAAAATACTTAAACTGCCATAACTCTGTAACGCCGAGACCAATTGACCTCGGGTAAACGGTGATCGATAGGTCTCTACGACGCCTAAAAATCATGGAACAACTTCCTGCCCGATATTGACCTGCCGAACCTGCAAGGGGGAAAAACCCTTTCCCATCAACCTAGGCCCGCCAAATTGACATCACTATGTCTCCAGGCCCTACCCATTCCAAATCAACTTTTACCAAAAAAAAATTTTTTTACCCTATTTTTCAATAAATTCAATTCCATTTCTCATTATAGCATACACACTATCCACACACTCCAAGGGGGAAAAACCATTTCCCCTTAATCTAGACCCGCTAAATTGACATCACTATGTCTCCACCCCGTACCCTATCGATATCCGTCCTTATCACAATTTCCATTGTTCACCCCATTTTTCCAATATTATTCACTTCTAGCGTCATCTAACAACAGTCATCATCAACATTCATATTCAAACGCATCACAAAACCATCTTAACAAAAACAATCAACATCAACACACACACATATCACTAACAGAAGCCTTCACAACCAAAAGCTATAAAAGCAAAACAGTCAACAGTCAGCACCAGTGGCGCCAACAGTTACCTAACAAAAACCTATATAAGCACTCTATTTAACCCAATAATCAGCAGTCAATAACTGTGCCTGTGTGCCGTATATAACAACTACTACAATATCTTTGGAAAGGCAGCAGAAATCTACACTCGGCAAACGGCCAGCGGTAGGTCCCAACAACATCATCATTCCTCATAATATGTAAATAAATATACATATGTATTTAATGTCACAAATTATTTTACCAGTATTTTTACCCTACAGCACAAAGTAACATCATTGTTATTCATTCATATGGTAACCAAAGATTGGAACTTATTCAGTATAAAAACAATTATGCACATATAAACTGAATTTTTTATCATATTGTCCTTGATTACCAATAGATCGGTATGTTTAGTACAACAATGTCAAACTTGGTAGCACCTTTTAAATAAAATGTTTCTTTCCCGTACAGCATTGTCATTTGCCAATTTTTTCCTTCTTTTCCAAGTTTTTTCAGACAGTTTCTATTAAATTTGTTTCCTAACAAAAGTTTTTTCAAGAAATTAAAATTTTTTCTATAAATTCTATTATTATAACATGAAATATTTGCTACCAGGCAAGTTAACAAAGAAACACCACCAGAGGAAGTATTTTCTTTTAAAATTTTAGTACTTTCATACAAAGCATATTTTTTGTGCTAACAAGGTTTTTTTCCTGAAATAAAAAGTTAAAAAAATACTGGCAGCCCCAAGGCGAATTCATAATGAATTCATAATGAATTCGCCTTGGGCAGCACTGTTCCCGAATGAAATAAATATTAAATGTAATTCTTCATTTGACTTTTCTCTCCAAATTTATTCTTTGTTGGCAACACATTGTGTTTGTGGTTGGCAATATATCGGCACACAATCTCAAATTTAGCAATACGTATTAAATAAAGTGTTTCTTTCCCAAATGAAACAAACGTTAAATGTAATTCTCTATTCTATTCTTTTGTCTAAATGTATTCTCTGTTGGCAATATATTGTGTTTGTAGCGATATAAAATTTGGCAGCACATTTTAGATGAAATACGAACGAGTGCAGTTGGAAGGAAAAAATTCGAACAGAAAAACGGAAGAAACATATAAACATGGTGTATTGACTTCAACTGCTGCAAATCCCACTTCATTGGATATAGAGGAAAATGCGAAAGAAAACAATCTCAACAACTGATAGCAGTACTCCACCGGCTACAGCAAATAAATAGACAATATGATATAGCCGGCTCATCTGATAGTGCCACAAATGCGGTGGTTATGTCCAATAAGACCCCAGACAGATATATATAATGTCCTTAAACGCTAATAGCGGAAACAAATCGGCCTTCATCACTTTGTAAAAGAAATTTTTCGATTTAATTCCTTTATTAATGAAGGATGCTGCTGGTAACCGAGTTTGGATTTCTTCAGTTTGTGATAACTAGTTCGCCTATGATTGGTTACTATTCCTGTCACCATTGGTAAGTCGTATCCTATTAGCAATTAGCTACAACTTTTAAACATCAATATCCTTTTAGGTGATGATCAACCTCCAACAAATCTATGCTAACTAAGCACTTTTACGCTGGCAGACTATATTTTTCCACACGTCATCATAATTATGCCACAGGTAAGTCCCTTTCTTTAACTATTACCAACAATTCATTAACATTTTATTGTCCTTACAGCCTCTCTTGTGAGCAACTGCCAACAACAACGCAACCAAGGGCTATATATCATTAACAAATTAATTCTTTTCTTGCAAAAATATGCTGCCATTTATATTAATTCATTAAAAACTCTGGTATTCAAAATAAACTATATAAATTATGCATTTTGTATTACAAAAAAACTACTTTATTACCATTTTATATTAAAAAATTTTATTGATTCTAGTCTTTCATTATCTTAACTTTATATTAAGACTTTAAAACATGTAAGTATTATTCAATTGTATCAAAAACAATTTGACTTTAAACATACACCTCTAGTACCTACTGCAGCACCCATTGAATTTAAATAGTGCACTTTGTATACAAGAAAACCTACTTTCTGACCATTTAATATCAAAAAATTCTGTCGATTCTAGTCTTTCATTATCTTAACTTTAACATTTTTACAATTATTAAAATGGTTTTCATATTCACCTTCGTCGTACCCATAAATACAGTATTTCTAAAGTACATTCTTTGCCTTACAAGTGTCCCGCCGATAATATTTCCAACCCTTTGACGTTTCCATATGCATTTCCCTACTAACAAAGGGCCAATATATCAGTAAACAAACTACATTCATACGCATAATATCTGAACGCATTCATCTATTTGGAAGCGGTAATCAGCTACAAGTACATTCCAACGGGACCTTCAACTTGCGGAAAAGCATTTCCATCGCAAGAGACCTATTTCAGATTTTGGCTTCCAAGTCAATCTCCACTTGTACTTCAGTAACAATAAATGGGAAATATAAAACGCAAAAAATGCCACATCTCCTGACTGGATTATCCGATTTGAATGCGGCAAACGGCTACTGAAAGGGCTTTCGTAGGACTACAATTCATGGAACAACCTCATCCAAAGAAGTGACTCGCCGACACTCCAAGGGGGAAAAACCATTTCCCCTTAATCTAGACCCGCTAAATCGACATCACTATGTCTCCACCCCATACCCAATCCATAACCGTCCTTATCACAATTTCCATTTTTCACCCCATTTTTCCAATATTATTCACTTCTAGCGTCATCTAACAACAGTCATCATCAACATTCATATTCAAACGCATCACAAAACCATCTAAGCAAAAACAATCAACATCAACACACACACATATCACAAACAGAAGCCTTCACAACCAAAAGCTATAAAAGCAAAACAATCAACAGTCAGCACCAGTGGCCTTATTCTACCCTTTATAAAATACTTAAACTGCCATAACTCTGTAACGCCGAGACCAATTGACCTCGGGTAAACGGTGATCGATAGGTCTCTACGACGCCTAAAAATCATGGAACAACTTCCTGCCCGATATTGACCTGCCGAACCTGCAAGGGGGAAAAACCCTTTCCCATCAACCTAGGCCCGCCAAATTGACATCACTATGTCTCCAGGCCCTACCCATTCCAAATCAACTTTTACCAAAAAAAAATTTTTTTACCCTATTTTTCAATAAATTCAATTCCATTTCTCATTATAGCATACACACTATCCACACACTCCAAGGGGGAAAAACCATTTCCCCTTAATCTAGACCCGCTAAATTGACATCACTATGTCTCCACCCCGTACCCTATCGATATCCGTCCTTATCACAATTTCCATTGTTCACCCCATTTTTCCAATATTATTCACTTCTAGCGTCATCTAACAACAGTCATCATCAACATTCATATTCAAACGCATCACAAAACCATCTTAACAAAAACAATCAACATCAACACACACACATATCACTAACAGAAGCCTTCACAACCAAAAGCTATAAAAGCAAAACAGTCAACAGTCAGCACCAGTGGCGCCAACAGTTACCTAACAAAAACCTATATAAGCACTCTATTTAACCCAATAATCAGCAGTCAATAACTGTGCCTGTGTGCCGTATATAACAACTACTACAATATCTTTGGAAAGGCAGCAGAAATCTACACTCGGCAAACGGCCAGCGGTAGGTCCCAACAACATCATCATTCCTCATAATATGTAAATAAATATACATATGTATTTAATGTCACAAATTATTTTACCAGTATTTTTACCCTACAGCACAAAGTAACATCATTGTTATTCATTCATATGGTAACCAAAGATTGGAACTTATTCAGTATAAAAACAATTATGCACATATAAACTGAATTTTTTATCATATTGTCCTTGATTACCAATAGATCGGTATGTTTAGTACAACAATGTCAAACTTGGTAGCACCTTTTAAATAAAATGTTTCTTTCCCGTACAGCATTGTCATTTGCCAATTTTTTCCTTCTTTTCCAAGTTTTTTCAGACAGTTTCTATTAAATTTGTTTCCTAACAAAAGTTTTTTCAAGAAATTAAAATTTTTTCTATAAATTCTATTATTATAACATGAAATATTTACTACCAGGCAAGTTAACAAAGAAACACCACCAGAGGAAGTATTTTCTTTTAAAATTTTAGTACTTTCGTACAAAGCATATTTTTTTGTGCAAACAAGGTTTTTTTCCTGAAATAAAAAGTTAAAAAAATACTGGCAGCCCCAAGGCGAATTCATAATGAATTCATAATGAATTCGCCTTGGGCAGCACTGTTCCCGAATGAAATAAATATTAAATGTAATTCTTCATTTGACTTTTCTCTCCAAATTTATTCTTTGTTGGCAACACATTGTGTTTGTGGTTGGCAATATATCGGCACACAATCTCAAATTTAGCAATACGTATTAAATAAAGTGTTTCTTTCCCAAATGAAACAAACGTTAAATGTAATTCTCTATTCTATTCTTTTGTCTAAATGTATTCTCTGTTGGCAATATATTGTGTTTGTAGCGATATAAAATTTGGCAGCACATTTTAGATGAAATACGAACGAGTGCAGTTGGAAGGAAAAAATTCGAACAGAAAAACGGAAGAAACATATAAACATGGTGTATTGACTTCAACTGCTGCAAATCCCACTTCATTGGATATAGAGGAAAATGCGAAAGAAAACAATCTCAACAACTGATAGCAGTACTCCACCGGCTACAGCAAATAAATAGACAATATGATATAGCCGGCTCATCTGATAGTGCCACAAATGCGGTGGTTATGTCCAATAAGACCCCAGACAGATATATATAATGTCCTTAAACGCTAATAGCGGAAACAAATCGGCCTTCATCACTTTGTAAAAGAAATTTTTCGATTTAATTCCTTTATTAATGAAGGATGCTGCTGGTAACCGAGTTTGGATTTCTTCAGTTTGTGATAACTAGTTCGCCTATGATTGGTTACTATTCCTGTCACCATTGGTAAGTCGTATCCTATTAGCAATTAGCTACAACTTTTAAACATCAATATCCTTTTAGGTGATGATCAACCTCCAACAAATCTATGCTAACTAAGCACTTTTACGCTGGCAGACTATATTTTTCCACACGTCATCATAATTATGCCACAGGTAAGTCCCTTTCTTTAACTATTACCAACAATTCATTAACATTTTATTGTCCTTACAGCCTCTCTTGTGAGCAACTGCCAACAACAACGCAACCAAGGGCTATATATCATTAACAAATTAATTCTTTTCTTGCAAAAATATGCTGCCATTTATATTAATTCATTAAAAACTCTGGTATTCAAAATAAACTATATAAATTATGCATTTTGTATTACAAAAAAACTACTTTATTACCATTTTATATTAAAAAATTTTATTGATTCTAGTCTTTCATTATCTTAACTTTATATTAAGACTTTAAAACATGTAAGTATTATTCAATTGTATCAAAAACAATTTGACTTTAAACATACACCTCTAGTACCTACTGCAGCACCCATTGAATTTAAATAGTGCACTTTGTATACAAGAAAACCTACTTTCTGACCATTTAATATCAAAAAATTCTGTCGATTCTAGTCTTTCATTATCTTAACTTTAACATTTTTACAATTATTAAAATGGTTTTCATATTCACCTTCGTCGTACCCATAAATACAGTATTTCTGAAGTACATTCTTTGCCTTACAAGTGTCCCGCCGATAATATTTCCAACCCTTTGACGTTTCCATATGCATTTCACTACTAACAAAGGGCCAATATATCAGTAAACAAACTACATTCATACGCATAATATCTGAACGCATTCATCTATTTGGAAGCGGTAATCAGCTACAAGTACATTCCAACGGGACCTTCAACTTGCGGAAAAGCATTTCCATCGCAAGAGACCTATTTCAGATTTTGGCTTCCAAGTCAATCTCCACTTGTACTTCAGTAACAATAAATGGGAAATATAAAACGCAAAAAATGCCACATCTCCTGACTGGATTATCCGATTTGAATGCGGCAAACGGCTACTGAAAGGGCTTTCGTAGGACTACAATTCATGGAACAACCTCATCCAAAGAAGTGACTCGCCGACACTCCAAGGGGGAAAAACCATTTCCCCTTAATCTAGACCCGCTAAATCGACATCACTATGTCTCCACCCCATACCCAATCCATAACCGTCCTTATCACAATTTCCATTTTTCACCCCATTTTTCCAATATTATTCACTTCTAGCGTCATCTAACAACAGTCATCATCAACATTCATATTCAAACGCATCACAAAACCATCTAAGCAAAAACAATCAACATCAACACACACACATATCACAAACAGAAGCCTTCACAACCAAAAGCTATAAAAGCAAAACAATCAACAGTCAGCACCAGTGGCCTTATTCTACCCTTTATAAAATACTTAAACTGCCATAACTCTGTAACGCCGAGACCAATTGACCTCGGGTAAACGGTGATCGATAGGTCTCTACGACGCCTAAAAATCATGGAACAACTTCCTGCCCGATATTGACCTGCCGAACCTGCAAGGGGGAAAAACCCTTTCCCATCAACCTAGGCCCGCCAAATTGACATCACTATGTCTCCAGGCCCTACCCATTCCAAATCAACTTTTACCAAAAAAAAATTTTTTTACCCTATTTTTCAATAAATTCAATTCCATTTCTCATTATAGCATACACACTATCCACACACTCCAAGGGGGAAAAACCATTTCCCCTTAATCTAGACCCGCTAAATTGACATCACTATGTCTCCACCCCGTACCCTATCGATATCCGTCCTTATCACAATTTCCATTGTTCACCCCATTTTTCCAATATTATTCACTTCTAGCGTCATCTAACAACAGTCATCATCAACATTCATATTCAAACGCATCACAAAACCATCTTAACAAAAACAATCAACATCAACACACACACATATCACTAACAGAAGCCTTCACAACCAAAAGCTATAAAAGCAAAACAGTCAACAGTCAGCACCAGTGGCGCCAACAGTTACCTAACAAAAACCTATATAAGCACTCTATTTAACCCAATAATCAGCAGTCAATAACTGTGCCTGTGTGCCGTATATAACAACTACTACAATATCTTTGGAAAGGCAGCAGAAATCTACACTCGGCAAACGGCCAGCGGTAGGTCCCAACAACATCATCATTCCTCATAATATGTAAATAAATATACATATGTATTTAATGTCACAAATTATTTTACCAGTATTTTTACCCTACAGCACAAAGTAACATCATTGTTATTCATTCATATGGTAACCAAAGATTGGAACTTATTCAGTATAAAAACAATTATGCACATATAAACTGAATTTTTTATCATATTGTCCTTGATTACCAATAGATCGGTATGTTTAGTACAACAATGTCAAACTTGGTAGCACCTTTTAAATAAAATGTTTCTTTCCCGTACAGCATTGTCATTTGCCAATTTTTTCCTTCTTTTCCAAGTTTTTTCAGACAGTTTCTATTAAATTTGTTTCCTAACAAAAGTTTTTTCAAGAAATTAAAATTTTTTCTATAAATTCTATTATTATAACATGAAATATTTACTACCAGGCAAGTTAACAAAGAAACACCACCAGAGGAAGTATTTTCTTTTAAAATTTTAGTACTTTCGTACAAAGCATATTTTTTTGTGCAAACAAGGTTTTTTTCCTGAAATAAAAAGTTAAAAAAATACTGGCAGCCCCAAGGCGAATTCATAATGAATTCATAATGAATTCGCCTTGGGCAGCACTGTTCCCGAATGAAATAAATATTAAATGTAATTCTTCATTTGACTTTTCTCTCCAAATTTATTCTTTGTTGGCAACACATTGTGTTTGTGGTTGGCAATATATCGGCACACAATCTCAAATTTAGCAATACGTATTAAATAAAGTGTTTCTTTCCCAAATGAAACAAACGTTAAATGTAATTCTCTATTCTATTCTTTTGTCTAAATGTATTCTCTGTTGGCAATATATTGTGTTTGTAGCGATATAAAATTTGGCAGCACATTTTAGATGAAATACGAACGAGTGCAGTTGGAAGGAAAAAATTCGAACAGAAAAACGGAAGAAACATATAAACATGGTGTATTGACTTCAACTGCTGCAAATCCCACTTCATTGGATATAGAGGAAAATGCGAAAGAAAACAATCTCAACAACTGATAGCAGTACTCCACCGGCTACAGCAAATAAATAGACAATATGATATAGCCGGCTCATCTGATAGTGCCACAAATGCGGTGGTTATGTCCAATAAGACCCCAGACAGATATATATAATGTCCTTAAACGCTAATAGCGGAAACAAATCGGCCTTCATCACTTTGTAAAAGAAATTTTTCGATTTAATTCCTTTATTAATGAAGGATGCTGCTGGTAACCGAGTTTGGATTTCTTCAGTTTGTGATAACTAGTTCGCCTATGATTGGTTACTATTCCTGTCACCATTGGTAAGTCGTATCCTATTAGCAATTAGCTACAACTTTTAAACATCAATATCCTTTTAGGTGATGATCAACCTCCAACAAATCTATGCTAACTAAGCACTTTTACGCTGGCAGACTATATTTTTCCACACGTCATCATAATTATGCCACAGGTAAGTCCCTTTCTTTAACTATTACCAACAATTCATTAACATTTTATTGTCCTTACAGCCTCTCTTGTGAGCAACTGCCAACAACAACGCAACCAAGGGCTATATATCATTAACAAATTAATTCTTTTCTTGCAAAAATATGCTGCCATTTATATTAATTCATTAAAAACTCTGGTATTCAAAATAAACTATATAAATTATGCATTTTGTATTACAAAAAAACTACTTTATTACCATTTTATATTAAAAAATTTTATTGATTCTAGTCTTTCATTATCTTAACTTTATATTAAGACTTTAAAACATGTAAGTATTATTCAATTGTATCAAAAACAATTTGACTTTAAACATACACCTCTAGTACCTACTGCAGCACCCATTGAATTTAAATAGTGCACTTTGTATACAAGAAAACCTACTTTCTGACCATTTAATATCAAAAAATTCTGTCGATTCTAGTCTTTCATTATCTTAACTTTAACATTTTTACAATTATTAAAATGGTTTTCATATTCACCTTCGTCGTACCCATAAATACAGTATTTCTGAAGTACATTCTTTGCCTTACAAGTGTCCCGCCGATAATATTTCCAACCCTTTGACGTTTCCATATGCATTTCACTACTAACAAAGGGCCAATATATCAGTAAACAAACTACATTCATACGCATAATATCTGAACGCATTCATCTATTTGGAAGCGGTAATCAGCTACAAGTACATTCCAACGGGACCTTCAACTTGCGGAAAAGCATTTCCATCGCAAGAGACCTATTTCAGATTTTGGCTTCCAAGTCAATCTCCACTTGTACTTCAGTAACAATAAATGGGAAATATAAAACGCAAAAAATGCCACATCTCCTGACTGGATTATCCGATTTGAATGCGGCAAACGGCTACTGAAAGGGCTTTCGTAGGACTACAATTCATGGAACAACCTCATCCAAAGAAGTGACTCGCCGACACTCCAAGGGGGAAAAACCATTTCCCCTTAATCTAGACCCGCTAAATCGACATCACTATGTCTCCACCCCATACCCAATCCATAACCGTCCTTATCACAATTTCCATTTTTCACCCCATTTTTCCAATATTATTCACTTCTAGCGTCATCTAACAACAGTCATCATCAACATTCATATTCAAACGCATCACAAAACCATCTAAGCAAAAACAATCAACATCAACACACACACATATCACAAACAGAAGCCTTCACAACCAAAAGCTATAAAAGCAAAACAATCAACAGTCAGCACCAGTGGCCTTATTCTACCCTTTATAAAATACTTAAACTGCCATAACTCTGTAACGCCGAGACCAATTGACCTCGGGTAAACGGTGATCGATAGGTCTCTACGACGCCTAAAAATCATGGAACAACTTCCTGCCCGATATTGACCTGCCGAACCTGCAAGGGGGAAAAACCCTTTCCCATCAACCTAGGCCCGCCAAATTGACATCACTATGTCTCCAGGCCCTACCCATTCCAAATCAACTTTTACCAAAAAAAAATTTTTTTACCCTATTTTTCAATAAATTCAATTCCATTTCTCATTATAGCATACACACTATCCACACACTCCAAGGGGGAAAAACCATTTCCCCTTAATCTAGACCCGCTAAATTGACATCACTATGTCTCCACCCCGTACCCTATCGATATCCGTCCTTATCACAATTTCCATTGTTCACCCCATTTTTCCAATATTATTCACTTCTAGCGTCATCTAACAACAGTCATCATCAACATTCATATTCAAACGCATCACAAAACCATCTTAACAAAAACAATCAACATCAACACACACACATATCACTAACAGAAGCCTTCACAACCAAAAGCTATAAAAGCAAAACAGTCAACAGTCAGCACCAGTGGCGCCAACAGTTACCTAACAAAAACCTATATAAGCACTCTATTTAACCCAATAATCAGCAGTCAATAACTGTGCCTGTGTGCCGTATATAACAACTACTACAATATCTTTGGAAAGGCAGCAGAAATCTACACTCGGCAAACGGCCAGCGGTAGGTCCCAACAACATCATCATTCCTCATAATATGTAAATAAATATACATATGTATTTAATGTCACAAATTATTTTACCAGTATTTTTACCCTACAGCACAAAGTAACATCATTGTTATTCATTCATATGGTAACCAAAGATTGGAACTTATTCAGTATAAAAACAATTATGCACATATAAACTGAATTTTTTATCATATTGTCCTTGATTACCAATAGATCGGTATGTTTAGTACAACAATGTCAAACTTGGTAGCACCTTTTAAATAAAATGTTTCTTTCCCGTACAGCATTGTCATTTGCCAATTTTTTCCTTCTTTTCCAAGTTTTTTCAGACAGTTTCTATTAAATTTGTTTCCTAACAAAAGTTTTTTCAAGAAATTAAAATTTTTTCTATAAATTCTATTATTATAACATGAAATATTTACTACCAGGCAAGTTAACAAAGAAACACCACCAGAGGAAGTATTTTCTTTTAAAATTTTAGTACTTTCGTACAAAGCATATTTTTTTGTGCAAACAAGGGTTTTTTCCTGAAATAAAAAGTTAAAAAAATACTGGCAGCCCCAAGGCGAATTCATAATGAATTCATAATGAATTCGCCTTGGGCAGCCCTGTTCCCGAATGAAATAAATATTAAATGTAATTCTTCATTTGACTTTTCTCTCCAAATTTATTCTTTGTTGGCAACACATTGTGTTTGTGGTTGGCAATATATCGGCACACAATCTCAAATTTAGCAATACGTATTAAATAAAGTGTTTCTTTCCCAAATGAAACAAACGTTAAATGTAATTCTCTATTCTATTCTTTTGTCTAAATGTATTCTCTGTTGGCAATATATTGTGTTTGTAGCGATATAAAATTTGGCAGCACATTTTAGATGAAATACGAACGAGTGCAGTTGGAAGGAAAAAATTCGAACAGAAAAACGGAAGAAACATATAAACATGGTGTATTGACTTCAACTGCTGCAAATCCCACTTCATTGGATATAGAGGAAAATGCGAAAGAAAACAATCTCAACAACTGATAGCAGTACTCCACCGGCTACAGCAAATAAATAGACAATATGATATAGCCGGCTCATCTGATAGTGCCACAAATGCGGTGGTTATGTCCAATAAGACCCCAGACAGATATATATAATGTCCTTAAACGCTAATAGCGGAAACAAATCGGCCTTCATCACTTTGTAAAAGAAATTTTTCGATTTAATTCCTTTATTAATGAAGGATGCTGCTGGTAACCGAGTTTGGATTTCTTCAGTTTGTGATAACTAGTTCGCCTATGATTGGTTACTATTCCTGTCACCATTGGTAAGTCGTATCCTATTAGCAATTAGCTACAACTTTTAAACATCAATATCCTTTTAGGTGATGATCAACCTCCAACAAATCTATGCTAACTAAGCACTTTTACGCTGGCAGACTATATTTTTCCACACGTCATCATAATTATGCCACAGGTAAGTCCCTTTCTTTAACTATTACCAACAATTCATTAACATTTTATTGTCCTTACAGCCTCTCTTGTGAGCAACTGCCAACAACAACGCAACCAAGGGCTATATATCATTAACAAATTAATTCTTTTCTTGCAAAAATATGCTGCCATTTATATTAATTCATTAAAAACTCTGGTATTCAAAATAAACTATATAAATTATGCATTTTGTATTACAAAAAAACTACTTTATTACCATTTTATATTAAAAATTTTTATTGATTCTAGTCTTTCATTATCTTAACTTTATATTAAGACTTTAAAACATGTAAGTATTATTCAATTGTATCAAAAACAATTTGACTTTAAACATACACCTCTAGTACCTACTGCAGCACCCATTGAATTTAAATAGTGCACTTTGTATACAAGAAAACCTACTTTCTGACCATTTAATATCAAAAAATTCTGTCGATTCTAGTCTTTCATTATCTTAACTTTAACATTTTTACAATTATTAAAATGGTTTTCATATTCACCTTCGTCGTACCCATAAATACAGTATTTCTGAAGTACATTCTTTGCCTTACAAGTGTCCCGCCGATAATATTTCCAACCCTTTGACGTTTCCATATGCATTTCACTACTAACAAAGGGCCAATATATCAGTAAACAAACTACATTCATACGCATAATATCTGAACGCATTCATCTATTTGGAAGCGGTAATCAGCTACAAGTACATTCCAACGGGACCTTCAACTTGCGGAAAAGCATTTCCATCGCAAGAGACCTATTTCAGATTTTGGCTTCCAAGTCAATCTCCACTTGTACTTCAGTAACAATAAATGGGAAATATAAAACGCAAAAAATGCCACATCTCCTGACTGGATTATCCGATTTGAATGCGGCAAACGGCTACTGAAAGGGCTTTCGTAGGACTACAATTCATGGAACAACCTCATCCAAAGAAGTGACTCGCCGACACTCCAAGGGGGAAAAACCATTTCCCCTTAATCTAGACCCGCTAAATCGACATCACTATGTCTCCACCCCATACCCAATCCATAACCGTCCTTATCACAATTTCCATTTTTCACCCCATTTTTCCAATATTATTCACTTCTAGCGTCATCTAACAACAGTCATCATCAACATTCATATTCAAACGCATCACAAAACCATCTAAGCAAAAACAATCAACATCAACACACACACATATCACAAACAGAAGCCTTCACAACCAAAAGCTATAAAAGCAAAACAATCAACAGTCAGCACCAGTGGCCTTATTCTACCCTTTATAAAATACTTAAACTGCCATAACTCTGTAACGCCGAGACCAATTGACCTCGGGTAAACGGTGATCGATAGGTCTCTACGACGCCTAAAAATCATGGAACAACTTCCTGCCCGATATTGACCTGCCGAACCTGCAAGGGGGAAAAACCCTTTCCCATCAACCTAGGCCCGCCAAATTGACATCACTATGTCTCCAGGCCCTACCCATTCCAAATCAACTTTTACCAAAAAAAAATTTTTTTACCCTATTTTTCAATAAATTCAATTCCATTTCTCATTATAGCATACACACTATCCACACACTCCAAGGGGGAAAAACCATTTCCCCTTAATCTAGACCCGCTAAATTGACATCACTATGTCTCCACCCCGTACCCTATCGATATCCGTCCTTATCACAATTTCCATTGTTCACCCCATTTTTCCAATATTATTCACTTCTAGCGTCATCTAACAACAGTCATCATCAACATTCATATTCAAACGCATCACAAAACCATCTTAACAAAAACAATCAACATCAACACACACACATATCACTAACAGAAGCCTTCACAACCAAAAGCTATAAAAGCAAAACAGTCAACAGTCAGCACCAGTGGCGCCAACAGTTACCTAACAAAAACCTATATAAGCACTCTATTTAACCCAATAATCAGCAGTCAATAACTGTGCCTGTGTGCCGTATATAACAACTACTACAATATCTTTGGAAAGGCAGCAGAAATCTACACTCGGCAAACGGCCAGCGCTAGGTCCCAACAACATCATCATTCCTCATAATATGTAAATAAATATACATATGTATTTAATGTCACAAATTATTTTACCAGTATTTTTACCCTACAGCACAAAGTAACATCATTGTTATTCATTCATATGGTAACCAAAGATTGGAACTTATTCAGTATAAAAACAATTATGCACATATAAACTGAATTTTTTATCATATTGTCCTTGATTACCAATAGATCGGTATGTTTAGTACAACAATGTCAAACTTGGTAGCACCTTTTAAATAAAATGTTTCTTTCCCGTACAGCATTGTCATTTGCCAATTTTTTCCTTCTTTTCCAAGTTTTTTCAGACAGTTTCTATTAAATTTGTTTCCTAACAAAAGTTTTTTCAAGAAATTAAAATTTTTTCTATAAATTCTATTATTATAACATGAAATATTTGCTACCAGGCAAGTTAACAAAGAAACACCACCAGAGGAAGTATTTTCTTTTAAAATTTTAGTACTTTCATACAAAGCATATTTTTTGTGCTAACAAGGTTTTTTTCCTGAAATAAAAAGTTAAAAAAATACTGGCAGCCCCAAGGCGAATTCATAATGAATTCATAATGAATTCGCCTTGGGCAGCACTGTTCCCGAATGAAATAAATATTAAATGTAATTCTTCATTTGACTTTTCTCTCCAAATTTATTCTTTGTTGGCAACACATTGTGTTTGTGGTTGGCAATATATCGGCACACAATCTCAAATTTAGCAATACGTATTAAATAAAGTGTTTCTTTCCCAAATGAAACAAACGTTAAATGTAATTCTCTATTCTATTCTTTTGTCTAAATGTATTCTCTGTTGGCAATATATTGTGTTTGTAGCGATATAAAATTTGGCAGCACATTTTAGATGAAATACGAACGAGTGCAGTTGGAAGGAAAAAATTCGAACAGAAAAACGGAAGAAACATATAAACATGGTGTATTGACTTCAACTGCTGCAAATCCCACTTCATTGGATATAGAGGAAAATGCGAAAGAAAACAATCTCAACAACTGATAGCAGTACTCCACCGGCTACAGCAAATAAATAGACAATATGATATAGCCGGCTCATCTGATAGTGCCACAAATGCGGTGGTTATGTCCAATAAGACCCCAGACAGATATATATAATGTCCTTAAACGCTAATAGCGGAAACAAATCGGCCTTCATCACTTTGTAAAAGAAATTTTTCGATTTAATTCCTTTATTAATGAAGGATGCTGCTGGTAACCGAGTTTGGATTTCTTCAGTTTGTGATAACTAGTTCGCCTATGATTGGTTACTATTCCTGTCACCATTGGTAAGTCGTATCCTATTAGCAATTAGCTACAACTTTTAAACATCAATATCCTTTTAGGTGATGATCAACCTCCAACAAATCTATGCTAACTAAGCACTTTTACGCTGGCAGACTATATTTTTCCACACGTCATCATAATTATGCCACAGGTAAGTCCCTTTCTTTAACTATTACCAACAATTCATTAACATTTTATTGTCCTTACAGCCTCTCTTGTGAGCAACTGCCAACAACAACGCAACCAAGGGCTATATATCATTAACAAATTAATTCTTTTCTTGCAAAAATATGCTGCCATTTATATTAATTCATTAAAAACTCTGGTATTCAAAATAAACTATATAAATTATGCATTTTGTATTACAAAAAAACTACTTTATTACCATTTTATATTAAAAAATTTTATTGATTCTAGTCTTTCATTATCTTAACTTTATATTAAGACTTTAAAACATGTAAGTATTATTCAATTGTATCAAAAACAATTTGACTTTAAACATACACCTCTAGTACCTACTGCAGCACCCATTGAATTTAAATAGTGCACTTTGTATACAAGAAAACCTACTTTCTGACCATTTAATATCAAAAAATTCTGTCGATTCTAGTCTTTCATTATCTTAACTTTAACATTTTTACAATTATTAAAATGGTTTTCATATTCACCTTCGTCGTACCCATAAATACAGTATTTCTAAAGTACATTCTTTGCCTTACAAGTGTCCCGCCGATAATATTTCCAACCCTTTGACGTTTCCATATGCATTTCACTACTAACAAAGGGCCAATATATCAGTAAACAAACTACATTCATACGCATAATATCTGAACGCATTCATCTATTTGGAAGCGGTAATCAGCTACAAGTACATTCCAACGGGACCTTCAACTTGCGGAAAAGCATTTCCATCGCAAGAGACCTATTTCAGATTTTGGCTTCCAAGTCAATCTCCACTTGTACTTCAGTAACAATAAATGGGAAATATAAAACGCAAAAAATGCCACATCTCCTGACTGGATTATCCGATTTGAATGCGGCAAACGGCTACTGAAAGGGCTTTCGTAGGACTACAATTCATGGAACAACCTCATCCAAAGAAGTGACTCGCCGACACTCCAAGGGGGAAAAACCATTTCCCCTTAATCTAGACCCGCTAAATCGACATCACTATGTCTCCACCCCATACCCAATCCATAACCGTCCTTATCACAATTTCCATTTTTCACCCCATTTTTCCAATATTATTCACTTCTAGCGTCATCTAACAACAGTCATCATCAACATTCATATTCAAACGCATCACAAAACCATCTAAGCAAAAACAATCAACATCAACACACACACATATCACAAACAGAAGCCTTCACAACCAAAAGCTATAAAAGCAAAACAATCAACAGTCAGCACCAGTGGCCTTATTCTACCCTTTATAAAATACTTAAACTGCCATAACTCTGTAACGCCGAGACCAATTGACCTCGGGTAAACGGTGATCGATAGGTCTCTACGACGCCTAAAAATCATGGAACAACTTCCTGCCCGATATTGACCTGCCGAACCTGCAAGGGGGAAAAACCCTTTCCCATCAACCTAGGCCCGCCAAATTGACATCACTATGTCTCCAGGCCCTACCCATTCCAAATCAACTTTTACCAAAAAAAAATTTTTTTACCCTATTTTTCAATAAATTCAATTCCATTTCTCATTATAGCATACACACTATCCACACACTCCAAGGGGGAAAAACCATTTCCCCTTAATCTAGACCCGCTAAATTGACATCACTATGTCTCCACCCCGTACCCTATCGATATCCGTCCTTATCACAATTTCCATTGTTCACCCCATTTTTCCAATATTATTCACTTCTAGCGTCATCTAACAACAGTCATCATCAACATTCATATTCAAACGCATCACAAAACCATCTTAACAAAAACAATCAACACACACACATATCACTAACAGAAGCCTTCACAACCAAAAGCTATAAAAGCAAAACAGTCAACAGTCAGCACCAGTGGCGCCAACAGTTACCTAACAAAAACCTATATAAGCACTCTATTTAACCCAATAATCAGCAGTCAATAACTGTGCCTGTGTGCCGTATATAACAACTACTACAATATCTTTGGAAAGGCAGCAGAAATCTACACTCGGCAAACGGCCAGCGGTAGGTCCCAACAACATCATCATTCCTCATAATATGTAAATAAATATACATATGTATTTAATGTCACAAATTATTTTACCAGTATTTTTACCCTACAGCACAAAGTAACATCATTGTTATTCATTCATATGGTAACCAAAGATTGGAACTTATTCAGTATAAAAACAATTATGCACATATAAACTGAATTTTTTATCATATTGTCCTTGATTACCAATAGATCGGTATGTTTAGTACAACAATGTCAAACTTGGTAGCACCTTTTAAATAAAATGTTTCTTTCCCGTACAGCATTGTCATTTGCCAATTTTTTCCTTCTTTTCCAAGTTTTTTCAGACAGTTTCTATTAAATTTGTTTCCTAACAAAAGTTTTTTCAAGAAATTAAAATTTTTTCTATAAATTCTATTATTATAACATGAAATATTTGCTACCAGGCAAGTTAACAAAGAAACACCACCAGAGGAAGTATTTTCTTTTAAAATTTTAGTACTTTCATACAAAGCATATTTTTTGTGCTAACAAGGTTTTTTTCCTGAAATAAAAAGTTAAAAAAATACTGGCAGCCCCAAGGCGAATTCATAATGAATTCATAATGAATTCGCCTTGGGCAGCACTGTTCCCGAATGAAATAAATATTAAATGTAATTCTTCATTTGACTTTTCTCTCCAAATTTATTCTTTGTTGGCAACACATTGTGTTTGTGGTTGGCAATATATCGGCACACAATCTCAAATTTAGCAATACGTATTAAATAAAGTGTTTCTTTCCCAAATGAAACAAACGTTAAATGTAATTCTCTATTCTATTCTTTTGTCTAAATGTATTCTCTGTTGGCAATATATTGTGTTTGTAGCGATATAAAATTTGGCAGCACATTTTAGATGAAATACGAACGAGTGCAGTTGGAAGGAAAAAATTCGAACAGAAAAACGGAAGAAACATATAAACATGGTGTATTGACTTCAACTGCTGCAAATCCCACTTCATTGGATATAGAGGAAAATGCGAAAGAAAACAATCTCAACAACTGATAGCAGTACTCCACCGGCTACAGCAAATAAATAGACAATATGATATAGCCGGCTCATCTGATAGTGCCACAAATGCGGTGGTTATGTCCAATAAGACCCCAGACAGATATATATAATGTCCTTAAACGCTAATAGCGGAAACAAATCGGCCTTCATCACTTTGTAAAAGAAATTTTTCGATTTAATTCCTTTATTAATGAAGGATGCTGCTGGTAACCGAGTTTGGATTTCTTCAGTTTGTGATAACTAGTTCGCCTATGATTGGTTACTATTCCTGTCACCATTGGTAAGTCGTATCCTATTAGCAATTAGCTACAACTTTTAAACATCAATATCCTTTTAGGTGATGATCAACCTCCAACAAATCTATGCTAACTAAGCACTTTTACGCTGGCAGACTATATTTTTCCACACGTCATCATAATTATGCCACAGGTAAGTCCCTTTCTTTAACTATTACCAACAATTCATTAACATTTTATTGTCCTTACAGCCTCTCTTGTGAGCAACTGCCAACAACAACGCAACCAAGGGCTATATATCATTAACAAATTTATTCTTTTCTTGCAAAAATATGCTGCCATATATATTATTTCATTAAAAACTCTGGTATTCAAAATAAACTATATAAATTGTGCACTTTGTATTACAAAAAAACAACTTTATTACCATTTTATATTAAAAAATTTTATTGATTCTAGTCTTTCATTATCTTAACTTTATATTAAGACTTTAAAACATGTAAGTATTATTCAATTGTATCAAAAACAATTTGACTTTAAACATACACCTCTAGTACCTACTGCAGCACCCATTGAATTTAAATAGTGCACTTTGTATACCGGAAAACCTACTTTCCTACCATTTTATATCAAAAAATTCTGTCGATTCTAGCCTTTCATTATCTTAACTTTAACATTTTTACAATTATTAAAATGGTTTTCATATTCACCTTCGTCGTACCCATAAATACAATATTTCTAAAGTACATTCTTTGCCTTACAAGTGTCCCGCCGATAATATTTCCAACCCTTTGACGTTTCCATATGCATTTCACTACTAACAAAGGGCCAATATATCAGTAAACAAACTACATTCATACGCATAATATCTGAACGCATTCATCTATTTGGAAGCGGTAATCAGCTACAAGTACATTCCAACGGGACCTTCAACTTGCGGAAAAGCATTTCCATCGCAAGAGACCTATTTCAGATTTTGGCTTCCAAGTCAATCTCCACTTGTACTTCAGTAACAATAAATGGGAAATATAAAACGCAAAAAATGCCACATCTCCTGACTGGATTATCCGATTTGAATGCGGCAAACGGCTACTGAAAGGGCTTTCGTAGGACTACAATTCATGGAACAACCTCATCCAAAGAAGTGACTCGCCGACACTCCAAGGGGGAAAAACCATTTCCCCTTAATCTAGACCCGCTAAATCGACATCACTATGTCTCCACCCCATACCCAATCCATAACCGTCCTTATCACAATTTCCATTTTTCACCCCATTTTTCCAATATTATTCACTTCTAGCGTCATCTAACAACAGTCATCATCAACATTCATATTCAAACGCATCACAAAACCATCTAAGCAAAAACAATCAACATCAACACACACACATATCACAAACAGAAGCCTTCACAACCAAAAGCTATAAAAGCAAAACAATCAACAGTCAGCACCAGTGGCCTTATTCTACCCTTTATAAAATACTTAAACTGCCATAACTCTGTAACGCCGAGACCAATTGACCTCGGGTAAACGGTGATCGATAGGTCTCTACGACGCCTAAAAATCATGGAACAACTTCCTGCCCGATATTGACCTGCCGAACCTGCAAGGGGGAAAAACCCTTTCCCATCAACCTAGGCCCGCCAAATTGACATCACTATGTCTCCAGGCCCTACCCATTCCAAATCAACTTTTACCAAAAAAAAATTTTTTTACCCTATTTTTCAATAAATTCAATTCCATTTCTCATTATAGCATACACACTATCCACACACTCCAAGGGGGAAAAACCATTTCCCCTTAATCTAGACCCGCTAAATTGACATCACTATGTCTCCACCCCGTACCCTATCGATATCCGTCCTTATCACAATTTCCATTGTTCACCCCATTTTTCCAATATTATTCACTTCTAGCGTCATCTAACAACAGTCATCATCAACATTCATATTCAAACGCATCACAAAACCATCTTAACAAAAACAATCAACATCAACACACACACATATCACTAACAGAAGCCTTCACAACCAAAAGCTATAAAAGCAAAACAGTCAACAGTCAGCACCAGTGGCGCCAACAGTTACCTAACAAAAACCTATATAAGCACTCTATTTAACCCAATAATCAGCAGTCAATAACTGTGCCTGTGTGCCGTATATAACAACTACTACAATATCTTTGGAAAGGCAGCAGAAATCTACACTCGGCAAACGGCCAGCGCTAGGTCCCAACAACATCATCATTCCTCATAATATGTAAATAAATATACATATGTATTTAATGTCACAAATTATTTTACCAGTATTTTTACCCTACAGCACAAAGTAACATCATTGTTATTCATTCATATGGTAACCAAAGATTGGAACTTATTCAGTATAAAAACAATTATGCACATATAAACTGAATTTTTTATCATATTGTCCTTGATTACCAATAGATCGGTATGTTTAGTACAACAATGTCAAACTTGGTAGCACCTTTTAAATAAAATGTTTCTTTCCCGTACAGCATTGTCATTTGCCAATTTTTTCCTTCTTTTCCAAGTTTTTTCAGACAGTTTCTATTAAATTTGTTTCCTAACAAAAGTTTTTTCAAGAAATTAAAATTTTTTCTATAAATTCTATTATTATAACATGAAATATTTGCTACCAGGCAAGTTAACAAAGAAACACCACCAGAGGAAGTATTTTCTTTTAAAATTTTAGTACTTTCATACAAAGCATATTTTTTGTGCTAACAAGGTTTTTTTCCTGAAATAAAAAGTTAAAAAAATACTGGCAGCCCCAAGGCGAATTCATAATGAATTCATAATGAATTCGCCTTGGGCAGCACTGTTCCCGAATGAAATAAATATTAAATGTAATTCTTCATTTGACTTTTCTCTCCAAATTTATTCTTTGTTGGCAACACATTGTGTTTGTGGTTGGCAATATATCGGCACACAATCTCAAATTTAGCAATACGTATTAAATAAAGTGTTTCTTTCCCAAATGAAACAAACGTTAAATGTAATTCTCTATTCTATTCTTTTGTCTAAATGTATTCTCTGTTGGCAATATATTGTGTTTGTAGCGATATAAAATTTGGCAGCACATTTTAGATGAAATACGAACGAGTGCAGTTGGAAGGAAAAAATTCGAACAGAAAAACGGAAGAAACATATAAACATGGTGTATTGACTTCAACTGCTGCAAATCCCACTTCATTGGATATAGAGGAAAATGCGAAAGAAAACAATCTCAACAACTGATAGCAGTACTCCACCGGCTACAGCAAATAAATAGACAATATGATATAGCCGGCTCATCTGATAGTGCCACAAATGCGGTGGTTATGTCCAATAAGACCCCAGACAGATATATATAATGTCCTTAAACGCTAATAGCGGAAACAAATCGGCCTTCATCACTTTGTAAAAGAAATTTTTCGATTTAATTCCTTTATTAATGAAGGATGCTGCTGGTAACCGAGTTTGGATTTCTTCAGTTTGTGATAACTAGTTCGCCTATGATTGGTTACTATTCCTGTCACCATTGGTAAGTCGTATCCTATTAGCAATTAGCTACAACTTTTAAACATCAATATCCTTTTAGGTGATGATCAACCTCCAACAAATCTATGCTAACTAAGCACTTTTACGCTGGCAGACTATATTTTTCCACACGTCATCATAATTATGCCACAGGTAAGTCCCTTTCTTTAACTATTACCAACAATTCATTAACATTTTATTGTCCTTACAGCCTCTCTTGTGAGCAACTGCCAACAACAACGCAACCAAGGGCTATATATCATTAACAAATTAATTCTTTTCTTGCAAAAATATGCTGCCATTTATATTAATTCATTAAAAACTCTGGTATTCAAAATAAACTATATAAATTATGCATTTTGTATTACAAAAAAACTACTTTATTACCATTTTATATTAAAAAATTTTATTGATTCTAGTCTTTCATTATCTTAACTTTATATTAAGACTTTAAAACATGTAAGTATTATTCAATTGTATCAAAAACAATTTGACTTTAAACATACACCTCTAGTACCTACTGCAGCACCCATTGAATTTAAATAGTGCACTTTGTATACAAGAAAACCTACTTTCTGACCATTTAATATCAAAAAATTCTGTCGATTCTAGTCTTTCATTATCTTAACTTTAACATTTTTACAATTATTAAAATGGTTTTCATATTCACCTTCGTCGTACCCATAAATACAGTATTTCTAAAGTACATTCTTTGCCTTACAAGTGTCCCGCCGATAATATTTCCAACCCTTTGACGTTTCCATATGCATTTCACTACTAACAAAGGGCCAATATATCAGTAAACAAACTACATTCATACGCATAATATCTGAACGCATTCATCTATTTGGAAGCGGTAATCAGCTACAAGTACATTCCAACGGGACCTTCAACTTGCGGAAAAGCATTTCCATCGCAAGAGACCTATTTCAGATTTTGGCTTCCAAGTCAATCTCCACTTGTACTTCAGTAACAATAAATGGGAAATATAAAACGCAAAAAATGCCACATCTCCTGACTGGATTATCCGATTTGAATGCGGCAAACGGCTACTGAAAGGGCTTTCGTAGGACTACAATTCATGGAACAACCTCATCCAAAGAAGTGACTCGCCGACACTCCAAGGGGGAAAAACCATTTCCCCTTAATCTAGACCCGCTAAATCGACATCACTATGTCTCCACCCCATACCCAATCCATAACCGTCCTTATCACAATTTCCATTTTTCACCCCATTTTTCCAATATTATTCACTTCTAGCGTCATCTAACAACAGTCATCATCAACATTCATATTCAAACGCATCACAAAACCATCTAAGCAAAAACAATCAACATCAACACACACACATATCACAAACAGAAGCCTTCACAACCAAAAGCTATAAAAGCAAAACAATCAACAGTCAGCACCAGTGGCCTTATTCTACCCTTTATAAAATACTTAAACTGCCATAACTCTGTAACGCCGAGACCAATTGACCTCGGGTAAACGGTGATCGATAGGTCTCTACGACGCCTAAAAATCATGGAACAACTTCCTGCCCGATATTGACCTGCCGAACCTGCAAGGGGGAAAAACCCTTTCCCATCAACCTAGGCCCGCCAAATTGACATCACTATGTCTCCAGGCCCTACCCATTCCAAATCAACTTTTACCAAAAAAAAATTTTTTTACCCTATTTTTCAATAAATTCAATTCCATTTCTCATTATAGCATACACACTATCCACACACTCCAAGGGGGAAAAACCATTTCCCCTTAATCTAGACCCGCTAAATTGACATCACTATGTCTCCACCCCGTACCCTATCGATATCCGTCCTTATCACAATTTCCATTGTTCACCCCATTTTTCCAATATTATTCACTTCTAGCGTCATCTAACAACAGTCATCATCAACATTCATATTCAAACGCATCACAAAACCATCTTAACAAAAACAATCAACACACACACATATCACTAACAGAAGCCTTCACAACCAAAAGCTATAAAAGCAAAACAGTCAACAGTCAGCACCAGTGGCGCCAACAGTTACCTAACAAAAACCTATATAAGCACTCTATTTAACCCAATAATCAGCAGTCAATAACTGTGCCTGTGTGCCGTATATAACAACTACTACAATATCTTTGGAAAGGCAGCAGAAATCTACACTCGGCAAACGGCCAGCGCTAGGTCCCAACAACATCATCATTCCTCATAATATGTAAATAAATATACATATGTATTTAATGTCACAAATTATTTTACCAGTATTTTTACCCTACAGCACAAAGTAACATCATTGTTATTCATTCATATGGTAACCAAAGATTGGAACTTATTCAGTATAAAAACAATTATGCACATATAAACTGAATTTTTTATCATATTGTCCTTGATTACCAATAGATCGGTATGTTTAGTACAACAATGTCAAACTTGGTAGCACCTTTTAAATAAAATGTTTCTTTCCCGTACAGCATTGTCATTTGCCAATTTTTTCCTTCTTTTCCAAGTTTTTTCAGACAGTTTCTATTAAATTTGTTTCCTAACAAAAGTTTTTTCAAGAAATTAAAATTTTTTCTATAAATTCTATTATTATAACATGAAATATTTGCTACCAGGCAAGTTAACAAAGAAACACCACCAGAGGAAGTATTTTCTTTTAAAATTTTAGTACTTTCATACAAAGCATATTTTTTGTGCTAACAAGGTTTTTTTCCTGAAATAAAAAGTTAAAAAAATACTGGCAGCCCCAAGGCGAATTCATAATGAATTCATAATGAATTCGCCTTGGGCAGCACTGTTCCCGAATGAAATAAATATTAAATGTAATTCTTCATTTGACTTTTCTCTCCAAATTTATTCTTTGTTGGCAACACATTGTGTTTGTGGTTGGCAATATATCGGCACACAATCTCAAATTTAGCAATACGTATTAAATAAAGTGTTTCTTTCCCAAATGAAACAAACGTTAAATGTAATTCTCTATTCTATTCTTTTGTCTAAATGTATTCTCTGTTGGCAATATATTGTGTTTGTAGCGATATAAAATTTGGCAGCACATTTTAGATGAAATACGAACGAGTGCAGTTGGAAGGAAAAAATTCGAACAGAAAAACGGAAGAAACATATAAACATGGTGTATTGACTTCAACTGCTGCAAATCCCACTTCATTGGATATAGAGGAAAATGCGAAAGAAAACAATCTCAACAACTGATAGCAGTACTCCACCGGCTACAGCAAATAAATAGACAATATGATATAGCCGGCTCATCTGATAGTGCCACAAATGCGGTGGTTATGTCCAATAAGACCCCAGACAGATATATATAATGTCCTTAAACGCTAATAGCGGAAACAAATCGGCCTTCATCACTTTGTAAAAGAAATTTTTCGATTTAA